>JAWIIS010000038.1:2423565-3029457 GCA_033682625.1 Helicoverpa zea x Helicoverpa armigera | reverse complement strand
TTGACCGGGATAAAAAGTAGCCTGTATGTTAATCCAGAGTATCACCTATCTACATACCAAATTTGAATCAAATCTGTCCAGCCGTTTTTGCGTGATTGAATAACAAACATACATCCATACATTCTCACAAACTTGGACATTTATAATATAAAAAGTAAGATTTTGTCAAGGAGTACTCGATCGAAACCTTATAGGTATGAATCACAAAACATAAAGAAATATTGATTTTGAATCGACAACATATATCCGCAAAACTCGGATTATGGAGAATTTCGTTAAATTCCAATGGCCCTGACAGACAAAGCGCAGTATGATAGCCATATTTGTCAATAGATATAGATAACAGTAGATAGATCGACCATTATGTGATTTCTGGTGAAGCCAAAAACGAAACACACTTTTTTATGTAGAAGTTATAGTATTTAGAGTTACGTGTTAGTATTTATAGATTTTCTTAATTTTTGAAATCAATTCATAGAAAATGTTAAACATTTTTCAAAGTGTCGCTTGTTTTGTTACTAAAATTTGTCTTTAACACATTCTAATTCCAGCCAGTAGGGCCAGCTACATGCCTCTACAGTGGTCAGGTTTTGGACTCTTATCGCATAAAATTATGTGTCACCTATTGCCTATCTATCAAACGGTAGTGGGTTTCTAAATCTATGACAGCATCCATGATAAAAAGATTGACATCTGCGTACTAATAAAAAAAACCGGCCAAGTGCGAGTCAGACTCGCGCACGAAGGGTTCCGTACCATTATTTATAAATCGTACAAAAAAATCATGTTTGTTGTATCGGAGCCCCCCAAAATATTTATTACATTCTAGTTTTCAGTATTTCAGTATTTGTTGTTATAGCGGCAATAAAAATACATCATCTGGGAAAATTTTAGCTCTCTAACTATCACGGTTCCTTAGATGCAGCCTGGTGACAGACGGACGGACAGACGGACGGACGGACGGACGGACAGACAGAGGAGCGAAAACAATAGAGTCCCGTTTTATCCTTTGGGTACGGAACCCTAAAAACAAAAAAAATACAGGATTCAGAAAAAGAAACAGCAAAACTCAAAAGAGGCCGTCTATACTAATTTAACAAAATATTAATAAAAATACGGTTTATCCCTGTTGACCGGGATAAAAAGTAGCCTATGTGTTAATCCAGGGTATAACCTATCTACATACCAAATTTCAACCCAATCGGACCAGCCGTTTTTGCGTGAAAGAATAACAAACATACATCCATACATTCTCACAAACATTCACGTTTATAATATATGTAGGATGTAGGATGTAGGATGTAGGATTATAGGATATTGTGATGGTTTTGTTTTGAAACTCACCTCTAAATTATATCGATAGGTAATTTGTTTCTAGAGATGAATATTGACTATAGTGTGTTATTATTTATTTTTTTTTGGCAGGGGGAAAATCCTCATGGACTTCCCTCCACCTGGGGTCGGTGGAGGGGGTGTGCCGGACTCTTACCGGCTAAAAACCCACCCAGTGTTGCCTTCTATTACCTATTGTCGAGGGCACGGGTATCGCCAAAGCATTCTTCTGCACCCCCGATAGGTATTGGCCCGCCAGATGTTCGAAGGCGGGCCCCGTCAGCCTCTGTGGCCGTCACCCACCGGCCACAGCAAACTCCACTAAGAGAGGCGCGCGCAACACAACGCCACCGTCTCGAGGCCTGTTACTGATCGGACGACAGACGCCCCTAGTCTATCGCCCGCAGGCCGCGCCCTATGGTGGCCGGAGATCAGCCACTCTGCGACGCCCACCACGTCTGCTGCGGGCGGGGAGAGAGGAAGCAGTTTCTCTCTCCCTTTCCGCCGCCTCCTTTAAAACCATCACATCCTCACAAAAGGAGGCGACGGCGTTCCACCCTTCTTCGCTGCCGACCATGCAGGATACGACAGCCGGCAGCGAAAGACTTCCCGCAGCATCTACTACTGCCACTAGGTCACGGCGCTGCGTTGCCCATGCTGGGCATTCCAACAACGTGTGCAGCGCCGAGTCCTCGCTGCAGATCCCACAGTGGTGGCATTCGGGCGTGGGCTCCCGGCCTATGCGACACAGGAACTTTCCGAAACACCCATGTCCGGTAAGAACCTGTGTCAGGCGGAAGCTGAGGGCACCGTGGCTTCTCTCCAGCCACTCCTTCATAACGGGCCTGACCGCCGCGACAACGGCGTGCCCTGCCGTGGGTCGCGCAAGTCGCTGCTCCCATTCCACCATTAACACCTGGCGGAGCTCTGCCCTGCGCGCCTCAACTTGTCGAGGCACGAGACACTCACCCCGCTGCACTGCTTCCTCGCGCCATGTATAGAGTGACGCGAGGACTTTCCCGTCTAGGTCCCATGGTGGGGATCCGGCTAGGAGGCATGCCGCTTCAAAGGAGAAACTATAGTATGTTATAGATGATGTGTATTTTATGTGACAAAATGGCTAAATAGCGAAATATTCAAACTCTATAATTCTTACCATTTTTAACCGACTTTTAAAAAACAGGTTCTCACATTAATATGTATTGTTTGCCTAAACTAATTTTGATTGCAGCATTCAGCACAGTATTTTAGGTTAATATTGGAGTCTTTGTTACATTTATCTGAAAAAGTTTTTCCTGATACAAAATGTTAAAAACGAACCTTACTAAAATGAAATCAATACAAGCAATTCAACAAAAGCAATATTCCTTCACCTATATCACACACCGTTATCCAAAGAGGCACTTCGCACAAGACGTCGACAAAGCCATTTCATATCACATCGACTGTTCCAAAAGATACATTTACTAACAATATCAATATCAAAGATATCCACGGAGGAAGGAAATATAGCGGAGATGCCACGACTAAGGTAGGTCAGGCTTCTTGTAGGTCAAGTAATGTACCTACAGTAGGCGTGATCAATTACTAGAACTAACAAAATCTTTTAAGGATTGGTCTTGATTGTTTTTTCTTCTTCCTGCCCTGTTCCCAAGTCATTTGGGATTGGCGCAAGTCAAATATATTTGATTCATTTCTCTCTGTAAAACGTCATACTAACACCCATTCCCTTCCTTTCGCGTCCTCTTTCGTGCAATCAATCCATCTTTTCTTCAGTCTACCTCTGCCTCTCCAACCTTCCACATTCATATTTAACATAGAATATATATATAGAAAGTAAGGGGTGTAAGGGCGGAGCTAGTAACGTTCCTCGTTCCTCGAACACCCGTATTTTTGCGCACTACTTTCTGCGAAGATATTGCGTTATGACATCTCCGCAAGTCATTTTGTTCTCTATGAAGATATCCAATTCTAGCTAACTGCTTAGTGGCAATTGTTCGCTACCGTCGCCAGATGTCGTTGGCGTAAACAAAGCATTTTACAGCCAATGAGCTTGGGTTTCAAACTGCTTCTCTGATATAATGGCTGAGGATATTAAAATTTGAATTAATTGGGATTCCGATGAACTCGTCTGTAGGGTATTAAGATGGCAACTACGTGATTGAGACGATATTTATGAATTAATCAATTTTAACTATTATTAGAATTGGCTTTGCCTGTATGTTATAGGTATTCGATTGAACTGCTCAATTGTAAAACCGTAAAATGTGATCATTGTATCGACGGTAATGAGACGAAAATGTAAAAGAAAATATAAAATCCCACCAAAAACATTAAATGTAAAAAAAGCCAATCCTCTACGCAATTCCTCCACCGTAAAAAGTTTTGAGATCGCATAGAAGCCAAGTCCTGTTCAACTTTATTTGTAATAATAAATCAATATTTTGTGACTATATCAATAGTTTCGTTCACTTTACAATAATATTGACTTAGCCATGAGCACAATAAACTACAAATATAATACAGCATATCTTGGAGAGGTGAAAGTCAATCATGAAGTTTAATATCACAGAATTAAATACTTTTAGTTTTTTCAATTGTTACTAAATGACCGACAGTCAGTATCATCCAAAATCATGAACTGCACATTTACTATGGCGCATGTTTGGTCCATGGTGAATGGTGATCTCAAATTCCAATCAGTCCAATCGTAAAATCATGTCCATATAGAATGTATCAATTCAATGGTATTTACACATTATTTCAGGGAGCGACTATTAACTTGTGCTCATGGCCAAGACAATATTATTGTAATGTGAACAAAACTATTGATATAGTCACAAAATATTGATTTATTATTACAAATAAAGTTGAACAGACTTGGCTTCTATGCGATCTCAAAACTTTTTACGGTGGAGGAATTGCGTAGAGGATTGGCTTTTTTTACATTTAATGTTTTTGGTGGGATCTAATTTATTTTTTGTAGGTCTCCTTCTTCTCTAAGTATATAACAAATTAAATTAACTTACATGCAACTAACTAAATATATAACAAACTAAATATGTAGACCTAAACTAGCACGTAAACAACATTTTTTTTAAATAAATTAAACAATTTCGAAATTGTCGAATTTTTTAATCGAATATCTTTTAGAATAAAAGAGATTTATTTCAGAGGTAGATGGCGCTATCACATGAAATTGTTTTTTTTTTTAACTAAAAACCGTAGCGCGATTTAGACCAGGACAACACCATCTATCGAGCGAGCATGCAGTATTTATCGCACTGCATTAATATGAAAGATTTTATCATTATTCATTTTATTTTAACCTAGCTTTTTTATTCATATGTATGTATATTTAATACATATTAACAATATACCACACTACGTAACAATAAAACAAATAGTAACATTTTGTACATAAATAAATAACAAAGTTATCAATGCAGTCAAAATTCATACACAATGTTCTTGAAAAACCGCAAATATAAATTTGTTTCCTATTTTTTATTAAGTTTTAAGGTTTTTATAATTTTTCCTTTATATGTAGCTAATAACCTATCTTGGTGCCAAATTTGAAGGTTCTAAGTTTGCTAGAAGTACCTTAGACTTTTGATGATCGGTCAGTGAGTGAGTCAGTGACAAAATGGTGTAACTTTGATCGCTCATAACTCGTAAACTATTTATTCAAATTTCTTGTAATTTTGGGACTGAGCTTGTTCTAATACTTACTCTTGGTCATCGAAAACCTAAACTCCTAGCTTTGTTCACATGGAAGATACAGGGGGCTGAAATAGCCGCGAAACGCTTCGAGAAAAGATGGTACGGCCGTGCCCGCTTTGCTCGAGTCTTGGCTGGGGCACTGCCGTGCCCTCAGAAATCTGTAAGGAATTTATAACAATACGACTGAACAGTACCAGATAAGAATAATGCTACACCCTATCCTACAACCTTAAGTCAAACAACCAATAAATCAGGTCTTCAATGTCCAAAATAGCTAGTGGAATCAGTCCAGCCATACATATAATAACATACATAAAAGACACTGACATGACCTGATGAATAGAAACCTATCTTACTATTCATAACCCAAAATTAGGTTACCAGTATATCCCACAATCTTCGTATAAAAACCTGTTTTTATTGCCTACTTTTTTCCATTCTCGATAAGGAGACAAATAATCCATTATTCAATCCATTTTGTTCACCAAATTCCTTTTTTCCATTTAGTTCTTTTTTTGGTGTAATTTAGCGGAGTATTCTCTAAAGTCCCGGCTGTCTATAGTTCGCTGGCTCCACATGATAAAACCGTTTTATTTACGATGCTACCAGATGGCGCGAGCTATTTCGAATGTCTGCTGCCCTGGTAACTGGGTGTAGGTTCTTATGTATTTTGATGTTGGTTTGTGGCAATTATTGTTTTTAGTTAGAGTTTGAAAAATATTAAGTTAGCTCTCATCCTTATTATGAGTTGCTTGCGTCGATAGACTAGATATAGATAGACCTTAGACTTCAAGAGAAAATCCTAAAGCCCGGTTACCGATAGTTAATGCTACCTGAGATAATGGCTGTTTTATTTGTTGACAGGCTAGGCTTTATCATTTACCTACCTAATCGGTGAAACTTGCCACAATAGTTTTTTTAATTTGACTCATTGGGGCTAAAAAAATTTAATGAATTCGTCTTTTGGCACATATAACAATTTCAATTAATTCAATCTTAAATTTTTTTGCCGATTAAGTGTTCGCATGTTTAAATTCTATATTCAATTTTACTAAGAGGGACAATACGCAATTTTGTTATAGTTACAACAATTGGATGTCAATTCCATTTATATTGCATTTGAAAGCTCCTAGAAATATATTCTATTTTCTTATACCTAATCCAATATTTTGTAAGCGATAGTTGGAGCAGGCACTCAAGTAACACTGGCAACCAATCGTATCTATACATTTCATATAAGTTTATGTAAATGTGTATAGGCTTCTATCTCCTGGGAAATCTGTAAAAAACCTCTATATCTTGTACTATCGATGTTTTATACACAAATGAAAGGTATCCCGGGATAAAAATGTCTACACCGATAGGACTATTGTGTACGAATTTTGTTTCGGTTTATCCTGTCTCTGGTTTTATTTTTTGCATTTAGAATTTTAAGAAATATCTTGGGTGTCTTGGGAAGTGCGATTTTTTATAGATATTGAATATAAAAAAGTAAAGGAACAAATTGTACATATTACAGTACATAGATAGTACAACTAAAAGAATTAAACTATTTTAATTTAATCTTTCTACCCTTTTAGCTGCTGTTAAGCTGCAGGGTTTTCAAGTTAATTCTTATAATGATTGATGTATCAAATACTTAAAATTATTTTTTTCAAAATGTATTCTTGGAATTCAATATTATAAAGGACAATGCTTAAAAAAAACCCAAGCCCGGCGCAAACGAAAAGTAACTCAAATTATAGGAAATAATAAGTAATGAAATACTGCAGAAAGTAAAGAATAGTGGAGAAGTTGCTATAAACATGTCATTATGTACACTCTTAAACCACAACTGTATCTGTTTGCTGTTCCTTTTACTAATACATTATGTTACCTTAAAATCTTGAGTAGCAATGTACCGCAGATGTTAAAATTCGACTAGCAATTTCACACATATAGCCACTGATTTCGATAATGCCCCCTATGTAATATTTAATTACTTATTTTTACCTACATTTTGAGTTACATTTATTTTGCGCCGGGCCTGGGTTTTTTTTCTCATAGGTACTTCATGAGCATTGTCCTTTTATTTACTACCTCTAGTGTTACCACTTTAAATATAAACATGTGTCCTGTTTATTTTCGATTCCCCACAAACAACTTATCCATTGTTTGCGTTTAGTTTCAAATTATTATTACACGGTAAATTCATGGAAATTAATCCACATGGGACCCATAGCAAATAACCGTGTTTGCCTCTGTTTATATAGGACTATCCACAAGGGAGATTGAAACCAGAGTCGGATAACTTGCTTTAACTGGTTTGGGAAACAATGAGTATTTGTTGATATATGAGACATTTAATCAGCTTAGAGTTAACGGAAAGATCGTGATAGTCATATGTATACCTTCGAAAATGAACAGAACAAAAGTTGAACCTTACGGAATGTCTCTAATATAACTTTTTATAGGAAGCAACACAAGTTTTTGATTTTTCCACCAGGCAGGATTCCCTCTGTTCACGTAGATTTCAATTAAAAAGATGTAATTCTTAAAATTGTCGTAACCAAGAAAGCATAGGTACACCTTTTTTGTACGAATATATTTTTTTACTATAATTTATCCTTTTAAATTAAAAAAGAAATAACAAACTAAAACGCCAATAGGAAAATTAATTTCCCAATTTTCTCGCAATATCTTGGTCGCTTTCACAAAGTCATGGCTTCTCCTTTGCCAAACCAAGTTTAGGTACATACCTACCTAATTTTAAGACCATTGCTCTGTCTAATTAAAATGTAACAGACAAAAGTTCCTTTGTCTACATATTGTAAGGCTTTTTGCTTTTGTGCTTTGTTTAATTTTAGATATAAATATAAAATTAAATACATCCTACGAAAATCGGCTGTTTAGCAGTTCTGTCTGTTTACCGCATGTATTTAGAGAATGATAATATAATGCGTCGTTGACTATTTTTAAAATTAAAATCCGTCTTCAGTCAAACATTTTTGAGATTTGTATGTAACAATCATACAAATATACATAATATATAAGTATAGCACAATAAGGGTATGACTTAAGAGTTTTACACTATATTAAAACTTCATTATTCTTTAAGTCAGATAACGTTCTATTTTAAACCTTACCTCATATTTGTAAACATTACAGATTATTTTCATCAACAGAAAATAATAACATGACCAGCCGAAGGGTTGAATTTCAACCCAGATCACTTGGTCCCTAAAGGTTCATCATTGTTGACACACCTACCACTTATGTTAAGTTTACACTGTCCGAATAGATTGGTATGAAATACCTACATATTATAAGGGGGACTTTATTTTGGAAAAATATTTTTTAATAGCTGTACATAGGATACAGCTATTTACGAACGGAAAGTAACTTATAACATTTTTCAGATTTCCATGTTACCGGCCAAACCCAATTTCAAGACGAACTATTTTGGCCTAGGATAAACTGGTTTATATTATCGCATTTAGGACAAATTGATTTTGCCTACGCTAAACAAGAAAGTCCTGGAATCGGATTTGACTGGTAACGTAAAAAGCCCCTAATCGCTTCGGCCACAATGTGTTATGAATGAATGATAGCATTATGAAAATAAAGAAACAAGGACTTAAAAAAGACAAAACGTCCTATACCTACTTCCTAAATCATCATAAAACTGTCTAGAACTTCCCATCATTCACCAACAGCTCTCTTGTATTCGTGCAACGGACTTGCGTTGCATATTTGCAACTAGAATTGGGAGTAGCCCAGTCGTAAGTCAGTCTGACAGTTACAGCTGGATCGTGGTGACTGACCGAATGTTTCAATCTGCGTTTTGTTGGAGCTTCTGAGCAAAGAAAGAGAGAGTAATTGTCTTTCTTTCTGTATATGGTTACCTTAAACCTTTTGACATCTAGGTTTTTTACTTTATCAATATTATAATGAGGATTTTTTATTCATATTTTTGTAACCTAAAGGTTTCGAAACTACTGACCCCATGTGAAAAATTCTGTCATTCTTCTGTTTAAAACTATGCTCGGGTAATATAGGCCTATGTCATCTGTTGCCTCATGAAACCTAGGTTATACAAATCAAATAATATGGGGATATTTTTCTTAATGATGGCGTAAAACTATAACAGATCCTGTCAATATTACTAGAGACATAATTATTGTGGTTTCAATTCATGTTCTGTGGGAATCTCCGTCAACTTGCGACCGCAAATCAAAGACGTTTACGGTATAGTATCTGTGGCTTTATTTGCCGTCTTGCTCGTTATGCTATCTCTTTGATAGAATTATTTCAATGTAGCTTTAGATATTCCATTCAATTGAATATGCTTACGCTTGCTTCAGATACATAGTAATGAAAATAGGTACTGATGTCGTAGGACGATTTCTGTATCAATATTATTTATTTTGACAAACGAGCAGACACCAGAGGAGTAACAAGAGTGTTTTAAAGACCAGCCTTTTTAAAGAATTAAAGAAGTATTCATGAATAGTAGGTTTGAATGTATTTATCTCTGTCGTATATTATCTTTACTATTTTTTGTCTTAACTGGTTAAGAAAAGAATTAATTATTTAGAAATTGTGACCATTGTTTTGCAGAAGATTTTTTTATTCTCTGCTAAGAGATATACAAAGATATAAATCTTGCGTTTTCTTGGCTTAATGAGATGTAAAATCCATTTTTTTTATTTTCGAAACAGTAAAATAGATTATCATTGTATATGTAGAGCTTATTGTAGCCTTCTGACTAAATAACTAACTCGAAATATTAACGTGAATACAAAAGGTACTGTATCCTGCCTTGTCACAGACATTACGGCTCAATATCACTTCAAAACTAAACCGAAGATACTAACAATAAACTACAAAATCAATGCCAAGATACTTAGCCAACCTAATAGACCGTACTAAAATACTCCTACCATATCAATAGTATCAAGTTTAAATTTAATTTAGGAAACGGCGTACCAAAGCGGTTCAGTACATTCGAAACTGGTTTCGAGCCAATTAACCACCGATCCCAATATTCAAGCTATCCTTTGTCTTATGCTTACTAGAGATAGAATTTTTACATAAGACACATATAAGTTATGTCAAATGGTTTTTTTGGTGACTTTAGTGGCGCAATAGTCAACATGCCGAACTGCCGAACCTGAGGCCGATTCCCGGATCGGTCGACATTTGTGTGATGAGCATGCTTGTTGAGCGTGGTCTGGGTGTTATCCTAACTAATATTATAAATGTGAAAGTAACTCTGTCTGTCTGTCTGTCTGTCTGTCTGTCTGTCTGTCTGTCTTTTCTTCACGCCTAAACTACTGAACTGATTTGTGTGAAATTTGGTACAGACATAGTTTGGAACTTGAGAAAGGACATAGGATAGTTTTTATTTAAAAAAAAATAAAAAATAAAATTTATTCCGGACATATAGCGCCATCTATTGGTCAAACCAAAAATATGCCGGAAGTCACTATTCCATGCGAACGAAGTCGCGGGCAAAAGCTAGTAATATGTATATATGTAGCTATATGTAGTTTATCAGTTGTGTTAGCCCCCATAATACAAGTTAATTAATAACTTACCATGGGGCTAAACAACCGTGTGTGAAAAAGGTGTCCCGACATTATAAATTATATCTAGTACCTAAACTACGGATAGATAAAATATTGGGATTTAGTTTGCCTATAGGATAAAGTGGTTATAACTTAATCAGTATAGGCTTTCTAGGTAATGGAATAATTTTACAAAAGGTTTTCAGTACCTAGTAAAAGGTTAGGTTTTTGGAACAAGTGCTAAAAATGCTTTTGTAGGTAATGGAAGGTAAGGTGATTTTACTATTGGTATTGAGAGGTAAATGTAAGGGGAAGTCGGTAAAGGAAATATAACTAAAGTTCTTTATAATAATACCTACTTTAGAAACAATAAGTATACATCTATAGTATCCAAGTATCCGTATAATTTTTAGGCGTGCACGATTAGTGAAAAAGAGTTAATTTCTAGTAAGTTTTAATCGACTTATCGAAACTAGAAATATCATAAAAGATTAATAACATGCATTTATTTATTATTTTAGATAATCAAGCATATCGAATTCTTTCTCGAAACGCGTTGAATGCACATTTTATAGTCTTTTTTGCGAGGTTCAGTGATCACTTTATAGCTATTCAATTAAAATCTAGTATAATCCAGATTTATTTAATCGCTATACTACACAAACTACAAAAGTCCAAACAAAACAAAAAAGAGAATGCATATTAATTGTAAAATTCCTACAAAATACCTATAATAATTAAATTATGAATTTCAACATTTGTTGTAGATACCCATCTACCTCGAAAAGTTAATTTGCGGTTTTACGCCACATTGTGCTA
Source organism: Helicoverpa zea x Helicoverpa armigera (assembly GCA_033682625.1). Lineage (NCBI taxonomy): Eukaryota > Metazoa > Arthropoda > Insecta > Lepidoptera > Noctuidae > Helicoverpa > Helicoverpa zea x Helicoverpa armigera. The sequence goes on along the minus strand of JAWIIS010000038.1, from coordinate 3,018,034 downwards.
ATACCAAACTTTTGTTCACAGGGTAATTTATATTTTAACATACAACTACTAAAATAACCATACAACTATTAATAAATTGTGCTGATTATAATCAGTGTTTTGCAAATATTAAGGGAGTGGAAAAGCCACGAATTGACGATTTTCATTAATCGAAATAGTTGACCAGCAAATATTGAAACAGTTCTAGAATTTGGGAAAAATATTAATTAACTAGCTGTTGCCCGCGACTTCGTCTGCGTGGGCAATATAGAATTGTCAAAATACTATTTATCCGGTATAATTATGTGTGGCCATTTATCATCATCATCATCCCCCTGCCCTTATCCCAATTTTATTAGGGGTCGTTAATATGTTTTCTCCTTCTATACTCTTCTATCTGCCGTCGTCTCTCATGTGTGACCTTTATATTTAAATGAACGAAGTAAAGTTTGTGACGTTGTGGAATTCTGGACCTAGTCAACTGATTTGAAAAATGATTACGTAAGTATGGGGCGTAAGTAATTCTCACAGGATACAAAGGTCTGATAAAGCTGTCATTTGTACATTTTCTGCAGCAACTGCATCTTATCAGAAGCCAGAAAGTCTGTCAAACAATCATACCATGGATAACGTGGTGTCCAGTTCACTGGGTTGAGGAGATCATGTAGGTAGTCACTCCAAATAAACTATTGGTACTCAAACAGATTCGGTTTGAATGGAAGCCAACAACCACATTATTGGGGAATAGCTGGGTGGAAGATGACATAGTCATCAGGCAGGCGCATAGTTTCACTACAGGGGGAAACACTTGAGGATTTTCTGTGCACTCACTCACTTTCTTTCTTTCTATGTTAAGTTGGGATTCCACCGAATTGTTTGAATTAGTTCACGAACAGGCCAATATCTGTGAGACTCCAATTCATGTGTTCGTACTTGAAGCCTGCAGTTATTTTTCAAAATGTGCGCTCGCAATTTGTCACTTCTTGGTGCAGCCAGCAAACGTAAAGCTGTGTACAGGCTAATAATTATGTAGCTTCTCCAGAATTGATGTAAAAAGTTTCTTCGACAGCGGGCTATAGTAGCGTAGTTAATATAACAAACTAAAACAATCTTGTTGATCCTTCAAATACAGTTAGGGAAGCGGGTGTGCATGATGACCACTAAGAGTTGGTAAATACATTCTGAAGACGTCCAAGTCGCCGAGACCAAAACTAATTCACACTAAACTAATTCACTATTCAAAACTCAAGTGAAAAAAACTAAAAAACGATTATTCAAATTAGGCTGATAATTCAACAAAAACAAAAGACAGTCCCCAAAACCCCTTCACCACTTCCTATGTGTTTTTGTGAAGGTGGAGAAAAGGATTACCAAGCTCCCAAAGGCCAGGGTATGTGCAACACGTTGCATGGCATCCTGGAAAGTTACGTTATTCTCAGCCATTAGTTTGACTTTTCATAAGAGAATGCAGTCTTCTGTGCATTGAGCAGTGCAGCATTGGGTGCAGCGTGAGGGCGTGTTAGGCTTTGGCGCTGGTGGGCCTCACTGGGGTTTGCAGAATCTCCTAAAGGGGCGTGTGTAATAACGCGCATCGCTGACATGGGCATGTTAGATACGGGTTTCCTAGGAGCCGGATGGTCGACCACCCACTCAAAACTCATCGCCCACGCCTATGGTGGCCGGAAATAGGCTCCCGTGGTTTCTTACCGCATTGGGAATTTTCAATCGTTCCGCCGCCTCATTGTTTTTCATCCCATTTCCTCTCGCCCCAGACCATGGCTTAAACCTGGGCCGGGTCCGATAGTTCGTACAGTCCACACAGTGGTGATAGTCGGACACCATCTCCATGAGATCAGAGTTGGGAATAAATGTTTTCAAAAAAATAATAGTACATTTAGCGAAAACACGTTTTATAGCAAGTCTTTGTAACTGAATGTTATCAATGATGTAAACGTAGATATATAAAAGGTGTTTTTTTAGACTCAGCTCGGGTCTGATTATGACTATTCATAATGAAGAACAGTGTATTTGTGATCTGAAGTTGAAAGTAAGTACATACACATGTCTCTGGTATGCGACGCGTAATTTGTACGTTTTCAGGGGCGATAAAGCATTTTACGTGCGTGTGATATTCAATCGAGGAAGCTCTCATTTCTTTAATGTGCACTTTGTGTCTGGGCTTGTTTCTAAAGCTACAGAAACTTAACTCATGCTTAGCAGCGCTTGCGAGAGACATATCTTTATCCTTTCTTTTAGGATCCATAAGCGTTACATGTTTTGCACCACACAAAAATATTTAAGGTCTACTTATTAAGGTCTACTTAATACTACTCATTTAACGTAAGTTGCTTTTAAGCCTCCACATTAATGGAAGATAAGCTAAAATAAAACCCCAGCTCAATTTGTTTATGAAAAAATGCACAACTCCATCTATGACTTTACATGATAATTAATTAATGTCAAATTTGTTGTATTTTATATACCACAGATGGAGCTGCTTTGACCGTGGCTGAATAGTTTTACCCCTGTTGACCGGGATAAAAAGTAGCCTGTATGTTAATCCAGAGTATCACCTATCTACATACCAAATTTGAATCAAATCTGTCCAGCCGTTTTTGCGTGATTGAATAACAAACATACATCCATACATTCTCACAAACTTGGACATTTATAATATAAAAAGTAAGATTTTGTCAAGGAGTACTCGATCGAAACCTTATAGGTATGAATCACAAAACATAAAGAAATATTGATTTTGAATCGACAACATATATCCGCAAAACTCGGATTATGGAGAATTTCGTTAAATTCCAATGGCCCTGACAGACAAAGCGCAGTATGATAGCCATATTTGTCAATAGATATAGATAACAGTAGATAGATCGACCATTATGTGATTTCTGGTGAAGCCAAAAACGAAACACACTTTTTTATGTAGAAGTTATAGTATTTAGAGTTACGTGTTAGTATTTATAGATTTTCTTAATTTTTGAAATCAATTCATAGAAAATGTTAAACATTTTTCAAAGTGTCGCTTGTTTTGTTACTAAAATTTGTCTTTAACACATTCTAATTCCAGCCAGTAGGGCCAGCTACATGCCTCTACAGTGGTCAGGTTTTGGACTCTTATCGCATAAAATTATGTGTCACCTATTGCCTATCTATCAAACGGTAGTGGGTTTCTAAATCTATGACAGCATCCATGATAAAAAGATTGACATCTGCGTACTAATAAAAAAAACCGGCCAAGTGCGAGTCAGACTCGCGCACGAAGGGTTCCGTACCATTATTTATAAATCGTACAAAAAAATCATGTTTGTTGTATCGGAGCCCCCCAAAATATTTATTACATTCTAGTTTTCAGTATTTCAGTATTTGTTGTTATAGCGGCAATAAAAATACATCATCTGTGAAAATTTTAGCTCTCTAACTATCACGGTTCCTTAGATGCAGCCTGGTGACAGACGGACGGACAGACGGACGGACGGACGGACGGACAGACAGAGGAGCGAAAACAATAGAGTCCCGTTTTATCCTTTGGGTACGGAACCCTAAAAACAAAAAAAATACAGGATTCAGAAAAAGAAACAGCAAAACTCAAAAGAGGCCGTCTATACTAATTTAACAAAATATTAATAAAAATACGGTTTATCCCTGTTGACCGGGATAAAAAGTAGCCTATGTGTTAATCCAGGGTATAACCTATCTACATACCAAATTTCAACCCAATCGGACCAGCCGTTTTTGCGTGAAAGAATAACAAACATACATCCATACATTCTCACAAACATTCACGTTTATAATATATGTAGGATTGTAGTTATTTTATTTGGATCATTAAGAAAGTTACAGTACTTTAAACTTAGTTGAGATGAAAGTGTTATTATAATAATTCTAGAATTTAAATCCTTACTAATATTATAAATCGGAAAGTGAGTTTGTTTGTTTGTTTGTTTGTTCCGCTTTCACGCCGTAACTACTGAACCGATTGCTTTGAAATTTTGCAGACGTAAAGTTAGAAGTCCGGATTAAATAATAGGGTACTTTTTATCCCGAAAAAATAGATATTCCCGAGGGAAAACAAAAATATTGTTTGCTTGATGGATGGATTGTAGATGGCGCTGTGTGTCGTTTAAAACAAGGTAATATATTGCAAACGAATATAAACATGTAAATTTAGAAGCTAAATGATACGATAATGAATCCCCGAAAATGAGGAATTCCCGAGGGATGATGTACAATTTGTTTAATCGTCTAAACTGTTTTTTTTACATCTACTTATATATTGCAAACGAATATGAACATATAAATTTAGAAGCTAAATGATACGATAATGAATCCTCGAAAATGAGGAATTCCCGAGGGATGACGTACAATTTGTTTTATCGTCTTAACTGTTTTTTTTACATCTACTTATCCTGAAATAACTATAATTCAACGAATTACTAATTGGTATAATTATTAATACTTATAGTATTAGTTAAGTTATTTACTTCTTGAGGTATGCCATAGATGGCGCTGGGTGTTTTTAAAACGTGGTAACGATGTGTTTTTAAAATACGTAAGAAGTGGAATGATAGCTTTTTAAAACGTGGTGACGTTGTTTTTTTTAAGATACGTAAGAAATGCAATGATATCTCGCGCTTTAACCTGTAGCTCATTGTTCAATCGCGAGCTTCCCGATAGCTCGATAGATGGCGTTGTGCTTTTCTGTATCGCGGTGTTAAGGTTCGCCGCGAATTAGTCTTAAGGTGTTTTGAAATCAGTGAGGCCCAGTAGGGCCAGGGCCAGCCGGGGCTGCGGGTTGTTCGAAAGAGATACCGCGGCCCTGGTATATAAAAGGCCTAGGACGGAACACGACGATTTTAGTCAGTAAGAGTCTGACACTCCCTCACCGCTGCTAACCCAATGAGGGTTTTTGAAATTTTTTCTGCCACCGGGTGGCGCCACGTATGCGTCTGGTCCAAACAGCTGTCAAATAGTATGGAATTGTAGGTGCCGTACTTATTGTTTATTGAAATTCTGTTATATTGGAAGTGTTATTGATTTTATTATGGACTACGGTCAGAATAAGGTTTCCGAACTAAAAATTGAGCTAAGAGAGAAGGTGCAAAAGTCACTGGTACTAAGGAAAAGCTTGTTGAAAAATTTGTTAACACAATATGATTTAGTTTTTTTTATTTACTCAACCGCAATAGTAAAACAATAATGCAGTGCTTTAATTATAAAATAAAAAAACACTAAAATCGTTCACTATTCATAGTAAAGATAAGCACTTTGACAGTTATTGGACCTGACGACTCGGTGCTGCCACCTCGTGGATTGCCATTTTAGAAAACCCTCATTCCAACAGACCTCCCATTTCAATTTAAAAGACTACAATTTCCTATAAGGGTTTCATTTGCAATGACCATTAATAAAGCACAAGGCCAAACTCTAAGGGTTGCTGGAGTACACTTAGAAAAACATTGTTTTTCGCATGGTCAGCTCTATGTAGCGTGTTCCCGGGTTTCCAGTGCCCAAAATCTGCATGTTTTTGCTCCACAAGGGAAAACGTATAATATAGTGTACCATTCAGTTTTGGTTTAACAACTAATCGTATCCAGCGTTACATCGCGCTTCTTAGATTTTTCCGTGGGAATGAGAAGTTTTCTTATAGTTGTGATTTATACCGCAATATAACCGAATTCCACGCGGGCGAAGCCGCGGGCGGAAAGCTAGTTCTTTACTAAATCCTAATCTTTACTAAATCTACATACTATTTTTCAAAGTATCATTATATATCCCACGCAAGACTTAAATAACCTTTTTCCATAAATATTATCTACAATTATCTAGAGAATTGTTAAAGCATACAAAATGCGTAGGAACATCAACATATTGCTATAGTTTTTCACGTAGGCGTTTGCAATTGTGCGCCTAAAGCGTTAGTGTGGGATTATTTCATAACCTATGACAGTAAATACTATTGTGGGAAACTTCTTTAAAAATAATAATTTCAAAACTTTATCTTTAAACCAAACTCAATCATTTGTTGTTTTAGGACTACAATTAATTCAATGATTACTAAATATTTTTTTTATAATACCTTCTAGTACTTTGACCAGCAGTTATTCTCTATCTAATAGTATTAATTAAATTAATGGCCACGTGGATTACAAGGAAATAGAGTAACATGCTAAGATTGCTATAATGCTGTTTATTTCCATTATTGTTTCCTACAACTTGTTTACACTTAATTACCACTAATATTAGATACAAACATCCTAGTCGGACAGTTATTATAATTGCGGAAGTTCATTCCGAGGTTTGATACTCTTTGGAACAAAAACTACGATTTAAATTGTAATAAAAATACACATTTTCATCTGTCTATCCTTTTCCCAACTATGTTGGGGTCGGCTTCCAGCTGACTGCCAGTGTTTTACAAGGAGCGACTGTCTATCTGAACCCCTCAACCCTGTTACCCGGGCGACCTACTAGATAAGAGTAGCTGTCAAACTTTCCGGCTTTTTACTACCCTTAACGCCTACCTAAGATGGTGCCAAATAATTAGAAAAGGTACACATAAAGAAATATACAGGCACACTTAGGTATATGTAAGAACGAATGACTTACATATTATTCAATTCCTTGGGAATGATGCAAGTATGGTGTGCCTGATACATAAAATCTAGTTTCCATAGAAATAATGTTGTTTACATACTACTAAAGTAGATGTAAATCATGAATATTTTAGTGATAAAAGTGATTTGTTTAAGTGCAATTGCAGTTCAGTTTTATTTATTGCTTTATTTGCATCGAGGGGGAATAGTTATGTAAGTGTTTTGGAATGAAAATTGGGTCAAGATGGTTACAGGATAGCAAATAAGTTATGGACACTGATTTGCTTTACTGTACTGCCTTTTTTACACACATTCAGTGGCAACAAATGGATGGATGGATTGTTTTTAAGACGATATGGTAAGAAAGAATGTTACTGGTGAGATGACGGCAGATAGAAAAGCATGGGATGAGCAAACATGCTGTACCGACCCTAAATAAAATTGGAATAAGGACATTATCCCATATATCACAGAGGAGGATGCTGATTCAGTAGCAACAAATGTGGTTGTATGTAGGTATATAGGAAATTATTCCACTATGTTAAAATTATATAAAATATTTTATTCAATAAAAGGTGTATTTTGGAAAAAAACCATTACAATTCTTATTTAGACATTAAAAAAAGACAAAACACGGTCTCTCCTCACAATAAAACGCGGTAACCATGCAACCAGAACAAATTTTTCAGCTCCATCGTTATCGGGAATCGCAGTACACATAACATAAACATAACAAAACGTACAGGACTATTCCCAGCACATTTCCCAAGAGGAACACCCTACACATTTACATAAACTGTCTAATAACATTATCGGGCATAACATAAACCCAGACACTTTACGACTGTAATTTCGGATTGTGAAAAAATCTCGAAATTTCATTTTCACTGTGTTTTGTTTTGATAATAAGTCGTATGTGTAGAACTTTTGGGTCATATTTTGTGTTAATTCTTGCAAAAGTAATTTTGTCTAAAAGTACCCTAAGTAGTAGTGTCTAAGAGTGGAGAATAAATAGTCGGCCGATAGTTAACCTGATGATTGAAAACATTTTTTTTAAGAAAATCGTATATCCAATCAAAGTTTTCAGTCAGATACCGGACAAACACCTGATTGTTGTTATGTGCGTACTACTAATCACGTTCATACTGATTTATGAGCCCAAACAAGCTATCGGCCAACTAAAAGTTTGCGGTGTGTGGGAGCTCTTATTCTTATCTATCTAATTGTCAATACTAAAATGTGCGTAAAAGCCCATTTTTTGGTAAAAATTGGCCATGATTTAAAATTAGTGTCTACATTTTTGTATATTAATACCGTCATTTTGCTTAGAATTAAGTTTTTTTGTTCGCATAATATTGTTAATTTAATAATAATAAAAGACACAAGGCAAGATTTTTATGGTTTCCTCGTGTTTCAAACATTATTTTAAGCCAGTTATTTATAAATTCATTATTAAAATAAAACAAAGAAGATTTTTATTATTAGCTTCTTTACTTTTTTTGGCAGCTCTGTGTGATATTTTACAAGTGGGTTGATAAATATTTAAAAGTTGATATAATTAACAGCTTATTCTATTTTATATGAGATAATAACTGTGCATCAAGCCGGTTGTTTAACAATTCTCAAAATTAAAATTAGCAAATTTTATTTTTGGATGTTGAAGAACATGTTAATATGACTTTTTTCGTAAAATAAATAAATAGAATAATATTTTTTGTGACCAAAAATTTCAAACGTGACCATTATCATTAAAGTGTTATGTAAAATAAGAATATGCAAACTTTTTAAGGTTTATTTATAAATGTAATTCTTAATCACTTAAGAATAATTTATAATTAATGGTCATAAAAAGTGAGTTTTTGATGATTAACAAATATATTCTAACATCGGATATAAACGTAACCAAATATTTAAAAGGTTTTCCTGATATAAAAAATGTGCAAGTCATTGCAAACATAACCATAAATTGATCGGGATTTATAATTATTTATAGTAATATAAATTAAACTGCACATAAACATTTTGGGTATTATTATTTGACCAAAATTCAATATCAGGCCAATAACATGATTAAGAACAGTAAAATTTATTAAATATGGGATGAAATGAACCTTCCTTTTTTAGCCAAAACAAATCGTAAAGTTTCGCAAATCTTCGAATTCTGTTTATGATCCACCGATTTGAATATTTGACGCTAACTACAACTGAACACCTTATTTTATGTTTTCTGTATTTAATTGGTGAACCCTTTTGTCAGAAGCTACATAAAGAAAATACATGACTTTTTTAAACACTTAAGTATTAACATTTTTGAAATTATCGATATTACGCCCATAATGCAATTAAAAAAGTCACGATAGAATCGTGACTTTTAAGTGATTCCATTTTTAAATAAATATAAAAAAAAATATCATACATACAGCTATAGACAATTTGCCAACAACATTCCAATCACATTAAACCGGAACAAACTGGAAATCGAATCATCTCATAATTTTAAAATTCGAACAAAAAACAAAAGCTTCTAGAATCGTAACTTTTAAGTCAGATTCTAATATACATCGATTACGGAAATAACCTCTGTTTATTACGCATAGGACTTTGTAATCAACACTGGTACAGTAGACTGCACATCAGTGATAACTGTCATGCACCTTAACTTAATAGTAATAAGTACGATTTTCCTCTAAAACTGTTACCACTGACCTGAAGTTGACTGTACAAACAAACTGGCGAACTGAAATTATAGTTCCACTGTACAAATTTAATAATGCGCCATAATAGTAATTTAGATCTTAGTGAACCGGTGGTCTGGGAGTTAGTGACCGCTTTCGAACTGTTACACTATTATGTAATCCCTGTTTGTTTTAAACTAGTGGTTTTGCGCGGGTATGCTTTGTGGAGCCAAAAGTTGGTCCTTTGGTACGCGGTATGTAGGTGAGTTAATGGCTCATAATCTGTGAGCACTTTTAGTTTTAAATTTGAAATAACTTGCAGTCAAACTTTCTGCTCTCATGCATATAATATCGAGTCTATTCATCATGTTTTCAACTTTATTTATAATTCAATAACATTTTATCTGCCAAACAAAAAATACACTTAATATCGAGAAAAGTTCTAGAACAGGTTTTACTACGAAAACAAACATTTATCATTGGATTTCAAAGTCGAATTTGTACATTGAATGGAGCGGGAAGTTGGAACAAAATAGAAACGGTACTTGTCAACTTGGTCCTAATGCCCATTTGATTAGCAAAACCTTTGAAGCTACTCGGTCTAAGGCGATTGGATTACCAAGTACTTGGAGTTTTGGGTTTGATGTATTTCAATGTCTAAACTTGTTTTGCGTACAGAGATATTTAAATCGTATTTTGGGAGCTTCTCTTATTATTAGCGACTTTCGATAAAAATGTCCTAAAGCATTTTTCGTTAAATAAATGAGTTAACCCTTTGATTGTGAATCTATAATCATATTCTATGGACCGTGTCTGTACCAATAATAGAGATAACAAGTTTGTTTGTTGGTTCGAACAGCTAATCACAGCAATAATTCTTGAGCATGAGCCCATAGCCCATTTCACGAGGAAGATTATAGGCTATATACTTTATATTATTTAGGTGCGTGAAATATGAAGGAGGAGGCGGAACGCCAGAGAGTACGCACCTCTCATCCCGGCCGCCGCGCTGGACCAGGTAGACACCATGGGCGCCGGGACTCCCGGCCACCGTAGGCGCGGGTCTGTGGGCGGTGAATTCGGGTGGCTCATCGTCCCTCTGTCTGCTTAGACGACAGACCCGTGTCGACGGCGCGCGTTGTTCCACGCGCTCCTCAAAGAGATGTCAGCAACCCCAGCGGGGCCCAGCAGCGCCAAGGCCTGCCGGAGCTGCGGGTTGTTCGAAAGAGATACCGCGACCCTAGCACATAAAAGGCCTATGACGGAACACGACGGTTTTTAGTCAGTAAGAGTCTGACACTCCCTCACCGCTGCTAACCCACAGCGGGAAAAAAAAACGTGCGTGAAATATGCAGTTCAAACGGGATGCAGGTGAAACCGCTGGTTGTAGTTCTTTGGATAATTATTATAAATTAACAATTTTTTGTCACCAAAAGCGCAAATAAGTAGGTCCCATTACATTTTTATCACACCTGGACCATACAGGTCCACAATGCCCTCAAAAATGTAACTTACTTATCATGAAAATAGCCCGCAACCTTGAAAGGACCACATTTCAGTTTTACAACACACCACGTAACATTACGGTCTGTCAGTCATAAAACCCTGTCTTTGTACGTTTGTAATAAAAAAGTTAAGTGGCTGTCCAGTTTATAGGGAACGGTATTGTGCACTCTGACTAGGGAAAGAAATTAGTTACTTAACCTGTTATATTATTTAGGAGAAGGACCAGTTTAGGTGTACTTACTGAGAAAAAAAGTGGTGTAAACAGAAAAGATTTCATCAACACCAAAAACTATGTTGATGAAAACTGTCTTGTAATATATAAAGAATATAATAAATAAAATAAAGAATAAACAGATAACTGAAAGCTCCCACACAAATTGAGTAAGTATAATATATGTTACATACGTTAAAAATGTTCGCAATTTAAATCTCCTTATATCTTTAACACCAAGAAGAAGAAAAAGTTACCTTTCGAAACGGCGGTGCACAATATTCAAACAATTTCCAGATTTTCCGGAAAATCCTGCCGTAACAAAAATACATTTTCTTCAAGACACGTTCTTTAAATTGTAAGTTGTATTGTTTCTTATCATAAAAACGTCTTCGAGCAATCTTAAGCCATTCCCAATGATAGTCAGAATCAGTTGTTATGTTACATCTGCGCGTTTCCCGTCCCTTAGGACCATTTACCAACTGAGCGCACGAGCGAAAAAAACCGGCCAAGTACGAGTAAAAATCGCGCACGTAGGGTTCCGTACCATTATTTTACATATACCATATTATAAAACCTGTTGCCGTTTCGATATCAAACAAAAATTAGCAAAAAAATCACTATGTATGGGAGCCCACCAAAATATTTATTTTATTCTAGTTTTCAGTATTTGTTGTTATAGCGGCAACAGAAATACATCATCTGTGAAAATTTCAACTCTCTAACTATTACGGTTCATGAGATACAGCCTGGTGACAGACGAACGGACGGACAAATGAGCGAAACAATAGGGTCCCGTTTTACCCTTTGGGTACAGAACCCTAAAAACACCTAAAAATCACACGCTTTTCTTGGCTAAATGTATTTTTTTCAACACTCTTTGATTTAATAATTTACGATGTTTGCCTTTTGTTCCGGTACTAAATCAGGAGGTTTTTCTTAAGGGGTTTTTTTCCACCCTTTTTCATGTTTACGTAAGGTAAGTGCTGAAGTAATTGCGGTTTCATCGCGAGCATGTTTTCGAGGCAGGCATTAATAAGTAGCAGATTTTCTTTTGTTTTTCTTGTGCTTTATAAGATGAATGATGCCTTTCTCCGATAGTTAGGAAGACTTATACGCTACTTGAATCCTTTCTAAAACAGATTTTTAATTCTGAAACTGAGATTTTTGACTTTGTAGAACTGAAACTTAATTATAGTCATAACTATGAAACTTAATGCAAATTCCTTCATTCATTTTTGACTTAACAGGCAAAGTTATCTTTTCTACTTATATCAAAACTGAGTTATCTTTTCTGTATCAAAACTTCCGTGTATCTTGATTTCAAACTTTAGTATGAATATTTTAAGCACGTTTGACTTTTTTGTAGCGTTTTGTGACTATGATTTAGTGATCCATATCACCATATTTTAACATAAATACAATAGGATATACCTTATTATAAACCTTCAACCTTCCTAGAGGTCAATATATGCCATACCGGAAAAATCACAAAAGCTTACTCATATCAGAAAATTCCTATGACCGCCTTGAAGGTCATGTCTAAAAAAGTCTAATGAAGTCATATTGTGATGATTATAGGGATTTAGAACATACTTAAATGACCTTGACGTTTGAGTCAATTGTGGCTCAGTTGTTAAAATAACTGCATATCTCAAGCACGAGTGAGCAGATTCGAAACCAGATCATATTATAATCATAAAATGAAAATACAATTACAATACAATACAATGAAATTATCTTTCAGTTAACTTTAAAATAATTTGAATTCAACTGAAAGTTAATTAAAATTTAACTTTATATTTTAATTTTAAATATCTTAAACACCAATATTGAGCCATTGATGCAAAAAAATAATAAAAATCCGTCTTGGGCAAGCATAGTGAATTATGCTCTTTTTTTCGATATATGAAAGAAGGCCTGTATCCAGCAGTGGGACAAAGTGAAAAGAATGAATGTAAAGTATTATGCCTTTATGCCCCATAAATCTATAGAAAACTGAGAGCATGGTAAATAGTTGTACCCATTAAATGCATAATAAGCTATTTCAAGGTAAACTGCTTTGTAGGTTAAACTGTCAGTATTTATCAATATATACAAGTGTTAATGGATTTATGGTGTTTTTGTACAAATAATTGTGTAAATAATAATGCTCTCATTAATGTGCAGGTATTGTATGCAATTTATGAGTTTGTATAATACTATAATAAACATATCGTTGTTGGATATGTGGCTTTTCCTACTTGGAGCGATTGCCAATTAGGTGCTGTTATTTTTTTATTTATTTTAGTAAAACATTTTATTGTTATTTTTAATTATAAGTTAATGATAAAAATCTAATATGCGTTAGAGTTAAAGTACGCATTACGTACTATTTTCTTTTCTCATATAAAAAAGTACTAATTGCGATTTCAAAATATTGAATCATTGAAGATATTTTTAGCAACACAACAGGTATAAATATGTGTATTAAATATGCAAGAATATGTTTATACCGTTGCCATGACAATTTATTCAAAGCATTTTTGTCGTATCATGATTATACGTCATTGATCTCTACGCACAAATATAAGATCAGTTTGTTTGTATATTAAATTAATTTATTGAAACAGTCAATCAATAAATGTTAAGGCCGCTATTAAAAATATGTTTAAACAATTAATAATCTATTGCCAAAACATTGATAAAATTATATTCAAGGTGAAAATATCACCGGTACATTTTTATCATAGAAAGGTAAAATTATAAATTCTGTGACTTATTCATAGCCGACTGTGACTTATTCAGTTTTTTCATATGTATATTTAATTTCTAACTACATATTATAATAATAACCCGCTTTTTCGTTCTTCAGAACCTACAGCCGAAACGTCCAATGCTATACTGCTGACCGCGCGCTCGGGAGATTTACCTATACTCATTGCGCTGGGCATGCCTGTTGGTAAGCTGAGATGCTACTGCCTATCTCCGAGCAAAAGATTTCATATACCATGTTCCAAAGCCACATCTGTTTTTCACCACGTGCTCGCGAGGTCATTTGGACCTTACTTAGACTATCCTATACATATTCAACACTTCCTACAAAACTGCTAATAGATATAACGTAATACAAATCTATTGCATTTCCTATTTGCACCAAATGCAATAAAATACATTACTAAACGTTTGACAAACAGACTTACTCATAGGTAATGGAAAAAACAATAGGCTTATCCATGGAATCTATTCCTACTATGAATTACGGTTATGTAATATAATTATATTATAATTGAATTTATTATCATAGTTGTATTTTAATTAGTGTGATTATTTATGATATAAGGACCAACCTGGAAGGTTTTGTCGTAGAAAAGAATTTTTATCCTTAAATTGGAAGCACTTTTGAAGTTTTTTTTTTGCAATTGTTGTTTATAATAATACTGGTGGTTAATTCGGAAAGCAATTAAATGCTGTACCTACTATTACTATATGTATTGTTCTGTTTTAATCCACTTTTTATCTCCACAGGTTTCAATCGGTTTTGCATACTAAACTGGTTACAGACAAGGTTTTTTTGTTACTGATCCTAGGCCTACAAAAATAAGAGTTCCTACCTATATTATAATGCTGGTTGTTGACCACAGAGTCAGTTTTGTAAATAAATACACAATTTTTATCTGCGATAAAAATACTTATGATCTCGATCGATAAAAATAAATACGTTTACGGTAACAGCATATAAAGCTGTAAATACTGCTGTCTTACTTTTTAAACCAGTTCACATAAAATGTAACCGGTTTTTCTTACTTAAACGGAGAATTACATAACCATGTGAATGCACTTTCAGTATGATACAGATCATGTTTTTAGTGCAATTTTATTACTTTGTTATCCAAAAGTTATTCTTCCTTATGCAAGTAACTTAACACTGTGATGGTCAGAATTCTTTTTAGTATATTTCCTGCTTTTCTACATCCATATCTTTCTTTAATCAAATCAAAGCATCTCTCCCGCTGTGGGTGTAGCTTGAGAGAGTGTCAGACTCTTACTGACTTAACCCCACCATGTCCCTTTTTAAGCCCTTTATGTACCAGGGCCGTGGTAATTCTTTCGAACGATCCTGTAGCCCTGGCAGGCTTTGGCCCTGGCACGCCCCATATCTTACAGCAACTTTTGCAAACTCGAGAATAGAAACTATCTTAGCTTTCCTCGCTCAGGTAATAATTATGTAACTAAACTATGGGAATGTAACAAGCATTCAAGTGGAAAGAGTAACCTTCACATTGATTATAACAGTCAGTAGATATCTATGTTAAAATAGATACAAACATGACAGCAGGTACGAAAACAAGCTATTTTTAGCAAAAATGTAATTAAACCGACGTGTTCAAGCTTAAAGATATTAATCAAAACTGCTCTCATAGAACCGGTATTATTAAAAAAAAAATTAAAAATACTTGGGGCTTATCAATCACAAGGCATCTTTTTGAGCATTCAAACAACCGGAGTCGCCATGAGCACAAAACTACTGCTACTATAGGTAATCTGCATTTTTGTTACTGCACGTTTGATGTGTATGAGCTCATTAAAACATTTATTTTATTCTAATTTTCAGTATTGTGGTTACTGACCACCAAAGCAGGATATGTGAGTTAAACTGTATATCATGGTTCTTGAGACAGATCCTGGTAGCAGACAAATATACGGACAGGTGGACAGACGGACAGCGTAGTCTTAGGAACAGGGTTCTGTTTTACCTATTGGGTACAGAACCCCAGAAACATGATGAACACAATTAAATTTCATTGGCATATATCTAGACACACGGCAGTGTGTCCGCCAAGTTCGAGCAAAAAAAGCGACATGAAGGTTCAACTATTGCGTCTCCGGTTCGTGAAATTCTCTAAGCCGGACATGTTAACTAAAAGTTTTTGTCTCGTTTTTTCTAAGAACCGTAGAGCAAAATAAAGAAACTTCTAGCTTTATTGGAGATCGGTCTTAAAATAGATCGGTTGACATAAAACGAAAGGTGTCATTCAAACGTTGGCATAAAAACTTGTCAAAATATGCGCATTGGAATCGCTTGGTTTCCGGTCGAGAATCTGACGAAACTCAGACGAAATAAAAACTAAACTAATAATATTAAAATACTGTTTTTGTTCTATAGTAAAATAAAAGAGTTTGTGAATAGGAGCGAGTCTTTACTATTTATTCATTATTTTTATTTACATTGCACACTTAACAATAATTATAAAAATAATAAATACAGTCATTATTTAAACCTATCGAAGATTTAAAATCCACTGTTGGTTTTGGTTTATTTTTTTTTAGCCTTTAGTCTAATTCATCTATGTACAACATCTTAGTAATAGATGACAGATCAAATGTCAAGTGCGTCACATGTAGCTTGGTCGAAAGTCGAAAGATAATCCTTCTATAATGTTCTGATAAAAATATCTCACAGAAAAAATACGACAAACAAATTCTTCATCTGCCTGGCCTTTTCCCAATTATGTCCGGATTCCAGTCTTATCGGATGCAGCTGAGTGTTTTACAGGGAGCCTCTGCCCATATGACCTCCTCAACCCAGTTAACGGAGCAACCCAAACCTTAGGTAAGATTGGTTGTCCAACTTACTGGCTTCTGACTACCCGTGATAACCTCCAAAGATGTTCAAATGACAGCCGGAACCTACAGTTTACCTACACAAAAAAAAACTATCTTCCACTTTTAATACGAAAAAAGCAGTATGTGGCATTTTAAACAGTAGGTAAAACAAGTCTATATTTTAATTATTAACCCATAATTATACATTGTCGATCCACAACATAACACAAATTATAGAGCGAATAACAAACGTTTATTATTTATAACCCATAGACAATTATGACGTACGCAATTGACGTAATAATCTGTGCCTCTAAATACCTAAGATAATAAATCATAATCACTAATGCTGAGGAAAAACAAATAACAGGGTGTGTATGCCAATTATTTTATAAAAAAATGCGTTGAAAAATATTGTCCTTTTAATGAAGGAACTTTTTTTCTTCTCGGCAAAATATACCTAAACCAGAGAGTAGGTATATAGGGAAAGTATATAAGGTAGTATATAGGTGCCCACAACAGTAATTTACTGCCTCTTGCCCAAGCAACCTATCGCTATTAGACTAAGGTATTGGTTTCACTTCACAGGTTATCCTAGCACACCTTTAAATACAATAATTTTTAATGATAAATATACCTATATAATAAATTATTTTTGACCTGAATAATATAAATAAAAAAGAAAATTACAGTACCCTTTTACAAAAAAATGCTGAAATACATCTAAAATCCCAAGCCATATTACACGTATTAAGAAGAACGATAACACTAAACTATTATTAAGATGAGCCTTAATCTCAAATCATTAGGTTTAAAGGTTAAGCGGAAAACTAATCTAAAAAGTATTGGTTGACAATTTAATATTAATTAATCTTAATTGATATAAATCGCATCATTTATTTTTCGTTTTGTTTAATTGCATCGGTTTAATCTCCTAAAGCCGATGGCTAACGATCAGTAGTGTTGCGCCGCTGCTGAACTGCGCACGCGTGAACCGTATCGCGACTCCCGCGCAGCGGTTACGAATTAAACATCGAAAATCGAATTTCGTAATAAAAATTTCTCGATTACAGAATCGATTACAAGTTTCTATTGCATTATTTTGAGTTTCAGTTTAAAAAATAAAAAGACGAATTATCAATACGTGCGTTTATAATTTGTGATTTTATATCCATGAAATAATAGTGCAAATATATTTTGAAAATGTCGAACGTACCTCTAGTTCGCAAGGCTATAGTGGGGGCCGCTTTGGCCCATGCCACCCCTTCGAGTCACCCTAACCCTATGACGTTAGATGAGAGTCAAGAAAGCCAATGGACGCCAGCGGCACTTGAAAGGGCCGGATCCACTTTGAAAGCACTGAATCGTATGGCGAAACGACCACCGGTGCATATTGTGTTTGAAGATGTCAGTTATACCGTTAGCTCACATAAAGGTATGTTTTAATTTTTATTTTAATAATTAAGAAGTTATATTTTTCTTTTTATTAAAAGAAATTATATACTTACTGAAAGATCATCATCATCTCAGCCATAGGACGTCCACTGCTGAACATAGGCCTCCCCCTTAGATCTAAACAGATACCAATACTGAAAGATAATTAAAAAAAAAAACAAAAAATAAAGGTAAAAAAAATCTTGGGGTTGGGTTTTTTTTATAAGGCTCGGGAGAAGATGGTTTGTTTTTTTTTCGGCTGTGACAAATCTGATATTAAATAAATAAGTAGGCATCATTGACGAAAACTATAGTTATGTTACAACGTAATGTTTATATTGTGCAATGATTAATGTAAGTTGTTGAATGTTTCCAATGACCCGATGTAAAAATATTTACAAAATAATGGTGATAATATTTTGATAATCGGCTATAATCTTAATGCAAATTGGCTACATGCACAATAATTATAGAGTGCTACTCATCTTTAAAGAAAAGTCGTCATTATCATCCAAACATTTGAATAAAACAACAATATTGGTGAATATGTACCTACAATATAATACGAATCCAAAAGTGTTAATTTATGTCAAATCTAGGTATATAAAAAAAGATATAAAATTGTATAAAAATAGCTAGAAAATAAACAGAATATAAAAATAAAAAAATATATACTAATAAGTTCTATTTAAAAACACTCGAAAAAAAAAACTTATTAATATATCGATTTGTCTAGACGATCAATAACTGCGTCACTTTGACGTCATTCAAAGCTCGTTTAGAAGCCGAAACTATCATTAAAACTGTTTTCCGGGGCATTTAAATCGGCGTATCAATAATCTTCATAAATTAAGTTTTATTCATATTGAAAGTAAACATAACGTTCCGTAAAAAAACAAGCAATAAGGAATATGAATGTATAAAAAAAGACACCCAGAGCCTGATTTTGAAAAATAAGTACCTACGCCGCCCCAAACATATCTTATATTAGTCAAAGAAACTTTCAACATAATTTGTAAAAAATAATATAAGTGCCTCACTAACGCATTGGATTGTATATCTGTAATGTTAGTGATAAGGTTGAAGAATAAATAAATAAATTATTTTTATAATAAAATATATTATTGGTTCGGTATTATTACCCAATGAGTTTTGGAGTGTTTATGTAAGAAACATCTTAAAATTTAACTACAGAACATTAAACAAAAATACTCGTATAAAACGAATGAAATATAATAAAACTACATAAAACAATAATTTTACAGTAAAAACACATGCTTATATTATTATGTATAAAGAAGCAGTACTTAAAAATTCTCAAGTAATTTTATTTTTAATGTACAATAAATTTTGTAAAAATCTGCATACAATGTATTAAAAATTAGCTAAACGTTGCAAAAAAAGTCGTTTGTTAAGTTAGTAAAAAATGTTGCAGCATACCTATAAAATGATATAAATTATATTCAAAGAAAAAAATATAATCCTCATTGGACTAATATTATGATATTTAAATAAATTATATAATTATTTGACCTTGATCTTAGGCTATTAGAGTAGGAATTGGCTGAAAAATAATATCTGTCAATACCACGTGTATCGAGATATCCAAGGTAAATTCATTTCAAACTGGTGTCTTTATTCTGATGCGTCAAATCATTTGAACATCTGTGACATCTATATCGGGTGTATCGTACCTAATCACAATAAATTGTATCACATATACTTTATGATATTCTATGGCGAATTGTAAAAAAATAACCCAATCCATTCAGTCAACCACAGGAGTCATTTTTCGTTTTCATAATTTACAACATCATGTGTAAAGCAGAGATAAAGTTAGGGGTAACGAATGTTTTGACCAGATGACAGCTGTCGGTTTTCAGGCGGGAATTTTTGTTGTTTGTAATGACTGATTTAATGTGATTAGGTACGACACACTCTGTATATGATAATTCTACACTCTTCTATTACTAGTAGTGTAATAAAAAATATTTGTGACCAATGGGCAACAGCAACCAGCATACAGGCAAATGACGCAGTCATAAAATATTTTTTCTATTAACGCATATAAGATGATTCATCAACAAATCACAAACAAATAAATTTTGCCACGAAATTAATTATTAAATCGAATGCATGTGAAATTTTTACATAATCTCCTGAATAAATATTGATAAGACAAAACATTTTAATCATTATTTTGAAAATATTTTTAGATATTTATAGATATCTATCGTTCCATATCTACATAGATATCTACTAACATAAACATAATAAGACGATAATTCTTTTAGGCTCAAAAAAGTATTCATAAAATGCATGCCACTATCTATAGGCACTATCTTAACTAATATAATAAAGAGAAATCAATTCTTAGGTTTGTTTGTTTGCCTGTTCACACTAACTAAACTTCTGAACCGATTTGAAAAATTATTTCACTGTCAATAAGCTACTCTATCACCAAGTAACATAGACACGTACTTAATCCGCTTATAGAAAGAAGTTCCCTCGCTACGCGGGTGAAACAGCGGTAAAACAGCAAGTAATTCATACGTGCAGTAGGTACATTAGTAGTTGATTAAAAATTAACATGTCATAATGGGTTGGGTTGTGGTCGTGACCGCGAGCGTGCAGTTGGTGACCAGAGGCCTATTGGTCGCACAAACCGAGCCTAGAATTTAGTTACGTTTAGCGTAGTAATTTAGTATTGTAATACTGTTCAGCTGTTTTTGGATACCTAAGTTATTTGAGGTGAACAATAAAATTATGAGAATCGTAAAAACATTTTTAGTTTAGATGATATAATTGCTTTTTCGCGTCAAAATTACCACCATGTGTACCCATTCCTCATAATAGCTGAAAGAATCAATCGTGCTGGACTTTGAAAGTCTACTATTTTTAAAGTCCAGCACGACTGATTCAGTAGACTTTCACGAAGGAATAACACTTGAATGTCAGGTTTTCATCGAATGTAATAAAAAAAATAAGTCTTGTTAAAAGAGCAAATGTATATGGGGAAAATAGGTGTATTCTTAGCATCACAAATAAGCAAAATTTAAGGCAAACTTGGTATAGGTAGTTATTAAAATCTGACTTAAATAATTGTTGGATTTCAAGTGCAAGAAGTCCACAGCCACTTGTATTCAAGTTTTATTACAATTTGTGACAAGATCCGTACAATTTACACAATACTTAAGGGATCATTCAACCTCAACCGTTTTTCGGATATTATATCTCGGCTCTTAACAAAAATAATATGTGGGTAGTTGTATCATCGAACCACAATATATAAAAAAAATTATGTTGCCAACTTATCAAATGCAATATCTACTAAATTAAACAGCAAAACAATGTTTGATAACGATATGATATACCTAAATAAGATTAAATTATTTAATTGTTAAATTAAATTAATATGTGAAATTATTCTTGAATCGTACCTACTGTTTGGAACTTATTAAACAATTTATTACATAAGCGTTTTAACGTAATAATATAAGGATACCTACTGACACTTTACGAGATATTATTTTAATACAATTTAATTATGAGGATCTCCACATTAGTATCTAAGAGAAGCATAATACTCTAAGATCAATTTGATTGATAATGAAAAATATATTAAAGAAACGCAATAAAATCACCGAAGTTTTATTAATTATATGAAGCCGATTTTATGACTCATATAATCCCATACGTTTTTGCATGTTCCTAAACATTACCTTGCAGTAAATTGAATTAGTTTATTTATATTCTTACGTGGTAGCAGAAAAAAATAATATTTTCTTGTTTAATGAACGAAGCACATTTGTCTGATTTTAAATAATTTTTCTTTTATTTCTAATCACTTCTATATTATCCGATTTTTTAAATGCATTTAATTCGGACCATCCATTTAATACGACGCCACAGACGATGCAAATCTACGGAATTCTCTAGTTTTTTTTTTTTAATGTAGGTATAGGTATTATGATCATAACAAAATCCAGCCCAACTGGTTAAACTAGAACTGATACTTAATAAATTATACTACTAAAGAATTAAATGAGATGCACTTTTGATGTATATTTTTAAAACGTATTTGTTACGGTATTATTAAATATACATAATATACCTACGGTTCTGCGCCTGATCGCTCTCCTATCGTGTCCGATTGCCGTCCCATCGGGTTATGAGAGTGAAGGAATAGTGAGTGCACCTGTGTCTGCGCAAATGTTTGTGCACTATATATGTCCTGCGCAGTTCTGATCTCCTTACATTAGAACAGCCGCCGTGGCCGATAATCGGCTAGGAGGACAACATCATCATTAAATATACAAGTTATGTAAGGTTGCTTGTAAACAATACTTATATTTAAACAATAGTGCGTGAACTGACTAGCTGGTATTTCAGTGGAAATTCTCTAACCTATTCTAAGAACGGCAATTGACCTTTTACTAACAGCTAGGAAGTGTTTATGTTTAAAATACATAATAATCTTGTTTCATAATGATAGTTCTTTGACATAGATACTTGTGTAATATATGTATAGATGAAAATTGGTCTTAATAATGTAGCTCATTCTCAAATGTATCAAAAATGAAACGATTGATCTAACGTGATGGGTAAACCTAAATCTGAATATTAAATTCTTCACTCTCAAAATAAGAGGGACTTTTAAAATTCGGAAGTAACATTTTTTGGTTTCATATTTTGATTGTATCAAAATAAAAAGAGATGGCATAGTCACAATGTATATGTCGGAGGCGCCATCAGGATGGCTGGCACTATCATCCGACATCAGTTAGGGTAATCGAGCAAAGAGATAAATCAAACAAACTCAAAACTTTAACAAACTCAAAACTCAAACGTTTATTCAAACTATTCAGAACAAAAGACATCCCCCAAAACGCCCGCCCTTCGCCACTTCCTATGTGTTTTGGCTGGGGAGAAGAAGTGGCGGAACAAACTCCCCAGCAACACATGTCTGTCTGTCAGGTTAGAAGAACCTTTACATTTGAATCTACAACGGTACTACAACGCTAGGCAATAACACTAGGTACACTAGACGTGACGTAGGGTAGTAACGCCACGAACACTCAATGAAGACTCGACCAAGACTGAACTAAGACTGAACTAAGACTGAGCTCCGCGGACGCCGCGCTGACCGCCACGACTCCGCCAAGCGCGCCAAATTGTTGTTTCACCGGATACGCCACCAGAGGGCGCGCTTGCGTCTCGTTCAGTGACCGTACTATTGACTATCTCCGACATATATTAAATATTCGGTATTGTTCAAATTTTCAAAGACAATGAAAACACCAACCAATAGAATTTGCCTACAATATTTCAGCCAACTTTAAACACCTTTACGACAATAACAGTTTCTATCTCCGCCATTACTCATATAAACTTTCGAACGATATAGAAATTTCTCAAAAGGGACGGTCACGTTGTCACAATAAAACTAATGAAACTATTTCTGACTCCAACCTTTACGGAGGAAGGAAAGATGGCAGAGATACCATAAGGATAGTAGGTCAGGCGCCTTCTTGTCGGTGAACCGACGTACGACAGGCGTGACCAGCTACTAGAACTGACGTAAAACTGTAAGTTGCAGTTACGTAAAGTAACTGTCAAAGATTGGTCTTGATTGATGGGCGATTTTATTTTGAAAATAATGGGCGAATTCCATAAAAGGCGTGTAAGACGTAGTATCGTTTCTCGTCCTCCGAACACCCGCATATTAGCGCGGTACTCTCCTAGGAGATTTTGCGTTATATTATGTCATCTCCGCTAGTCATTTTGTTCTCCATGTCTACTACCTCTGATTGCACCCTTGTGTGAGATTCATAGGAAAACTTTGAACTTTTAGAAGTTTTTTTTTTCATAGTAATCGTTACTTGAATTTATTGTGAAGGGAATTTATGTGTGTTTCCAAAAGTTTTCAAGTTGAAGCACTTATTTAGTTGAATGACATATGCCTAGTAAATAAAATGTAACGTAGGCAGATTAAGTTGTAAACTAAAAAAAAAACTAAAATACAGATCAAACATCTTTTGACCAATTTATGTGATTATGTTAGTCTAGTATCAATAAAATTAAACCAAATAAATACATAGAATATTAATGGATCGCTCTTCCTTTGAATACCCGTTTTTGTTTTATTTTGATTTGCCTAATTGTGGTGAAATAGATCTACAAAGTGGTCCTTAAGCCTACTCAAAAATGAATTATTCATCATATCTATGAGGTTTTACTGTACTATTTAGCATATTAATTTCGGAAATAATCCGGTTAGGCTGGATACCAAGCCTAAGCAAAAAATACAGAAAAAAAAAACAATTAGGTAAATTGACAATACATACGTAGATTTACTACAAAGGCAGTAATTTTCATATACCTACCTTATTTACTGGAAATGGAACGGAAACAATTAGGTACATGAAATTACTAGCTCTGTGCTCACCGGAGTCGGCCATGCGTGAGTTTAGATGGCAATAACATTGTTTATGTACATGCTTGCATTACGTCATGATTGCATATGCTGGTAATTGATTAGGGGGTAATGCTGTGGAAATAGAAAAACCGGCCAAGTGCGAGTCGGAATCGCGCACGAAGGGTTCCGTACCATTATTTATAAAACGGACAAAAAAATCACGTTTGTTGTATGGGAGCCCCCAAAAATTCTGTTTTCAGTATTTGTTGTTATACCGGCAACAAAAATACATCATCTGTGAAAATTTCAGCTCTCTAACTATCACGGTTTATGAGATACAGCCTAGTGACAGACGGACGGACGGACGGACAGAGGAGTGAAAACAATAGGGTCCTGTTTTACCCTTTGGGTACGGAACCCTAACTAGCTTCTGTGTCTAACTAGTGATTAAATGCTATGACTAAAACCACCTAATTATAAAACGTAGTCAGCTTTAGTTCTAAGTTTTGATCATAAACTTGGGACAATGGTTTAAGCCTCGTAGGTACTAAAGCTTTATTTATACTAAGGTGGAAAGTGTCTACTAAGTGTCTGCTAAGTTTGTACTGAACATAAAGTATATTATTAGGTCTATTTCCATAAAAATAACATAAATTACTTGGCACTTTAACCACAAGGTAAACTTTAATTGAATGAATGAATTTTATTGAAAAAATCAGTTTAAAAAAAAGTCAATTTTATTTGTTTAATACGTGTTTGTATATAAATAGTGCTAACAAGATTGTTTATGTTTCCATCAGATAGTGAAGTATAATAACAAAAAACAACAAAATACTTCTATAAATAACTCCTCATGATCCTTTTGGTAGGTATACTATAAAGTCTAGGTCAAATATTAAAAAGTTGAATCAAAATCGTGATAATATAAACCGCAAAACGATCTCACCACATCATAAAATTATGCAAAACTTCATCGAAACCACACTTTACGTGTTCCTATTATGTCAATATAATACCGAATAAAAAGTTGTATAATAGTGTGTCAGAGAACTTAGAACTTTTAACTACTACTTAGACCTTGGAATATCTTATCTTGGAATTTGAATTTAAACCAAAATCTTCAACCAGATTTCTAAAAAACGATTCACACGGATGTGAAATACATTATCTAAAGATACATTGATGCTTGTACACGATATTAGCCTGCCTAACATTATACTGCCTAGCCTATTCCCAACTATGTTGGGGTCGGCTTCCAGGCCGGCGACAGCCTATCTGACCTCATCAACCCAGTTACCCGGGCAACCCAATAAGTAAAACCTTACCCTTTGTATGACTAGTTGTTAGTCTTACCAGCTTCTGACTTCCAGTAACGACTACCAAAGATGTTCGAATGACAGCCGATACTTACAGTTTATCGCATCTTCGCTTCCGAGTCGCGGTACTTGTACACAACATTAATTATAAATACCAACTTATGTTGATAATAATAGTCTTAGTTAAAAATATGTTTTCATAATTTCAGTACTAAAACGCCTACCTAACGCCTCCGAAATTTCCTTTGAGGCGTGACCATTAAAGAAACAAAAGGGCCCCTTAAAACTATATACCCTTCATGAACAAAACCAAGTTGGAACTTAAAGTACTTAACGATAACTAATGAATAAAGTTTCTCAATTGCTTTTACGCATTGTTCAAATGTATTTGTAAGGCTTCTCACTGGTGGAAAATTGTGTGTAAGTACTTACGACGAAATTAGACTGATATTGGGAATATATTTTCAGTGACCATTGAAAAAGAAACCAATTAAAGAAACCTTAACTGAATTATTATTAGCATCGTTGTTGAAATATAAGTTGTAAGTTAAGTATCAAATAACGGAAATTATAATATTGAAATTATAATTTTTAAGTGAAACAAAAAAATTGGCCAAATATCTTTGAAAAATGGACACAAAACCATTCGAAATGTAAGAATTATCAAGTCAAGAGAGAGCCAGAGCGCAGATATACGGAAGAAACAATTGATTTTCTATTGCTGTTTAATAAGCAACATAAAAGCAGTTAATACAGTGAGAACGATAATCATAATCACGATACAACATAGTAAAGATGATATTAAATCAACATTACTTTATGACTTAATGTGTATATTTACCTTTATTTGCAATAGGTATGTTACTCACTGCGTTACGCATACGCGCATGCGTGGCTGTTTCACTCCATTTGCTATTGAGGAAAACACTTGCACTATAGCTTGGTTCTTAATGAAACCCAAAACATTAGACTTGTCTTAGGAAATAGAGCTTAGTATATGTATGTAGAAGCTGAATGTACAAAAATAAGGTCATTCGTAAAATATATATTATTTATAAAAAAAAAAGAACATACGAAGACAACGTACATGGGTCTCACGTTTTAGGTAAGAATTTGTTTAAGGTCATTCATAAATAGATAATATTAAAAAAATGCAAAATACAAAGAAATACTATAGTTGAGCTATACCTTTTGACCATATTAGGTATATTACCTATATTCTCTCTTTTTGCAAAAGAAGCATGGCAATTTTTTTAACCAGTTCCAAAAAAGAGATGGTATCTTATTTCGGTTTTATCTAATTTATTTTAATGTTTTACTTCAGAACTTGTTGCCAATGAACTCATTAGATTATTATTATTTTTTTGAAAGGACAAGGTCTCAAATTGGTCCCATTTGAATCTCATTAACTTTGGTTTGGCAGATTTTAATTATGCCTACTCAAAAAACGTTTGTTAACATTCTCCAAAATCTGAATCACTGTTAGAGCCTTTTTTATCGTCCCACTGCTAGGCACAGGCCTCCTCTCACACGGAGAAGGATTGAGCATTAATCACCACCTTTGCTCAATTCGGGTTGAATCAAAATCTGAATTATAGGAAACAAAATGAAAACTAAGAATTAAAGATTTATTTAGTTGGTCGTTAAAGTTTTGTTTATTGCAAAAATATATATTTTATCCTCTACAAAAGACAAAAATATGCACAATCTAGCAGGAATCTTATTTTTTCTTTTAGAGATCAGTGACTTTAAAGACTGAGGTAACTTTGAATTTCACTGCATTTATCTTGATCTTACAGGTCATTGACACATACCTACATAGTTGTCTTCACTCTTCGCGCTTACTTTCAAATCTGCATCGATACATACTGTAATGTGAATACAGACAGTACATTATGTACTTCCTCATATGCTTCCATTTGTACTCCTTATGTACTCCTTTAACGTAATCCCTTATCTTCCTTAGTTTATAAACTTTGCTATGCACTGCCTTATGTACTCCCCTTATATACTTTCTTATGTACTCTCCTTATGAGCTTCTTTATGTACTTATATAATGCAATCCCTTATATAATTCATTTTGCGAATATAGGGAAAGGGCTGTAAAGGATCCGAAACGTCGATGAAATCCGTAAAAGTAGTTTTATTCAAATCCCTTATCTTCTCTTATCTATAAACTTCCTTATGTACTCCTCTTATATACTTCCTCATATCGGGTGTGTCGTACCCAAGACACTTAAGAAATGACCAGTATCTGTCAGTACTGGGATGAATCCAAACTAATATTATAAATGCGAAAGTAACTCTGTCTGTCTGTCTGTCTGTTGTCTTTTCTTCACGCCTAAACTACTGAACCGATTTGTGTGAAATTTGGTACAGACATAGTTTGGAACTTGAGAAAGGACATAGGATAGTTTTTATTACAAAAAAAAAAATATTATTCCGGACATATAGCGCCATCTATTGGTCAAATCAAAAATCTGCTGGTAGTCACTATTCCACGCGAACGAAGTTGCGGGCAAAAGCTAGTTAAATATAAGTGTCAATAAACACTTCCTAATTACTTAGGGTAAACCCACTGGAAGTACAATGAAAATAATTATTTATTTGTCATTACTGTTACCATTGTATGCAAACTAGGTACAAGTAGGTATATGTCAAAGTTCGACACGTTGAGTAATTTCGATGCGAAATTAAATTATATTTTCCATGATATATATATTATGTTCATTGTTATCATAATAAGCTAAGTTTTTACGGAAAAAAAAACTATTTTAAACGTTTTGGTTTGCCAATTTATATGTTAAGTCAGTTCCCACAACACTAGTTATTTAAAACCATCAGTTATTTAACAATACCATGAAATAATCAAATACTCTTAAAATGAAGTTTTTGTCAAATCTTCTTCAACAATTCACCTTTATGTATTATTTTATTTCCCGAATTTCAGCATTGTATTTAATACGACAAAGAGCTGTTTTCATTTCAGTAGAGTTCCAGAAATTAATAATTACTGTGATTATCTTCATTACGTAATTAATTTCTGAGAAATCTCTTTATTTAACTTTAATAATTTATCAATAAATGAATAATTATTCAAAAGTACCTATGTATGAAATAAAAATGTGTGTTTCAGTGGGCACGTTAAACTGTAGGTCCCGACTGTCATTGAACATCTTTGGTAGTCGTTACGGGTTAGAAGCTAAGTCTGACAATCAGTCTTACTAAAGAGTATTGGGTTGCCCTGGTACTGGGTTGAGGAGGTCAGATAGGCAGCTCACTCTTAGTAAAACACTGGTACTCAGCTACATCGGGTTAGACTGGAAGCCGACCCTAACATAGTTGGGAAGAGTCCAGACAAATGATGATGAATTTATTAATAAATTGAAATACTTATTCAGGTGTTCGTATGAAATAAAAATGGCTAGTGGTAGTATAAATTGGTGAAGCACGAGCGGCGTACAGTTTGCACCTCGTTACGTGGGGAAAAATTAATAAAACCTACCACTGCCGACGATAGTCACATCCGAATGCATTCAACTGACACAAGGATGTCGAAATACTGGAAGGGACATGCAAAAGTCTAATAAAATAAATAAACATTTCAGTTTTACTGCATACATGAAAAGAGATTATTTTTGAGATTTTTTATGTAGTGGGTATTTATAAACATAATTAGGCCCAATGATAAGTAGATTGGTCCGAAAGAAGACAGATTTTTCTTTTTAGATAAATACAAGTTTAATTCAACATTAAAATAAGAGTACTATTTTGTGTTTGTAATTTATTTGGGCTCGCAATAAAATCCTTCCTGTATCCGAGGCCACAAGTTCAATTATTTCCGTATCAGCCCAAAAGATGAATGAAATCATAGATTTAATAGGTAGAGAACCGGAATAGTTATTAATTTATATTCATAGCTAAAATTACTTTGTTTTGATTGTATTTGATCTCGAGATTGTGTTTGTTTCGCTCTGCTGACCAAGTTAGCTTAGTTCGAGCGTAACTCTTTGTTATTTATAAAATAGGTTAGTAACAATTCCAAAAGGGATAACAGTAATTATTGGAAAAAAAACTTGTACAAATACACGCAAAAGAAGTCGCGGGCAACGCTCTAGTAGTTTATTTATTGATTGAAATGAAATGAAATCGTTTATTTTGCAAGTTGGACATTACATTACTTTTACACGTCATTTTAAAAACGCTGGGGTCGGCATTGACTGATGATGGATTGTCTCTTCGAGTCATCGTCGATAATCGAAGATAATCGAAAATCCAAGAGTCGATATAAATACAATACATCGCTTGAAAACCGGTCCACTTCTAGGCACAGCACATCTTCGCAACACTATCCATATCGATATGCAATTTGGCAGTTTCGCGGCTTCGCTACGAATATGCGATATTCGGCAAACCTATCGCGGCTCCGGCCGATATATACCGCGGACGTGACAGAGATTCTGTCTGTTTGCACCGTGATTCTGTGCCTCGTTTATTTTTGGTATGGCTCTTCTAGTTTGTTTGTTTGCATGTTATCTTTAGTTTGGTAGTTCGTGGGTGTTATTGGGTGGTGTATTGAATTTAGGCGGTTAAGGATTTTGTTAGGTTGTTAGATAGCTTATCTAAGGTTCTGTTATTGAAATAGGTACTAAAGAAAAGAGTGGTGACCTTACGGGCAATAGTTTTTTTTTATATTTCTATTGAAGATATTTAGATACATTTTTCGAACATATGATTGACTTCGCGTTGATATTTTAACCTTTTAAAATAAAGCTATATGGATTTAGCTCAACTACTTGCCTTGATCTTTGGACCATGATACTATAATTTTTGAACCGCAAATCAATGATGACTGTCTAGAATTTGTTTACTTTTTTATTTGTTCCTGATTCACGCCAAAATTACTTAGGATGAAATTTAGCAATAATATAGTTTATCTATCAAAATAATATTTACGTAATTTTTTTCCCAGTAAGGAAAGTATTACCTACGGGAATCGGGGAAACTGATGACAGAAGCTAGTATAATTATTTGATTAAAATCTAAGATGACAAATCGTTTATCGAGCTATTAATAACAAAGTGCTACCCCACTCAATGTCAATATAATTACAGGTTTAATAGCAACAATGCAATAATTACATGGAAACGATTAGTTAGTATTTAATCCATTAAATATTGCGATAGACTTTGGTTTTTCCTTTATGATAGCTTAGCCTTTGACGTTTTGCGTATAAGGGGTATTTAATATGGTTCTATTACATTACCTATATGACGTAGGTATTATATGCTTCCGGATTTAAAAATAGACGATTGTAGGTATATGTAGTGTGTGTGTATTAGGGAATGCAATCCCGACTCGAGATTGCAAATTCGGGATCCCGCGGGATTGATATTTCTAATCCCGCGGGATCCCGGAATTTTCGGGATCCCGTCTAATTTAAAAAAAAAATTGAATTCAGATGACTGAAAAAGCTAATAACTGCTTGTTTGTGATAGTGAGGTTAATTAAAATAACAACTAAATAATAATCAGGTTTTAAGAAAATTAACGTAGGTAAATTAGGTAATCAAAACAATAAGCTTATTTCAAGGGAATTAGGAAAAAGAGTGATTTTGAAAATGACTCCTTAAAAAACAAAGGGTATTAATAGTTTCGTCTGCTAAACGGCATCTAATGTCCGTTGCAATGTACCCCGCTGCTGAGAATGCCCTCTCCGACTCAACGCTGGTTGGCAACAGCGTGGCGAAGCAATTATATGCAAACTGCAAAAATCGCCCCTTGTTCCTCCACACTCAAACAAATCCATTTCTTTTTTAATGGTAGATTCTAATTTGTCTAAGCTCGTGGACGTGGATTGTGTGTGTGTTGCGTCGCTGACCACTACCGCCCAATCCCGTCAATCTCGAACGGGATCTCGTTATATGATGCGTCGGGATTGATCCCGAAAAATTACACGAGATCTCGCGAGATCGGGATCCCGCGGGATCGGGATTGCATTCCCTAGTGTGTATGTGTTTGTCCAAAAATCAGTTCTTATGTATTTTGTTCATTGATCGTTTAAATTATCCCGCAAACGTAGCCTAGTAACTAACTAGGGTGCTTTGCCCTGCGTGCTTCGCCTAAGCCGTTGTATATTGGAGCCCTATTGTTTTATAATTAGCGACACACAAGAAGCTAATCAAAATGCAACAGAAACTAAAAAAGTCTCGTAAATTATTAGTAAAGCGTCATTTTGATCGTAAACGAGAATATGAACATTTTATAAAGACGTTTTTCTTCGTATACTTATTGCACAAGGATACGTAAATTAGAACTAATAGGTAACTTTTTTTTTTACACATGTGACTCTCACGTGTTGAGATCTAAGATTATTTTATCTTGTTAATTTATTTTAAAAGAAGAACTATGTAAATAATGTTTAATTTATTTCACTAATTTTACAGCAGTTAAATAATCGTTAAAATTTTTGATTTTATAAATACATACTAGTTTCTGCCAGCGGTTTCACCCGCTTCCCGTGGGAACTCCTGCATGAATATAAAAGAAAACAGAAGCCTATATCCCGGATTAAAAGAAGCCTATAGCCTGCCTCGATAAATGGGCTATATAACACTGAAAGATTTTTCAAAATGGACCAGTAATTCTTGAGATGAGCGCTTTCAAGCAAACCAAAGAACACTTCAGCTTTATGCCGTTAGTATAGAGTAGGGGACATTGTGAGAACTACTTATTTACTTAAATCACCGTAAGACAGAAACACATTTTATTATTGTGAACAGTAAGTAGTGTGTGATGAAAATCAAAACAAATCTAGTTATACATATAAGAATGCTAAAGCTACCTAGCTGTCTCCATAACGGTATAATCTAACTGTACAAGATATTCTATTTGCCAGTTGGGTAACAAAAAATCTATTGATTTCTTAGTCATGCTCACTCCATTGATAAATTTCTAGTAAGCCTTTATTTATTTAGCAATAATTTTGTTCAAGAAAATAGTATTTGTTCCTCCGTGTCACGCTCGTAAGCTCAAATGTTATAAAGTCAAACAATACCATGGGATATCGGAATACCTAGTCCAATGGATTGAGGAAGTCCGATAAGCAGTCGCTCCATGTAAAATACTAGTACTGCATAACTCCAATACATATAGGGCTTGGCAGATGATAGCTAAAAAGTATTATAATGATCATTATCATTTATTTGCGTTGGGTGATATTTAGTAATTAAAATTTGATACTGACTTTAACCATGTATCGGATCAGAAAGCTGAAGAAAGACTTGATATAAATACTACAAGAATGCAACCATAAAATGATGATTCACTTTTTTATAATTTTCAAATGGCGGTTTTGACCAGGTATACACACGTGCCGCAAATAGAGCTACTAATTTATGGAAATCTATTCTAGTCCAATGAGACTCATAAAAATCAAAAAATCAATGGACTAAAACTAGATAAACCAGTTACTCCAAAATTGTTATATGGTCATAACCTTACCCTGACCGATGACCATGTGTTGGTCTAAATGACCTTCGAAAATATATTTTTTTATGTCATCCAAAAATAGAGTTTCTTTTCAAGTCTACATATTCATTGCTTGCAAGATTTTATAATTTTCCTTCTTACACTAAGTACACTAAGTACTCTATTACGATAGCCAAACCATTTTTAGTTTTCTAATCGCCAATTGGACCAATCAAAATTAAAAGTCATTTATTCAAAGTAGGCTGAAAATCAGCACTTTTCGAAAGTCAAATTTACAAAACACGCCCGCCCTCCGCCATTCCTATGTGTTTTGCTGGGAAGAATAGGCGGCAATTTTAAGGCTGGTTATGGTTTGGTTATCGTTATCAACTCATGCCTATCCTTTCAAAAATAAGGACTTCTAGGCCCCTTACTTTTACTATAAATTATAAAATAATAAGGACTGTTAGGCCACAGTTATTATTTTACGCCAATTAGGCTGTCAAAGAACTTTTAGGTAAATAAATATTTTCGAGGAAAGGTTGTCAAGATAAGAATTAGGGTCAGACTTAGTTTGGAGTTTTAGGTTTATCATAATTGTTTACTTTAAGTCTAGATTAGGGAAAGCCTAATCTACTTTGTGGGTTTCTAACACTTACTTTGATAAAAATGATTGAAAAAAAGGGTCGTCTTTGAGACCTTGAAAGTTATCTTTTAGTACTCAAGGGTTAATTTTAAAATAAAGCTTTTGGATACTAGGCACGCTTTTATTGTTTTTTTAGAGATCCGTAGTGAATTAGTACTCTTATGGTTTCGTCATGTGTATCTTGCGTCATTTATCTGTTATTTTATGCTTTAAGAATTTTATTTATGGCCCCACATCTGAATCTGATTTTGAATTCTACGTCTTTAATCTAAATTTTATTGACTAGTTAAAAAACTAGTTTTAGCCAATTTGAACCCATAAGTATTTATTTTTCAAGTAAATTGACAATGTGATACATTATATTAATGAGAATCAACTAAAGAATACCTACTAAAAAAGCATCTTATCAAAATATTTTTCAATGTTAAGTGAAATTGAAATCTTAAAATCTACAATTGTCGACGGATTCATCTCGAATGTTCGACAAGCTAATTTAGAACAAAACGGATCCTAAATTAATTCTACCCGATTCTTAACAAGTTGAGGTTTTCAAATTGCGAATTTCTTGATTCAACGTAGAGAATTTTAAGGGCACCGTTTTAATTAGTTTCAGGAAACGTCGAAGGAACTTTGGTACTGGTGAAATTAGTCGGTATCAATAAGATGGATGGATGTGTACAATGCGTCTAAAGTATACTTTAACCAATTAATCGAATGTGGTATTCATTTTTGACGGTCGTATTTAAAATTAGAATATAGATTAACTGCGTAGTGTCCGAAATAAATGTTAAATTAATTTATTTGTAAGCTGAATGTTCTAGACTCTTTTTGCCATAATGATACATTGATAATTTTTTTAATTCTATTCGAAATTCGTGCCAAATAAAATGATAAACAAATCTTAAATTCAAATAAATACACACTTTTTAAATCGTAGATCGCAATGCAGAATGAGTGTTTTTAATGAAAAGGTCAAATAGCTACTAAAAATAAATAAAAAACTGTCATTATCATAGCGTTAAATAGAACATTCACGTGCATAAATATTTATTTAATAAAGGTCAAACTGAAATAAAAGACAACTACAGTATCATGTTTTATTTTTATGTATTTTGTCTGATAGAAAAATAAATTTTGAAACCTACATAAGTATTCATTAAATAGTTTTGATTAAATATATAATTTGTACAAAAGATATGATCTGTTTCGTTCAAAGCAAAGTCGCTTGCAAGCGCTAAGATACGATAAGATGAACCCAAATGTGCACAGTGTTCGCGTATTTACAGTCCGAAAGAACTGCAACAATATAAAACACTATACCGTCTTCCAAATGCCGACTTCCACCAAAACTCATGAGCTTCCTTAAGCACACGCCAAATATATTCGTCCATTCAAAGTGATAAATAGACATGGTACACCCAAATAAGTAGTAACACGTCATCAATCGCCACAAATGGCGAAACGAAGACGCAAGAAATGTAACAAAATGGAAATTGGTGTAATTTGTTCTGCTCATACCGTGAAACACCCGTTTCCTTCAGTCTATTCGTAATATCGCCTGGCCTGCCAATATTTTTTACATAGACTGTCTTGACATGAAACAAATCTATTGAGGAGATTGATTTGAGTAGTGAATAAAGTGTGAATAAGTGTGATTTGTTCGGTTTGTTTGAGTTTAGGATACAAGGAAGGAGTTTAGGAAAAATTGTTTTTGATTGATTCATGAGTCGAGCTAGTAACTCCTACCTCTCAAGTGCCAGTGTAGAGTTCTTGTCCATCAAGCTATACTGTAGCTTTCTCAAGGTATGTAATGTATTTTCGAAGTATGTCTAGGACACTACTGACCTACGGCGAAAGCCTTTGAAGGAAACTGGTTCTAAAAATTTGAAATATTCAACACTATTTTCTTCTTTGAATGGGGAAGTCAATGTTTGATCGGAAAAAACTTCAACAATATACCATGGTTAACTATTTACATACTTTAAAAAAAAACCTACTCTTCAATTTTTCGCAAAGAAAGTGACCTATAATTGTCTCCAAGGTCAGTCTGTATCGACATCGTAAACTTACAATGGCACAGTCAAGAATGTAATAACGAAGAAAGAAAGTAAAGATCTAATAAAGACCAATAAAATACGTATCTTGGACTCCTTGATTGATTCGGGTTTGTTTTTTATTCTGATCGTTCCGGATTTGACAAAATGGCACTGGATCCTCTTTGAGGTCACGACCTTGAATTTCAGACAAAAACTCTGTTGTGTATTGAAAGATATATCTTTCAATACACAACAGAGTTTTTGATCTGAGATTTAATGTAATAATGTAATCTGAGATCAGTCTAGAAAAAAAAACTTGTTCTAGTGCTTTAGTTTTGATTGTGACGAGCATTATTTTTGGGTATACTATAACAACCAATTTACTTTACAACATTACAACATACGATTCTACATATAATATGACCTAAAAGGCTTTTCAACAAATGCTACGAAGATTAGGACACGGGGTGAATTAACATTTTAATATTTGATATGTTTTTCAAGTTTTTTCATTTGATATTTCAAGCTTAAATTAACATAATAGTTTATTCTAAGCTCAACTTTTAAATTATTAAACTGATAATGTAAATCTAGACACACGGCAGTGTGTCCGCCAAGTTCGAGCAAAAAAAGCGACACACCGGCCGTGGGTTATATTACACGAACCATTTCGGGTCAAATTCGACCCCCCTGTAATTCAAAATCTATTTTATTTACGCATATCAAATTTCTAGTATCTGTTGAGACCCCCTCACTTATCTAAAATACAAAATTTCATTAATATACCTATTGTAGGTCTTGAGATATTGACGTCAGAAAATCGCTATTTTTACTATACACTCACTGACTGACTGACTGACTGACTGACTCACTCATCAAAAACCTAGACCACTTCCAATGGTCGTATTGACTTGAAATTTGGCATGGGGGTAGGTCTTTATGTCAAGGTAAAGGGAAAAATCTGAAAATGGCCAAGTGTGAGTCGGTTTCAAAATAATGAAGGTGTATAGGTACCCGGTGTAAATTTATACCCCTAAGGAACTAAAACGAACTAAATTTATCTATATTTATATAATATATCTTCGAATGGTACAAAGGTTTGTATTTAGTCAAAGTAAAGTAAAAATCTGAAAACGGCCAAGTGTGAATCACTTTCGAAAATAACGAATGTGTAACTTTGATCCACGAACATAATATATGATAACATGTCATGTCAGTCAGTTGGTAAATCTGGTCCATTTAGTTAATCTAGTTCATTTCTTTGTAAGAAACATAGTGCATATTAAAAAATCTAAAAGATAGTACCTACAAATGAGACATTTCTTTAACTAACTTCATCATAAGAAAAAAATAAAATAAACAACCTTACAAAAATAAATGAAATCCCACCCAAAACAAAAATGTGAAAGACTGCCAAGTTCGATAATATGGGAATGCTTCGCCTATAAAAGAAGTGAGATCTGAATAAGTACCAAGTTCCATACACATACCTCAGTTAAAAATAGTTACTTTTTAATGATGATTACTTGGCAAGTTCTAATAGAAAATTAAATACTTGATTCATTGCGTTTAGTAGGTTTATAACAAGGTGTATGAAAACTTGCCAAGTAACATCATTAAAAAGTAACTATTTTTAACTGAGGTATGTGTATGGAACTTGGTACTTATTCAGATCTCACTTCTTTTATAGGCGAAGCATTCCCATATTATCGAACTTGGCAGTCTTTCACATTTTTGTTTTGGGTGGGATCAAATTTACTTCAAGTCCCTCAATAAAAATACTTGATGATCGATGAAAACTCTGACTGACTAAAATTCCATTCTTTTTTTTTTTTCAAAGAATAAGGAAAACAAAAGACAGTTCCATTCGAGGCCTCTGCAAAATGTTCAAAAGGTATCAGGAAGCCTGCTATACGTCTTATAGAGAGACAAGACCGGTAATGTAGGCCGTATATCTTGGTAAATCTCGACGACTATTGCCGAAAATAATATGCTCTCTTTTGAAAAACGATTGTTGCACATCTAAAGATACTATGGAGATATTTTAAAATTATTTTACTTGGTACTCTTCTTTTTTGTAAAATTGGTGCTAGCGTACATAAAATGATAATATAATATATCATAATTATTCTTGTGTTTTGCGTCAGGTTTTTTTTTTATTTTAAGTGTTTTTTTTTTGAATATTTAAATAATTATAATTATGTTTTCCAGTTTTTTTCTTTTTTATCATCAAAAATACGATAGATACATTCGTTTTTTACGTCCAATGTATCACAAAGACCATTTCTTTTTTTGCTAGACCTAACCGACACCGTACCGACAGCCGCGTGTTAAACGTATTTGTGAAAAAAAAAACAATTCAATTGTTTTTAAACCACATTCGTGTTTCAGATGTTTCGACCGCTCATCAATCCGTTTGAACACGCGAACATAAATAAACTTAGATTTATTATATTTTGAAGAAGATTTATTTATAGAAAGTTGCTTATATATGTATATCGTAATACTTACGAAATTAGCAAAAAAATGTTAAATTCAGATTACACAGAAGAGTGAAGAAGTCTAAAAAATAGCAAAGAAGGATGGAATAATCTGAAGTACATTTTATAGCTTTCACTATACAGCTAACTTAAAATGGCAGAGAAACGATTGTTCTTACCTACCAAGTTTTGCTTATGCTTAGGAAAATCGTTTTCTCGCGAATTTTAACCAAGCCATAAAATGGAATTTCCTAAAACAAACGTAGGCCAGAAAAGCTTAACATTTAATTTATTAAAATTTGAATAGGCCGCTACTTTAATGAATTTTGGGGTTATGGAAATTTGTTTTATTTTAAACGGCGCTGTAGGGATAGATATCCTTCAAATAGTTTGCAACTCAAATATTTGTCGGAAATGTTACATTTCCATAATTTTCTATGGGTTTTGCTCTAAAAATACGCTGGCTAGTCAGTTACTCCTAGCTACATATCTTCTTGATTTCTTAGTGTTAACTTTTTTGATAACGTAAATGATTGATTTTAATATCTTCTTGTAAACACAAGAGTTTCTACGAAAATACTATAAAAACCCCATCAACTGCGCACATCCGATTCTTTTCCCAAACACCCTTTTACATCTTGTCGACCGTATTCAGGGGAAGTACCACCATAGGGGCGTTTTCTCCACAAGATGTACCACCAATCGGCCCGGCCTTGTGTAGAAGTGCACCCTGGTCGGTTGTTTGGGAAGTGAACTACCGCATTTTAGATGACCTACATATGTCGATTTATCGGTTGACGTTATCGGTGTAGTAAGAACGGGCCTCAAAAATGCATTATTTTTTTAGGTTTCTTTTTTTGTAAATAAATTACCATGTTATGTAAATTAATTGACAGTGTAATAAAATGTAATGATATACCTGCTATTAATTACCTACGTAATAGATGAGTAATTTATGTATGTGTAGATTTTTTGTAGCTATACGTCACTTACGTATAGCTACAAAAAATCTAGTAGGTAGGTATACATAAAAAACGGAAGTTTTCCATGCTCGTGGGAACTTTATGGTGTAAAGTACAGGCAAATTCTACAAATATAGCTAGTTATACTAATTAAATTAGCAGTATTTTAAATTCACATTTTAGTAACGCGATACTATTCAGAAAGAGTTAGCTCATCGTTGCACAGTGGTTTTTAAAGGTTTTATGAATGGAAAACCATTAAAATAACTTCAGAGTTGATCTCCTGATAATTACCGATATTGTATAGCTGAAGAAGCCTTTTCTCAGGCACTACTGGTCCGATTGAAAAAAATATTTCAATGCTAGCTAGTCCATTTATCGAGCAAGGCTATAGACTGTATTTATCCGGATGCGCAACGTAGTATCCACAAGAAAAGATTGAAACCACTGGACGAAGTTAAGAGTACGAATACGTAGGACACAACAAGGTCCTTATTGGTAAAGCTAAGCAAAAAACTTTAAACAATAGGATTGTTTGATTGCAATCTTTATCACAGGAAACAACTTTATTTTAGTCTAGAGTACAACGTACACATCTGAGGGCACGGCAGTGCCCCAGCCAAGACTCGAGCAAAGCGGGCACGGCCGTACCATCTTTTCTCGAAGCGTTTCGCGGCTATTTCAGCCCCCTGTATCTTCCATGTGAACAAAGCTAGGAGTTTAGGTTTTCGATGACCTAGAGTAAGTATTAGAACAAGCTCAGTCTCAAAATTACAAGACATTTGAATAAATAGTTTACGAGTTATGAGCGATCAAAGTTACACCATTTTGTCACTGACTCACTCACTGACCGATCATCAAAAGTCTAAGGCACTTCTAGCAAACTTAGAACCTTCAAATTTGGCACCGAGATAGGTTATTAGCTACATATAAAGGGAAAATTATAAAAACCTTAAAACTTAATAAAAAAATAGAAAACAAATTTATATTTGCGGTTTTTCAAGAACATTGTGTATCAATTTTGACTGCATTGATAACTTTGTTATTTATTTATGTACAAAATGTTACTACTGTATATATACTGTTATACTGTATTTGTTTTATTGTTACCTAGTGTGGTATATTGTTATTATGTATTAAATATACATACATGTATTAAATATACATACATATGAATAAAAAAGCTAGGTTAAAATGAAATGAAGAATGATAAAATCTTTCATATTAACGCAGTGCGATAAATACTGCATGCTCGCTCGATAGATGGCGTTATCCTGGTCTAAATCGCACTATGGTTTCGTTACATAGCTTAGTACAAGTAGTACTTAAAATCAAATAATTTCATGTGATAGCGCCATCTACGCCTGAAATAGATCTCTTTTATTCTAAAAGATATTCGATTCAAAAAATCGACAATTTCGAAAAGTTTTTAGTTTATTTAAAGACAAAATGTTGTTTACGTGCTACTTTGGGTGTACATATTTAGTTTGTTATATATTTAGTTAGTTCCATGTAAGTTAATTTAATTTGTTTTATACTTAGAGAACAAAGAGACCTACAAAAAATAAATTAGATCCCACCAAAAACATTAAATGTAAAAAAAAGCCAAGCCTCTACGCATTTCCTCCACCGTAAAAAGTTTTGAGATCGCATAGAAGCCAAGTCCTGTTCAACTTTATTTTTAATAACAAATCAATATTTTGTGACTATATCAATAGTTTTGTTCATATTACAATAATATTGTCTTGGCCATGAGCACAAGTTAAAAGTCGCTCCTTGAAATAATGTGTAAATACTATTAAATTGATAAATTCTATATGGACATGATTTTACGATTGGACTGATTATGGACTGATTAGAATTTGAGATCACCATGGACTAAATATGCGCCATAGTACATGTGCAGTTCATTGATGTTGGATGATACTGACTGTCGGTCATTTAGTAACAATTGAATAAACTAAAAGTATTTAATTCTGTAATATTAAACTTCATGTTTGACTTTCACCTCTCCAAGATATGCTGTATTATATTTGTAGTTTATTGTGCTCATGGCCAAGTCAATATTATTGTAATATGAACAAAACTATTGATATAGTCACAAAATATTGATTTGTTATTAAAAATAAAGTTGAACAGGACTTGGCTTCTATGCGATCTCAAAACTTTTTACGGTGGAGGAAATGCGTAGAGGCTTGGCTTTTTTTTACATTTAATGTTTTTGGTGGGATCTAATATTTACTATGTAGTAAAACATTTTCCCACTAGAATAATCACATTTTAATTACAATTTTTAAGATTTTCAATATATTATATGTAGGCACTAAATAAAGTCCGAGGTTTCATGACTGTCAGCCGCAAAGTTTTCTACTTTCTAGTACTTACACTTTCACATTCCAAGAATCCATGATCTATGAAGTCTAAGCTAAGGGCCGCCGTACACGGACTGCTCGAGCAGTTAGCGGCTGAGTGAAATACACGGACCGCTCGAGCGGTCGGCGTCGACTGCTTGAGCTGTCGGTTGTTGACTGCTCGAGCTACGACCCAACTGCTCGAGCAGTTGATTTTCAAAAAACAGTCGGCAAATGAGAAAACAGACGCCTGTCGACTGCTCTAGCGCAGTCAACGGCTCGAGCAGTCGGTGTATGCCTCGCAACCGCTCGCGAGCGGTCGACGGCACGATGGAATTTCATCATGCAGTTGACGGCTTGAAGCGGTCGTGACTGCTCGAGCAGTCGTGTGTACGGCAGCAAATGAATGACTATAGTTCACTGCGCGGTCGCGGCTTTAAGCAGTCGGTCTCAACTGCTTGAAGCAGTCCGTGTACGGCGGCTCTTAAGTCTACCCACACACTGCAGACTAAACAGTCGGCCGACAGTTGGCCCATTGGACAATGGGCGGTTTAAAAAAAAGAAAATCTTGAATTCAATCAAAGTTATAAGTCGATATGATGCAGGCCAAACACCTGGTAGTTGTTTTTTGCGCACTCCCGTACATCTCCGTACCTACTTATCAAGCGCTCGATCAAACTGTCGGCCGACTAAAAGTTTGCGGTATACAGGTATACACTCTTAGATCTCATGCCTAGTATATACCTACTAATGACATGCTCAGTACGTATTTCAACTCGCCATAATTGTTTTAATTTTATTTCTTTTCTACGCAACGATTTTTTACGTTAGAATATTTATGAAATAATCCACAATGATGACATGCAAACAATGATAAATAAGCACATAGATCATTGAAATATGCATAAAAGAAAATAAACCGGCCAAGTGCGAGTCGGACTCGCGCACCGAGGGTTCCGTACAAATCCTGTATAGATAAAAAGTGAGTCTCGCGCCAACCGTTCAGTTTAGAACAATCATAGTTATGATTATTTTGTGAGACCAAAATAGTTAAAAATATTTTTTATTTTACAATATAACTAAAATAGTAGGCCAGTACCTTGTAAAAGTTATTTTATTAAAGTTATTTATATACAACATTTTGTAGTCATCATTCAGAAATCTGATTGAAAATAGCTAATTAAGGTCATTGGGCATATCTGACCCATTTTGTAAAAACTGGCGGACATGAATCAAAGTAGTTTTAAATCGTGGAGAATGGTATGACGTTTCTTTGAATATAAATATTTTATCAAAATTCCATGGAGACGAATGTCCAGGATCGTTTGAAAAATATAAAAGACAAGCAGTTTCAGAGGATTGTACAGGTTGCAATGCTAGTTTTTATTGTTAAAGACTTTTCATAAAGAAGGAGGATGTCAATTAGGATGACCAGGATCTGATGAGGATCTGGAAACCCTGAGAAATCGAGGGCAACTCTTGAATATTGTAGGCACGCATCGAGTCAAAACCAGACATGTGAGTGTATTTTTGAGGGTACTGGTAAACAGTGAAGGTTTTTAGCTGATTTGATAATGGAGACTACAGAGAGTCGAGGGAACTCCTGAACGGTATGTTGCAACTACCACGTGTTTGGGCTTATTTTATTCGTATTGGCGAAGACTTTCCACATAGATAAGTTTGACTGCCATTGTGGGATCGATAGCAAAGATCAGATATAGTTATGGGAACTCCTTTACAATTTATAACGTAACCGTGTTGGAGCTTGTTTTATTTTAGGTGATGAGAATTCAGTACTAATGGGATCTTTTATTTTTGAGGGATTAATCACCTAACGAGCCCCAGTTTCAGGTTTTTTTCGAAACTGCCTGACGACTTGTAACTGTCGAATTGTAACAACGACTGCTAGAGTGTAGGATTCGGGGCTGCTGGCTTTACGTTTCTAGAGCCTTGACAAAAGTGTAATTCTGTCCTTTTCTTTGTTTTATAAAGTCGGCTTTATTTTATTTTGTAGCATTTTACAAACAAATCCAACTTCAAACATATAGAAAAGCAACAAGAAAACAAAAGCAAGAAAGAAATTAAAAAGATGATAGGTACATTGGTCTAGAAGTCGGTGTCTAGAGAGTGCATCTATATTTATTTAACCACCGAGATCTAGACCTATGCATATAAACAGTTTTCTTGTTGTTTTTAGAAGTTGTTTTTTTTTGTAAAAAGTTTTTATTTTTAACTTTTGTGAAAAGTTCTCGTCAATACGAATAGTATAAGCCCAAACACGACGTTACTAAAACATACCGTTGAGGAGTTCTCTCGACTTTCTCACGTCTCCATCATCATGTAAGCTCTAAACCTTCACTGTTTGATAGTATCACCAGACATACATCTGAGAATGAAGTTTTAATCCTATGCATGCCTACAATTTCTGATAGTTGCCCTCGATTTCTCAGGATTTCCATCATCAGATCCTGACCTGATGACAATGGAAATAAACGGCGAGTATACTCTTTTACTACAAAGAAATGTTTTCTCAAATCCGTCAAACTTGGTCGTTTAAATTCCCCATTGAAATGAGGAAAATATTTGATTTGAT
Organism: Helicoverpa zea x Helicoverpa armigera; assembly: GCA_033682625.1. Classification (NCBI taxonomy): domain Eukaryota; kingdom Metazoa; phylum Arthropoda; class Insecta; order Lepidoptera; family Noctuidae; genus Helicoverpa; species Helicoverpa zea x Helicoverpa armigera. The sequence continues at coordinate 2,973,767 of JAWIIS010000038.1, read as the reverse complement.
AATATTTTATGTAACTTCAAATTTATCATTTTCGCAATTTTTCCTTTATCTGTACTATATAACGGTGCTTCTTGCCGAATTTCAAGATTCTGAGTTCACGGGAAGTACCTTGTAGGTTTTGATTCCCTAGCGTGTGACGGAAATTCGTCTAAGGTGTCGGTATAACTACTGTATTTTTTGATCGCGTTAACTTAGAAGTTTGATTTTTTCACTGCCTAAAGGGACAATAGACCTAGGTATTTGGTATAAATTTCAATTTGATACCTTTATTCATTTGTGAGAAATAAGGTAGTAAGTTTCATTTTATTTAAATATTTTTTTTACATTATATAACTAAAAAAATGAGATTTTCGTAATTTTTCCTATATTTGCATTATATGACAATGCTTCATGCCAAATTTCAAGACTCTGAGTTTACGGGAAGTATCCTGTAGGTTTTGATTCCTTTGCGAGTGTCGAAAATTTGTTGAAAATATCGACATAATCGGCTGTATCTTTTGATTGGCTTGGCTTAGAAGTTTGATATTTTCACAGCTTAAAGGGACAATCCACGCGTTCTTGAGATAAAGGGTCTTGACAGACAGACAGACAGACAGACAGACAGACAGACAGACAGACAGACAGACAGACAGACGGACAACAAAGTGATCCTATAAGGGTTCCGTTTTTTCCTTTTGAGGTACGGAACCCTAAAAATAGGTATTCCTTCAATAATCCCGTTGATTGCATTTGTCATTACAAAATCAAGAACAAATAGCAATAATTGATGATTTACAATGTTGTTGTTTATTTATTTCCTGTTAATTGTTGGTAATCGATAGCAAAAAAATGCGGTATTTTTTTCTGTTTTTAATCCCTATACACACCACGTGTTTTATGTCATTTAAAAAATATATAAGATATGTGGTAAGCGTAGATTTTCTTTTTTAGTATCTTTCCTACCTTTTCGGGAAGTCGGTTAAAAACACCCTGTTACAGTACACTAAAGTACAAAAAATCCTTCAGACTTATTACGCAATGAGTACAGTTCCACGCATAAAATACGAACCACTTACACTTTTTGTCGTAAAAACCTGACTCATTCCCAAAAACTCAGTAAGTAAACAAGTCTTATGAAATAGTTTATATCATACCGCACACAAAATGCATTCACTCGAGTTACGCGGTAGATGCAGCTTCACTTTCGCTTCAGAGTTGCAACACGACTTTCTACGTTAACCACGGAGTAAGGCAAGAACAGAGATACCATAATGCAGGCAGGTCAGGCGCCTTCTTCTAGGCCAAATTCGTACGGTGGGCATGACCAAATCGATTAGTTACGAGTGAACTAATCAGCTTTCGGGTTCTTTGAGACATCTGTCAAGGATTTTTGGTATAACAAAAAATGATCGGGTCCTAAGAAGGCGTATATGGGCGCTGACAGTTACGTTCCTCGTCCCCCGCATTTTGGCGCACTACTTTCTTTGGCGATTTTCCGTTTTGGCCACTCCGCTAGTCATTTTGTTCTCCATGTCAACGACCGACTCAAGGCGAACTGCATAATTTCTTTTGTTTGCGCACTCGCAGTTTATAAGTGCGAAGATTTTTTTATTCACTTCCTTTTTTAATGCTTTTATTTTTATTACCGGTTTTTAAGTGTATGTCGTAATTAATTTCACTTTCTGTGTGTTTTATTGTTTTTGATGAAGTAATGAATATGTCAATACTTTCTTTATTTTGTAACTTGTAACGTTTTATGACTGTACCTGTATTTACTAATTTTGTGTTCAGGTCTTGTTGGGTTTTTGCATATCAGTATCGACTTATATCACCTGGATTTTTACCTGGTCCTAGATAATTTGTGTGCACTACACCTTCTACTATAACAAAAAATACAATTTTCGAGTGATCGAGTTAATGTTAGAAAATTATATGGTTATAGTGTTAATTTTAAGTTACCTTAAACCTAGGTTACTTGTGTTATATTACTTATTCAGAGTTATAAATTAGGTATAAATCCAAGAATCTTTTTTCCTGTAACCTTTTCTAAGATTCAGAAATCCAGAGAAAAATCTCCAATTTTAATAATTCATGAATTATTTCTTCCCACTCTTTTTACGAATAGAGGATCAGGAACCTAGGTTTAAAAAATGTACCGTTTACAAAATAAATTATGGCCTGTCACTAAATAAAAAAATGCTTGGCATTTAGCAATTTTGAATTTACATCCAGATCTTTTAGATAAATAAAATAAATAAATTCTGCAAGGAGAGATTAACAATCGGTATATATTATCATATTTATACTTTGTGAATAACCATTTTTATACATGGCCATATTACACATAAAAAACTCATCTTCCCAAAGCAATTTAGATCGATTTAAAATTGCAGAACTTCTAATATTCAAGTAAAAACCTGAACCAAAAAATTTAAGCACTCTTTAAATAAAGTTCCCAGTGAAACACATACATCTTTTGTGGACTGTACACGGTCCAGTCTATTCATTATTAAAAAGGGTCCAGATGTAAGGCAATCAATAAGAAGTCCGTTTTCACCCACAACTTGACCAAAGGATAGTATAGCATCATGGAAGTATGAATATAGCGGAGATGCCATAAGGAAGATAGGTCAGGCGCCTTCTTGTAGGTCAAACAGGTGGGTATGACTAAAACGATCGGTTACGAATAAATTAACGAGGCGTTCGGGTGCTTTGAGATATCTGTCAACGATTTTTGGTCGTAAAATGGTACAGAGAAGGCATATAAGGGCGCAGAGAGTAACGTTCCTCGTTCTCTGACACCTGCATTTTGGCGCGCTACATTCTTAAGAGATTTCCCGTTCTGGCACTTCCGCTAGTCGTTTTGTACTTCATGGCTTTTACTCACAGCTTGACCAAAGGATAGTATAGGGATATTCAATCTTTCTTAAGCACCATGTCATTGGAAGGTTCATTTTGTTAGCTTCAACCGACCCAGTATTGGTACAAATAGGTACACGCTTGTATATTCCATATTTGAATATTTAAACATTCGAAAAAGTATGAGTACAACTCGGTCTACGCTTATACATTCCATATTTGAATATTTCAAGATAGGCATTGGTTGCCTAGTTTTAAAAATGGAAAGTTTTCCAGTGACATGATGGAAAATAAGAGATTTTAAAATTCGAATATCTGGTAGCCCTATTATGGTGTTTCTAGGGAACGCTTACAGGGAATAACTCTTATACGATAACTTCGTTGTCAGTCTATTTGTCAAAAGTACCTAAGCCACTGACCTCTATATTTACCACTGGACCGGCTGTTCCGTACGTTTGGCAGCAATTTTTTTGTGCCCATTTAAAGCGCCGATATCGTCTAAGCGAGTGTCCACAGAACTAATTTTGACGTATAATTTTAAATGGCTGTGAGAGAAGTGTTTGTTCATTGGTTCACTGTAAAATAATTTTAGTACCACGGACACTCGCTACGTCTAACAGCGCCAAAATGGCGATTATCAAACGGGCACAAAAGCACGTTGACAACAGCCTGTCCAGTGGACTAAGCTATAATTTAATACAAAATATACAATGTAAACTTTTCTTTCCAATAACAAGATTTATGATGATAATGATAGGGAAAAGTACTAGCTTCTTTAAATTCCTCGTATCAGTACATTAAACGTTTTCCTGATTCTGTCGAACAAAGGAATTAAGAGTTTTGTAGTCGATAACTTGTAAATTACAGGAGATAGCTAAAGAGTATTGAAAAGGTTAATTTCAACCAATTTCACCGTAATAGGACTTCCTTGTAAAAACAATGATCTTTTATGTAAAATATCAAGTTATTTTCCATCTTTGTGGTGGGTAACCGACCTTACTGTGTGTGTGTGGATTCGATGCCAAGTCAGGCTAGTACCAAGACAACTTTTCTAAGTTTGAATGTATGTACTTTCTAAGTACCTATATCTTGGATACCAATGACCATGTTTGGGAAGGCACGATAAACTATAGGTCCCGGCTGTCATTGAATATCTTTGGCAGTCGTTACGGGAAGTCAGAGTCAGTAATTTTCCGCTGTGACAAATGGGCATTCATAGTTTTTATTCCGTTAGTTTTTGTCACTTGTCAAACAAATAACTAAAGTAACAAATCAATGTTAATTAGGCAGATTTATTGAATAGTTTAATCAACAACTTTGTTTATGATCAACAGTGTAGTTTCCGCCTGCAGGTTTGCGCGTGTAGACTGTTTGGCGCGATAACTTCACTAACACTTGCATTCCATTGGTAATACAAAGGGTAAAACAGGACCCTAAAATGTGAAATAAATGATTTTTTACTCATTTTGCTCTATATCCATAAATGTATTATAGAATTAGTTGGGATGGTATGGAACCTTAAGTGCGCGAGTACGACTCGCACTTGGCCGGTTTTTTAAATTGATTTTGTGGTTCCAAATTTTTCAGCTATCAATGTTCCAATATATATTTAGCTTACGGATAGATACAGAGTCGCTGTATTTCATGTAGCTTTAATATTGTCACGAATCAAATGCAAATACGAATTAAAAATCGGCTGCGAAATAATATTTAGATACCACACGTTACAATATTTTATAATGTACTTGTAATGTTGAAGTTTCGATATTCTCAGATTTCAAAATCAGATACCTAATACCTAGTGCTATAAACTATCATTATCAAGAAATAGTAATTAGAAGAGTCTACTCAGATTCGATTACACACTAGTTTATAATAAACTAATAATTGTTAAGATACCAATAATTGTAAAATTATACTCGGAGCCATAATTAATAACCAAGTTTAGAATTTTCATAAACTTAGCACTTTATTCGAAAATTTATAAGCCACGAGGCTACAGTAAATGTGAAATAAAATATCTTACTAACTGTATTATCTTACAGTACTAAGATATCTACAAGTACTGCAAGAATAATATAATTAAATTTTATATTCGTCTTATTGCAAAATCCAGATTGAGGACATCAGTTATTGCTGCTTAAATTGACTCATAAATATCGTTTTAGCATTTTACTATAAACCGACATGCTACATATTATAAATGTCAAAATAAATGAAGACATTATATTTTAACTCGTTATTATTTAATAGAACATAATATGATTGCTATTTTACATGAAAAATTAATACATAAAGTATTAATACCCTTTATTGTACACACTATTTATAAACAACGATGTACAAAGGTACATTTTTTACGATGAATTCAATTGAAATTTTTGACACCATTTTGCCATATGTCGATATAACCCTTTCATAAGAGCAAAGGACTCACAAGTAACAGGTTCTAGGTTTAAGATAAACAAAAAACGTACATAGCAACAAAATAGCAAAGAAACACGTTTCAAGAGTCAATGACTTTGTATGAACTCTCTTTTACAAAGTTAACTAAACTGTTCATAAAAAAACGCAATTAGTCAACTGCTAACGGTATGGTGTTTTTGTTTATCTCACACTAAATAAACATTTGGCTAAGCAGATGTTTATTACAAGCAAAAACTGCGGAATTAATTTCGATGTAACTTAGCAGCAATATAGTTTAACCATGGTCAAAAAAGATGCAGCTAAGCATTCGCTGTAAAGTAAGCCTACTAAATTACTGACCCGATTTAGATGTGTGTGCGTTTTATACTCTTGTATCTTGGGACTATACACTCTTGTAATATAGTTCATACTAGCATAGTCCTATAAGTATGAATGTGGAAGGATGGAGAGGCAGAGGTAGACCGAGGAAAAGATGGATTGATTGCCTGAAAGAGGACATGAAGCAGATGGGAGTGGATGTAAGTATGACGTCTGACAGAGAGGAATGGAACAAAAAGACATCTTGCGCCGACCCCAAATGACTTGGGAACAGGGCAGGAAGATGATGACTAACGTAGTTCTATAATAAACTTGTTAAAATTTTTGCTCAAACAAATTACTTAGATCCAAAGCTATAATCAACCACTTATCACTCAACGCAGGACTTAATATTATACACCGCTAATTCTGGGTAGTTTAATTAGAAACCATGGTGAAATGTACTGCCTTACCGGAATGCGTTTACAACATAGCCCTTGTGAGGCGAGGCTTGCATTTCCACCGTGAAAACATAGCGGTGATGATTTTGAACGAGCACGTCAAAAAATAATCAAAACAATATTAACATTTTAACCGACCTCCCAAAAAGAAAAAAAGTCTCAATTTGAAACTTTTTTTTGAACCATACAATTTTTTGTAAGCAATTTGCTAAATAATAATATAAGCTGTTTCGATTACATAATCCAAAGGATAACACAGTCTTGTGACATTTTATATCACATAGTGATACAAGGCCTAAGGCTAATATAGAAAATTAAAAATGTCCATTTTATAACCAAATGTATGCACGTGAATTTTATAAAAGTGTTACTAAAATTATAAACAAGGACGATACTTAAAACTTTAAATTTTTCTAAACTTACGCTAACGCATGCAAATCCGTTAATAAACACTTTACTATACCGTGTGTTTTTATTATCTTTGCAATATCCGACCTGCTTCCCCATTTCGTAATCTGATCCAACGTTCTTTTAGATTTCGACAGAGTTTTGCTTAATTTCTTAAAAGGATATAAAATGTATGCTCAAACATGTACGAGTAATATAGTTTCGACGCCATTCGGCTTGTAAAAAAAAATTACTAATCGACTTCTCAAAAAGGAGAAGGATTTTTTATATCCAAATCTCAGAAAATTCATGAAATTATTTCTACGACCTTGTTTTGTGGCATCCAAGATAAGACTTAGAAATTAGAACCGCGACCTAAATTGGTTACAAAATTCATTATGTTGAGAGGCCAACAGCCTTATCTTGAGAAGGAAAATTCATTCACTATTTGTACAATAGTACACCTTTCTGTAGAATCAATGCAACTTTATAAGTTTTTATGTACTTTCTAAGTATATTTTGGACACCAATGGCTGATAAAAAGGTGAAGGAAAACATCTTGAGGAAAGCTGGACTATATAGTCTGAAATCACCAACTCGCATTGAGCAAGCGTGGTGATTAATGCTCAATCCTTCTCCATGTGAGAAGAGGCTTGTGCCCAGCAGTGGGACGATAAAAAGGCTGTAACAGGGAACACCTTTCTGACAAATTTTAAAAAAGAACTATAAATAGTTTTCAGTAAATAACATAATATTATGTATAGAAGAAATCATTCTCAGTAAATGCACTTACGTCTTATATAACTTGGACTTGCGTATGCTTATTAATAGCTGCTGGGCATATAATTTAGTTAAAGCATCGTTGCCATATTATTATCGTAGAGCAATAGTCTAGAATGACGCATTTAACACACGTGATACTTTATTTAACCCACAAAGCGATTTTGCCTGACCCGGGAATCGAACTCGCGACCCCGTGCAGAGTAGTCGCGCTTGGCGACGAATAGACCGAACATTTGCTCTCATACGAAAAGAAATGCAATCACTAATCTCGCTGAAAGCTAAATAGCGTATTCAAACTTTGTTCAGGTTTAAATCGAGAGTAAGCTTATGGTTTGATGCTTATAATCCAAGAAACGAAATTCATCATCTGCCTAGGCCTTTCCCAACAATTTCGGGGTCGGCTTCCAGGTTGCTGCCGATTGCCAGTGCTTTTAACACAGGTCACAAAATATCTGTTCTTATTTTAATAAAATAAAATTATAATGAATGCACTGCCATACCCTAGAACGAAAATCTTGCACAATATGACATTGAAGTTCAAGAATTTAAAAATTTTTGGCAGCTATAGATGAACAATGTATAATATTATGCAAAGGCCATGACTAGGATCATTAAATTAACACAATAATTAACTATCGTGCGAAATGATTTATACATAGATAGTGACGCAAACTGCCTATATATTTAAATTAAAGAATAAAAAAGTTATTTGCGTTGCTATTTCGAATCAAATCATTCGAAAAGAAAAATACCCAAAAAAATAGGTCAATTTTCAAAAAGCTTTTAGTAGGTATACCTAGTACTTACCCGTATTTTTTTTTTAAATGTCGTTATATCATAATTATTTGTTATACTGATTGTGGATGAAATAGATCAATTAGATATAACCATTGTTCTGTCATTTTCTAATTAGGTATAATTTATTGTTCACGTTTTAGCATTTTTCATTGAACATCTTTATCCACATCGTGGTATATTTGCATAATTATTTCCGATAAGATCTGTTATGTAATTTATTGCCTCCTCCCCCCCCTTTTTAGGTATGAATAGTAAATCATATTATGATGATACTTTTCTTGATAATACAATTAGTTTTCAAAAAATATCTAGTTTCTTAAAAATGTAGACCACCAGTAAATATAGAAAAAGTCTATAACTTAATAATTCCTCAATAACTTAATAGCCAAGAGCCTCCACCAACCTCATGAGGCACTCGTTAGGCGGCTGAATCAAGGGACTCATTTAGAATTACAGCTTTCCGTATGGTGCGCTTGATCCAACAGTATAACGAGAGCCTCTTTAGGTATAAACCGAGGCTCTCTCTCTAAAACTGATTGGTATATTTTTGTTTCAGGTGAACGCAAGATCCTCAACAATATTTCTGGAGAGTTCCGTTCAGGAGAGCTAACATGCATTCTTGGACCCTCTGGCGCTGGCAAATCTACGTTACTGAATATACTGGCTGGATACAAGTAAGTATTGATCTTTACCTTCTTATATTATAAAGTCAAAGACTGTATTAACGTGTTAATATCAAGAACGCCTGGACTGATTTTAAAAAAGCTGGCAGTCTTAGATAACCCATTTAACAAGTAGGGATATAGCCTGCTTTTTGTCCGGGTTCGTGTAGCAGCAAAGTAAGTATAGGGGAAACTGTTAGTGGGAATAATGAATAACAATCTTTGAAGCGTTATTATCTTGTTTATATATTCTACTTCATATTGTAATTAAATCAAAGTGGGTGTTTAAGGTAATTACAGATTAAAATAATTACCATTGTCGATGATAGCGTATAATAATTACTCAATTAATTTAACTCCTCACGCAGATAGTCTAGAGCCTGAGAAAGGATATAACTTTTACCCGGATGCGGGAAACAGTTCCCTAGGTACATGGGTAGCTCCGTAAGGTCAAACAGCAAGTCGTCAATATATCATATATCTTAGTTTTTCTTAGCTCTTACTAATCCTGCTTGTATAATACTTTTGGTTATAATATAATCAATATTGTCCAAAGGTTCATCATTAAAATTTGTCGCTTCTTCTACTAAATTATATTAGCAACCTTATTAGAATAAAAATGATTTTTAATGTAATAACAAAAATTTATTGCCTCTAAAAAGTATTTTCAAGGTTATTTTTTAACTGTATGGTGTTAATTCTCCTCGAGGTCTCATAGGCCTTAATGAGTTTGTGATGTCATTATGTGATAATTAGAGCCTTAATCCTTTGTCATGTTAAGCATGGATTTGTGGTCCATGACTTCACAAGAGTTAAGTTTCTTTACACAACAAAACTGACAAGCTATCTCATGGTTGTGTTAGGTACTTACTGACTTAGTTCTTACTGGCAACCCATGCATTTTATTACGGTCCTCTACAATCCCGGTATCAATATTTAATCAGTTATATGTATATCCAAAGTGAAAGAAGTCGTGGTGGCCTAGTGGGCAAAGAACCAACCTCTCGAGTATGAGGGCGCGAGTTCGATTCCAGGTCAGGCAAGTACCAATGCAACTTTTCTAAGTTTGTATGAACTTTCTAAGTATATCTTAGACACCAATTCCTGTGTTTCGGATAGCACGTTAAACTGTAGGTCCCGGCTGTGTTACACGCTTATAACTATTAAGCATTTTAAATGTTCAATAATAAAATAATATCTTATAATTGAAAAGTGATCTTATTTTAAATAAAATAATAATACATGATTCTAATAGATAAGCCACGCAAAACATTTTAATTAGTTTTTAAGCGACAATATCATTACTGAATGGATTAATTATAAAGGAATTTTAGATAATACCTACAGTTCTTAGAATAAAAACAAGGTCAATATATTTTTAATAAGTTTTTTATTGTTTTCTGTCTCCAATAAATCCCACAATTAAATAAGATAATTTAATTAAATTGATAGAGTAGATGGATGGAGAGGAAGAGGAAGGCCTAAGAAAAGATGGATGGATTGCCTGAAAGATGACATGTAGGAAGGGAGTGAGTGTCAGTATGACGAGTGACAGGCGAAAATGGAAGAGGACGACTTATAAAATTAGGGCAGGAGGAAGAAGAAGTCGCTGCATTTCGAACATAGTTGGGAATGGCCTAGGCAGATGATGTTGATCTTGAACCCTATGGAATTATACACAATATTTTTTTATCTGAGTGCGTCAAGTATTATTTTCTTAGAATAAAAAAAAACATGAGAGACAAAATACTGGAACTTTGAATCCGCGAACAAATTCTCATTTGCATACTTAACAAATGACGTGTTTGCGGTTTTATTAATAACAGTGTGTAAAAAATAAATCACGCTCATATTATTACATAATAACTGGTTATATAAACCATAAATTGTTATTTATGATTAATGGACACAATTTAATTTGTATGTTAATTATAAAGATGATAGCGATAAGGTATCTTTTGTTAGCTGCCGACTGCTACTGCCGATCTCAATTGCTGCGACTGCACGAAAAACAATCGATATCTAAGGGCGACTGCACGTACTGTTGCCGCTTCGATCTTATACAGTTTCATGTAAATAATACACCACTAGACCACTAGACCAAAGAGGCAGTCAAACCTGTAGATACATACATACCGGTAGTGCAGCGGCCGATTTAACGCATTCGCGGCATGTGCGGTCGGCAGTTGGTATTCAAAACGTACCTTTAGAGATAAAAAAATATATAGAGATAAAAGTCCGTTTCTTAAAACTACTCTCAGGACACGAAACTATTAAGACTATGATGTTTTAATACCCTACTAATATGGCATCTATGACCTAGCTAATAGCCAAGTTAGTGTCAACGGAGTCAATAGATCAAGGTTAGCATACTACATAATAGGGTATAGTTATTTCAAATCGCTCTAGTCATGATGTTTGATTACCGTTATGTTTTACAGACCTATGTCAATATTTTTTTTCAGAATAACATTTAGGTATTTGTTTAAGGTCTAAGGCTGTTAAATAACAGCGGAACCATATAATAGGGGTATATCTACACGGTGTAAGTAGCTTGCGCGTATTGAGGCACATGTGTAGGTTACATGCATTTTCAAAACATGTGCGGATTCAGCGACTCGAGCATGTACCAAAGTTGGCTACCCACCCGCGGCTCTGTTGTGTGCGCGCGGGTCACTTGCACATGTTTATCTGTTCCAGCTGTATGCACCGTGTAGACGCACCCTAAAGTTAAGCAATGCATGGCGTTGTCGATGGGTTAATCTCGGGACCATCTAGTTATAACGAATTCCTCCGTGTCTCGAAAAGCACGTTAAATTGATCCCTACTATCATTTCAAACCTGCCTTAAGATGCCTAAATCTATCAATCAACCCATACTACTCACATTACATTCAAAACTCAACCTTCTGCACTTTCTTTTACAGTTCAAATGGCGTAAACGGCCGAATAACAGTGAATGGCCACAGCAGAGATATGAGGGTGTTCAAGAAGTTAAGCACGTACATCATGCAGGATGATCTGCTGCAGCCGAGGCTCACGGTGCAGGAGGCGATGGGAATCGCTGCTAATCTGAAGCTGGGGAAGGAGTTGGGAAAGGCTGAGAAGGAACTTATTGTGAGTTTTTCTGTTATTTTTTGCTAGAATGTAGTTGTTTTCCCGCCGTTTTATCTGCGTCCGGGGGATTCTTCTTACCGCACCCGGACAAATACAGGCTATGTAGGGGATATGGGAATAGTTCAGCTTCCCAACAGTAAAAGTATTTTTCAAATCGGTTCAGCAGTTCCGTAGACTTTAAAACACAAACAAAAATATTATTGCGCTCTATTATTTTAGTAAAGTTACAATTAAACGTTACTTAAGTACCTAAGATCTAAAACTTGGCTTATGATCTGAAAAGGCGAGTCAAATCGATGATGATGAATATGATCCAAAAAGTTGTCACGGTCCAAAATATGAAGTTGCTATTAAATATATTTCCTTTAAAATTTTGAATGATTTATGTTACAAAATTTAATAAATTCAAAGATTCTAGGCCTTAGTTCCCAACATATAATTGGAAAGATCTTAATCTTTCCTGTCTAGGAACTGGTTACAAAACAATTTAAGTACTACGATATCATGAAAAAAAGTACGGAAACTTGTTTTATCCATACCAACATAATTGATCTTTTGCTATTTGTATCCTCAAAAGTATAAGGAAATGTTATGGGGAAAACCGACCTCTGTAATTATTCTGATATGAAGTTAACATTAATCTGTCTTATGTAGAGATATACAATAAATGATTACCACGCTTTGAGCAAGACTCAACGGATTAGTGTAGAAGTATAAAAGCACTATCTATTCATCAGTAGTTCTGCATTTTTATTCCACACTAGCCGTTTTCCCGAGGTTTCAGCCGCGTCCCGTGGGAGCTACAGCCCGCACCGGGATAAAATATAGCCTATGTTACTCGCAGATAATATAGCTTTCTAATGGCGAAAGAATGTTTAAAATCAGTCCAGTAGTTTTTGAGTTTATCCATTACAACCAAACAAACAAAGTTTTCCTCTTTATAATATTAGTATAGATACGTACCTATCTCTTGTTTCTTTGTTCAAAAGTTCGTGTAGTCTGTTAGCCCCACCTATTTTAGATATAACTTATTGTCATTAACTAGACACATAACATTATGATTATCCTTTAAGCAACCCTGGAAGTTAGCTTTGCCGTGAAATCTAATATTTAAACTAATGAAGCGGTTAACTCCTCATACATCTATCACCAACCCAAAAATCCACGCTGTTGACAAAATTACAAACAAGACAAAGTGCTATTAATTAAAATTTTAATGCACGAAATTAATCAAAGGTTATCGCACCTTTACAGAGCTAAGAGAGGTCTTTAACACTTCTTCGACAATTCATAAATAAAGATAATTTGCCCATAATTATCTTTGGGAAGTTAAGTACGGTTGAGCGAAAGGTATCTGCGGAATCAATTTAATTGATTGAAGCGAGAATAATGGTTTGGTTGACTTATTTCTTTGGGTATTTAAGGCTGATTTGAGTCCAGTTAAAAAACTTGATAGTATTGAATTTCTTCGTTGTATTTTTATTACATTTATAGAAAAAACTGGGTTGAGGAGGTCAGATAAGCAGTCGCTTCTTGTAAAGCACTGGTACTCAGCTGAATCCGGTTAGACTGGAAGCCGACCCCAACATAGTTGGGAAAAGGCTCGGAGGATGATGATGATAGAAAAAACTGCAGTGTCTGCCTGCTTGTTTGCTTGTTTATATATAAACTTATAAACACCTAAAATAATGTAGATACTGTAATTTTCACGAAGAGGAAGTCATATATAATTTATATTCACACGTGCAATTATATTGCGAGTTGTTCCTATACCTACAGAACAAAAGTTAACAAACAACACATGTCATTGTACACTCATTAATCTCTTTGAAGCCAACATACATCAAAGTGAAAATAAATGCAAACGCGGATGCAACGTAAAAGAAACAAAAAGAATACTTAATGTCATATTTAACAACAAAAGGGGCGATTAACTACGAGAAAATGATGAAGGAAGATCGAAAATGTCAATAAACTCCTTAAAAAACCACTGGCCTTTAAAATATTTAATCGATGAAAGGAAATTTCGACGTTCCTGCTATTAATTATTTATGAAGTTCTTTCTTTATTTTCATTTCAACAATGAGGAGGAAGTGAGTGAATTATCATAATACCTACACTTTAAGTACTCGATTAATCATTTGGCTTTTAAATCCTACTTAATATTATAAACGCGAAAGTTTGTATGTATGGATGTATGGATGTATGGATGTTTGTTACTCTTTCACGCAAAAACTACTGAATGGATTTTAATGAAACTTTACAATAATATAGCTTATACATCAGAATAACACATAGGCTACAATTTGTAAACATATTGTTCGAAATACTAAACCTGCGCAGACGAAGTCGCGGGCACCAGCTAGTAATATATAATGTCACTAGGATGTATTCTATTGTTTCCCTGTTGAACTGACAATACGTTGACAATTGAATGAAATGCTTTCATTTACCGGTACCGAATCTTTTGTGCAGTAAACAGTTGTCAATTTTCAAGGGAAAATTGCATTTTTTGTGTTGACTGACACCACTGCCAGATCATACATAGCCCTGTTACATTTTCCTTGAGTTCCAACGCTATAACGCTCAAATCCTCCCGACTCTCATTTCTATAGGTTCTATCCAAACTAATATTATAAATGCGAAAGTAACTCTGTCTGTCTGTCTGTCTGTCTTTTCTTCACGCCTAAACTACTGAACCGATTTGTGTGAAATTTGGTACAGATATAGTTTGAAACTTGAGAAAGGACATAGGATTGCTTTTATTACAAAAAAAATAAAAATAAAATGATTCCGGACATATAGCGCCATCTATTGGTCAAATCAAAAATCTGCTGGTAGTCACTATTCCACGCGAACGAAGTTGCGGGCAAAAGCTAGTAATATAATAAAGAGGACACATTGTTTGTATTCTGAATGCTCCAAAACTACCGAACCAATTTGAAAAATTCTTTCACTCTTGAGAAGCCAGACTATCCCCAAGTAACATAGGCAATATACATTTTTTCCTGATACGGATAGTAATTATTTACTGAATTAAGATAGTTAACGTTCTTCATATTAGAGACAATGGTATTTCAATATAGGGGCTCATTGACATATCGGACAATAGCTGTATTGATCAAGACTAATGCTTGACATGATTGCGATTCAATTGTCACTATTATACTAGACTCGAGTGGAAACGCTTATAAACTGGTATTGTGAACAAATTCATATGTGATTAGAAATAGCTTGGCTAGTGAAGTAGAATATTATTAAATTATAAATGATGTCCTATTAGATGTTGTTTAAATGTCCATAGAGATTTATAAAAGCAGGCAACATAGGATAGACATTACATAAGGTGTCAAGCCTAATCACACTAATGAATTCTTTAATACTGTCTTACACACGAAACAAAAGTACGCAAAAAAAGAAGTTATGTATTACCATAAAGAATATGTGGTAGGATTATATACGATATATTATCCAGGTACGCAATTATGGTTTACATGCAATTATTTTTGAGATAAACCAACAAGCTCTGTCAGTTCTTCATTCCGAGAACCGAGAAAATACCTATGGTGAAAATTCTTTCTAATGACCTTCCATTTGTGAATGAATGTGCTAGACAATTCCTATCCACAGAGACAGGTCCTTAAACTAGATAACTAATTAAACAATCAGTACTTGTTCCAAGTTGAATGAACTCAGCTAGAAGACCCTTTTAAATCAGATTAGATCACGTTTGCTTTATATTGGACCATGAAAACTTTTGGATTGAGTACTTGGCTGTGATCCATCAGTAAACCTAGTATAAAGTACCTGATATGCAAGAAAAATATGAGGTATTGTCTTTGTAGCGTGCCATTGGATTTTCATCTCTAAACCCTTACACTTAAAGTATAAAATATAAACTCAACACGGCTGTTAATGTTTTTTTCAGGTTGAAGAAATTCTTCGAACCCTTGGCCTCTGGGATCACAGAAACACGATGACTGAAAGACTGTCTGGCGGTCAGCTTAAACGTTTGTCTGTCGCTTTGGAACTTGTCAACAACCCACCTATCATCTTCTTGGATGAACCTACTACGTAAGTGTAAAATATACATACATAAACAAATAAGACGAATCCTATCCTATTCATGGAATAATATAATGGAAAGTTGCCTAGCCTCTTTCTCAACTATGTTGGGGTCGGCTTCCAGTGTTACTGGACGCAGCTGAGTACCACAGCTTTACATGGAGCGACTGCTTATCTGACCCAACCCACACCCTATCCTTAAAACGTCATTATCATTAAAATAAATGTTATAAATCCTACACACGTAATAAGCAGTCTTACACAGCCTAATAAATCGAGGTTAGACGATGTCATATAGGAAGGACAATTGACCCCAAAAAGGGCAATATGTCTTACAAAAATTCCCGCGACCGTTACCCTGGACCCCAATTCATTAACCGTGTCAGTACAAAGACTTCCAAAAACAACCCCATTTTTCCACAACGATGATGTTTGCCCCATTATGACGAGGGGTTAAAAAAACAATTAACCAAGCCCGCCATAACAGAAATAATCAGCACGTTTGAGGAAAAGTATTATCTTCTGATTAACCATGATTAATTGGGGTCATTTTTGCTTGCTCTTATATGCTTCTGTTGCTCATTTTTGTTGCCCTTCTCTCTTTTGAGGAAGGAAAAAGTGTTATTTAATTTAACCCTTATCTCGTAATGACAGAGTCGTGTTTTCTGAGCCATCATCCTGGATGTGGTAATTGAAAGAATTAAGTAGTTTGCATACTTTCTGACTAGAAGAAACTTTGTTAAATTTTCCTAATACTGTTGAATCTAAACAAAGGTACCAGTCCAAAAGCAAAATTAATGATTTAATTAATTTCCCTTTTCTAATTATCGAAACAAAGAAACACTTCCAGATTAGAAGTCAACAACAATCTTGAAAGCAATTCATTTAAATCTATTACGTAAAAGGTGCGTTCCAATACAGCTTAACAGAATTACATAAGTACAGGTACAATAGGAGGTTATAGTCTTAATCACCACGTCCCCCCATTACATTTTATTGGACATTTAACCTGAAACGTGTTTACGAAATCACGGCTTGTACTTAATCCGTAGAGGCAATTTTGTCAAAAATTACTCGTAGGACCTCCAATGTTGATTTGTGGGACCTTTTAGAAGTGATCCCTTTTGTGTTGCATTAATTTGATTCCGGTACATGGATACTAGCTTTAAGGTATGAATAAAACAACGTTTGGTATAAACGGGTTTGGATTATAAAGGCTCAAGAAGATTTTTTGGTAGATCAGTAGGTAGACAGATGAATCTGATAGTCTAATAGTAACTCACTTTATGTTTCATTGATTTTTTTCATTTATTTATTTTTAAACATATTAGTTACATTTTTAAATATTAATAAAAAAATTTAAGAAAACATTTCAAAAAATAAAAAGATAGGTTGCCACCGATATCGGGCACAGGGTCCAAGGTACCGGTGGTTATTGAAATTATTGTTATCTCGCCTCGCTAATCTGATTTTTTCACTTAACATCATGGATAATACGTTGTATAAGAATTTAAAAAGGGCTCAATAATAAAAAAAGTATTTCAGGTACGAAAATCTTGTCGTTTTTGAAGGAAGAGCGCTCTCTTATGCATTTATACTCTTAGGTCTTCATTTACAATGCACTAATTATTCTTTATGTTGGTACCGCATGAGATTTACGTATCCACTTTGATTAAGCATACAAAATGTTTGAACGACTCCAATAAAGGAAATTGGGAGTTCCCAGTATTTCCTACTTCAAGTAATTGGGATATATTTAATCTTTATTTTCCGTAATGAATTCTCATGTCATCCTGAAATGAAGGAAAATTTATGAACTCAATGTATGTATGTACTTATATTTTCCTCCTATAAAGAAATGTTTGCAAAAAATCGACTTCCTTGTAATCTAATATATTTATTTTTGATGACAAATATACTTGTAGGTAATATTTATAGAAATGGAGTGGTATATGACAGGAATAGAATACTGCCCTAATAATATAATACTTATTTTGTACGAACATTATGAACAAAGGTGGGTTAAGTCAGTAAAAGCTCAAATCTCGCCCACTGCACCCACAGTCCGAGAGGTCATTAAAATTTGATGATTCCTCAAAAAAAAGTCGACATACGTCAATGTTTGTTGAAATGTTGTCGAAAACGTGGTGACCTGATCTATGACAATCCACATTTGAGTAACCCATCCCAGATCACGGTCGAAATAATCATATTAATTTGACCAATATTTCTAAGACAACTTAAGTATAAACACAATGTGCCATATTATCTTTGCCAGTTATTATATTTATTTCTTGCGTGCTAACCACTAATGACTCTTTGTGAGAAGTACTCTGTCAACAGAACATGTAACTGAAGTTTTACTATACGATTATTTGAAGTAATATTGTAATGGCCTATTGATAGCATACCTTTAATAAAACAACACAAGAAAATAATAAAATTATACAGTATAAAAATTCAGGTCCTTGTTTCAAGCAATGTATGTAGAGAAGATTCTAATCGTCGTGTGAAGGATCTATAGACATTGCCAATCCGTCTTGAATGAACATCATCAAGCCTGCAGTAGACCAATAATCTACTTTCAAGCTTGTAAATGAACAGTCCAAAAAACTTGACAACAAAGACCCCGGTCTCCTTTGCTTTAATTATAAAATTTATGCTAACTACCAAAGAAAAGGGTCCACAAATTAATAAATTAAATTATATTTTCGGCAATCAGCGTTTAATCAAGACGAAGCTTGGTGGCTACAATTTCTTAAATTAAGTGCAAGTGACTTTGACGTTATTTGATAATTAATTGAAATAATTCTTCGTGGGATTGCCGTGAAAGCTGTTTTAGATGACATGATTATAGTCAATACGAAGTAGATAGATTATGCTTTTAGACAATTGTACTGTAGGTAAACATCAATCCTTCTTTTGTGCAAAGAAGCCAGTGCCCAGCAGTTTAACGATAAAAAAGGCTTATGATGACTTACACACATGCAAGGTGATTAATTTATTTGAGTGTGTGATCAAAATGCAATGAGTATTTTTACTATTTCATGCAAGAATTCACAAAGAATTTGGAAACATAAAAATGACTTTTCTCAATCCCATTAAATGTTGTAAAGCCTTTAATTTTAACGATGTTTAACTTTATGGGATCATAACTCAATTTTATTTGTTTAGGCGAGTCAACAACCATAAAATTTAAGGGAAATAAAACATTGGTCATTTGAAAATGTAATTATAAAGCATGTAATGATGTCGTTTATCCTTATTTTACACGTTTTATGTACTCATTAAGAGAAAAACAATTGTTAAACAAAACTGAAAGCCATTTTCAAATAACGCTCTGTAGGTACATATTTCTACTAGCTCTTTCCCATGGTTCCCATGGAACTGCTACTCACGTCCCTAACAACATAGCCTAAATCCTTTCTTAGACTCTCTAGATTAAGATCTATGTAAAAAATATAATTTCTATCGGCTTAGTAGTTTTGGCATGAAATTGCCACAGACAGACACTACTCTTTTGTAACTCCTGCAAAATAAATATGCTCATAACAATGAATGCTGTTTACAGTGGTCTGGACATCGTCTCCATTCGTCAGCTGGTCGTCCTCCTCCGTCTCCTCTCTCGTCAGGGGAGGACCATTATATGCACCGTGCATCAACCTTCAGCTTCACTCTTCACGCTGTTCGACAAGATATTTGTGCTGGCTAGAGGAATGTGCTGTTATCAGGTACAAAATTCTGTTTGATATAAAGTTTATTCTTCTGTAGCGAATACAGTAATCGTATGTCCTCCGAAATGCCATAAGGCAGGTAGGTCAGGCGTCTTCTCTAAGTCAACTACGTACGATGGGCAACGGTCATCTGACTAGAGAGACAAGTGGACTAACGAGGCGTTCAAGTTCCTTGAAGCAACTGTCTAAAATTGGTCTGGAATAATTGGTGATTTGGTTTTTAAAGAGCGGATCACAACAAATTGCGTGAGAGCGTAGCCAGTAACGTTATGACATCTCCTCTTGTCATTTTGCTATTCATAACAGACACGTTCTAAAATATTCCAATTCAACTATGAAAGATGTGTGTTAGTTTTGAACTCGTGTAACCACACGATACAGGAAGTATTCCGCGTCCACAATAAGGCTATAAATAGCCGTACTACACAACAAAACTTGGTTTGTCTCGCAAACTAATTAACGAACTTCCTATCACAAAAGATGTCAATCAATCCAAAGTTCCCTTGAACCTAAATCAAATGGCTTAAATTCATTAAAATCGTCGCGTTTTGATTTATGTCATCAATTTAATTGGTTTGTCGTCACTTTTGAAAGAGGCTTAGATTTGACTTTTGTGATATTTTGGAAAACTTGTTGAGTCGGCTTCTGGGTGAGGGTATTGAACTTGGCCATTATTTTTTGGTACGTTTCCGATAGAATATTATATTTACATTGCAGTTCTCAATATTTTCATTCACTTTAAGACTGGCTATTCCTCGCGGTTCCAAGGAAATTATTTCCCGCATTATGTAAAAAGTAGCTTTCGCAATTTTTTAACTATCTGTGTACCGATTTCAATCGGTATTTAAAGTTTTGGCATGAGAGGGCGACAGAAATACGTAGTTACTTTTGCATTTATAACTCAGTGATTATTTAAGTTTTGCATGAACATATCTTAAGTATGCAATTTTCATTAAATATTTTTATGAATTTTCTGTTTCAATACATTTTTTTTTTCAATCAAAATTTCAACATCTACCCGCAGAATTTAAATAATATTAAAGTCACAAACTTTGATATGAATTCTATTTTCATTGCAGTCATTAGGATTCCTAAGAAACCTTACTACACCTGATACCAAACCATTGAATAAATTAAAAGTCCAAGAGTTTTTTATTACAATCATTTCTATAGTTCTAATCTCTTTGCCAATTCGCTTTACCTCATTATACCAAACTTTATCAAATCTTATCTTTGATTACATAAAATTCTGAGCATCACTTGAGATACCTTACAATTTACATATACTTCAGAGATTGGATTTTAGCCCATATAGAATCAAACCCATTCCAAGCAGCTGGATAGACGATTGGTCTACTTCGCTGTGTAGTCCATAGTAACTCAAATTAAAATAGGTAGAGTTATGTGCACTTGGTTACTGTTACTTATGTTATGAAAGTCTTACAACCTAACCATGATATTACTCTTATCCTCTTGATTACTAAGTCTTATTAAGTCATCATTATCATTATCCTCATGCATCACGCATCATGTTTTCTTCTTCCATACTCTTCCATCTGCCATCATTTCACATATCGACTATTACATAAAATCGTGAAACATAGTCATCTCATAAAAAAGGCAACACAAAATAAAACTCTTCAAACAAAAAATGAATATCGATAAAGATATACACGAATACCGACTACCTCAAACTTAGTAAGAAGATCTTACTAAACTTAAAGAACTGATATATTCAGAAGTGGTATTTAAGTGGGAGAAACTTTCTAAGCACTTGTTACATTTTTCCTGTAAACTTTATAAGCTATTTACGAGGTACTGATTTTATATCGGCTGCCTTTGTAAAAGTTATGTTGTTACGGAATCTGTAATATTATAAAGCTGAAGAGTTTTTTTTTTTGCTACACATGAATACCAAGATCTATAGTTGGGCTGAATTATGAGAACAATGAGACTGAATTGAAAAAAAAACTGTTTTAGATGGCCCTTTTATTAAGAAAGGCTTTGCTTAGCAATAGCTTTAAGCCACTTTTATCCGCATGCTCGGAGCAGTTCCCACGGGACGCGATATAAATCACTGAAAAAAATTGTGTTTTAGGTATTTCGCAGCTCCACAAGTCATGCCCTCCATATTTGGGAAATGCCCTCAATGTCTGTAGGCAGAAGCCAGAATGTCTGACAACTGACTACCAGTTGCACCAATGAGTATCGTGTTGCCTGAATAATTGGGTAGACAAAGTTGTGAAAAAGATAGACAGACGGATGACATGGTTTTTTTTACCCGAGTAAAAATGGAAAAAATAGCTGGTATTTTTGTTCGTTTAGCTACACGTGACAAGATCTATAATGACCGATGCAAACTACTAATTATACTTTAACCATGTACTTGTTAAACCACTTGACGGTAATATGCGAAACGTATATTAGATGTAATGGGTCAACTACTATGCTATCTGAGCCATCGAAGTTATAATCTCAAGTGTTTATTGTTTAACTAGATATTCCCCGCAGCTTTGCTCACGTCTCGGAGGGACTTCTTACCGCACGCGGGTAAAAAAAGCCATTGTCGTTTTTCAAATTTTAGACTGCTTATGTGTGCTTCAGATTTCATTTGAATTGATTCATCCGTTTTGGAGTGAAAGCACTACAGATATCATTTACTTTGGCATTTATAGTAGGTATTAGGTAGGGTAATACAATTTCATATCCCAGTGTGTATTTCTATTAATTTGCTTAGCATTCCAAATCCCATAGTAATTAGTGTGCTATATTGAAGCTTTCACTCAAGGGAATCAGTTACAACTTCAAGTCTAAAATGTGGGCAAGCATAAGTTGTTGACCAATTCATGACCTTAGAGGCCATGATCTTTGCATGTCATGCAGGTCTAGCTAGTTAGAGGCTAATTTAGTTATAGTGTCAAGATTGCCCCAAGAACGTGACAGATTTTCAAACTTCTTCTTCCCTGCAAGGACATATACTTACAAGATTTTGACATTTAATTTAGAAGACATCAAAAACAGATAAAAAATGTCAAAGAGACCAATACATTAAGTAAATTTAGAAATTATTCAAAAAAAATTGTAAGTTTGTTTGAACTGATCGGCCTCGTTTGAGAAGAATCTTTGACAAAGAATTCTTCAAGTTAAAAGTCGAAAGAGGTTGATAGGTTTACAGTTAACTGATCTAGAAGTTATGGGAACATGCATTGACCTGCTTCAAGGCTTTATGGTGTGTGAAACTGTGTTCAGTTGTGATACGAAAGTTACTATGGCGTTTTTTTCTACAAGCCAAGTTGTCATTTGAGGGTTTTTTTTATTTTGCTTTTTTATTGTCACTAATAAGGTATCATTGTTCTATTAATGACATTACTTATATTATAGAGAAAGATGGTAAAGCAGGTGCATACGAACTTGTAATTATTCCAAGTTGACTGTATCAGACACTTGACAGCATAACCCAATCAGTTCTATTATTTCTTTTTGCGTATTTTCACCTTATTAATTTTCTTTAAAAAAACCATCATTTATAAATCACATTTCAGTATAACACCCTCTTCATACAAGGTTAAAATAGGGTAAATAAATTGCTCATACAGAAAGGTCAAGATTTCATGCAAATCCTGCGACCATTATATTTACTTAGGCAACATAATGAGTTTTTGGTAAGGGTGGCGACGACATAAACTTTATAGCGAAGATACGTGTTTAACCCTAAAATGATGTCTCGATAATAGTCTGTCATAACTTCGGAGTGTTTCACTTAACCCTGCTCGTGAGTAATGGCTTAGATATAAAACGATTTTACGGGTATGACTTTAAAGTCTGTTTGATTTTGTGATTTTGTCAACCGATTTCATTTAAGTTTTTCTGTTATTATTAAAAAGAAAATCATAATGAAGATGCCAATATTTTGTTAAATCAAATAGCGATTTACGACGATTTACGATTTTTAAGATACGAACTTTTTAAATAGGTATGTGTACCTATTATCGATTTAAATAATGTGGAACGAGTGTAGGAAAGCATTTTCAGTAGTTTGGATTTTATAATTCAGAATTTTACCTTTAAAGCCAAGCGCAATAATGAAGCAACATTATGATGAGACTTCCACTTCACGACTTCACACTGCCATTAAAGGGTTAAAGCCTAGAGCTTAAAGTATTTAGTACTTCAACGAGTATTGCGCATACTTTAATGTTCATGATAGAAGTTTGATTGTGTCGTAAAAACTTACAATATTAAACAAAAGGTATGTGATTAGGTGTTAATGTCGACTCATTACGTTCTGTCTATAAATGTTCTGATTATGACTGAAAAGAGAATTATATAAATGCTCCGCTTTAAAAGACCGACACCCCACGTGATTCCTCATATTGCGTGTGTCGATAACCGCTTACCTGTGTACCCCACCGGTTTACTTGAAATAAAGTATATACCATCAAGTAACCCGTCTTATATCTTAAAAAAAAACTTTGATATTGAGTGTCTGATTTTGACTTGCAATGAACGATTTATAGCTTTGTATTTGAAGTAATTTTATTTAAAGTTGGGTAAAACTTAAAAAAACCACGAATCTATAGATCCAAAAACATACGTTTATTTACGAGTATCTACTAGGTGCAAAATCGGTATAGTAACACATTGTACATCTTCTCAACATCAACTATTACCTTTCCAGGGTGCGCCTCAACTCCTGGTGCCATACATGTCCGAAGCCGGCTACATATGCCCGAAGACCCACAACCCTGCAGACTTCGTATTGGAAACCCTCGTCAGTGATGTAGAAGCTGCAGCTCCGCTGTCAGAACTGTGCCAGAATGGAAAGCTGTGCAGAAGACTTGATAGAATGACTACTAGAGGTGGAAGGTAAATAACATTTCAGAAGAATTTTGATAACCTGTCACCTTTCATCTTAAACGTAAAAAAAAGTCACAGGCATCAAAATAGACAAATTGAATAGATGATATTCTTAGAAACTTCTTTCATATAAATCTATTCTATCTTAACTGGCCTTGATTGTACACACTTGACACCTTGATGATAGACTCTCAAAAACTGATGGAGACTTGAGGAATTTTTGAATTATTGAAAATCGTCATTATGTGAAACTGAAAATTGAGACATGATTTTTAAACTTAATTGTTTTTGGTTACAGAAAACCAGTCCTACATTCAGATGAGTCAATACAAAGAATATTCACGGAACACGTAGCAAAAGACCAGTCGTATAAAGTGGAATTCCCGACAACATTTTGGACACAATTTACTATTTTAAGCAATCGAATGTTCATGCAGAATCTCAGAAATACGGTAAGTTATTACGATAAAACTGATAATACATAAGTATAAGTTTCTTGCCTATCTAGGATTATATCACCTGTATGGATTCGAATATAAAGTTAAATACTTCAATCGGCAAAACTAGTTGATAGTTAAGAAACTTCAGTAATAAATCAGATCAAATCTTGATTTTGTGCAGACTTAGAATGAACTGATCTTAAATCACTCTTCATGTATCGTGAGGCAATTTAATCCGAACTTTTAAGACTCTTCAAATCTTCTTCTTATCGAGTGAGCTGCAACAAGCCCTAGTATCAGAGTCTATTCAAATCCATCTGACAGCGTTATAGCCGGGAATGATTACGACTGCTACTTAGTAGCATTCGGGGAATTCGGCATTACGTGCTCTCCAAGCGTCCATCAACAAGGTGGACAGACGACGTTATAAAGGTCGCCGGAAGACGCTGGATGCAGGTCGCCTCCAACAGGTATCTGTGGAGATCAAAGGGGGAGCCCTATGTTCAGCGTCCTATGGCTGAGATGATGATGACGATGATGATGAACCATTTCCGTTTTCTAATTTCAGTCGTCACATTGGATCCAATTTGCTCATCATACGATATCAGCCATACTTCTTGGCAGTATATTCTTCAACGTAGGCAACAACGCTGCGATTCCTGTCGTCAACTTCAAGTTCTGTATCAGTTGCCTGGTCTTCTTCATGTATACTTATACCATGATACCTGTGCTTTTGTGTAAGTATAGAATTTGTATGCTTATCAATACTAACAATATAAACATTTTGATAAAGAATATTTAAACTGATCATACCCATCCATCCTGTTATGTATCCTAAGAGGCTAGTCCATTCAAATCTTTCCCAAACACGTAAATGATTTCTTGCATAACTTTTCCGACTTCGAAATATTAGGATCAATCCAGCTGTTTAGTAATAAAACACCTACATATTTCTATTTGTTATTTTTCAGTTCCATTCCAAGTGCGTTTACTTCGGAGAGAATATTTCAACCGATGGTATAGCTTGAAAGCCTTTTACGCTGCTTTAACGCTTTCTAGTATTCCTAGTATGGTAAGTTTTTGAACCTTTCCTAATACCTAATTTGATCCACAAGTTAGATTGATTAGTTCAATTCTAATAATATTTTATGTTTTGGTTTTAGTTCATCCTCGGAGCGATATTCATGGTTATAACTTATCTAATGTCTGGTCAGATGTTGGAATGGGATCGCTTCCTACTGTTCTCGCTCAGCGGGATGCTGACAGCTATTTGTTCTGAAGGATTAGGATTAGCTGTTGGTTCTGCTTTTAGTGTTACTGTGAGTATATTTTCTTTTGAACGTCGATTGCTTCTTAGAGCAAGAAGTTCAGCATGTTTTTTTTTAACTTTTACCATATTGCAATATTTCACTCGCCCAAAGTTTTTTGTTGAATTTAAGTCAATTTATAAGTTTCATGCAGACATAATTCTAGACGACCCTTTGCCAATATGATATGAATGACGAATTTCTCAGACTATGTGTCAGCATAATCAAGACCTTACTAGCAAAGCCAATATTTACCAGAAATATTTATATCTTACTTGTGAGTTGTATATCTATTTATATGTATTTCTATCTTTGTTACAGAACGGTTCCATAGTTGCCCCGGCAGCAGCAGCACCACTTCTTGCTCTATCCTGCTACGGTATGGGTTTTGGTCCCTACATCGAAGGGTCCATGAGAGCCCTAATGTCAGCCTCATTCCTTCGCTACGGAGTCACCGGCTTCTCCCTAGCCCTCTACAAAAACAGAAAACTGATGGAGTGCAAAGAAGATTTCTGTCTCTATTCAGACCCTACAATGATATTAAGAGATTTAGGAATGGAAAGCGATAATTTTGGTGTTCAAGTCGCTGGTCTTCTAGCCTTTACTTTAATTCATAGGGTCCTAGCGTATTTAGCTTTAAGGTATCGTTTAACAGCCGAATTTTCAAATAGGTTCATGTGTTATGTAAGTAAGTTCTTGAAGCATAGATAAAGTTTTTGTTAGTATTGTAGTAGTTTAGATTTTTATAGCAAAATTGCGGACTATGAAATTATTTATGTTGTTTTTTTAGGTGTTTTGAAAGCTACGATATCTTGCCATTGTTTAGAAAAAGCGAAGCCTCTCTCTGGTTACTAACTTTGTGAAATTCCTTACTATTAGGTTTGAAGATACGCATCAGCGTTTAGTTATAATTTGAAGACTTCTTTTGGCTACTTAATTACTACTTTGTATATTAACTGTAGTAAAATTTACCTTAGAAGTTGCTAGAACGTGACGTTTCACGTCAAAGAAGTGGTTAGCTCAAAGAAAGACTAAAGAATTTCCACTAATTAGGTTATTAAACTGAGATCGTTGGGTGTACGGTGACTTATAATTTTAGCATTTTTATCGTAATTAAGTATAAGATACAGTATTTTGTAAATAAGCAGAAGTGCAATGCTGTATTCTGATCGTTTTACACTTTAACTGATAGGGCATCCTGATATCATTATTATCATCATTATGAATAATCTATCATTATATGAATATTGTTGATATCTGTGATAGTTTAAAATAACTTTCATAATACTAATGGTTAGTTTTATGAACATTTTTAAAAGATCTTGCCAAATGCTTGCCGAAACATTTTACGCTTCCAAGGTTTTGGGTGTGTCCCATACATATAACAAAGTGGTCTCCTTTAAGGACAATTCTTTTTATTTTTTATTGATAGATGTTCGAATACGTATTAATGTATCCTCTTAACATGTTTCGTGTCTATAAAACGTTACTTACTGTAAAATATACTAGCATGGCAAGCGATTTAAATTATTGTAAATATTCTCAAAAATCATAATTTTAGATAAAATGTAGAATAAGGTTGTTTATTGTGTTTGTGGTGGGGTGATAACAATAAAGTTTTTTTTTTTGATAAAGCAGATTTTTTATTAATTATTAAGTACCTACCTAGTGCACACTTTAGTTGCTATCTTAATAATTTATTACAATTGAGAAACTTATTACTTACCTACTTACATTAATTTTCTTAATCTATTCCTACCTACCTATAATTATGTCAAAAAATCAAGTCTTTGTTTTTCAAAATAGAGAAAATTATTATAACACATACCTACATATTTCATGCTAAATAGCTGGAGATAAGTTACTCTTCTCTAGAGTATGGTGCTGATGGAATTGTGACTAAATCTGATTTCATTTCAGATGCCTATTATAAAATCTCCTATATTACCTAATACACGTAATCATACCATTTTTATAGCATTGCTTACTGTACTAGCCCTAGTTAATTGCCTACGTCCCTTGTATTCTATTGATTTGATCTTGTATCCTATAGTCAGTTAATTTAAAAGCTAAATATATGTATTCTTGGCTTCCAAGGGTTCTGCAGGTTCCTCCGCTACCGCTACTTTGGCCGGTCTTTTTGGTCCTGAAACAATAACAAATATTATTTATTTTTATCCGTATGCGCGAAGAAGTTGCCAGACAATACGAGTGAAACCGTTGGGGGGAGCTACCCTCGTTGTTTTGAACAGTGAAACAACAGTTTTCGCACCAATAACAATCGTTAGAAATAGTTTTTCAACTAAAACAAATCCAACAGCTCAGTCTATACGAGGAGCTTTAAAAAATAACATCACGTACCAAATCCATACATGTGGCAGCGTTGATAAAAATGTTCGTGAAATTTTCATAAAACAAAAAGTCTCACTATTGAAACCTCCTCCACACTAAAACTAGTTTCGTTCATTTCCAAATTATTTTGATAACACTTAAATACTTGTAGTTACAGAATCAAGAATGTGCCTATATCCTGAATTAATCTGGGACGATAATCTCTTGTAGGCATAACAAACATTTTTGTTGAAACTCACCTCCTCCCATGAAATGTTTGATGAGCACTGAGCACGGCGCATCAATGAGAATGGTAATTAAGTAAGCAACTATCACTGCCAGCGAGAAGTCAGCCAGGAATTGGAATAACTGAAATAAATGACAAATAATTAATTAAACAAATATATTTGGGTAGGTACATCATAATAATCGAAGATATGGAAATTTAAAACAGCGACATCTATCGTTACGCATGTGAACTGTGTTGCTTCAATACGAACAACGCTGCTGGGGTCACTCGGTGAGCCTTGTGACTAATTTGTTAGTTCCATGCGGTTTGTTCTAGATGGCGCTTTACACAAAATTTGGATTATATGGTTTCTGTCTATCTATCTACTGGTAGGAATCCAAAATCTGGTGCTTACCGAGAATCGTACGTCGAAGTAGATAGGAACTATCGGCATGGCGTTAATGATGAACTGCATTGGGTAGTGAACTAAGTACATGGCGTAGGAGAGCCGACTCAACACCTTCCATGCTCGGTGAGATAGGATCCAGTTGACAGGGCCTGGAAACAAAATAGTGGTGAATAACATTCAAGACAGGACTTAAACTAAATATTATTTTATGGTGCTGTTGGTTTAAAAGTGCGTGGTGAGGGCTTTTTCTAATGATTTTAACAGAATTTATTTGAATCCTAGGCTAACACGGAGTTTTGAGTACCTACACCAAAAATTAAAGGTTGTATGTATTGTGTTGTAATATGTAGGATACCATATCAATAATTAGTAAATTTTTATAATCTAAATGATATTATTATATAAAGTAGAATAAACATACGATGAAGGAATCCTTTTATAGCTTCCTTCGCAATTTACAAAATATATAAAAATGTCTATGAAAAGTAGGAAATGACAACAGGTAAAAAAATGTGTGTGAAAATCTATAATTTCACTTACCACCATATCCATGAACACAAGCGAAGATCATCCACCCAACAAACATAGCCCACGCTGGCCTCATGAAGGAATTAATCATATTATCAGCGAACTGGTTGTCCCAGTCCAACTGCATTATAGGGTAGGACGAGTATATGATGAGGAGAGCGATGACTATGGCACAAACCCATAGAATCGTTGCTGGTATCTATAACAGAGAGTCAAAAATGATTTTCATATAAAACATGTTGGTGGATGAAAAAAAGGTTAGGTTCTGGTTAAAGTAAAATCTTGTCCAAGGTGAAAAAAGTTTTCGAAGAGAGATGAACTCAAACAATAATTTGGTATTTGCTAGAAGAGTTGTATATTGGAAACGTAGGACATAGAAAACAGAATTGGAATTACTAAGTACATTATATAGAAAATAATTACTTACAAAATTAATTTTGACTTTTCTGTCGCGATTCAGATGTAGAATGTAGCCAAATATTAGTCCGACAAAGAACGGCGACGCTCTAGTCAGTGTGTTCACGTAGTAATTAGTTAGATAATCTGCGGAATCTTGTGGACGTCTGAAAATAAGAAAAAAAAAATCATTATAATTATTTGTCATTCTTATTTTAAATAATGGAGCCAAAATAATCCTTAAATCACTAATAAAAATATTTGAAGATTCAAAGGTTGACTTTGAGCCAAGACTATCGCAGAAGTCCAAAGTATTAGATAAATAAGTATTAGCAATATATCCTGGTACACAGTAAACTTATCAATATTATCTTTCATATCCGGATCAACAGTCACAAAAACTTAATACTTACGAAGGTATGACTGGACCTGCAGGAAAGTTCCTAATAAAGTTATAAGTAGTTGCAGCGGCGAGAACAGCTATCAGGGCTCCGACAAGCGCTGACCAAGCCAGTTTCTTTCTGCCAGTCAGTACCCAAACTAGGACTAGAGGTGATAGGATATGGAGTTGCACGTCAATTGCGAGGTACCAGGAATGGGCGAGACACTGGAAGAAAAACGAATGGTACCAATTAGTAAGTAAGTATTAGTATTTTAAGATATGGAGAAGAAAACATCCTAAAACAGTTTCAGCTTTTATTTCTTTATTTAGGATCTCTAACAAAAGATGTACACATACCATGACATAGGTATGCCTAAAATAATAGGAATATTGTCATACTCCTTCATTTATAGGAGACCACAGCACAATAAAACCTACTAACTAAACCATCTAGGTACATTTGGCTAATACTGGTAACCTGAACTAAATACATGATACTTTGCAAAATGCCCCTTATAAAGAATTTAAAATTATCAAAACAAAAAACACTTACCATATGCGACGGATTAACGAAATTCTGAATATGTAGTAAAGTAGACCACCAATACACCCTGCATCTATGCGTATGAGTCATCTCAACTTCCCAGAATGGACCATCAGCCACACGATTGAATATCGAGATTTGGAGGAGAATCACTGCGGCTAGTGCAGGGAACATCCGAAGGAGACGGTTGAGGTAAAATAGATGAAGACTTTTGACTAACTTCACTGAAAAAAAGAAAAAGAACATATGAGACATTTTAAAGCAAACAACATTAAGTATCAGCAAATTTTAATATTAACCCATTGAACAAGATATGAAGACATTCTAAACCTTTAAAAAATTGGCCAATCTCTTCGTTAAGTAAAATAGAGAAACTTACTGCTTGTCAACTTTCCAGCAGTTGTGTAAACTAGCAAAAGACCACTGAGCATGAAAAACGTATCCACTGTGATTGGTGCTGCTGTGATCCAAATAGAATCCAATGACGTCATCCACTGAAAATAAATAAAATAAGTTCATTCATAAAGACATATGCTATAAAATGTCCCTACATGTAATAAATGACTGTGGTTATCAAATAGCTTTTATGCGATGTAGTGTTTCTATACAATAGTAGTAGGTACAAAATAGGTAGTAAAATGACATCATCAAGGTAATACAAATAAAGAAAGATATTAATCAGACAACTCAAAAATCGCTCATAAGTTATGACTTTGATAAGTAAAACGCAATACATCAGGTAGGCAAAACGTATCACTAAGGTAAATAAAATTCGCAGTAAATTGATGAAGTCAGTTTCTCGTCATGATATAATACTTTATCAACCGATTAATGATATCAAACTAGATTAGGGCTTAAAGCATTATGATAATTCGACAATTGACAAAAGACTGTGAACAATGAATACAATTTCCGCAATAAAACTGAATTAATTTAAAGCCTGTTGGATTGAGGTATCTGTCTCAATAGAGATTACACATCCAAATGCCTAAAGATCGAAAATAAATTATATTTCCAGCACTTAAAGATCATTTTAGGTTGAATAAAAATTGTGCGAAACCATGAGTCATTCATTGACATGGTTTATTTATCCATTTTTTTTTTTCATTCAGTAAAATACATTCAGGTTTGTTACAGAAACTATTCAACGGTAGGTAAATAATATCTACGCAGCAACATTATCTGGATTCAAAATACTTACAGCCAGAGCATCAGCAGGATTAGCCATTATCATACTGGAAGTTTGAGTGACGAACGTATGGCCTATGATGACCCAAACCATAGCAAAAGTCCTGATGCCGTCCAGACATTCCAAGGCTCCAGGGATAGGTTTGTAAGTGACCAGACGATGAGTGTTGGTGTAAGCAGAAAAGGCTAAGAGCAACTTGTTTAACTGCTTAGGATCTGTAAAAGAAAACGTCAAGGGTAACAAATATGTTCATGATGTGGACGATCTTAAATATAACTTCAAAGAAGAAAATAGGTATAATGTTAGTTTTTTTTTCAATATCTGAGGCATTCGGAAATTGATAAAAATGCTACTTATGTGACTATTTAACTGACTATCTAACTGAACAATGACTGCTAAGCCATTCATTTTACTAAGCTCTTTATTTTATCATAGCGATTACAAATTATATGAAGTGGTGTCGTGTGAATATGATGCTAACAGTAGGTAAGACCGTCTAGATGAAAAATATGATAATGATTATTTCATCGTGTAATAAAATCCTCATATAATCAACAATCAATGATATGATAGATATTAAAATAAAATACGAAAGTTACGAAGTTAATTGTTTCAACTGATATGACGTCCGGAAACAATAAATGTCCAAGAGTGATACCAAAAAGCAATTGGACGTAGCTTATAATGATAGCAGAGATACAAACTTCACGTGCAAAATCTCTTTTGAGAATGATGAATTATATCACGAAAGCAGGTGAGCCACTCTAGTGCATGTAAATTGTATAGTCATAAACACATTGTCTTTGCATGCGTGAGCTCGGGAGCGTAGTGGTCGATTCACCGAATTAAGCTTACAAAGAAAATGTGCATGAACACGCTCAAGTATGGCTCACTCATTTACGTAGAATAAAGTATACCTATAACTCAGTATCTTAATTCAAAGTACAAGGACCCTTAAGGGCATAGTTTTTTTAATAGTCACGATGATTTGATGATGCTTATTTTTGCCCCGATATGTAAAAACCCAGATTGCTGTTCAGATTTATTGCCATCATAATCAGTAAAATATCAATAACAATTTGTAGGGAAAACAAATCCGATAAAGTTGTAAAAAATAGACGTAATTAATAGCTGATAGTATTATAGATTAGGATAATCATACCTAGCTAATTGAGCTAGATAGGGACGAACATAATTTATATAGAAACTTTAATTTTATAATTGTAGATCCGGCTTCACAGGAATAGTCATGTTGTTCGTTGTTCCTAGTTTTGCATTCTTCTGATACCATTGAAGATTTCGTCTAAATCCATTCTTAAGAATAAAGCTTTACATGCATACAGATAAACCACCACACCAAATGTGAGAAAATAAAATGACGAGCGGAGATGCCATAATAGAAAATCTCCTAAGAAAGTCTCCAAATCACCAATCAATCGAAACTAACTTTAGATAGTTGTCTCAAGGGACCAAAACATCTTGTAAGTTTACTATTAACTGATCATTTTGGGCAAGCCTACCGTTGATAATTATTTGATCTACACAAAAGGCGCCTGACCTACTTGCCGTAGCATCTCCGCTCATCACTCCTTCGTCATTATCTGCTTCAGTTTTATATTTATATCGCAGAAGGGTTCAGTCGCATTTAAAATAATGTTTCAAGTCATAAGAAGTGACATCAACAAGCAACCTTCATCGTGGGAATTGTCTCTCTTCTACTTTAGGTTCAGTTGTTGCAAAATAAGTTCTTTAACTTTCTTTTGTGCATTTTCTTCGACTATAAAATGACATTGACATGACCTTAGATATTTTACTATCATTCCATTAACATTATCAAAAGTAACACCATACAGGTGTCGATCACGATATCGCGTGCAATTTTTCACGTGTCTAACAGGTGCCAAGTCTTAATACTGATTAGGAAATTCTCAGACATGCTTTAATAGGATATGGCTGAGTGTTTAATCCAGTTTTATAACTGGTTAATTCTTTTACTGTATACGTGACTACTGAATTTTGTCTGAAGATATGAGCCCAACATTCAACTAAGAAAGTTGTATGTTTGGAAGCAAATTTTTCCGATATGCCTACGATAGTATCTGTAATCATTTTTTGGAAAAACCCGTTTGGATAATGACTGATAGCAATTAGCACGTTTCAACGTGCTGATTTCTATTTTGGTACGATTTTGTAAAGATTGATGGAATTCAGCTTATCTGTCTTGGAGGATTATCGTTAACGATGTAAATATTTTTAGCCATGATTTGATAGGGATCGCATTACAAATAAATTTTTGACATATCTAAGTTGTTGGTGTGAGGTAAGCAAGTTAACCATGATACATACATTTTATGTAACCAAATGAGTTTATAATCTCTATGACTAATAGACTATACTACCGATTGAGTTTAATCTGATAAATAAACCTCACGTAGAAGTATAATTTTGCAGAATCACAAGACAATATATTAATTTCTTACCTTTCTCAAGATAAATGGTGCTACGAATGTCGTACGCTGTGCTCAAAGCGACCAGTATGATGAAGATTCCAAATATTGTACTGAAAGAAAATATTTAAATTAGTTCATCTGATACGAGCAAAGATATTAATAATGGCTTTCGACGAAGTGATACAAGAAATGGTGCCGAAGACAACCAAATTGTGTTTAAAAGTTTTGGGCCCTTAATTTTTGTAAAAAAAACTAGTTGATAATGTACTTATACTTACAAAGCAACGTATTCTCCAGGCACCCAAAGTTTATCACTAGGCAGACGATAGTAAGATTCCTTGAAGTCAATAGCTAGGGGTTCTGTAGTATTGAGTAAAACCTTCAATCCCGTGTCCGCGGTACATGCTCTGGGCAAGCAAAGACCGAGTTGGAAGGTTAAGCTAGCGAGAGCAGAACCAGGACTTCTGCAAAAAAAGAAAAACACTTGTTTTACAAACTATTAAGGGAATAAACTTTTTGAACGTTCATATGTAGTTGATGGCTTCTTTTATGTAAAGTTCACAATAGAATATATTATTATAGCGACACTTGTTAAGCTAGATCCAATTTTGCTTAACTCATGAACTGATGAAGAAAAGTTACTAAAGAGACTACCAAAGATGGGTAATAGATAATATGGCTGAACAAACCATAGTTATTTCGAAACCATGGAGTTTGTTTCATATTCACAATTAAATAAAGCTTTACGGCGGCAAGTCATGCAAGTCATACCGACACAGCATTTTAAAGAAACTATCTAATAATTTGTTACCTATAGTTAAAACATTATGATAATCACACTAAATTAAACAAATTTCAAGTGGACTTTAATCAGATCGAAAGAATTGATTAGTTGTGAACAACAAAATTTCGTTAGTTTCTGAATAAAGATGATTCACAAACATGTAGATCAACAGGATAATGTTTTGTATCAAGTAATAAGTAATTAAATCAATTAAATCTTTTAGATATTGCTGAATTATATCGAGTATTTTGATGTCAATAAATGATAACTGTAGGAACTTTTTGATTGTGAGTAAATTTCCGCTAATCCCCAGCTCTTACATGGTCAAATATGGTTGAAGGATTTTTTGTTGCTTTCCTACTTTCCTTAACGTGAAATTCATTCCAATATGCTGATTAAAATAACATTTTTTTGTTAATTACCCAGTGTCATCTTTAGCTGCTCCATTGAATCTTTCAAATCCTGATGTTGCTAAATGATACATCCTCGAACGTTCTGCAGCATGTTTTAGTTTTGCCATCCTTGGGTGTCTTTCAGGCAAAGTCAGGTCAGGCCAGTCTTCAGGCCATGTTATATCAGGCCATTCATCAGGCCACGTAATGTTAGGCCTGTCAGGTAGTGTGGGCCAGTTTTGGTTTAATGGCAAATTTATCATACAGTATTTCCCTTCAACGACTGAGCCTGGGATCTCCTGATTTATACGTAGGCATTGATGGTAGTTTCCAAAGTCTCTTACATTTCCAGTCAGTATTCCTCTTGGTGTTCGAAAACTTGCATCGAAAACTGTGAAAGATATAAACTGTGTGAGATATCATAAAAATGTTCATTTTGCGATCCTTCACGTGCTAACTTGTTTAATATCAGCTGATCTAAGATAGAAATAAGCATTCAGCTACCTTTTGAACATTGGAATACTCGATCCTTTTTGTAATTATATCTAAATCTTGTAGGATCAGAAACTGACACCGGGTGCAGTCTTGAAACAACACGTGTTTGTACGTTTTAAATTGATTACAAAAACATGTTTATTTAAGTATGATTAATTAATTTATATGGATACTTATGTAAGGATAATGATGTAAATTTCAGTGTTCTTTGTTTAATCCGTGGGATTAAGGAGCGGTCATAATAGGTTTAGTAAATTAATATTTGACACGGTGAAGATACGATAGATGCAGTAGTGTGGTGATAAGTTTAACGAAGGAGAATTAGAAGTTTTCGTAAAGATATAAAGGGTCACAGACGATTTATACTTTTTATTGCTTTTCTCAATAGTAAAATAAATTCTTATTGTAATCAAATTAACCTAATTTTAGCGACCTAATCTTTAATATTTTTTGAACACAGCCTTGATTAGAATGAGGATAAAGTTATATCAGAAATATGATAATTTGGGTTAATCCAAAATGACACTAATTAATCATGGTACCGATTTTCCTCAATGGCTGCTTCAGAGTGAAGACAAGTTCCTCGTTATTTTTGAAAAAGAAAATGTTTTACCCCTAGTCTACGTAATAAATAATACCAAGTTACAATGAAGGGTAGTAAATAAACCGAACTGAAAGAGCCTATTGAAATTGATCAAAGATAAAATGTAGTGCAATATAAAATAATTTTATTTAATAGTTTATGTACACAGTTGAGACAAGAAGTAAGGTAGAATAATCCTGTACACAATCCAGTAGATACTAAGACTGTTTAGCAGTAGTAGTCAAATGATTATCAAAATGTCAGTTTTTTTGCAAACAGCTTTGCCTTGGTTAATTCTGCAATTTTCTTGCATAGATCTCGAGAAGAATAAAGAGAAATTTGACTCGTCAGGAATAAATGGCCAAGCGAAATTCTTTGAACCCCGCCTTACTAGTTTCAAAAAGACATAATAGACTGTGCAAATGCTTGTGCACTATACATTTTAATGTCCTGCGCGGATGACTGATATTCTCTTCTTGATTTCGAGAAAGGCAATGTAGGAAGTTGGTCAAAAGGTAGACTTTATGACTTAAAAAAAGAAAGTAAAGATAATGTACTTACATTCAAATAACATTTGCGGTTCATTTTCCTGGATATATCTTAATTGTTGCTCACACAATTCAGGATCTAACACAGATTTATAGAGATTCAGGTCAAAAGCGTTCTTGTGGTCGGGTACGACCATATCAAAATGGGCAGTAACGTAACCATTTTTGAATATTGTTATTAACAATAATAAATATATCGACTTCATATTTGAATATGTTACATAGTACGTTAACCTAACTAGAACTGATGACTGCGTGTTCCGTAATGAGCAATTAATATAAGAATCCAATATTTTGTTTTTTATTGTTGATATCTACTTAGCTGATATTAATGATAAGATTGCACTAATCAATATTATTAGCGTAGTAATGATAAAAAGTATTGGTCTTGGACAGATTTATAAAAAATACGAATTTTAAGATAAGAATGATTAATTTGACTTTATAACTAGTTTTTGATGCGGTTTTGTGTATCCACTATAACTTGTTATCAAGTTTCGTAACAATGCCGTCATGTATAAGTTAATCCTTGTAATTAATTAATAATTAATCAACGTTGTTTGTCAAGAATATCATATATATATTCAAATTCTTGATTTCGAGATTCATTGTAGTCTTTCTTTTCCTGTTAGGTTTACTTTACGTCAATTGTCCAGTAAATATGAATTCAATTTTATCCTCTCCTACTAGTAAATAATTTTAATATTCATTTGCAACCAAACTTTCTTTTGTAATTCCATAACATGTAAAATACGTAATCATAAAATAACATTTAGGGTTTAGTCATTTTATATACCTACCTATAAAGATTATTATATTGAATGTATATGGATTAATCTTAATCGTCATTATAATCTAAATCCTTCCCTCTGTAAAAATAGAAGCATGCATCATTCATTTATTGTATAATAAACCAAAAATATAACAATACAGTCATCCTTATTTTATTAATATTTCCGGTCACCAATAAAAGTAAGTGTATTGAGTAATAGATAATAAAAACAGTATGACTCATTCGTTTATACTTTGTATAATAGGCTGGTCTCAGAGCGCATCCTTGAGGTATACCATTTTAGAGTAAGTCATAAATAAGAGGAATTGTGTTCTTTCTTATCACAAAAATGCGAAAAACGCTAATTTTAATTACTAAACATTAGTTACTATAGAATATAAGATATGGGGTCTGTGCCAGAACCGTATAGTTTCAAATTGCTCATGCCTCATCTAGTCAAATGCTTTACCCAAAACTACATACCGTAAGCCAGCTGAAGTCATTCATAAAAATACGGAAAGTGTAGTTAGGTAAATACAAATTATTGATACTTTTTAATCTTATAACTTTATCGAATTAATTGACATAACAATACTTAAGCAGTCACGTAGTATATGACACCTGTTTGTTTTCAATAGTTTACTATCTCAACTATTTGCTTATCTTAAATCCTAGCTTTTAGGCTTAGGTTTAATATGTAGTTATCTAAACTATTTCCGACTGTACTGCAAATGTTGTATGTTGGGGCATTATTGAGATAGACAGTATCCACAATTGGTAATCTAAAATTTCGTCTCGAACCATGTTAGTTCTTCGAACCATGTGATTCTTTGTTTTGTTTAAAGGATATTATATCTAAGGCCCAAATACCTATGTGATTAAAGCCAGGGACACAGGCACTGTCTACTGTGTCTTTATTTAGTGGAAATTTTAAAGTTGCAGCTTATCAAATTATGTCCAAAACATTAAACCATAAAAAATACCAAAGATAATAAAACATTTCTTTTATTTTCCCCAATGTAGCTGATATAACCTAAACTGACCTCTTGTGTCATAAACATTAACTACGTTTTAAGACAGACGACGAGGACATACCAAATAGCATCGCTGAGGTTTCGCATAAAATCGATAGAGGGCGTGTACTCAAAGTGTTTTGAAAACTTTCACATTTTGCATTGCTGAATTATCCTTTTCAAATATTTTGGTAATTGTAAAAAAAATGAATTTATTTTTATTAGGCATTTCTTCTCTTTCTTTTTTTTTTCTTGGTCTTTTCACACATCTACATACTTTTTTTAATAAACTCTTAATTTTCCAATCGGTTTAGCTTTAGCGTTATGATGAATACGTGACAAACAAACAAACTCACATTGCATATTTGTATCATAAACTCAGCATTCCATCACCTATTAATTTGATTTATGTATCTACAATGACAAAGATAAGACTTTCATAATCACTCTCAATAACCATGACTAGTATTTCACGTGGAATTTTTGTACAGATTGGAATTTTAAGATATACTTTATCCTTAGCAAATAGATTGTTCCAACCTAATGTGTCCCAATCGAATCAATATTCTCAATTAATTGTTCGAATAGTTTTTTTTTATATAAAACCAACAAAATAACTCTTATCCACGTTTTTTCTACGTATGTGTTCAATCAAGAAAAGTTTAATAACGCGTTTAATAACTTGCATCTACCTATACTATTCAATTCACCATCGGACCACATTGAACGATAGTCGAGTAATGAATGAATGTATTTCTAACTATTAAATGGTCAAAGCGTTGCTGATTCAACCAAATTTCAATGGACGGATGAATGGACTAGGCTTCAATATTTATCATTCCATTAAGAAGACCAGTAATTATAATTAACAAAAAGTGTTTGTTGACCAACTTAAAAAAGCGATTTTTTTCCAACAATTGACAATAAGTGTTACTTTCTACAGTAGTAGTAGTTTTTATTAAAAATTGCTTGACTGCTTGCTTGCTGCCTATCTAAGTATGTAGATAATTCTGGCAATTACTTTCACCACCTATTTTGGAACTTTAGCAGAGAGAATATAATCTCACTGACGTCCATGGGGAAGTTCTTTCCATTCATGGTAAGTATTGCCAAATCCCTATTAAATTAGTTCAACCATTGTTTTTAACGTCGCAAACAAACTCTGCAGTTTTTTAGTAGCCTATGCTGTCCCACTGCTGGCCAAATCCCCATACTCTTCTACCATTTCCTTCCGTATAAGAATAATATAAAAATAATCATCCAAAGATGAACAAAAACCGACCATCAATTAATACGTATAGAACAAGACGCTATAAGTTAACTTGGCTGTGCAAATCGTCCGGCCTGGTAATTATCGGCAGCATTACTCCTGAGTATAATGTCTCATTGTTAATTGTTAGCCGGGGGATATCTTTGTCGGATCTCTTTAGTCTTTGGTCCTGTCTACGTTATCTTTGTGAGAGGGGCCCGCTGTTCTTAAAGCGCGCTGTTCATTTTGGGACCGTTTGTCGTGTAGTGGTTTATATTTTAATTTGAGGTACGGGAATTAGTAGGTTAATTATAATAAGTGCCATTTGTAGAGCAGATTTTAGTTAAGATGGTCTAAGCAAATAAATTATTGCCAGAGAAAACATTTTCACCCAAATAATAGGTACCTACACTTCCAACTGCCTACTTAGGTAAATCAGTTCCTAGCGTAAGCACAACCTAACAATTTCTTTTTTCAAGAATAGACCTAGGATCAGAACCTCGAAGTTGTTTTATTACACCTAAGTCGTAATTTAATGGCGACAAAATTGAAATCTATGAAGGGTTGATGGTAAAAATATTTGCATCTCAGCAACATGAATATGGAATGTTTAGTGAGCACTTAGAGCCATAGGAAAATAAAGATGTAAAGTACATTCTGGAACACAAATAGATTCATTTCCATCACAACATTTATCTTTTTCCAAATAAAATGAGAAGTAGAGACCCAAAGAAATGAAAAATTTTTCATTTATAATTGGTGCTACTTACTACATTGGCAGCAACAACCATGGTGCATTCATTAATTCAATAGTAAACTATGACACCCTTACCTGCTGTTATAGGCACTTAGTTAAAGTATACTGTCCAGTGATTTGTTTTGAATACTTACTTCTTTTTCCCAAATTTTACCAGGCCAATCCAGCTTCAAACCTTACCAAGAACCTAATAAGCAATTGCCTATGACTGTACTCCAATCACTGCCAATATTGTCCAAAAGCCTACACATTCATATTACTTATAAGGAGTATTAATAGCCAATACAATTTTATAAGAGCGAGTCTCACTATGAATGGGCATCGTTATCTGCACATTTTGCTTGCAATTAGCACTCCGTGTAGTAAGTGAATTTCTAAAGAATATCGGTATTATAAAAGGCTGATAAACGACCCAAGTCGGTGGTTTAAGTGTAGTAAGGAACTTATAAATATTTTTATAGCTTGCTCTATAGAAAGGTGTACAGTGGCCGCCCCTATTTATTGAAATGAATTAACTTTTGAAAAAAAAATACTTTCCTATACGTCAGAAACTACCTTTTTTTGTCAATTTGTTGTTGTTTGTTCCTTGTTCCTATGCCAATTTTATTTAGGGTGAGCGCAGCAAGTCTTCTTCTATACTTTTCTATGTGACGTCATCTCACAAGTGACTACTTATCATTATTCCCAGCCATATTGTCTTTTACAAAATTCATAAGATTTCGTTTCTTTTCCCTATTCCTTCAATCTCTGTTTTGAGGAATGCACGTTTTTTGATGTTCGTAAGGGCCCATGAAAGACAATGTTTTGATTTGACGTAAGAAAACTAGGGAATATAAAATTGTTGAGGCTTAGCGACTTGCTATTGAGTACCTATTAGTCGTTTTGACTCCTAAAGAAATGTTTCAAAGCTTTACCAAAATATTTCTAAAAACATACCTATGAATAGTTTTAATATTAGATGAAGGTTTATAAGCTATCATAATATTAGAAAAAACTTCTTAGGCCTACTTTCAGATTAGGAACATTTTCAAAATAAAATTGGAAAATCAATATTGCATTCCCAAAATTGTGCAAAAAGAGCAAAAAAATCCAAAACTCTTACGGTTCCGTTTCACGCACATCAATTTATTTGCAACGCCCAAACGTTGGCTCTTTTCAAAAATAGCTTTGCATAATCAAAATCATTCGTTTTTCGGTTCTGATTGCTCATAAATAATAGAGGTGGCCAATTTCGATAGTCAATTATAATTTGATTCGATATGCCTACCTACTATGTATTGATTTACGATAAAACAAATTGCTATCAACTATTTTTAGCACTTTTTTATAAATAGATTGAAATAACGAGAAAGGTTTACCTGTATAAAACTATTTGTAATTGGTAAGCTCTCAATTTCTAAGAAGTAATTTTGTGACCACATTTCAATCGATATGACTTTTCTTTTCATTTTCTATCTCATAAAGAACCACACTAATATTTATCGCTTTGTGCTCCCTTAAAAATAGGGTAAAAAAAACAGTCAACACTAAACACTATTTTGCCACAGCTCACATTGCTATAACATTTTAGGTAGGAACTAACTGTAGGCATTCATCGCTTGACTATTGACTCATCTGATTGATTGTGAAATCTATTTAACTAAAAGATTACTATAGGATACTATAGGATACTATAGGATACTATAGGATACTATAGGATACTATAGGATACTATGGAACTATAGGATAGAAAATATGGTCAAAATAGCGTAGTCGGTTTATTCCAAATTCTCAAGCTAAAGCTTCACTAAATCGATACCGATTCCAATAACATATCCCCATCCCTACTCTCAAAAATCAGTCGATTACAAAAACGGCCAACAGTAGTCATCATGGTACTGCACTAAATGTTAGCTGCCATTCCATAACCGAGGGCGGTATTCAAATTGCATACAAACCTAATGTTCGTCTGGAAATGGAATTCTGTAAACGTTTGAATGATAGCTCACGTTCAGAAGTTTTGGGTTTTGAATGGTTGATGTAAAGTGGCTTGGAATTTTAAGTGTTGGGGGTGAAAGTTTGCAATATGGGATTGGTAGGTTGAAACAGTTTTAATTTGGATGAAATCAAAAGTAATGTGATTAAAATATGCCTACTAATATGTCAAATTGCAGCAACGTCATTAATATCTCCAAAACTTACTTGTTTTTTACTGTTCTTCGATCAGATGATTATTTACGTAAGAAAACTAATTTCCTTTTTCTAGCTACTTACTTCTTCTTCTTTCGTGTCGATGCATGTCTTAGCTTCTTACTTAGTCCTTATATCGCGAGGCACTGCCAATTAATGCTTTCTATTAAAAAAGATGTCGGTTAAATCAGTATGACTCACTGTCCACACCATGCAGATCCGCATTAGTCAAAACATCTACAAAACAAAACACCTAATCTCCGAACCTAGCCTCTAGCACAAATATTTAGTATTCTTCCCTTCTGGGCTCAAAACGTTTAAATCCGTTTCAAAGAATTATTAATTACAGACCAGAAAGTATCCTTTCCTTTGGCTACCGAACGTTTTAAGCCAATTGTAGTTCTAATTTTATATTAGAGGATGTAAATCTACAATCATATTCACATTTATACAGAACTGTTTTATTTCTTAGTCACGATTTCACTGGGAATGGCTAATCTTTTATGGATCTGATTTGCCTAACCATAATGCATACATCAGGAACTAGCTATTGTCTTAATAGTATAGCGACCAGTTAGTGTTTTGGCTGTTCGGAATATCCTTCTAGGATCATCATCATCCTCTGAGCCTTTTCCCCAGCTATGTTGGGGTCGGCTTCTAGGATATACTGGTAGTAATCAATTAGCTCAATTAATTCACATTTATCTTTTCCAAACAGAAAAGGTCTTTAAGTTGGTGCTTCATAACATTTTTATTCTGTCTTGTACATTACGCCATGCTTTCCTTAGAATCTCCCACTAATCCACCATTTATAACAGCCAACACCTATTCATTAAAAAACTTACTAAACGGTTACCAGTACACCATTTTGTATTATCTAATCACCAGTCTCCATACCTTTTTAATGAGCTCTATAGTACACTATGGCTTGAAAAATAGTTTCAAGTAGACCGACAATTATTATAACAAGCCCGCCTAAGGCGTCAGTTCTACAATTAATATCTGGTTAGAATGTTCCTGCTACCGTAAGGTCAGTGACCTTTGGTACAACAAACAATCCGTTTTTGTGTTGTGATTAATTAGGATACAGTATTTTTCAATGTTGTGTTCCCTCTCTGTATGAGAAGCCTGTAACCTGCAATGGGACCATATAGGAGGCTGATGATGATGTCAAATGTGTTTAGGATTTGGAAGTAAAGTAGCGATCTAAATAAAAAAAAATTGGCTCGTTGGGTCCTGTGTACAGTTTTTGTTAAGATTTCTTAGATAGAACCAAAGGACATCGTATCTTGCCAGCATTTCTCATGGCACCTCATATACAGGTGGTGCCTGCTCTGAATAAACGGCATCATTTAAATAACTGTACTATCCTTAAATAACATACTAGTATGGACGTGTTAAAAGACTCACGGTCTGCAAATAATAAAGGAAATGACCGTGACAAAATAACACTTCTGTAGG
Organism: Helicoverpa zea x Helicoverpa armigera; assembly: GCA_033682625.1. Classification (NCBI taxonomy): domain Eukaryota; kingdom Metazoa; phylum Arthropoda; class Insecta; order Lepidoptera; family Noctuidae; genus Helicoverpa; species Helicoverpa zea x Helicoverpa armigera. The sequence goes on along the minus strand of JAWIIS010000038.1, from coordinate 2,928,914 downwards.
TGTTGATAAATCACGATAAGAATCATTAACTACCGCTCTAGTTATTCTAACTGCTTTAAATTCAATTAAAAATCCAATCAAATTCTAAATCAACTCCCGATATTTATTACACTTGTGACAAATTGCATATTTTGACAGTTTATTATTGGACCACTTTGACATTCGCCCACATACCATACTACACATTCATTCAACAAAAGACTGGTACATGTACCAACAGATATATGTACACATGTAGGTACAAAAGTACAAGCTACAGACATGAAAAATATCCATGGCCGGCGGTGCAGGCTTCCCATTAATGAATTTATAATTTGCGCCGACCGAACAATTAGACTCCTGCATCGCCCGAGGAACAAATTTAAATGTTAAATCAGCCGTCGTTCACGAGAACAACCCACCGGCCGCTATGGTTTTTGTGAGATGACCATTTAGAATAATGTTGGTACATTGACGTTCTTAATGCCCGTTTCCCTTCCGGCAATTAAGTAGTTAGTATGGACCGGGCTCAACCCTGTCAATTATGATTAGACGAACGATAAGAAGAATAGTTTAATTTAGCATTAGGTGTTTCTTTGAAAAGAGATGTGTAACAATTTTATTGGTGATGCGTGGATTGAGCGTTTATTTTTCTTAATGCTTCTAAATGATCATTACTATAAAAAAAAGTGAAATGCCTGTGTAGTGACTGGCTCTGAACTTCAAACACAGACTAGGGACGTTTAGCCCAAAATACAAAGTTCAGAATTTGTTATCGCGAATTAATGCGAATTAATTGAACTAGACGTTGATTTACTAATTTTCAGGGCGTCTATCGATGTATGGTTCCAAAACTTTGGAAAGGCCAAAGGTCATTTGATTTGAGCAATACTTCGAGGGGCAGTCTGCATAGTCCAATAAAGTAAGTCTAATAAAGTGTATTGCTGTGCCCCAAAACAAAGCCTTAAAAAAATTGCAAAATGCTGAACAGCTTGTTATTCAGTTGCCTTTATAGCAAGATGGCATGTGGGCACTTCCCCTGACGCGCAATGTATTAGCCATATGGCGAATTGCATAAATTGAGCTGGTTCGTATGTGTGCTAAATAATGGAGGCTACCTTGTTTTATTGAGGCTTAGGAACAAAGCAAAAAGAAGTAAAGCTTTTTTCTATTGAGACAAAAAGCTTTCGTAATAGTTATTCATGTATCATTTTTTATGTCGAGTGATTGCAAGCGCACCGAATATTTTTTTCTGTAGCTACAATACCTTGTATCTTATCTCCAAAAATACTATTCAATCTTGAAAATGAAATAATTTGTTTGTGAGTATTTTTGTTCCTTCTTGCTCCTCTGCTCCTAAATAACGTGGATTTGGATTCTGTAGATAGTTTTATACAATCCAAGTAGGTAAAACTTGTATCCAAACTGTATGCTCAGTTGTACCTATAACCAAACCTTACCTACGAGCTACGAGATGCATGTTTGTAATTGAAGTATTGATGCATATCAGGTTCTTGGCTATCAAATTTTTTGTCATTATAATTTACACCGTAATGGTGTTTATAAAGTGTGATTTAATTGATCTAACAATATACCAATTTTAATTGACAGCTTGGTTATCGCATTGGTCGACTGATTAGCTGTTCTATAATTTCTGCCTTATCAATGTAACTTAATCAGTTTTATGATATCTTCAATGCAGGTCCCTAACTTTTGAGTTGTTACTTTCAAAGAAATAAAATCTAAAAACACTTTTATTTGTATTAGTCTAGAATTCGGTGTCTAGACTAGAGGATGCAGCTAGGCCTTATTTCGCCATTTCCTTTTTCGTAAGAAGTCGGTAAAAAAATCGTAAAAACTTTTTCCTACTACTTTTGCAAAATGCGATATCTGTATAGTATAATTTTCATGTATAGGATAACACCGATATTTTAGTTCTTGTTTAATTAAAATTATCCATATAAAAATAACAATCATGCAAGCAACTCTTCATCAGCCATTATGTACTTAGCCATATTTTTAGACCATCTATCAGACACCCAAAAATTCGCCATCCAACCGCTAAATCTCGACCATAGCGTGAAGGAATGCGTCGAGACTTTGCCCGAGGCCCGGAAGAAAACTCCAAATTAAGTGGGAGTCGTTGCATGCAAATGTAGGTAGGTATGCGTAATGGCAGAAGCTGTCCCGTCGCTTTGTGTTGCCTTTCTTTTGTTGGCAAGTGTATTCATGATAGGGTTAGTAGGCAGAGTTGCAGCATAGATTTTATATGAAGTTTGATGGATTTTATATGGATGATTTACTGCTTTTACGCAAAAATTGCCGAAGATACAGCCATAGTTTTTGGACTTGTGATCTTTTTTTCAATTTGTGGCTTGCATCTGGCTATATCTATCTGTGCGCATGAAGCTGTCGGTTCAAATGTATATTATATAAATGTGTAGTCGTTTTCTGTTTACTTCATTTAGTACAAATTAAGTGGGAGCGTTGCATGCAAATGTAGGTATGCGTAATGGCAGAAGCTGTCCCGTGTTTGTGTTTGTGTTGCCTTTCCTTTGTTGGCAAGTGTATTCATGACTGGATTAGTAGGCAGAGTTATAGCATAGATTCTATATGAAGTTTGATTGATTTTATATGGATGATTTACTGCTTTTACGCAAAAATTGCCGAAGATACAGCCATAGTTTTTGGGCATGTACTCTTTTATTCAATTTGTGTCTTGTATCTGGCTATATCTATCTGTGCGCATGAAGTTGTCGGTTCAAATGTATATTGTATAAATGTGTAGTCGTTTATTTACTTCATTTAGTACAAATTAAGTGGGAGTTACTTATTGCATGCAAATGTAAGGTAACTAAATTATAGCTAACAGCAAAATCATTTTCACTATTAGTGCTATAACTAATCAAATTAAGGTAATTTAAACTAGAGAATGCGGAAATATTATAACCCAATTCCAACAAGCCTTCTTAAATAACTACAAAATAATCCCACGTAACATGAACAAGACGTGAGCATTACCTACCGAGGAAACACGACACCTGTGCTCGCGCATTACTCAAATTCAAATTAAGAACTAGGTTCTATTACCGACAGAACGTCAAATGTAAACCACAGACAGCTCAGTGAATACGTCAAAAAATTAAGATTTAAATCTTTTGATGTATTCAAATTAAACATCGGAGCGAGTCGGGAGAATTCGGGACATGTCGGCATGTCACCGTGCCTTTGATACAGATTAGGGACAATCCGATTTCGGCGTGCCCTGTTTGTGTTATACTTTGATGTTTGATTTTTTGGACTTATTGGAGACTGTGACGGATTTTGATGTATTTATTTAGAGTTTTGATGTTTGCGTTTGGATATTTAAGGTAATACTTTATGCAAAGATCATCAAAAGGCCCGATTCTCATTTCAATCAATTACTTCCCACCCTTTCACATTACTTTCAATTGTTTCCTAAAATGAATGTACTCTGTCAAAGCGAAGAACTTGTTGCTTGGGGATTTATAAATATACAAGTTAAACTAAAGTCTGGAGGTTTTCATAATACATAATTAATCTGATCTGTTTCATGCTTAATTCTAACAATAATTCAGCAAATCGTATTAATTACTTGTAAAAAAACAAACCCATAAGTTGCCTTTCATAATCCATACAAATAAAATCCTTCACTCGTTTAACCTTCCAAAGCGGGTGGCTCGATCAAAAATACCCATCACACCAACCGCCTCTCCGATTCTTATAAAATAAAATAAAATTCTCTGATCCGAATAAAGAGAATAAGACCTCTATAATAACATCGTACAATACCGCATCGAAGGCGACGTGTTACACCAACTTTGAGTTTGGAACACAAATTGAGTTGAATTTAATGACGATTAAGCCACATGGACGCGTGACGGGTTAAGTCCGCTTAGTGTCTGTCCGTTGTGGGATCATCGGATTGAAAATATACGGTATGGAAGTTTGGATGAAGACGTTATTAAATTGAGGGAATTGATATAATAGAAGGTATTTTTTGTATTATGTGAGAAGATTAAATAGGAACATTTTTATCAGAAATCATGAATTTACCTAACAAAAAGCACTGTCCAAATTGAGTGGGCACTGGATGCATTGCACCGGTCTAGTTTCTACCGGCCCTTTGGGAAAACAATGAAGAAGACTTATTAATAATACTAACATTAATTATTGATATTTATTTTACTCGGTATTTAAGGCCAATAGATAATTAGATATCTTGCAAGATATCGTTATCGTTTAAGAAGACGTTCAGAGGTTGTGGTAGAGTCAAACGAAAAAAAAACAGGAAATGCGTTCGTATGTTTTCACGAGACGTTTGTAAATTCTTCTTATGAATGATCTGAAGCACTTATTTTTTTATTTACAATACGTAAGTAGTGTAGGTATTTCATAATTGGTGTTATATTTTCTTGTGACTAGGTATGTGTTCTACTGCAAATTATGAATAAAATAATAATTTTATATAGATCTAAAAGACTTGATATATAAAGGTTTGATATATAAACTTCAACATTTTGTTACTTTTTGTTTTTGTTTAGTGCTAATATTTTTTAAAGTAGCTAAGTACCTACCTACATATTTTTTATTTGTGTTTTGCACATAATTTATTAAAGCACACATTATAGGTAGGTAGTTACTTTTGCTACTAACTAACTGTTCCCCACTGTTTCACCTATGTCCCAGGGAAACAAGCCGCCTTTACATATCCTTTTGTTATGACTCTAAACTATCTACGTATCATACATTTACCTGAGTTGGTCAGACTGACGTCAAACAGACTCACAGACAGACAAACACAGTTACTTTAGCACTTAGGTATAGGTACCTAAACTTAGTAGGTGAGCATATAAATTACTCTTAAATAAGGAAACTAGATTTTATCTAATAATAAATCCTAGGCAGATACGACGTCATAAAAGACGTTTGACTGATACAGATTTTATTAGATGTCAAGAAATAAATTAATTTATTTGACTTATAAACCCAGTCAAGTAAAAAAACCTGCCTCCATTCGCTACATTTTCGTAAACACACATTTTTTATTCATACCGAAAACCTGTAATTCAACAGCGTCGCACAAAAATCGTCAAAGAAATCTATTCACATTTACAATTCGTATATTTTCTTTATGAAATATACATTTTTCTATCCAATGGAAGATAGTAGGCGTATATACCTATCCATTACGTCAATAAAGCCTCTAAAACAAACATACAAATCGACTGACAAATAAAAATCGTCGGTTACGCTAACAATGGATCTTGCGCACCGGTAACGCACGGAGTGGGGGCTGGCCTTTGGACGCCACGCCCCAAACCCCGCCCCTCTGCGTATGCGCAACTTATTCGGAAATTGAATATTTTTGTATGATTTTTGTGATATTTATGCTAATTAGATTATTTTGTGGTATATTGTTTTGATTTTAAGTTTCAAATGGTTTATTTTGATATATTTTTATACAGTCAACAAAAAAAAATTATCAAAGTTTTTATTGACCACTATTGATTTGAAGTCATTAATGTAAGATAGCTCTAGTTATATTTTAAACTGCCATTAAAATTCCTATTACGTACTAAAACGAGAACATACTCTAGTTAATACTTAATTGCTCTTAATAACCTCATTACATACATTTATAAATAACTAGACTAGAGGTCATTTACACGAGTTTTATTGATCGTAGATTGTATTTTTTCTGAAGCAGTTTTTTCTTTATTTATTATTTACATAAGTACTTGACGCAAAGTACAATATTCATAACAATTTTTTTTCCAAAAATATTGTATTTACCTAAAATTTACGAAGCCAGCAAGCCCTAACTTCATACTGTTCTAGATTTTTTCTATAAGTAACCTTCTTTTACCAAAAACAAAAGCATTAATCAAAAACTAAAATCCTGATACCAAAATGTCAAATGCGCAGGAGTCACGTTGCATGCTGGTAAGTAACACGTTTTTAAATTCCTATAACATACCTAATATAGTTCAAGTGGGATTGCGGTGGCAGGTGTGTTTCGGTCAACGACATTTCGTATCATGTGTACCTACCCAAACCACAGAAATTCGAACCTTATTTTTATGGTGCCAAAGGTGAAATTTGTCTGAAGAGTGAGAAGTTTCAGTGTTAAGCCTGCGGTCTTCACTGAGGAGGATCCGATATCATAACACTACGGTTGTGGGCAATATCGATCAATTTCATTCGATAATTTTCCGAAAATGCCACTCGAGTCATCGGTACTTAATTAAATGTAACTGACAGTTTTTGATGTGTCGAATAGTGTTTGAGTTAAAGTTCGAAATTGTTAACACCTGAAAATTAAATGATGTTTTGTTTGATTTAAATAATAAGTAGTTCTCTAATTAGTTAGTCTGTGATCTTTCCCTATTGAAAGTACAGTAATTTATTGCTGGGTTGAAGAGCTTAGGGAAAAAATAAGTATGAAGGATTTTATAATTGTAAGGCTCTCTTCAGCTCAGTTTAAAGAAGTTTGTAGGTTTTTGTTTTGTTTTAAGTTTGAATATATACTTATATTTTTTTTAGTTAGGTAGGTACTTCATATACAAACCTACCACTGACTTAATTATAAACAATTCTGTTTATATAACTCATAATTTCCTTAATTAATCCAATTTATTCGACTTTCATTGCCATAAAGATAATAATAGACTGATGTTTGCGTACATTTTTTCCATAGAATACACAATAAAGACATTTGAACTTGCAGCCGTAGTGAACAATAGTAGCGTAAGCGTGCGAAAGCAATAACGCGGTAACTACCAAGTTTTTATTTTAATACTGTGACATGTCATTTAGAAAAGTCACGAAGATCAATGTGGATGTTGATTGTGGAAGATTTATTCCGGCTTTTTTTTAAACTAAGGTGTATATACCTGTCCTTACTATTTACCTACTTAGCTATAAAAGGCATCAATTGTTTAGGTACTTACTAAGTTCTTAGTTGTAGAAGTTAATTCTCCAATTCTAATATAAGGTCTTGTTTTAAGGATGGTGGAAATCGATTTCTGGCTAGCGTCCTAAGCCTGTCTGATGCGTACTTGATAGATTTCAGGTCAGGACTCCTTCTTGGACAGACGGTGGAATGGATACTGATTAAAATGTATTGTCTCACATTTAAGTCATGGAAGTTTTTGCCTTAATAGACACCCTAGTTGAAGATCTCAATCAAATTTGAGGAACTTTGTTTTTAATATCTTGTACAAAACTACAGGAGGCAAGGTCCTTTATTACCTTACTACGTTTAGTAACTATTGGTTAATTACGCAATCTTTAAGATACTTTTTAATTACAGGAATAAGCTGATGTAGTTTTTATTAATGCGTTGCGTACTAATGTAAAACGGTAGAGGTAACGCGAATAAAATATGATCCAATTCTTACAGGCAATTTAAAAATTCCGCACTTAATAAAGCAGTTAACATCATCTTAGGTAATAAACTAAAAATAGATTCCTTAGTTTTTATAGTAGCACCTAACAGTACAGTTAACATACTCAGGATAATTGGAAATTTATGCAATTATTAAATGGTTTGCGGTTACCTATAGAAAAAAAATTACGTAAAGTTTTTATAACAGAGAAAAAAACTACGCATATCAAACAAGTGTTTCTAAAATTAGTGCCGCATCTAACGCAGGCCATTCATAGAAAAAAAATGATCCAAAAAAAAAGGTTGATCTATAAAGTACAGGTGGGTAAGGTGCGCGCGCGCCGCTCAGCGCTCTACGCCACTCTGACGGGCGGCGCACGGTCAAGCAGGTGCCGCCTTTGGAGGGGAGCACCTTACTATACACCTTACAAACTTGCATTTACATTCCTACATACCTTACTACATTTGTAATAAAGTTGAAAATTGTGTAGCAAAGTCTAGCTACTCGTTGTAGGGCCCAACTCCTCTCCTTTTTATCGAACAAAAAATGAACTGTAAACGCGATCACGGCCGCGGCTAAGGTCAATGTTAGCGCTTCCTTCAGTGCACGTTCAGAGAAGAGCGCGTGCGCATCCTACCGCGCATGCGCCGTACACTACCCGCCCAGAGCCGTAATGTAATATTGTACCGAATTACCGCACTAACAACTTGAGACACTTCGATTCGTTCGCGCATTTTTTTGTGGACTATGAACAATTTTTTTTTCGAGTGTGTGCCTACACTAAACAAACTCACGCGCAGTGATTAATACATAACGACATTTCACGGGACGATCGATCACGCACAGCCGATATTTCGTTGGCGACATCACCGACCGATAATCGAACCGACGTCCCGACATTTTTTTTCTTATACTAATTTATTTATCCTCATTAAGTGTGATGGACGAGACCGGTCACATTTTTAAATATAACTCATTTATGTCGTGACTGTGGAACTCTGAAGAAAGACTGTGTTTTTTTTTGAAAAAATGGAGACTTTGGTGTTGATTCCCCAAGACTTGAGCCTGGCTTTGAGGCCTGGTGGTGCGAGGGGCCGTGAGGCTTCTGTCAGCGTGTGGACCTCGGCTGAGCTGCCTCGAGGGTCACTGTTGTATCCCTTCCAGGGTACAATAAGGATCGATAAGCTACATGTTTACACATACGTGCCGGATCATGACGTAAGTTATATTCTTTAAGTTAAAAGAGTAACCATTTTGGTATCTTCTTTTAAAGACAACTTGAATGCATCATGTTTGATAATGTAATCATTGCAATGTAAGCTAGACAATATGCTTTAATTATTTCAGGATTACTTTGAGATGAACGGCAAGATAATGTTATCTTAAGATATTGTTAGCTTTTGCTTGAGAAGACCTTTATGTTTTTCATAATATTTTTTAACATGCATAATTGCTCAATCATTAATTACGTTGCGTCGCATTTTCAAGAAATATAAACATTTTAACCGTATCACATTAACAAGTTGAATTGTTTACAGTATGTATCAATTATACGGTCAGTGCTTTTGAAGGGTTGATTCTATCACCATTTACTTGCAAATTATACTATTTAATATCAGTGTAATACCTGTGTGAAAGGGTGAAATGAAGGGGTGCACACTAATGTAAATGAAGTATTTATTTAATTAGCCTTATTTCAATAAGTAAGTACACTTGACATTGACTTAACTTACTTATTTTTGTTATCATCTAAAGAAAAGGATTACTTCGTTCGGATTGAAGTTTTATTAATATAATACTCACCGTCTCCCCATTAATCAACGATTGTTTACTTGTTGCGGTAAGAAGTATTTTCATTGAAATTTCGAAATACATAGTAGTAGTACTACCTACTATAAAAAATCACTGGACATATCAGGCTTAAATCAAATTATCAAAAATTGCAAATTATCTGAATCTATAAAAAATCTTCCTTATTGCCATCAACTGGAAATAGCTAAGAAGTTGGTCCACTTCTCACAAGAAAATAAAGACAGCAGGAAGCCATTCCTAATTAATCGATAATCAGATTACTAATATCTAACTGTTTAAAATGTCTTACAACACATTAAAATTATCGTTCTCAGCCTACTGTAGCCTTTTCATTCATTCATAATAATATTTTGAAACTCTAGGTATATTCGTTCTACTAATCACACACTTAATTTCTTGGACTATTAATTTGTTACCATATTAATATTAATGAAGTCAATAAAATCAGTTCCTTTATAATAATTAATATTGCTATCACAGGTGGTATCCTGTGGCTAAGATAAAATAATATAATTTGCAATGATAAATTCTCTTATAGCAAGAAATATGCGCTTTGGTAACAGTTTTACATTTTAAATCACCATTGATAAAAAAATATGTCGGTATTTCTTTTAATTTAAAAATATAGTTTCCTTTTACGTAATTCAGTTAGATGATATTTAATTTTATGCGTAATTCATTAATAAAATTCTAACGAACCAAATATATATAGGTATACTGGTACTGAAAGAGCAATATTGAAAACTTAACAAAAGATCTAAGGATTTACACGAAGACCATTTTCCAAAATGCCTAAAAAAGAACAAAATTAATAATTAAATCATTTGTGTACCATATAAAACCGTCATGGTAACATAAACGTGTTTATCAAAAATTTGTATAATAAAACAATGTAAAAATTTAATTTATTTATATGGGAAAATAAATATACTAATAAATACATTATAATAGACAGTGATGACGTCTTTAGCATATTAAATGAAACCTAAACTTTATGTTAAGAGTTTCATATCCATTGTTATGGTAATTTTAGAAGTTTTTTAATGCTGAGAAATATTACATAGTTAGATATGTTTCTTGTTCTTTACTCTGTATTCTGGTTTAGTTATTTTCAGTTACGTAATGTTTTCGGTAGTTTTCTTTTTCCGGACATACATACTATTTCGTATAAGCATTTGAGTCGTAGAAAAGAAACTTAACCGTGGGCTAGGGGGCTACGCAACAATATACTGAAGATGATCAATTTATTTTCAGGATTAACGAATTTAACGTCACACGCTGCATAATATACCCAGTTTTCTTAAAAATAATACCTAATGTAAAATGACGCAAAACCGTATCGAATATTTTTCAAAATATGCAAACCAATATAATCAATGTTATCTTTATTAATAGAACTTTATCCTAAAATAGGCAGATATAAAATTTTAATATTCAAAACTGCATATCTATGCGATTTACTTCAATTACCATAAAAGGCTTTGCATATTAACTTCTCGATAATACTGAGCTCTATGGTTGCAATCTGTAATGAACTCTGCTTGACCATAAACGTACATAGTTTATAAATACGCTTATTTAAATAAGAATGATAACATTGATAGCTGCTAAACTTGAAGAGAAAAATAGTAAAATATCAAATCGTTGGCTATATTTTAAATACCTGAGAAAAAAATGCATTTTGTAAACTAAAACAATTATTGAAAACAAAACTAACTTGATAATTAATATCTATACTTTTTCTTAGATAGTTTTGTTTGAATGCAGTCCCTACTATTGTTTTTGAACTTAAACAGCCAAACAACGATGACTTATAAAAAAGAGTAAAAATACCCGCACTCTCTCAAACTGAACAGTTGGCCCGATACTTAGTTGGGAAATGTTTTTTTGCGAAGACTGTAAAAAATCGCTGGGCAATGGGCATCATGCTCAATACTGTAGCTTTCACGGCTTTTTTGCTATCCGATCTTTAACCTCACACGTTCATGGCTCCGTGAACGCACTTTGCGTTACAGTTTTACAAGGAAAAACCATTAACAATACACCTTGATATAATGTTCTAGCTTGAATAGGAAGATACCTTAAGTTTCTGTTTAGCTGTGTTATAAATGTATGCTTTATTTGAGGGTGCGTTTAACCTAACCAACAAACGCTCAGTCTTTGCCCACTTGTCAAGTTCTTTTAGCAAGAAAAATAAAATGAAATCTGAGTCTGCTGGTTGTAGTTGTTTCTTTTAACTAAAATCTGACCATAGTTCATTATTTTGAGGTCTAAACACGTCATAAGGAGCTAAACAAGTAAACAGATTTGAACGGTAAGCTGTCGTATTCAGTTGTTTTTATTTGACAACATCAGAACAATGTTTTGAACATAAAATTCTTTTTAGTCAACACGTGATCTAAGTAAGTTTTCTTTCAGTGAAAATTGATTATAAATGAATTTACAAGTTCCATATATTGACTCCTACACACAAAATTAACATCAGTAATTAACGAAACAGAAGTAAACCAAGCTTTTCATTGACTTTACATGTTTGTCAAGCAATTTAGTGACGAAAAAAACTTAATTGAGGATGTAACCAAAATTGATGCTCTAGTTTAAATTAAAATATTTTAACAGCTTAAACATGAATAGAATTTTAGATCAATCTATTTGCCTCATTTTTATTGGTCGTTAGTGTTCATTAATACTAAGTGTATTGATTTCCCGCTGACAACAGACTTCTCGTTTTGACGAAAACATACAAATCATTGCTAAAATAGATTTTGCTTTAGGCATTACTAAAGTGATTTGATTTTCCTTAATACCTATGTTTGTTTTTCTTACATAACTTTTAAATGTTTTTTTTTCCGTTTATTGTAGGTAAGGAAAATGTCTAGGAATATATTATTAAAGGTAGGTAAGTAGGTAGATATACAATTTTGTTTTTAAACCAGGTGGTAGGTCATACCTACTTATCGTGATTTTATTGTAATACAATACATAGTAGTCTGGTTTGCCGTTCGAAATATGTCAGTATTGTTATAAATAACTTAGGTAGGTATTGACTTAGTTTTTTATGAATCTCTTTTTCCAAATGTCAAAAAAAAAATCTAGAATGATTAACTATGACAAAACTACACGGGCCAAAGACAAAGATAATGTCTTTATTCCTCCATGTAGTTGAATCAACAGTAACCAATAAAACAAATAAACATCAAAATAACACCACCAAAAAATGACTTCATACCATACCTAAACAAATACCAGTTCAATACAAAAATAACTATATTATCATCTACATAAACGTAGTTACAAAACCACCAAGTATGCAGTTAGAAGCAATACCGGATAGTCACGAACGGCGGTTACTCGATAATAGTTTTTACAAACAATTGTACAAAAACTGAATCATAGGATAACCGCATGATTGAAGCTTTCCCTGTAGTAGGGCTGTTAGTACGTGATAAAGTATTTGCAGTTATAAATAACTTGTTTGGTTTGAAATATTGGAGAAGTGCGTTAAGTGCGCCATTGAAAATCTCTTGACTGTCATCGAATAGGTATCGTCCATAGATAATCGTCTTGATTATTTTAGAATTGAAAAGTTTTCATGACTAAAGTCTATGTCTGATGACACAATACAGATGTTACAGCATAGGAAGAAAATTATTTCAGTTTTAATTATTAACTTTAACTTTGCGATGCCATTTCTTTAATACACGACGTGAACGTTATATTATGAGGTGTGTGTATATTAGCAGCTCTAATATACGTGTTGGAGGTCACATGGTCGCTTCAATAACTGTCCAACATTTCTGATGACATATCCCTTCATAATCAACACTCCTAACACATCCAAATCCGGGAAATTACCCAACCACGCCCTTCAGAAACCTCAACCAACCAGATCAATTAACGACATAATTAATCGCATTACATTCGGCGATTCCGGCATCAAGCATGTAATAGAAAATTATTTTATATCTGTAATTATATAGAAAAATACCTCGAGGCTTGGGCCGGAAGCTTTCGCACTTGGCACAGGTGTTAGAATGCACAAATGTTAACTTTCACTATGAACTGGTTTGTTCGGACCGTGCTGTGTATTGTAAAAAAGCAATTGCAGTGTTTGTTGTTTGTGTATGTTTGAGCTAGTAGATCTGGTAAAAAAAGCTAAACTGGGTGTTGATACTTGTGCTAAAAAGTGGTCATGAATTGCATCAAGATTTTTACAGAATAAATCCCAAGTATAGGTAGAAACTAGGAGTTGAATTTGTAGGAGAAAGAATCAGCATAGAAGATTCAAAAATAAATATCAAAGATTTAAATAATATTGAAACTATATTTATAGATGTTATTAATATATAAGACCAAGATTTACAAAAAGGAGTAGCTGCAAAAGCAGTAGACGAAATAATTAACACACCATACAATGTATTTAAGGAAGGAGATTGTACCAGTAGCGTGGGAACATTCAAGGAAGCATGTAGGTACCACCTACAAGCTAAGGTATATCCAATATAATCTGGTTTAACTGTAGTAATGGCAGATGTAAGTATTGATAACAGCATTGTGTTTATAATTAATTTAACTTCGTTAGCGTTCATTGAGCTCTCCGTATGGGAATGTGGTTTAACTTAAGAGGACGAATTGGAATTTTTGGCGCCAAAGATGTCAATTTTTCTCAGTAAATACAAAACGGATCAAAATACAACTTGGTTACCTGAAAGTTCATGATATAAACCTTATTTTGTTAGTTGTAGAAACATGATTAGGTAACTTTTATAACAGAGAAAAATATATCAAACATACCTCTTTTTAAAAAGAGATTCACATATTATGGGCAAACGGGACCGATTTAAGCCTCTTAACTTTTTTAGTAGTTGAGTATATACATACTCTTTAAAATTGTAGTAGGAATTTTTATTAAATTATCATTTCTAAATATTAAAATTACAAAACCATTTTGTCGCTTACGACTTTTAGTTATAAGCTAGCGCGCGTATTGTTATCCTCGCCCCGCTCAGACGCTCCGACCCCTTTTGGCGCCTTAGATGCGCGTGCCGGTTATGGAATTATTGTTGACCACTTCCTCGCCTTAAAAGAGGGCGCACTTCTTCCTGATAATAATCTTACGACTTTATAAGAAGATCGTATAAGGTAGACTTGGGTAAAAGCTACACAATTCTGAGAAAAAAATCAGTACCAGATTTACTCATAAATCAGTATAAGTATGAAAACAACAAGTCACTTTAATCAAATATACAGTTCTCAATATCTGCTAGAATTAATATAAGGTTATAATATTTTATTATTTTACAAGGTTACAATTGCATAGGTACATGAAAACTAAACTAAAACCTGTATGATTTTTTTAATGTAGGAAAGAAACTATCAGCTCCTAACTTGGACCACACAAACTAGTAGCTTTTTGTGTCTTTCAACGCACGCGCCTTTATTAACCATACCACTTTTGTTCGTTACAAGAGTCTAATTAGGACTGTTTCATACATTTTGACAACACCAATTTATAACAGCGTTTATACCAAACTTATTGGAGCATGAAACTTCTAAATTATACCAAATCGACTTCTAATAAGTGTATAGTTGTGTATAGTTAGGTGTTGATTACTTGTACGATGGACTGCTTAATTGTGGAGTTAACGGTATAATTATAGATGAAGGAAAGGTGGTTGCTGATTCATGAATCGGTATGTTCAATATGCCAGGTGGTTTGTGCAATGTGCATTCTGTAGTGGTCCCTACAGAACATGATTTAATTGATTACTCAAAAGAAGATTACAAAAACGTCGCGGAATTTCTCCCCACGTAACTATTTATGCAAGATATTGAAATATCTGAAATTACGACGCTTTTGTTGTACAGTAGGCCGTACATTTTAATTTACAAATAGCTTGTTAAGAAATACATATTGAGACTTCAACTAAGCTGAATTTATTTATATCAAACCTTATTTAATTGGGTACAAAATTGATGAATTTCATCAAGAAGTACGCTAATACAATTGCAGAATATTATAGAGTTCAAAATGATATCAAATTATAATAAAATTCTAACAAAGAAAATCAACGTAAATCATAGAACACAAGGAAACGAATTTGATTCGCTTCGTTATTGCAACAATGATAAAAGACAAAAGACGAGCGAGCCGTGGGAACAACGTCTGTATTCATGCAGTGACAAAAATGAAGCAATTACGTACGGCCGTTGACATTGCATGAGTAACCTTACGACTTGTGACCAAGGCGGTTGAGGTAACAGACTTGTTGTAATTAATCCTTGTATTGTGAGCAATATTTACTTCATTTATAATAAAAAACATGATGGCGTTGTTAAAGGAATGTGTAAGAATGAGGAAGTTGTGTACGGAATGAACATTACTGATTGAGACAGATTGGGTGTCACAATTAAGAATTTCTTGTAGAAGTGTCAGTCAGACTTTGAGCTAAGGGCAAATATTAATCATTTAGAATTTGAAGTACTATCGCATAGGAATGTAGATTGAAGTCCACGTGAACTTAATTTAGGAAGTTCATTATCCGAAAGCATAGTACCTCAAAACAAAAGACAAACAACTTCAGACAGCAGTCATATTGACAGTTCCTACCAGTACCGAGGCGTCAACATCTGATCATTAGAAAAAAAAAACTTCCGACAAATCACACAACAATGGCACGCGTGGCAATTTTTTCCATACACACAAGTTCAGTGTCCAAACAATCGGTGAAAAACTGGCGTGTGACGCAATAAGGTGAAACACCTAATTATCTCATATATATATACTTCCCTGCCGATTTCGGCTATGGTGACTGCTTTCAGCTACCATTGAGAGAAGAGCTAGGATGATCACCTCTTCTATGCGCCCTTTGATGGCTGCAGTACCCTATTTTATGTGTAAACGTGCGCGAACATTGGCTGCACGTTAGGATACCGTCCACGTAGTTATAATGAATGGCTACTGGTGTTTTAGCCTTAAGAGCATCACGCTTCGCATCCAGTGCGGATTTCCTTTGCTCTTCGAAATCTTTGATCGCATTTTTAAGTAGGCCTCTCCATTCAGGGCGGCAAATGGCTTTTGTCTCCCAGTTCTGAGGATCAATGTTGCACCTTTTCATGTGTCTTTTCTGAACATCCTTAAAGCGTAAGAACTGGCCACCTTGTTTCCGTCTGCCGTTCTGGAGTTCAGAAAAGAAGATGCGTTTGGCCACCCTATCATCATCCATGCGTAAAACATGACCGCACCATCTGAGCTGTCGCCGCATCAGGTACGCTTCTATGCCGCAGACATTCGCGCGTCGTAGCACTTCGGTATTTCTAATCCGATCCGACCATTTGATTTTCAGAATGTCTCTTATGCATTTTAGATGAAATCGGTCCAGCGCCCGTATATGTTTCCGATAGAGGACCCATGTTTCAGCCGAGTATAAAAGATTTGGGAGGACTATGGCCTTGTAAACGGAGATTTTTGTCGAAAGCTTCAAATCATGTGTGTGTAAGACCTTGTCTCGTAATTTACCGAAAGCAGCTGATGCAGCGCCAATGCGATGGTTTATTTCGGCATCAAGGTCACACTTGGATGTAATTGTGCTGCCCAGATATTTGAAGGAATTCACTTGCTTCAGCTCAGTATCGCCAATGTTTACCTTGATAGGTTCTGTAGCTCCTTGAGAGTCGATTGCCATTACCTCAGTTTTCTTAACACTGATTTTTAGACCGAAACGACAACAGACTTCCTGAAGGTTAGTCATCAGGTTCTGGAGCTCTTGTGCAGAGTTGGCAACAAAACACAGATCATCAGCGTACATGATCTCCGTTATAAGAGCATGAGATACTTTAGTATATGCTTTTAATCTGGCCAGGTTGAAAAGTCCCCCATCAGTCCTGAAACATATTTTGATTCCAGCAGAAGTTTGTCTGAGTGCTTCACTGACAACGACAGAAAAGTAGAGAGCAAACAGTGTTGGCGCAAGCACACAACCTTGTTTGACCCCACAGGTGACAGGAAAGAACTCTGACTGGTCACCATTATAGGTAACACAGCAGGTCATCTCGTCGTGCAGAAGGCGAATCATTCTCACAAACTTCTCAGGACAACCTAATTTTGCCAGTAAAGTCCAGAGGGCTTCCCTCGGCACGCAGTCAAAAGCTTTTTCTAAGTCCACGAAGCACATACACAAAGGTTGGCCTTGTTCTCGGCTTTTTTCCTGGAGTTGCCTGATGGAAAAGATGGCTTCGCCGGTGCCCCTGTTAGGTCGAAACCCAAACTGAGTCTCTGGCAATATGGCTTCGGAGACTGGTAAAAGCCGGTTGAGAAGAACTCTGGCAAATATCTTCCCAGGGACAGAGAGGAGCGATATACCCCGGTAGGAGTTGCAGTCGGAACGGTCTCCTTTGTTTTTATACAGTGTCTGTATACGGGATATTTTAAATTCAGGTGGTATTGTTTCCTCGTTCCAAATGCGATCAAAAATTTGCCAGATGTAAGTATGAAGTTGCTCCCCTCCGTATTTCAGCAGTTCTCCGGCGATGTTATCAACGCCAACTGCTTTTTTATTTTTCTGCTCTTTGATGGCTTGAACAACTTCAGCAAAAGTTAGTGGTTCAGCAAGCGACTCATTCGGCGGCAGAGGATGAATACGCTTTATATGCTCAAGATCTGCTGATCGATCTACATTGAGCAGGTGGTTAAAGTGCTCTGCCCAACGATCAAGTATATCCTGCTTAGCAGTGAGCTTTTGGGAACCATCTAGGGACCTTAACGGAGTGCAGTTTTTTATGGAAACGCCAATCAACTTACGCATTTCTTCATAGAAAGCGCCTAGTTGGTGGGTATCTGCAAGCCACTGTATCTTTTTTGCCTTTTCAAGCCACCATCTATCTTTCATCTTCCTCGTTAATTTCCTTAAGGAATCACCACTACTTCGGACTTCTTGACTGGATTTATGATTTCCTTCATTACGCTTTATGAGTACACGATGCTGTTTGAATGCTTCAGTTAGGGCCCTATCATTCTGGTCAAACCAGTCCTCGTTGTTTCGTTTTCTGTATCCTATGGTTTCCGTAGCCACAGTCAGTACGGTGGATGAGATCTGTTTCCATTTTGATATTAAGTCACCTTGCTGGGCATCAAACACATCTAGCGCATCTGTTAGGCCTTTCTGGTATTTTTCTTGAAGATCTTTACAATCCAGTCGATCTAAGTTGAGAGATATTGGTTTAGCCCTGCAGGGTCTTCGTGGTTCACGAAGGCGGAGTCTCAACTTAGTTACCAAAAGCCTGTGGTCTGTCCAGCAGTGCGCGCCGCGCATAACGCGTGTGATATGCACCTGGGAGATGTCCCTTCGTCGTGTTATCGCGTAATCGAGGAGGTGCCAGTGTTTAGAACGCGGGTGCATCCAGGTGGTTTTGAATTTGTCGCGAAGCCTAAACAGAGTGTTTGTGATGGTGAGGTCGAATTGGGCACAGAGTGTGAGTAGTAATTGTCCGTTACTATTCATATTGCCCACACCATTATTTCCAATCACGCCCGGCCACGACTCCGAATCTCTGCCAACCCTCGCGTTGAAATCGCCTAGCAGCAGTATTTGTTCGCTTGAACGTATGCTGGTAAGGCATTGGCTAAGTTCTTCATAAAACTGATCTTTGACACTGTCCTCGTTACTCATTGTTGGTGCGTATACGCTTATCACATTCAGGTAGTTGTCGTTTGGTAGGTGAAGGCGTAATGTGATAATGCGGTCCGAGATGTATTGTGGACATTCTGGCAGTTTTTTTACGATGGTGGATTTGATGGCAAACCCTACGCCAGCTAACCTTCGTTCACTTTGGGGTCTTCCTTTCCAGAAGAATGTATAACCACCGCCGATTTCCTCGAGTTCGCCTTGGTCAGCTAAGCGTGTTTCGCTTAAAGCTGCCACGTCTACATTGTATCGAGCAAGCTCACGTGCTACGACAGCAGTTTTACGCTCCGGGCAAAGGTTTCCGTCATTATCGATTAAAGTACGCACGTTCCATGCGCCAAATGTCATAAATGATGTTTTTATCTTATTTTTCTTGTTACGTCGACCGCGAGTAATGGGGTGCCTAAGCAGCCGCGGTTGCTACTCCCCCAATTTGACGGGACAAGCATTTTTTTAGGACACCTTTTCTAGCCCCCTCCCCGGCTGAGCGGGGGAAGCAGTGCCTCCCTAAATAGGGCTGCTTCATCACCTAAGGTGCTGCCCAATCCACACTGTTGTCCCAAGTGCAGTGCAGAAACGACCACTCTCCTTAGGCTGCCATACGTGCAGGCTTCAGACAAAGCCGGGTGTGCACCACCACCCAACCTCTCTACTTCAGCCCATCGCCGCAGGTCTTTTATCAGGATCCAGTAAGCAGAAGCAGTCAGTTGCGCGTGAAATATTTAAGTGCGTAAGTGTTTGCGCAGACACAGACGCACTCTCTCGTCCTCCACCCTCTATTCCCAGTGGAACGGAGAGCCGCCACGACTGGAGAAGGTTTTGGATGCAGTGAATGGCCGACGAGCACTTTTGACCTCTGACGTCGCCCTAAGCCTATCACAAGACTCCACTGCCCCGCCGAATCCGCCACTACCGGTTGCCTATCAGCGTTGGTGTGCCATCTTCGCCGGGGCAGATTCTACGCATAAAGCGGGAGGTATCCGCAGCTAGTGGCTACTAGAGCCTGCTCTCGCACACGTCGGCGGTGACTGCCGCGCTACTGACGGCGCTCGCCGCCGTGCCCGGCACTGTGCACGACACTGTGGCGCCCTCCAGCGGACACGCCAGGTACTGTGGAGAGACTGCTCTCGCACACGTCCGGCACCGGCGGTGACCGCCGCGCTACTGACTGCGCTCGCCGCCGTGCCCGGCACTGTGCACGACACTGTGGCGCCCTCCAGCGGACACGCCAGGTACTGTGGAGAGCCTGCTCTCGCACACGTCCGGCACCGGCGGTGACCGCCGCGCTACTCAATTATCTCATAACGAATGAATGAATGAACTTTCGCTTTTGTGTTCGAACAATGAGCTCAACACTCTCTTCTAGTGTGGTAATGCTGTTTTTACTTCGTATTATGTGTGCAAGCTATGATAAAACATAGTTCGCAATAGGCAATTGTCTTACCTTAATTTCCGTGTAAGGTCAGTTTTAAGTTACATGTGAAGATGGGAAAATTTTGAATGCATAATTTGGTATTTAAAGTGAAATTGGGATAAAAGAAATGGCTGTCAGAGAAAATAAAAATGATGGCAATCATGCAATTAGTCAAGGGGAAGCCAGAGAAAAAGTTCCACCATAATTAATTGGAAAGGCTAGATCTAAAAATATAGACATTAAAACTAATAATCCACAAAAAATCCTTAAGCCCGTCAATCATGATTAAATGATAGATTATCCACATAAAATAAGTTTTACTAATACGAACATCATTCAAGCATTCTCATTAGAAATTCATATTCATATTATAATTAAAAGTGCCCATAAACACAGCCATATAATTATTGACGTACATCTAATTGATAGACCACGGCGAAGTGTTTGAAATGTATGTATGTATTTTGAATGGTCTAGAGACCATAGAAATAGAAAATAGTTCGTGCGTGGCAGAAGCCAATCAATTTTGATGTGTAACTTATGAAGAGGCTGGTAATGCATTTGGCGATACGGATTCTTTAGTTAATGGAGTGAGAGTCGGAATATCGGTTAATATGTATTTGGAAGTTTTAATTAACCAGGCACTCAGAAAGGAAAACGATATGGATGGTCTCATTAAGGATGGTCCAAATACAACTAACCAAAATTCAAAATGTTTCGTTCGTTGCAACCATGCCTTTAGCGTTATTATTATTAAAGATTTTGCTTTTATTTATATTATTACATTATACTGGATAAACAACCTATATGTGGCAGAATGAACCTATCAAATCCATTTAATGGTCGGCCTTTGAATATACTCAAAGATTCATCACTGTTAACCTGCCCACTACAGCTAATCTTTTAATCATGGCATGACCTATTATTATGTAGCTATTTCTAGAAATAACTTTAAAATTTTCATTAAAACCGTGACCACCTTTTACTACTTATTACAATTTGCAAAAATGAAAAACTGGTTTAACTCATACCGTCCTTCAAGGTAAATTATAACTTAGAGCTTTAAAAATAAAGTGTATAATCGTATGTTGGACAGTGACAGATGCCGGTCACCACTACGTCTTGTGACTAAGTCTTCAGTTTGCCCCATTGTCAAGCTATGACTGATTTATGCGAAGTACAAGATTCATTTCATTCACATTTATTTAAATGTCCCTGGACGATTTACGTTGTCTTGGTGAAATTTCAATATTACAATGAGACTACCCCTCACTACTAGACGTTTGTGCTTTTGAATATACATGTCTTCACGGTAGGTCTCGGAATTTATCTAGGGTTTCACTTTAGGGGTCTTCTTGAAAAACCATGACAATCACAATGAATGTGTATAATCGAATATTATCGAATATTTTTTATTCATCAAATGCCAACCGTGATAGATGTTATTAAACACACCCATCTCGTTGCGCTGAAAATACAATAACGAGATTACTCTAACGACTTTCAGAAGCTTTGTTTATCAGAAAGATACATTATTTACATTAATATCGATCCCAATTACGGAAAGCACTCACCGCGAAAATATTACATACCAATAAAACTTAGAGCTATTATATAAGATTTCAAAATTATTCAACGCTTTCAAGCCGTGAGCGGCGATAAAATTTAATTAAAAAATCAACTACCAGTCTAGTATTTAAAATTGTAATGTTATATCGAAATCCATAAACTGCTATCTATAAACAAGTCCGTTTTGCATATTACAATAACACATCAAACTAAGTTTATGGCACGGGCTTTCAGAATGGAAAGCGTTATGCGAAAAGAAGCCAGGAGCGGTGCAAGTGTCCACTTCTTAGTATTCATGAGGATGGCGTTATGCTAGACATAACCATTAACATTTAGATCACGCAAGATGAATAAAATTCAAATTATACGGAAGCCTACATATTCATAGTTCGATAAAAGTCGATGGAATAAACAAAATCGGATGTGTAAAATGAATAGAATTTGGAATCGATCCATTATTAAACGTGGGAATTGTCGTTTAGATAGTAATTAACAAGCTTGTTATGTCGTTAATCTTATGGGTTTATTCTTAGCTGTTAATTTATGATAATAGATTCATAAGTCACGAGGGCGATGGTCTTAAATTTGTTTGCTGCGGAAACTGCGTCGGAAACTGTCTTCCTGGTAAACTGATGGCATCCCAAATAACTGTCAGAGTAAAAAATTAATGACGTTAATGTGATATCTATTAATGAGTATAAGACAGATAAGCGGCGCCGGCGCCTGCAAGATTAACTGATGTGTGACCGTTCAAATTTTATGCAAAATACATTAAGGAAAGTTCCTAATCAAATTTTTTTTATACAGAATGAAATATTCACAACACACTGTGAGATAAATTATTTGAAAATCAGATTTCCATAAGGTTAAAAAAAAAACATACCTAATAATTGTCTTGTTATTTGTAAGTACCTAATTTCATTATCAACATTTTAAAAACATTCCCTTTAAATCGTACAATATTCAAAGAAAAATTAACTGTTTTGCTTGCGCATAAAACATCACTATCCCCGCAGGATATTCAAACATTTGAATAACCAATCGTTCGCTGGTTAGTGATTAGATGGTCGCTGATAGGTGTCCATGGTCATACGCTGTTGTTATCACGTATTTTATGGCTATTCATAATAACTACCCCCATGAAATATTCTTATGATTTGTTTATTTAGAAGTTGTTAACAAGGAATTTTATTTTTAGAAAAAAAATATTTTTTTACTGTGGATCATGGCAATATTTTGAAATAATTAAATTGACGTTCATAAAATTGGTAACTATCAAAAGTGATTGGTTATCACGAATTATTATTTGATAAATTAATGACAAAAAGAAAAGCTTAACTAGTCAACACAATTAAGTCTAGTTTCACCAAATTATCCCTAAAAATATTTATTAAAAAATGCACAGTGGGTCAAGCACTCCTTTAACCTGGCCAAAAAAAAATTACCGCATTTTTTTCTCAAATCCATCTAACGCTTCCTAGACTAGTTTCGCGTTATACCGTAGAGTGAGCATGTCCATCCTGTACCTACTAGACTACATTATCATTTTATGTTTACGATCCAATATATTCACTTGTTTATACCTGCGTTTTCATATTCAGTTTACTCGGCTGCCTGCATAACGTACGTAGATTAGATATTAGACTGTGAATACATTTATTGGTGCATTAAGAATGGTGGATGCAATTAGTTGTAATAAATAAAAGATTTATTTATTTATTTATAAAAGCTTGGTAATTCGAAAAAGTAGATGTCATAAGGTTTGCCAAAAACTTGGTACTTAAGCCCAACATTTTCAGATGATATGCCATCTATTGAATACCTTGTCAAAGAGCTTACTCAATGAATTATTGAAGTGGACCACCCATAGTTTAAAATATATACCTACCACTTTATAGGTAATTAAAATCTAACACAGCTATAACTAAAACCGAACCAGCATAATTTTATGTAGACAGTCATAAATGCACACTGTTACGACTGGCTCAATTAATCGCTCACAAATGACAGTTGCACAAAACGGTTTAATAATCGTCTATCCAGCCTTTACATTCAATTACAAAAACACTTAACGATTAACTTGCATTGATCAGCTTTTATTCGTACTTTAATTAATTGAAAACAGATGGTTCCTTGTTAGCCTGCCTATAATACGGTATCGATATATTTAATTGAAAAGATTGTGGATCCATCGATAACTTGGCCCCGTCGAACAAATACAATGATAGCCCCGTGGTGCTCACCGCTTTCTATATGCCATAATCACCTATTGTTCGTTAAGTCACAAATAAGGACAATTAAAAATCTTGTAAGCATCATGTGTTAATATAGTGTTATTTCGCTTTTGTTATAGTGGCGCGAGAGTAGCAATAGAATAAATTGTACTTATATTCGTAATGCGTAAGGAAAAGAAAATTATGTGGCGTAAGCTCTTTGATTAGCTACTTCTGTGATTTCCAAAAAATCTAATCATCGATAGTTTTACCTCCATTTTCATAATATTAACATAAATCTCCAAAAACTCTTTTGAAATTTAGCGGTCTAAAAGAGACAAATCTATTTTCCCATACATAAAACTTATTTATGGTCTTAGTGTCTAGTGTCTAGTGTCTAATTGAATTGAACACTATAGCGGTAAAAGTTGAGACAGATGTCAAGACATCGTAAATTCCGCATCATTAATATTTGCAAAGACTTTATTAATCCAATTCCCACTGGTCGAACACTTAAAAATTGTAGTAAAAAATTCAAACTAGAATTAATGAAATCTGACTTTTATTGGTCCTATTTCATATACCCTCAATTTTGATGCTATAAAAATTAAAACAAAGCAATTTCGCGATAGACCTATCAAACATCGTAAATCGGATGAAACAAATAACTCTTTATAGCGTTCATTTTATATGAAAATTCATTGGAATCATATAAATTTTAGTCATTATGTCTCTGTTTTAGAAGTTCTGAGAACGTTTAGATCACGATTTGTATTTCATTACCGAAGATTACAGTGTTTTTTTATTGGTTAAATATCATAAGCTATTAAAGCCGGCTTATCGAGGTATATGGCTTATAAAATAGAAAATCTCTTGCGGTAGTCATGGATTGTTCACCAATGTTTGTTTAGATGATTTATTAGTGGTTTTTATATTTATGAATATATGGAAGGAAGTATTTATCATTGTTGGATTTTTAATGTTACTGGTTACGGCAGATCAGCTCCAAGCAGTTACTTAGTCACGCACGTTGCTCTGTTTTAGTCAAGAATATAATTTTAATTCACTGTTTTAAATGATTATAATATCAATATAAACCGGAGCATATTCAATCGATATTGACTTAATGATATTCATAAATAGGCGGACTCAAAGACAAATGGCGACCAATGACGTATCGTTCTAAAAAGAACTAATAACAAATGCTTTATGGCCATTTTTTCCTACATTGCAAATAACTTGTTTCTATTATTAATGAGAAAGCAGTAAAAATAACAGATTAAGACGCGTGGGAACGTTATATGTACGGATATTGGTTAACTAAAAGTCGCTCGAAGCCAAACACAGTGTTCCATTATACCTTATTTATGGCCAAAAACTTGGAACGTTTTGTTGTATTGTAAATTAAATCCCTGTTAGGCGCGGTTAGATTTAAAAATTATCACGTCATCAATCAGTAAGCGTTAATATGTCTTCTAGTTTATAATGGAGCAGTAAATGTAAAGTTCAAATTTAATTTGAAACAACTTATTACTGGTTGTCCGACTGATTTACAGTGTTATTTCGTTTTGTTTTATTTTATGTCTTCTGTCTCCACACCAGTTTATTGTGACATTGATGATGTTGACACATATATGTAGACATCATTTATTTAGCTTGTAAAATTAACCACCTAAATAATTTCACAAAAGATAAAATCATTCGATCGCTATGGAGATTTGAAAGATTAAAGCTAATTGCTATTCTCAGTTAGCATAAAATCAAATTATAGCTCGGTCATTGCAGTGAATGCTTCATTAGTGCTATAAAATAGATAATATAATACTGCGGGTCATATAGGCCCCATGACGTGCAAAACCTTGCCAATTTCTAACACATAAAAGATTGCGCATAATATTATTATTGTTCATAATTGCTGTTAATTAGATCAGTGAGCACTTTGATCTTAGTCGAATGAAATACTATATTTTGTCAGTATTTATTAAAAGAAAATATATATAAAGAAAAAGGGACAGCTGTCTTTTTAAACTAGGTCTTCAAAATGGCAAAAAGCTTTCTTCCTATAACAATTTATTTTACAAGTTAATACAATTCCAAACAGATTCTTCTTACAATTTCAAAAGCTTGTTTATTATGAATTTAATAATAAACAAACACAAAGACATACCTCACACGTACAGTTTACTCGTTAGACTAGTTAGTTAGTTCCGTAGAGTTATGTTCGCCTTGCTATCGGTAGAAATGTTTGCAATAAAATATAATTATTTGCTGGAAACCAATTTGTTCTTTGCACTATTGAAATTGTGATTTGTGGTCATCAGAAACGGCGTACCGGAGCACTGTTATAAATGTTTAATGCCGAGAGCGGAACACACTAATTCAAGTTTTATTTTGTAGCTATAAAGTTGATTTTCCTATAAACTTATTTAAGTAGCTAAATAAAAATTAAATTAAGTAAGCAATCGTTTATTAGGAATTACATTATCGATACTCTTTTTAATGTTCACAAAATGAGTTATTAAGCTCCATAGCTCAATCATGTTATAGTGAGATCACGTGCAAACATAATCGAAATACGAATCGATATCAATTTTATTTGAAAAAGATCTGTTCTATCGATTATTATTCTTGTTACTTTATAACATATGGGGCCAAAAAAATACCATAGTGAACAGGTTTCACAAAGGTGCCCGGAAGTGTACAATCAAACGCATCGTTAGTGGAATTGCGTTAAAACCCATAAAAAAGGTGCATTATGTGAAGGTGCAAATTTGAAAAAGTTACCTCAAGAATTACCTGCTTAGTGGACAAAAAATTATATCAATGGCGAAATAAATTGACATGTGGATACAAAAAAAGTTCCTAATGCGCGATATTGGGGCCGGTGAATAGTTTTTTTTTGTCCAGAAAAAAGGAACACTCGGAACAATGTGCAGTGTTTTTATTAAAAGCTCAAAGAAAGGAAGAGTAATTAGTAAAACTATACTAAAATGCATTGCTAATGGAAGCAATATATCTATGTTAATTTATTGAGAATAATTTCAGATAGTTATACCAGCTTTCTCATTCATCACTTAGAATAACTGGGAGATTACTAAGTAGCTCATATGGAGTTTTTGCGCTTATTACAAACCATGTTTAACTGATCATCTTGTTCTTAGCATGTTGATTAATTTATTGAAATAGACTTTCTTTAGACAAACATATAAAATATTATAAGAAGATAATATTTTTTTGTAGGCATAAATATATCTTCAGTAAAAGTGGTATAATTTATAAATTGAATAAAAAAAGTTTTTTTGGAAACCTCACTCCTACTTAAAATTTTCCTATAAATCATAGGGTTTTGTCCCACTGCAGCGAACAAGCCTCTTCTCATACAGAGAATGCCAATCGTAATAATCGCAAGCAAATTCTCAGTCACTACGAAATCCATGCCGTACAAATCCTACCTTAAACAAAACCAGTTATTAAACCCGTACATCCAACATCACAATATTTTTATTCAGCCCTAAATCCCACAGAGCGTAAAACACGTAGACACTCAAACCGTCAACCCATATTTTTAAAAACACATCACCGTTGAAAAGGTATCACAATTCATATATTTTCATTCACTTGCCATATGATCCGTGTATCTATATTGATACGTTTGATGGGAAAGCTATGGCAAGCTGACCGTGACGGTTTGAGTTACAGTCTCGGGGATATCGAGTCTCATGTCATATCTGTATGGGATGATACGGTCTGTGAAAAATGTTCTGTTGTTTTGAAGTAGGCAAATCTTCGAATGTTTTGATTATTTGATCTTCGTATTGGAGTAAGTCATATATTATTTTTTGCTAGACAATGGAAATACTATACAATTTGAAGGGATCCGTACTTCGAGGTATTTGACGAAATGAAAATAGTCGTATACCTACTTCAGAATAACACTCACATAAGCTCTCATTTAAACGGCAGTCTGACCACTCATACGGCGCGTATTAGGAGGAGGTTTCTGTCTCAGGAGTATTTTAAAACGCTTATGTTGTAACGAATATTTTGTTTTTTTTTCTAATAAAATAAGGACGGACACATCTAAAATAATCGTAGATAATTTCTGTAATTATATTCCTTGCAATAAATCTGCCATTTCCTCCTTTCAAAATGCTTCAGTTATGTCAATTATTTACGAAATAACCTCAAAATAATTCATCAACCTGCTTGATTGTTTGTAAATACTAATTTATTATTGCTCTCAACATTTTGTAATAAAGAATGCAGTTACACAAATACTACTTAACGACGTTTACTTTAATTACGCAACATAAAATATATCATTATTTACTGCCTGATTTACTTAATGACAAACTGCAGGCCATTGATAAGTTTTTGATAAATGATCAGACCAATCTATTTTGACGTAGATGACACTTTATAATCAAACATTTCCAAACTGCCAATCTACAGCTTTAATACGAAAATTAAATATTTATATCACAAAGTCGTGTTCATCTACAGAAATTACGAAAATAAATGAACTGTTTTCAAACGATGACTATAAAAGAGTGATAGAATATAAGCGGGCCCTTTCATATCGAAGCGCCTCATGATTCAACAAACTCAACTAGTCTATAATAGTCGACATCCAATATGCAAATATATTCATATAAATTATATATTTAGTAATTTATGTTAATATCCCTTGTGAACTAATAGAGGACGTCCGTTCCAATGGTTCTGAATCAAGAATCAAGTGGAGCCAAGTTGTTAAATTCTATGGGAACATATCGACATGAATTTGGGCCCGTCTTTATCGAATCAAATCAAACTATTTAAAGGTATTTATTGGTGTAATTTTGCTTACGGTAGGTTTCCATCGGAAGTCGCGTAATTTGAAAATAATAATTAATTGGTCATTTACATTTTTAATTGTGAGAGAAAATGTTGCTCCTTTTCAGTTGAATCAATTAAGGAAGATTACCAAAGACAGAGTAATTATTGTTTGTTTTTGGCATGATAGGCAATATTGAAATTGTATGCAATGCTTTTAAATGATAAGTTTAGGAAACGAAAAAAATGGACCGTAAATATTTAATAAAGGAATCATAAATTAAACGAAAATATTAAATAGCAATTCTAAGTATTTTATTACCATATTTTATCAATCAACTCGTAAAAATATATTAAGTGTAAGTGAATAAAATCTGAGTGTGATGGTAAATAACTTGGCTCAAATTAATGATTTTCATTTTAATTGACCCAGTAGGTACGTGGCAAATACCCACACTGTTTATCGATATGCTTGATTGATTTCCTATCATTTTGACATCAAGTTAGCGTGAAAATAAGGCCACTTACTTTTTAAAAGATTCACCACTATCAACTTTCATATTTGATACATCATCTACACCACATCTCACCATTTATATTTTAACACCATCATATATAAAAAAGCGTTTTATAATCAATTTGATAATTCGATTTATGTTGTTACTATATAAAATTGACGCAAATATATTCAAATATAGCCTGTTAATTGTGAAACAACGAACGATTTTATAGACAGCTGTTTATACATCACACGGGCCTACACTGGCTATCAATCATGATAACGACTGTTACTATTAGATTTGTTACCAATAACCTGTAGTAAGTGTTTGAGTATTCCTCTGAGCAAACAAAAACGGTAATGGATGTTGTGTGTAGAAAGAATGTACGTGTCAATTGATAGATAGTTGTTAATTCTAATACGATTTGTCGTGACTATCGGGTGATGGGAAAAGGTTGAGAGGTGATTTGTGGCTGAGCATTAGGAGTTCAAAAGCTAACACGAGTATATGTGGGGTCAAATACATTAGCCACCTAGCGGGTATGAGTACATTTGTGTAAACCTTTATTAATCAAACTTATTTGGTGTTTGTTGGCCGGGTTTTGGTAGCCTGAGAACTATTATTGGTAGCGAATTTTTTGAAGCTCATTTGTGATATTAATTTTGCATATTATTTTCAGAGATTTTTATCTTTTAATACTACAATTTAGAATATCATTTTTACACAACTGTCAAGAGTTGATATCTTCATTAATGTCGACGATCTCAATTAGCGGATTGTATCAGGTAAACAAGTCATAAAAAGCAAGTAATAATATCAATTTTATAGTCCATTAAAGCTGCAATAGAGCTACAACCAGAAAATATTTATCGTTCAACCAAAAAAGATGAACGAAAACGTTATTTTGTCGCCATTAAAAGAATACTTAATAAGAATTTATCTCGACAAAAATATATCGAACTTTTACTTTTTACTATCAAATTAATTGCTTTTCTTATATTTTCCGTACGTCGGAAGCTGGGATCTCGTTTTAACTTGATATATGTGTGAATTTTGGCATTTTACCGCAATGTATAAGTGTTAAATGACAGCATGGGACCACATAAATTAAAGGTATTCTGTTCACATGTTATCAAACTGGCAGACATACTAATTAGCATAGGTTGTCAAAAATACAAGTTTTTGGGAGAAAAAATATGGTTGCTTCCATTAATAAATTAGTTTAATTAATATTTTTTGGCTTGAGATGTGGTCAATTATTTGTGTTGCTTGTTTTTTTAATATCATAATCAATTTTCTGAACATTAGTGTCACTAAATGTAACATTAGTGTCTTTTTAACATGTAGCTTTTTCACTAACTCATCTGCAATTTCCAGGTTACTTAATGGTTTCCGTCTCACTCCAAAGCAGTACAAATATACACTTTGATACAAATATTTCAGAACTAAACTAGACCACACTAATTATAGATTAAAAATAAAACATTTTCTCAATCAACTTTACGAAACCAGATTAAATTGAGAGCAAAAATCTACCGATATCTAAAACCCTACGGAAATCAACCGGCCGAGCATTACCAGTACTCGATCCAGTTAAGCGTTTATTACCCACACACATCCTCACTTATGGAGGAGAACGCCAATAGGCATCGGAATTTATCGATAACTAGCTTGCACACCCGGCGTTGTCTGCTATTTTTTTAGTAGGATTCTTGTTTTTCTTGGTAAGCATAAGGCGCGGAGTATGTTTTAGTTAAGGGTGGAAAAGTTGCTTATGAAAAACAAAAAAAAAATTGTTGCATAGTTTTAATATTTCGTTTTTTATTTGTAAATATGTAATGTAAATACAGGTATTAACAAAATAATGTTAATGTTAATAGAAACATAATTGGTCAATAAAAAAATATGGAGGAAATATTTAATAATTTGAAAATAAATTAAAAAAGTCCACATGTTTCTTAAAATATGTCTACAATATAAACAGACACACTAATTTATTCAAAATATATACTCTCGAAGCGCCGTCGCCGTCGCCATGTTCGAAATGCCGGTGCCAAAACGTTTGTTTTACGACCCGTTTTGGCAATTAAGAGAAATCTTACGAGTAGTAACAAGGTAACTACGACCAATTAGTAGTGTTACCAGCCGTTGGTATGCCCAGATGAATGGTTCGGCTTGATAGTTGCACCTGAATGAATGTTTATTGATCTTTACAATGAATTTGTGAGTGCTGTTTGTGATTGGTTATTTTCTCGCTTAGACTTTGAGTGTTTGTAGCGGTTTTGGTATTGGTTTGCAAATTGTATTGTATTTGATGTGACTTTATAGTGTTAACTTTTAACTTTTTTTTAGGTCATATTTTTAAGGCGTCTGTTTACAGTGATACAGAAAGAATCACTTTCATTTAGGGAAGATTTTTTTATGATTTGCCTCACGTTGAGCTCTATAAGTAAGATCTATAGGTATCGGCTTACATAATTATATCGTCACCTACCTCGGATGCACCAGAATTTTTCGTATAGTGAATCCCTTTATGATTTTCACACTTTGTCAAGACCCTTTAGATCGACTGGGGTATCAAGTCATAATTGAGGATAATTTGAAAGTTTTTGTTCAACCTTTTCAAAACCAACCTATTTAAACATAAATGTTTCAATATATGTCTTCCCACAAACAGTTCCTCTTTTTGTTCACAATCAAGTAAAACACGATAGCAAGTCTCATCCTCGCGCAACCTTCTCGTTTTCATATCCCACCGCAGATGAGCACTCGAGTTCACCGCAGAACTATACTAGTGACACTCGACACTTTGTAATTACTTGATGAACATCTGGTGGGTGCATGGGCGATATTGATTTGCTTGTTTTTTAAAGGTGTATTATGGCATAAGTATAATATGGATTATGACCTATAAGGAATAAGGATTTTGTGCAATACATTGATGAATGATGAATGTTTAGGATTCGAATTCAGATGCTCTTTTGTTTTTGGATTAGTATATCTTTGTCCTCTCAAGTCAGTGGTTTGAGGCCTTGGCCATACACAGTATTATATTTCTCTGACCCTTGAAGTAACTAATAGCCAATTTTAGTACAGTAATGTTATATGACGAGCCCTGCACATTTCCGAAATAAAATAACCTGTAAATGTGCCTTAAGCTTAAAATCTACGTATTTTATTACACCAACCAAGCAAAATAACTAAAAGTAGAATCGAAAGCTTACTTATTAACCTAGTTACTTTTCTAGACTTAACACATAAATTGTTCATCAACCTGCCTATTAAACACTTGTAAACTCTTGCGCATTGACGTAAACGCCCCCCTAATGTGTTGTTTTCGATTGATTCGCTATCGAACATGATCAGAATAACCGGAGTTTAAATATTGTAAATCAAACGTTGACCTAGTAACAATAAAACGATATCCTTACATATTTAGGTTATTAAAAAAATATAAGTATTTATGTCTTAATATTTGTAAACTGTAATAATCATGAAATATGTATTGTTATTGATGAAAAATAGTTTACTTCACTAAACGTCGAGTTGATAAACTGTTATATAAAGGCTTTTAAAAATACCTCTTACGTAAGCTCTCTAAAAATAAATTTTCCAAAGGAAACCACAAAAATAGCCTATAAAGGTAAAATTCTATTATTAGAACACGTAGCAACTATATACAAGAACTATATACCTGTCAGTGTTTTTGTTTCACCTCTAAACGGTTTCATAACAGTTTTTTTTTTGTCTCAGCTAAAAACTGTGAACATGATTTACAATTGACAGGAGAAGTCAGCGGTTTGTAGTAGGTAAAATATTGTTTTATTTTTAGTTGAGCTTTTAGTAGGTGTAAAAGCAGCTGCGTCTTATTACCTACATACAAACTTATATTGTCATGTATGGCAATAGCACAAAGTTTCAAAAACCAACCCACATAACAATTTAATTCTTGTTTTCTTTTTTGACAATTTCGAAATATATGTACTCAAAATTTCGTCATCTAAAGTCCACGATACCTACGTTTAGTGCAAACTTTTACACAAGAAATATTTTTTCTGCCTCCAAAAATAACCACTGTCCAAATAAACCATTCTTACAAATTAATAACCCTAATGAAACATAATGTACAATGATTCTAACTTACTAAGTAACAAAATAACTTAACCCAACAAACGAACGAACACGTTTTAAACATAACCTCTAACTGAATATTCAACTGGCAATAAAATAGCTTTTAAAAACTAGTAATTTTCAATAGACGTTAGTCGTGACGTGCCCGACCGTAAATATCGCGGCCGGTAATCGAACCTGGTACCGAACGCATCTAACTACCGGTTAATGTAATACGCTCCGTGCAGCATTACTTCTGATAAGAATTTCTGAAGCAAGCAAACACCTTTTTTCAATTAATAGCTTTGATGAAAATGTGTTGTTTGTAATTATTTTTGCTGAAAGAAAGTTTGGTTATAAAATATTAAAAAAATACATGTTTTGGTTAAATGAGCTAGGCACTTACAGTTCTGGTCACTTCGTTTCGAAGCTGGTTACTAAATAAGGCAATAATTAGTAAAGAATTGTATGTCAATTAAAAACTAAAAATCAATGTAAGATTGGCCCACAAAAAAAAAAAACTTGAAAAAGAATGTAGCGTGTTCCTAAAAGATAAATCTAAACTGTTGAAATTAAACTGAATTTAGACGTAGCAACTAATATGAAGATATAAATAACACTAATAACTTCCCACTTCCTCCCAGCCTATCGATTTCACTTTTCCAATTAAATTGCCGATTGCCGAAATCAACACTTTTACATCAATACCAAATACGTAGGAACATTAATAAAGTATAAATATATCTAGAGATACTTTTCAATACATTTCGCTATATTTCATCATTTAATAGTTAAATGATTATGCAAACCAGATTTTATATAAAGCATAGCCAATTTGGCAATATAGTCATTTGGTAAAATAAATGTCGATATCATAAATTTAGTCATAAATAAGTTGGAGACTAAATCGTCGGTGACATAAAAGAAATGATGTTGGTATTATACAAGTACGATTTTAGAAGTCTAGGTTAACTAGGTTTTAAAAATACATCTCTGTAAGCGTTCGTTTCTATAAAGCGTAGATAGATAGATAGATAGAGATACATAAAGTTAAAGTCTTGTGAACCTTGCGAGTGACCTGAAGAATGACTTTATGACACGTTTATTCAAAACCTTTAGATATAAATTCAGGAAACTTTTAACATACTATTCCTATACATTTATTAGTTTAAAACGTGGTTGAAGCTAATGTGACTAAAATTGGTTTCTAATCTTAGGATATCCTTAATCTTCAAAAATAAGATAAAGTTACCTGTAAAAGTATACCTCAGTAAGTCCTATATCACACCTACTTACCCTTTAAAGATCCCATACCCGACAGCTTAACAGATAAACAGAAAAAATGATAGTGGGATACAGATAAAAAATAAAACCATTTAAAAATTATCGCAGCGTTGAAGTTTCAAGAATTTGAAAAGTTGACTTACTGCTGCTCAATCTATGTCGTGGGCGACTTTTAGATAAAATAATTTATCAATTTCCTCTGTGTTTTATCGTGGTGTAAGTCGGTGGGATTGATCAAGTTTTTTATTAATTATTTTCTAGTTTAAATTCGGCGTTAGAAAACGTTTTTGGATACAATGAATTATTGACACAGATCGTCTGGTTGACGATTTATTATCTCGAACATAAAAAAGGCGACTTTTGTCATTTATTTTGTGTGAAAGGTGATTATTGAATATTAAAATATTTTATTTACTTTTACAACTATATCGATTTTGTTTTTTAAATAATTGGTTTCCGTGTGGGAATTTGTGTTAAGTTCATATAAAGGTATTATTATTTTATAATCTCCGTTGACTAAGTAATTTGTTTTCACAAAACAAACAATAAAAACCTTTTGGATTTTTATGACTATCTAACTTAATTAATGAATAAAATTAGTTTTGTCATAAAAGAGATTAAAATAGATAAATGCCCTGTTAAATTAGCTTTATCTTCAACGGGAAACATTAATTGTAAAGTAGCTAAAAACGAGAAATGTTAGTTTTGACAGACAGCCAGACAGTTAAAGGTTGTAAGTTTTCTATTTTATCCGTTAAGATTTTTCTTTTGTGTGTCACCTTGATAATATATCAGAAACAATAAGATGTAATGTCCTATTAAAATATATTTTCTGAATGTTGTAGTCTGAATAATTCCTAAAACTTTGTTCTTTTATTTTGATGGGACCTTAAAATTATAATTTTGTTTATGTTTCGCAATAAGTTACTAAGCCGATTGATTATATTTATATTTTACCAGCTATTCCCAGTGGTTCAACATGGTAAAATAAAATGTAGCCTATATCCTTTCTCAGGCTCTAATTCTTTCTTATAAATTGATTCATTAGTTTTGGTATAAAAGCTGAATAGACAGACAGAGCTACTTTCGCATTCATAATAGTAAGGATTTTAATGCGTGAGAAAGCATTAACAAATACGTCAATGGCGTATCGTTATAATATTTTAACCACAAAAAAACTGGCTTCTGTTCACATAGAACTAACGAATGTATACTAATTTGATTATTTTAAGATCGACATCTGTTAATTAGCTTCCTGATATTAATGGTGAATAAGAAAATATTGACCAAGTCATAGGTACAGAAATATTTTTATTACCATATTAAATGGCGTTTAATTTATATTTTACAGGTTTTGTTAGCAAATATAAGTCAATTATGCGCATAATATCTTTATGGATAAAACTACAGAATCCAGTACGGTGGAATTTGGATATTTTTGATAGCAAAAAACCGTGGAAAATTGCAAGAAATTCTGAAAAGCTTGCTCAATCAAAAATCCTCTCAGTTAGGTACAGCTCAAATTACAAAAATCTGTACCTACTATCAATTAAATCATTAAGAGCGTGTACGTCAACCACGCGCCATTTGGCCTAAAATGGTACTTTTCAAACCACTGTTTCTCAGTAACTACTAATCCTATAACTATGTTATTTTTTAATAACGCAAGGTAATTTCACTGTCTATATAGTTAATTGAACATAAATTTCAATTTGTGTAGTTTAAATACTTAAAACCCCTATAACGTAACAGATGTTTTATAAAATTCCCGTTCGGCGTCTATTTCGAAGCTTAAATTCATGTGAAAACAGTGGCAAATCTAATCATATTTATTTTTTTACTCATAGACGAAATCCCCATGCCTATAGTTAGTTGAAAACATTTTTTGATTTAGGTCTCTATCTTTCAGAAAAAAATATTTTAACAATGTGAAAAATTGTGAATTTCAAATGCTTTTTTTACCTATCTATCTTACTTAATTTAATATAACAATTATTTACTATAGTAATATAACTCTTTCTTTAAAACATAAACTTTATATTATAATTTGATCTCTCGTTTTTATTTTTTTATAAATTATTTAAAAACTACTATAAAACGCTGCACGCGAGTCAACTCAAACCAGACCGCCGCAAGGCTTCACAGAGAGAGGACGTGTCGCTCCGTCACATCGCGTAGGGTGAATAACCTCTGCCGTGGATACCGAGAATAGAGTACATTTCAAGCGCGACCAACAAATCTTGATACATTACTATTTTATTTAAAGCTCAATTTTGAAGCATATTTTTTTTATCGATTGAGTTAAAATTTTGTTTGAATGTTCAGTTTTAATGACAATGTATGATTCTATATCCAATATGGCGGTATACCCAAGATGGAGAAAAAAATGTTTTTAATGCATTCCTACGATATGGGTATCAAATGAAAGGGCTTGCTATGAATAACTCGAAAAAAAATGTGTCGCGAGTCTAAATCCAATATGGCGGACTCCTTAGGCTAGAAATCACTTATTGCAGATGTCTGTTACCAATCGAGCTATAATTTTTTTTTTTCATTTTGGATGTACCCAAATTTTGACTTTTGATCTCGAATAACTTTTGAAGCATATAGGATAGATAACTTAAAACTTTATTTGCAATGGTAAACCCAAGCTCTTCACCAATATTTGGCTTTCCGGCAATTGTTGTTATTTGACCACAATTTTTCGGTCTGGATGGACTGGACCATTCATATAAACAATCAATTTTTCAAATCGGTCCAGGCGTCTTTGAGAAATCGAGAACAATCAAATTGAGAACAATCACAAAACAATATAATTGAAACCTCCTCCTTTCTTTTTTTGAAATCGGTTAAAATACAGAAACTCTTAACATTGTCATTAATCATCAGTCGACTATTTAGTACTGTTGAAAATTGTATACAATGTAATATACAGAAAGTCCTCAAAACCAAGGTTTTCATAGGTGCCCGATTTTTTTGCAAAAGAGTGTAAGTATTAACGACTTATTTTCATGCTTTTATATTTTAGACATCCATAGACTTACACTATTTTCCCGCTATTAACTATTTACTAAATAATATATTTTTTGTTCTACCAATTTCACTCGAAAGGATCAAAATGGTTTGTGTGACTATACGTGAAGTATGATAGGCACGCACACAGCCGCGACGCTAGTCTGCGCGGTTTTTTGCGTTGAATTACCTAAAGTTGACATCGCGCGCCGAGCGTACACGCTCTGTGATTTTTCTCTAAAGATAGTATCAAGCAATGCAAACAGTAGTTTAGGAATTTAACCCAACAAAAACGGCCATTAACTAAACGAGCTGATAAAATTGATTACTATTTTGACGGTATTCGGATTTCGTTTATCTGTTACCGACATCTAAGGAGCCGCGTAACTGCATTAAAGTAAACAATTTATTGGTACAGTCGTGAACGGAGGTGTTTTGACTTTCTTTTAAGTGAGTAAAATTATTAATTTTATTGATAGTTCTCTTACTGTATTTAATAACATCGCTGTTTCAGTGAATCTTATTCTTCATTATTTTGTGATAAATATTGATAACCATAAAAAATCAAAAGTCTGAAATTGGAGTTTTTTTAATTTTTATCCGTTATTTGTTAGTTTTGCTGTAATAACTGTGTACTGAAAGAGCATCTATAAAATATAACTTGTTGTTTTTTTATATCAAGACCCCATTTCTTAAGAATCAGCCTGTATGAAATAAAACCTGTGACCTTACCAAAAGTAAATATGTATTTGTAACCCAAATAAAACCTCTGTGATCAACAGTAACAACGCTATCAAAGTTATTTGTTGTTTCACATTAACTCTCTGTCACACAGACTTAACTGAATCGGTAGCTTAATCGCTTGTTAATTTGTTAGATCCGAACTTAAAAGTGCCGCTTTCTTGAATTTATGACTTCATTCTGGTCACCTGGTTAAATCCAATTCTTATTTTTGTCTAAGAGCCTATCATTTATGCTCTTTGTAAGGTTTCTGATAACGACGCTATTAAAGCTGTTTTGTTTCATCTTTTTTTTCTATTTTATTCGTATTTTTTGTTTGTGTTCAAGAGTCGAAAATATATTTTTGTGGTGTTGTTTTTTTGGAAATATTTTTAGCAATTTGTCAAGTGTTTAAATGTCAGTATTTTATATTTTTATTTTTTGTTTATCCAATTCACTTATTTTAATAAATTCGTCATTAATCACTTCGATATTTTCTTCACATTCAATTAGATTGGAATATTTAGCGACTGCATCTATATGTAAAAACTATATATTTTTTTGAATTTTCGAAATTAATTAAGTAGATATATTAAGACAGGATTACAAAGAGAAACTACTACTGAAATTGATCGCAATTGATTAAAATTCCGTGTTAATTATGAACGCATAAACAGACAACGTATTAAGGCATGCACCACTTGTTTAGGCATGCGTCTGCTAACAACAGGGTTGTCATACTCAAGTTTAATGTTTTTGACATAAGTGACAAGAAAACTGAAATATAGAAGGTCTTGTTTTTATTAAAGTTTTAAGAATAGCATTAAAAGATACCATCGCATTTGAAAGACTGTACAGGTTACATATAGTCACATAGGACTTTTCGTACGTGACTTTTTGCTATGCACTAAAAATACCAGCTAATGATGTCCTAAATCAATAATCGTTTTAAGTTTTACCCGTCTGTAACGAAAGGCTACGTGTTATTATTGAAAATGCAATGCTTAGTGGTATTAAATTATTTTATTGTAACATAAAAATAATTATTTTTACTCGAGGTTGTTTCTTTCTTAATCCCCACTTGTGCCAACCCTACTTAAGATAAAGTTTGCCCGATGTACCGATTGGATTAGCATATATAATACCGTTATCCGTTACGAATTCTTTGTCGGTCTTATTAATAAGCAAATCTATGAAACTAGTATCAGTAAGTGTCCAGTTTTATCTTGAAGCCTTCTTTGGATGGTGACGTAAGGAGTTGTTACTGAAGAAACAAATAGAAGAAAATATCATATTTATTATTACTTATATTTCTATGAAAGTTTATCTTACTTTTTCGTTGATAAAAATATATAGAGTGGTTGTTCTTTTTTTACACAAAAACTATTTTCTAATCTCCAGTTTGTGAAATAATAAATTAAACAAAAATGAACATAAACAGTTCAATTTTAATAAATAAAATTAAATCAACAAAGCTTAATTTTGATACAAAAAGTGAGATCCATAATTTTTATTTTTCATATTTTTTTTGCAAAACAATACTATTCTGGGTCACAAAACAAAAACTAACTGAGCTTCCACTTTTTCAAAGAAGTAAAAATAAACTGTTAGTCACACAAAGTATGTAATTTCGTCAATATTAACACCAATCCTTAAGATAGATTTTTTACCACTTAACTCAGCAATTACGGTCGTTATGACAACCTAAATAATTTATAAGACTTATTCTTTTTTTGTTACCTGCACATCGATCTACCTCATAGGTAACACCTACCTACTTTATTATATTAGGATTATTAAAACGATACCCAAATTATATTTTTTTGTCTATAGATAACCACAATTTAATTTTCGGTAGCAGCTTATGATTTATTCTTAGTGTTATTAATTTTTCTAATTGGTTTTCGGTCGGAACTTTAGTAGACATTTTTCTATTTTTTGTTAAGCTTCTACTTTTTACAAAAAGATTATTGGGCCGATTTACACTGCAAACTTTTAGTCAAGTTAGTTACCAATGGTTTATTCGGGCTCATTTAATCAGTGTGAAGATGAATGGTCAACTATTGAGACTAAATAGTGACACACTACTCTTAGAACATGTGTAAATAAAAATATTTTCTGTAATATTATGTCGTCTACAATAAATTCTAACACGATAGATTACTTATAATTACATAATTTTTTTACATATTTTTTCACCAACAAATATAATTCAACAATGTTATCCAAAAATAATGTTTTCTTCCCCACACAAAGCAACATTATTGAAACAAAATAAACCTTACAAGCTCTTCTATCAGGACTAAGAGAGAAACCAATAAAGTCCCGGTTTAATCCTCCGTGTACCAGATTTGGTTCGTGTTATACGTCCTTTATGCAATATAACGACTGTTCTTTGCACTACATGGGTGTTTTATATAAAAGTCATCTTAAAATCTCTGATGGTGAACAGATAACAAGAAGATATTCCTATTTATTTTTAAATAAAAAAATATACCTGCATGTATGATAAAATTCTAGATCGAATGAATTGAATGAAGCGATAGTACTTTACTATTAGTATTTTTATCATCGATCACATTTTGTTTTTTTGTTGGATCTATCGGGAACAACCCTCTGTGCCTTTTTTGTAGACGGTAGCGTCAACCTGAATTTCATCATCATCTCAGTCATAGGACGTCCACTGCTGAACATAGGCCTCCCCCTTAGATCATCACAGATACCTGTTGGAAGCGACCTGCATCCTTTATAAGGTCGTCTGTCCATCTTGTTGGTGGACGTCCTACTGCCAAATGACTTTGCCAAACTATAATTAGTTACCTTTGCCTATCTCAACAGGAAAAACAGTTGTAAGATCTATTTTTATTTTTAATACGCTTGTAAAACCTGTAGTTCGTCCACTAGTGATCTAACGAGGCCCGACTATCCGACAAGTAATTACTACATGTAATGTCTATATTGTTTATTAAAAACTAACGGTTCTTACACTAACCGGCGCGGACGCACTTTTTTATGCACGCCACATGAAATTCTGATGGGCGATAATGTTTTTAAAAATTGTTTCCTATTATACATATATCACGTTTAGTTTTTATTAGCAAAAAGATTAATACTCTTTTCTAGTGGTTATTTTTTAGCAATTTAGGAGTAGGTACAGTTATATTTGAAGTAGGTGGTTAGACAATGTCTAAGTTGATGAAAGAGGTGGAGCAGTACTAGATTGAAGTGTCTAGACTAGAGAATTAACTTGGGTCTGTACGTTATCAATTTTTGATCCAAAAATTAAAGTAGCGTAAAACAAAAATAGCTTGAACCCTGTAAAATCTCTCTCTTACTTAATTTACAAGAAAGAGATCCTTAATTCTGCAAACTCTGTCGGGGCAACCTCTTAGTTCACTTGACTAGTTGTTCGCTTAAAACGCGATTTTAACTTTTTCCTCAACACATAAAAAGTCTTTTAGATTTAAAATTAAAGTTTTAATGGCTTCACAGTCTACTCCAGTTTAATCCTAAGGCTCATCCCGTGATATATCTGCTACCGGTCGAGTTCGGCCCAGCAATTACGGGATAATTACAAACCTTACGGCTTCGAACGGAATTAAAATACTCGGACGTTGTATACTTTTTGCCGTTGCATATTTAACGATTGCAAATTCCTTTACACTCATATGTTGCGGAAAGAAAGGTTTTAATGTACCTTACCGGGTCCTTTTAATAACTTCCAAATAAAGACGAGCATTTTGATATTTTGGAGGACTTTTATGTTAGACTCTTTGCCTAAATTCTAGAAGAAATGTGTCTAAAGTAATTTTTGGATCATTTTGATTGATGATGTCCTCCTAGCCGATTATCGGCTACGGCGGCTGTTCTCATGTAAGGAGATTAGCCAACTACGCAGGACATATTATAGTGCACGAGCATTTGCGCAGACACATTTTGATTATTTGGCCCCAGAATACTATTTCCTATCAAAACGAAAACTAGGTCCATCAATTCCCCACCAAAAACACGATTCAAATCTTCTAGACGGTACCAACATAAAGCTACACTCGAACAACATCCAAAGCCAGTGATTTGGCGCAATTATTACGTCGAAAGGGAATCCAAAAGTGAAAAAAGCGATAGAATTCGCCGAGGCTCTGATTAAAATTGTGACAGCTTGATTGTTCGGCTCCTGCGTTCCCTTTTTTGGGTGAAATGCTTCCAGTAGTTGAGATAAGATCAAATTGGACCATATATTACTGATTTGGACCTGGAACTTTATGATTGTGGTCGGTTTTTTTGGATTACCTGTTTGGTTGTGTGGTTTCGTGAGGATTTTGAAATAATTGGGGTGTGTAAGAAAGGTTGTACAAGGACGGCTTTTACTATCGGACGACTGGGTGCTAGTATCGTTTTCTCAGAAGATCAGGAAACAATCTGATACAGAGATCACAGTACATAATAGTTTAATTTTAGTAGTTAAGTGAGAAGATAATTCTCTCCTTGATATTATATAGTAAAAATGCACCAGTATTTGTAAGTATTACTCTAGTGTTGCCAAATTGAGTCCCCCATTTACTCCAATCCATATACTTACCTAAAGAATTCCACAACAATAGTAGTTAATACCCAATAACTGAAACCGTTTCCAGTGACAGCTATATTTAATTAAATTCCAACAAGTCTTTATACGTTTTTGTGTATGCGCACCCAGACTGAATCACGACTGGACGAAACGTGAGACCACAAATAGATTTACTTGTAACACAATTTTAACGGTCTTCAGTAGATAATGTTTCCTAGATGTCTGTAGGGGGTGGAAGAAAAACTTTAATAGGTTTGTTTGTGATTTTTGGTACCTATAGTAGTTATGCTGAAATTATTTAGAAAAAATCGCCTTTCTATCAATTTTAGTGGACTAAACGTAGAAAAATGAATTCATGTTTTGGAAGTGACAGATTTTATTCTTTTGTTTTCGCTAACTCCGTTAGCTGGTGCTGACATTATCTTTGGCTTTTAGAGAGAGTCTATAGTCTTAAAATGCTTTTATTAAGCAGCTTTCACCTAACTAGGTATACACATACACAAATTTTTGCTTTACCCAAATACTCCGTATATTAAAACCAAAGAAATTAATAAATTCTATTGCCTCAATACCATCAATCAAACACCCCCTTACAAGAATCAACAGTACCATCAACAAAGTGTTTATTTAATTAACCACCGTCGACAGGTGTGACATGGTCTACTGCCTCCCCTCAACAATATCGCACGTGGTATACTCGACCGTGACATATGCTTGTGTTTGTCACGGTTGGTTATTTTTTGCAGTAGGTGCTTTATGCCATAATTTTGTTCTGTTTGTTTTGGTGTAAGGTGCTATAGTATGTTATCGGGTCATCTACTAAATCTTTATCTGCAGAGAAGTCATTAAAGGATATATTTTTGATGACTTACACTCAGACAGCCAACTTACTCCAACCTGCAAAGCATTGGGAGTAATGGTTCGTTGACCGAGTATTCTTAGTAGTTAACGTATTCTTTTGTTTTGGTCAATATAACTCAGCAGCTCTCTGGTTTTAGGAATATCTTTACACTTGTCTACTTCTTTGAGACAAAAATATGAACAGGCCAAAATTGAATCTTCAATATTTAACACTAACGGAGTTAATCATTTGTTTGCCCCTTTCCTTATATTTATTTC
Organism: Helicoverpa zea x Helicoverpa armigera; assembly: GCA_033682625.1. Lineage (NCBI taxonomy): Eukaryota > Metazoa > Arthropoda > Insecta > Lepidoptera > Noctuidae > Helicoverpa > Helicoverpa zea x Helicoverpa armigera. Next base: position 2,884,705 of record JAWIIS010000038.1, on the reverse strand, counting down.
CTTTGCAACCCCTACAACCTTTACATGACCGTCCTTTACCTCCACAGGTGTGATATGGTCTGTTGGCTACCCCACAACCAGTAGTGCACGTGGTATTACCAACCGTGACATATGAGCATCGTCATGGCTCGGTATACCACGCTACTTATTGTGTTTGGATTAGGAGCAATTTTATGGCTCGTTTCATTTGTAAACTGTAATAAAATTATTGCCACTTCTTTTTACTGCTGTTGTAGAAAAATAGTTCTATGACTCTTGTTATATGTGAAAGACGGTTTTAAAGCATATGCTGTGTCCGAGCAGCTTTTTAATAGTATTACAGCTCTGAAAACATCAAATTTTAATGGGTGTCAATAACGTCCAAATGTGCAACTTGGACTTGTATTATTTTGAATATTAAAAATGATTACCTACTTAATATGTTCAGTTTTAAATCAACAAAATTAAATGTGTCTTGCTAACTAATTCAACTTAATTACTAAAAAAAACACATTAATATAATCACCGATGACACCACTAACACGGTCTGACGCCCACCCCAGTAGCGCACCGTGACGCCACCGTACCGTACCGTCATGCGTGCGGTACCGTCACGGTATTTATCACGCGATTACCGTGTAAACGTCGGTAAACGTGTTAACAAGCAAATTTCATGTTTTATAGTCACTTAATTGAATTATTGACTTGATACGGTGTGTTTTTTTTTTGGGTTTGTAATATGGTTTGTGCTTCTGTTGAACTGTCATGAGTGGTAGCTTCTGGTCTTTAAATCGTATCTTAGGTAGCTACTCAAGATAAACTTCTAATATCGACAAATTTTTATCCAACCTTGCATTGGAGAGATAAAATCAAGTCTGACCAGAAATGAAAATCAAATTTTAAATTTCGAAAAAATTATAAATTTCAAGAACTTCCACCCGATAATTTACTAAATAAAGCCATTTACGTTTCCCCCAGATTACCAGAATCAAGGTGTAGATTATAATATTGCTTCAAAGATTACACGGTACACCGTAATGGGTACTATCAATCTCAATCTTCCATCTTCATCTTCTGTACCGTACATTTTCCGCAGTTGCTAGTATCATTCATATCAGAGACAGGTCATTTTAAAACTGTCGAAAGTGGTGCATACAAAGTGGCAAGCTCACAATCATTGCAACCGGTGGTACTGACGAAATGAGATGCAATTTGAGACCATGACTGTAACATTTGGGACCTCAGTGCTAGCCTTTAGGCTATGTGTGGGGTAAGGCATAAACTTCAAGGGAGATTTGCTAAAAATAGTGGCCGTTGAGTAGAAGTCAATTCTATTTCCTTATAATGGGTCCTTTTTCTAACTTTATGATACACTGCATATTGTGGCTTACCTTCTTCTTATAATGGCAAAGATCGCGGCTATAGACTGTCTTCCCTTAAATGAGAACAAGAACACCATCGCCAACTACTCTACTTCAGGCTTTTCGAGAGCTTTTCGAACCCTCGTGAGGTTCAGTTGATAGATCTCACAGAGGTTCACAGTTGATGCTCCTTACTAACACAAGATGTGCTTCACAAATTTTAGTGCCACTTCCAACAAACTCTGTAACTCAACAACTAAATATAAAGAAGCTTTTCTCTTTCTTCAACGTTCCACCTTTCTGCCACAGAAGTGTAACTCTTTCACATTTCAAATACAACTAATAATGGTATGAAAATATAAAAATCGCTCTCTCCACCGACTATAACATGAACCACAAGCAATCCCTATGTCCAGTTGCAGTAATACGCTGTTATTACAGTGCACCCGCGGCCTTCACGAACTTGTACCATTTTCGCAAATTGTTTCCAGCGCTAGGCACGTGCTCTATCCGTTGTTCAATTGTAGTTTTCCTTGAAATGCTGTGTATGTAAGTACTGTTTGAACTTTGAAGTTTTTTGAGGTTTTACTGAATGAATGTTCTTTTAGATTACGGGGCATCTATGTCGCTGAAAATAATACAATACGTGTGTTCAATGTTATGAATTGCCAAACCATGTCATGAAGTAGGTAGGTACACTTTCCCAAAATCACCTTCTCTACAGGATTTAGTTAGCATCAGCTATGGATACCGCATACTTTTTCTCGTTATGTATTTTGTAGAAGCAAACTGATAAGAATTTGGTCTCTGTAAATTAGAACTCTTGCAGATAAGTACTATTAGTGGCTCACTTGATTTGGATTTAAGTTTCTCCTAAGTTTTCCACACATGTTTTTTTTTCACAATACTTAATAGCCGCTTAATTTTTTCTAGCCTATCTAACACCTGAAGAGTATATACTTTAAAAAACTCTATGTATATATATCGACACGTGCTAAGTGGCAAACAAAAGACTATTTGGCTAGACTTATAGTAAAAAAGTTCTAGATAATTTGAGTCCTACTTTGCTATTAAGTAACAAAAGTTTATCTAAGTTTCAATTCGAAGAGCCATTGTGTTTTTGTTGCATTCTCAAAGATGGTCGTATCATGAATTGACTGTATTATACAGGTATATAATAGGAACACTTACTTACTTTTTTGGGGGCTTACATAGCTTTATAATTAAGTGATGTGGTACGATATAATAAAGGTATAAAAAGTTAGGTCCTATGTATTGGAGTCGCCATCTTGCTATAGATGCTTTGTCAAAGGAAACTTGCCTATGACCTGAATGTTAAAAGTACTTATTTGTGCATCTTTTTTTTACATACCTGTCTTAAACAAAACCTTAAATATGAAGCAGCCGCTGCCCAAAAAATAACCTACCACAAAGAAAAACCGCGTGAACGTAATCCATTAAGTTCAAAAATTTTGAAATTTAAATCATTTGATAGTCTAACGAGCTTTTTTACGTGCTTTCTTTAGATATAATGACTTGTGCGCACGAACGCATTGGCGTGCAATTTGGTCGGCGTGCGGCAAATAATCGCTACGGGCGACCGCGCGTGCAATCATGCCTTTATTTAAGGTTGGTTCTTACTGAGTGTGTGGGTAATAAATTCGGAATTTATGCGCGTATAGCTTTAGGATGTGAGCTATATTGCCATGGTCTGTTAGTGTAAGACTGGAATATATTATTATGCTACCGTTTATTACAGTTGTCTTACGTACTTATTTTATGGTTTAATATCAGATAACTGGGCAGTTAGACCGATACCTTTAGAAGCGTCGTTATTTTGATTAGGTAAACTCAATTAATAACTTGAGCAGGTTTTATTTTATTTCTGTGTTCACTTCCTTATGATTAACTTTATACTGGATTTGTAAAGTTATTTCTTAATATCTCAGAATTCCTCTGGTAGTTCGCGAGCCATGTTTGGCCGAAAACATGCTCGGATAGTAGAACCCAACCTTTATCCCAAGTGCTGAACATGTGCCGTCAAAATGCGCGCCCGAGGCACGGACGCGCGTTTTGGCTTCTGTTTAAGAACTCTTTTGAAATTAGTGTATTATTTTTGATATATGCACTTCATGAATATATTTATATATTGGAGTGGCTTACCAATAACAAAAATGCCGTGAGCTACTGGAAGTAATTACTCATTGGCTTGGAGAATGAATTTAAATTTTACAATAAGTTCTCAAGACCAGACCTGTATTATTTTGTTCTCCCTTTCCCGTATTACTTTTAACATTTAGAGATGAACTAACACCAATTAAACTGCCTTATTTGCTATCATCCTATCTTATCTACCTACACATCTAATTACAACTCTTGAAATGAAATATCTAGGTACAGCTACCTAATGAACTTTCAAAATAACATCTCATTTGGAAATCCAAGTACACTTAATATTCCCATTACTATTAACAGCAACAACATTCAACTATATAGATTCTCAATAATCTTCATCCCATAAAGAAAAACAAAAACCTATTTTCATGAAAGTCGTGATAGTCTCATTCTTACGCTAAAAGGTTCACAGTTAGCAATACCATCGTTTAATTTGAAATTTAAAACAGTAGTGGATGAGTGAGACTCGTTACGGAGATAAGAATTCAGTACAAGCGGCCGGTATGCCTGACACAACTGACGTTACACATCTGTTTTACTATTTATTTGTTAGGGTACTTGTAGAATACCTGTTTTTTAGCCGCGGTATTGTAATTATTATTTAAGACAGAGATGTTATGGATGGATGTCGCATGTTATCGTTTATATCGTAGAATATAACATTAGGTGCATTTTTGTATATGTTCTGGCTAGTTGAGATTATCCGGACTATTTAGGCCATACATTACGATTGAAGATATCACACTCAAACGTATTTAGGTTGGTAGGTATACTTCACATAAGTCTTCACAAGTTCTTATGAAAAGCCAGGCTCCAGTTGCACAGAGGAAAGATTGCCAAAAATACATACAGTTAAGCGCAATCAACATTTTAAATGAAACAAATCGACGCCTCCCACGCAAAAGGTCGGAACACATTTTTTTACAAAAATCGTTTTTTTGCACCATTACAATCATCTTAAATATTATTACGTATTACTAAAATCCAAATTTTAATATCTTCTATAAATAGTGAGTTTTTCAATGGATAATGGTCTTAACATTTAAATTCTCCCGCGCATAAAGTCGCGCAGATAGTTCCGACTGTATGCTCCGATCGATTGGAGCGAGGACGGCCAATCAGAGCGCAGTACCGACGTCGTATGTCAATCGTCGTATTCTACCCGTCCCACGCAAAACGTCGAAACGTTTATGATACGACTTTATGCGCTGTAATCATACATGTACTGTGGTCAGTTACGACTTTATACTACTCAATAATTTCATTCTAGGAGTCGTAACTTATTCTTAAGACCATATGCGAGGTTTAAATATAATAATGAATAAACGTATAAAGACGTCTCATAGACATACGGCTGTATGCTCCGTTAAAAAAATAAGATACGATTCTCTGCTTTTCAATTATAGTTGAAAAATCATTAAAATTAACGCTCGAACTGCTTCGTTGGTCTAGGTGCCGCGAGTATGACTGCCCCCCACAAGGTATCGGGTTTGATTCCCGTATCGGGCAATTTTTATTGGGTTTTTCAATTTCGAAATTCTCATAACACGGAGTCTGGAATAGTACCTAGTGTTCGACAACAGGCATAAAAATGGGATTAATAACTGAGTGGACTGTAATATTCTCCTGTCTCTTACCTCTCAAACCTATGCTTACCCCTTTGGGGAATAAAAGTCGTGATGTTATGTTTGAATTATGTTAATTTTCTAAGTCTCTATCCATGTATTTGTAACATGTGTAATGGACAATGCTATTCTTTGTATAGTAGTCGGGCTTAAGTGTTGCCCACAAAAACTGCATCGTGTATTATGTTCCAAAGGCTTATATTAGGTCCCAGACCAAACCATTTCGAAATCTACCCCAGAAGTCCTGAGATAAATTGGTTTCACTCTTATTCAATATTCTGAAAAATATGCTTACGAACGAAGTCTTAACTATTCCACTATTTGTCATCCGGTCTAGATATGGAAACCCTAAAAAATCGGGTCCAACTCTCGAAAATTATAGACACATAGAGGAAAAAGGCATATGTTTCAGATACCACAAAACAGTGGAGGTTAAGATCTGACCTGAAGATGAAGAAGACAGAGAAACGAGGGAATTCCTCAATGGTGTCTACTATCTAGCTCGTATTCGAGAGAGAGTTCTTGATAAGATTTTTCTAGTAGATAGCCCATAGCGCAGGGGTCTTGTAGTTTTTAACTGAGAATTCAAATATATTGCGGTAATTGTCTTTTTTTTCAGGAAATCAGTTTTTATTAGAAAGTAATGCTTCTAGAATTTATTTTAAAATCACAGTAAAAAAATTACTCATTCCAACTTTTTTCAATACTGGATCCTGACAGCCAGATCCTGTGATCAATGATAATGAATATGAACAAGACTTATTTGTCAGATAAGTCTTGTCAGATTAATTTATCAGGACCCCTGGGAGCGATTTTAAAAATATTTGGATTTCGTGTTAATATGAAGTTAAGATCCTATTAGAGAGTTGTTGTACTCCCATTTACGGTCCACAAAGCCTGAGCCCTTTCTCAGGCTTTGTAAATTGATTGTTCATGTGGAATATGACAACCGGTTTTCATGGGGACCTTTGGGACCAATATCAAAAATATTTTAATTTCGTGTTATGAGTGAAGTAAAGAATCTATTTTGACCACTCCTATTACAGGGCAACTGCCTAAGAATTTGTAGAGTGACTATGTAACGAGAACTTTTGAACCGGTTTTTCGTCGGGGCCCCTGGGATTGATTTAAAAATGTTTTAATTTCGTGATAAGAGTGAAGTAGATAATCTATTTTGACCACTCCCACTACTGGGAAAATGGCTAAGTCTTTGTTGAGTGACTAGCTAATCAGAACATTTGAACCGGTTAAACTCGAGACCTATGGCACCGATTTCAAAAATATTTTAATTTCATGTTAAGAGTTAAGTGAATAACCTATTCCCTAACCCTTTTTTACCATTTGAGTTCATTTCTCTAGTTTTAAACTTGTTATTTATATAGATTTCGACAGTTTGCACGTCGCATATAGTCGTAATTCAAAACTTACGTCGTTATTCGTGTTGTTCAAATCAAGTTTATGAACGCATACAGTCGCAACAAGAAGATACGACCTTTTTCAATCAAGTATAAGGTCGTAAGTAAGTAAAACGGGTTTTTTTCGGTAATTACAATTCTTTATAATATCCAGCACCTGGGAATAAATAATTTAATTGTTAATTGACAGCATAATGCCAAAATCTCTGTTGAAAATCTTTCAGAATACATTTTATCATCACCGTACACAAAAAACGCTCTCCTGTAAAAACGATTTTTTTGCCTTACGACCTTATGCGTAGGAGGCGTCGAAATAATCACTCAACATCTTACCTTCCTAAATTCATTAGGTACCACAAAACTCATAAAAATCATTTACATAGAAATTAAAAAATATGCAAAAATATCATCCCATTTAAAATTCATCCACACCGATAAAATCGCAGCTACTGTCTGATCCAATGTGCGGGTCCCATCATACTGAGCGTGCGCAAAGCGAGCGATTTGACGCCTCAGGCGCAACCGCTTCTGTAGATCCGATCGTGATCGCTAGCGGTGCGCCGGCGTTGCCAAGCGAAGTGAGAATGGCTCTGCGGTAATGTGACAGCGAAATTATGATATTGTTTATTGAGGATTAGGGAAGTATTGGTAGGTTTGGAAAGAAGGAGAGAAAGAAAGAAGGAAAGAAACATTTATTTGCATAGAACATAGGTGGTACCAGTTTTTACATACTTCAAGGGTTGTACGTGGACTTAACACAAGTAACTTAGAAATTGTATAATCGTATAACTAAAGGAAGTCAGTTGATTAGAACATTTTAATTAAACATAGGATAGAGACAAGATGAAACCATATATGTATGTTTGACATGTTATATAAAACGAATAGAATATGATAGGTATTGAAACGCAGCCAAAATTGTAAAGCAAAAAAAAACAAAACTGATTATAATACAATCATAATCAATTCAGAATGTCACCGAGACATAATAATCGGTGCTTTCAATACTTTCTCAATGACCATTCCTGGCCGATCAATATACGAACGCTTTTTAACTCCCTCACGATTGACGTCAATTAAATTTGATAGAGACCATTTAGGAGATTGATTAAAAATCGATACAGCAATCGATTGCGGCAATCGGTAATGAATTCGGATCGACTGACGACGAGACGTACGGAATTTTAAGTTGCTCTATAACGACTTGTAGGGCGTAGTTTATTAATAAAGTTTATTTTATAACCATAACGAAGGTTTATAGTTCCAAGTAACTAACAGTATTTATCATAATTCACGAGGAAAAAATAAAATTGTAGTTAACTAATTGATATGGCGAAGAAATCGATTTGGATCGTAACCTTGTTTTTTTAGAGTTAATCGAGTTAGTAGCTTGTATCGAATACTTGAAGCAAGTTAATGGCGATTTCTATTTTCCATTGAAGCCCTTTCTTGCGAGTGTAAGAAGTAATATTTCTTATTGATAAATGTATTGCATTTGTCTGTTGATAAATATTCATACGTTTTTTAACATAAATTAGTAAAGCAATTAACTTAATCATCTTCACTTAGACTTGTGACATGGTAATTAATGATCATCGATTAACGAGCTTTTTAAAATTGCCAAAACTGTTATATTACACAAGATACTTATACTGTTTTCTTTTATATCTTAACTGTAATAGTACAAGAAGTAACTAACATAGAAAGTACTAAATTAACACTACTCGAATTTAAAAGCTACGGTTCAAATTGCTATTACAATCTGCCTGCACAGTGAGTCACATCGAAAAAGTGTGTTCAAAATTTCACCCTGTATTTATTTGGTTCCCATACACAGTGGTTAGGCGTGCATCATATGGACAAAAACCCGCCGTCACAAAGGACTGCAGACGGTTGCAATTTATTCTAAATAACGGGATCACAGATTTATGGGGACCACTATGCGAAACTGAGACAAAAAATCCGATTGATGTTTTGTTTTCCAACTGTATTCCGGTGTTTAATAAGTCGTTTTTTTGTATTGTTTTTTGTCCAAATGCTGTAGGAGTTACTGGTATTTTTCATTGTTTTAATAAATTAAGCTTTCGTTATGATAAAACTGTGTGTCGTCAAAATTAAAAGCAGGCCCACAAATATCAAGGATCATAAAATAAATATGGATCATTAATATCCAGTTCTACCAACAAACAATAAAAATCGCATAAATCGATTTATTATAATTTTTCCATAAAAGTCAACACCAATCAATTTTTGATAGACGTTATTAAAAACCAACAGTTGTCGTTTTGATCAGATTTATATACAAAATCGTATATTAAATATTAATAGACCGATCCGCGTACAATATCAGAATAAATTTGCATATTTATTGTACTTAAGCATAATTAGTTTGTAGCCATATCCAATTTAAGTACTATCTGTTGAATATTCATACTTATTAACGTCACTAAGTGTTATCTAAGTTAGATAAATATGTGGTATAAAACGATCTTTACGTAGCATTTTTATTTTTAAGATTCGTTTATTTATGTAATTTAAGTTAATATTGTAAGATAAAGTTAGTGTTTTATAAAAATGATTGTTTCGTACAGTTTTCTATAAAAAATAATTTCTTGCAGAAAATTCTTTGACTGGTTTATTCACAAAATATTTACATTTATTGAAAATAAAGTAAAATAAACTTATATGTATATACATATACAATGTGTCCCGGGCATAAGTGACCGCCCGAAATTTTTTGAATATTTGTACAAAATTAAGGATAATTTCTTTTATATTTTTGAAAAAAATCATTAAAAAAAAATTATTGTCAGGCCTGTTAATAACAGGCTTTGCTCTTTTTTTACCGAGTAGGAGTCAATTTCAACTGACTGTATTTTTGCATTTGTTTGAAATAGCAGCAAACATTGTTCTGAGCTATTGAAGGAAATATCATGTAGTTTATGACTAAATTAAAAGAAAGTGATATTAAGGGGGCATTTATTGGACTTATTTTGGAAAAACTGAAAAAAAGGCGTTCTTTTCTTTGAATTTTTATTTTCTTTTTTTTCTAATAAATGTTTTATTACATTTTTGTTATGTTTGATAATTTTAATTGATAAACTATGATGTCGGCTAGTCAATAAAGAAAAAAGAATTTAAAAATATGTAAAAACTTAGGAAATATCTTAAAAAAACTGCAGCACGTCACAGTATTTACTAAAAATCATTAAAAAAAAACCAAAGGCGGTAAGTCCCAAATATAAAGGAAATTATCCTTAATTTTGTACAAATATTCAAAAAATTTCGGGCGGTCACTTATCCCCGGGACACATTGTATATACAACTTAAAACTAATGCAGAAAATTACTGGTACTATATTTATATTTATTACTTAATTATATTTATTTGTTAATTATTACCTACTTAATGGTTTAAATAATGTTTTTAAATTGAGATAATCAAATTAGCAAGCCTTAACTTTAAGCCCTACAAATTAATCCTTACTTAAAGACCTATCTCATCAAAATATAAGTACCTATTCAATTAACCAATTTCTCGAAAATAGCTGTACTTTATCTCATTGGCTATATCAGGCCCGTTAATTGCAGCATGGCGGATTGAATCTTGCGGCTCGGCGCACGTTCATATTTGTTGTAATTTTCACGTCATTACGCATAACGCAGCGGCGGCGGTTTGTTGAAAGCGAACATAGAACAAATAGAGCAGATACGACAGTGTGAAAGTAGTTTGTTTGCGCGCGATTATCGTGCTGTTGATTTAAGATTGTGTCTGGTTGTTTTGCGCTGTTGGTGCAAGAGTTATGCTGACGTTGTGTTGGTATTAAGCTTTTATACTGCTAAATTAATACTAATATTTTAATAAATTGCTTATTTTTATAATTTTGATGACATGCAGAAAGTTTACTTACAAAATGGATTTACAATGCATTAATAACCAATATACAAAAAAGTAAAATGTCCGTTTTAAACCTACATTTCTTACGAGTTACCATAAACTTTTTAGACGCCAATCAAATCCAACTCAAACTTTTAATTAAGTCACAGACTGTAAATATCTATTTTAGGCCGCAGTCTTAATTAATTTGGTCACGATTGAACTTATGATAATTTATCAAATAGTTACGGCAGTTATTAATCATATCGCGTAGGCATCTTTCTCTTCTATTTATCGTCTGTCATAATTTGGAATCTAGGAAATAATTTCTCGCTTGGATATGATTTAAGTCTCTCGATAACTAATATTTTTACTATACTTTTATATAGTTGTAAAAATATATTGGCTTCAGTTTACAGGTCAGATAATGCAAGAACTAATCTAAAGCAGCCACATCGAGTCTTTAACGACAGTCGTATCTGCGCTAACTAGTTTTAATCTTTGACACGCAGGATTAGAGAAATGCACGGGCAATTTTCATCGCTTTATGATAATGTGGTTACGAGTATTGCGCTCAGAACATTTTACTACTAATGCCTTCTGATATGAACGACTGCTATCTTAAATTGAAATCCAGGCTAGATGCGAAGAAAGTTTAATATAATGTTCTAGGATTTTTGTTCTGGAAGCCTGGTAGTGTCTGGTTTGTGTTTCACGCTTGTTTGATTTGTGAGCGTTCAAGCCTTTTCATATTTTATGGGATTGTAGGTTTATAGAATTGATTGTATCGCTTGGTAGATGCGGTAGTCTAGGGAAGATAATGAGATAGTTCATTTTACTGTATCTTTGGTGGTCATGGAAAAGGAAAAATAAACATTAAGATATATTTTTTTTATTATTAATAGAAGAAAAGCAATATGGGACGTTTGATGTACTCTTTGGGCAATTTGAAGATTGTCAGGGTAATTTGAAATTAAGCTATTGTTTTAATAAAATGTTTTCTTTGCCAACAGATCCGGCATCGTTTCGGGTTGTTTGACGAAGTATGCACGTCTGGTGGTGTGCAAGTTCGACACTGTAACTGGGTTCGGTTCCTGCGAGTGTCAGATAACTATGGACCACAAGTAAGTATAACTTTCAAACTTGGCTCGTAATCCGCAGAACGAAATATAGAGATGGCTTCATGCACTTGCTAAGTATATTTTAAGTAAATCTGGACTTTAAAGTCTGAATCGCTAATCCGTCTGGACTAAGCATGGTGAATAACGATTATGAAAGAGGCCCGCCACCTGTAGTAGGACACTAATACAGGCTGGGTATAATGGATCCTGAAAAATAAATATTTTTTATTGATACTTAAAAATTAGAACAACAAAAAAAAACTGTAATTTGGAGTGACTATACAATGAGATATTTAGCTTTCTATATTCTCTGACTAAATCAATTATTGTACTATCAGGTAAACCTAGTCTGCACGAAGGTCAAGGGTGAGCCGGTCTACGAGGCGGTGAAGCCCGTGTCTGCTCACACAGAGCTGGTGGTCTACTACCTTCCTGAGAGACCTGAGGAGATGTTCTTCGTGAAGATGAGGAATAACCTGTATAGACAAACTATGGACTCAATATTAGAAGGTAATTTCTAAACAACAATAATAAATTATCGACTAATAATTTTGTGTGTCTTGCCCTTTTCTAACTATCTGTAAGAAAATATTTATGTTTTGATCCTGCCTGATCAGCCTATCCATGTCATCTTTCAAGCGATTCATTGGTTCTTTCATCGTCAACTTCCTTTCCTATCACTGTCCAATGATGTATGGATATTTTCAAATAACCTTATTGAATACCTGAAACTCTGAAAATCGTGTTCGACAATTTGACAATCGCTAAATAGATGACCGACATTCATCCTCGTTGGGGCATTAAACCCAAGCCCAGTACATTACAAAACTTAACTTAAAAAAAACCGAAGAAATCTTCAATACTGAATGAGCATTTAATAGTTTTTTTTCCTCAATTTTAAATAGCAATAGCAACATAATTTACCGTAGTCGGAGTATATTGAAAAGAAATTGAAAGTAATGTTGTGGATATGTGTAAAGCGGTATACACATGATGGGCACTATAAATCACGGCGAGACAGTTATTATGACGGACGAAGTATAAAAATATTAAATTAATCCGATAACTTTTTTCTCACCATTTGAGTGGAGCGACTAGTAAAACTGTGAAGGTTTGCAAAAGATAAAAAAAAATGTTTTGCACATTTGTTGAATAGTTTTCATTTATTACCTAACAAAAAACATTTTTTTAACCATCATTTTATTTATAAGGAGAATCATTACTTATATAAAACATTTTTTTTTCAAAAGCTAGAATATAACCATCCCATGTAACGTTTGAAAAATGTGAAGAAGAGCTTTTATAGTTACGCTGTTCCACATTTTATATTGAAAGAAATAATACCGCAATAGAATGATAAACATCAACTATAAATTATTATTATTCTTTCTCTCATAAATAACACTGCATCTGTGTTATATCTGCCTTATCTACAATATCTAGCCGAAGAACTGCATCTAAAATTAACAGTCTCGCTTATTAGTTAAACCGGCCCTATTTTAATTCTCAACCATGGAGAACAGAATGACTAGTGGAGGTGCCATAATGAAAAATCTCCTAGAAAGAAGCGTAGCGTAGACGTTGTCTTTTCTTTGGCCCCATAAGTCTTCCTTGAACTCGACCATTTTTTGCAATACCAAAAATCGTTGACAGATGTTTCAAAGAACAAGAACGCCTCGTTAGTTTACTCGTAACTGGTCCTTTTGGTTATGACCACCGAACCTGTTTGACCTATAAAAAGGCGCCTGACCTACCTGCATTATGGCATCTCCGCTCATCTTTCATTACTCCGTGTTCTCAACCCATTTTTAATTCAAACAGCTATATTAACCAGATTAACCCTTCAATGCTACTTAGTTTATGCAATAATAATTATTATACGACACTATTAAATAAACATAAAATTGAATACCTGATATTGATGATTATGTTATCAAATCGATATATAGTAAAATATAATTGCTTTTATAATTAGTTTCTTTATGAAGCAGAACTCAATTTTGTACTTAAGTTCTCAGTTGTAGTGTACGCATTAAGATTTAGCAAACTCGTTAATATATGTATGTAGGTTTACCATGAGGTATGGTTGAAAATCATGGGAATATTCATAAACTCCAATCGTTAATTTTTTTTTTGTTGATATTCAATTACTTTTATATCTAGTTCAATTAAAATGGGAACGATATTTTACACGTTAAATTAATTTAATTATAAACGCCAGATTAATTAATTTTGAAATATTAATTTAAATGTCAAAACAGAATAATAAAATAATGAGAATAATTTTATGAATAAACATTTTAGACGACTCGTAATTGAAATATGGTTAAAATATGGTTGTCAGTTTATTATTTAATGATACAATTATTAATAATGCTATGATACAGATTAGATTATTACTTCGATTTTTTACTTCAGATTTTTCATAATTTCAAAATTTACTATCTCAAACTATTATTGTGCAATGGAATAAAAACTAGGTATAAGTAGTTCACGTAAATAGCATTTAATTTTATTTAAAATAAAAAGATAAGTTGAGTAATTAAAGTAATAAAAATGTATTTAAGTGCACTGAAAAACTGTAAATTACTTTATTATTAAGTTGTTGATAGTTACATTAGCAATTCTCTATAATTTATATTTTTTGTTTTCATATAAATTATTGCAGATAATCTCTTTTAGTTTTATAATAGTAGATAATAATACACATATTTACTACTGTCAGATCGATAGAGAAGACTTTATAAAGAGAAATAGTTTTTACTTTTGTAGTTTTAAAATTGGGTCTCAAATATTGGCATGAAGTTTAACCCTCAACCGCATGCATATTTTTCTGTACTATACCATTTATTGCATTTAACCAAACCCGTTTTCCTACATTTAACAAGTATACCGAACTATGCCTATTAACATGATGCATAGTTTCTTAGGTCAACGTCCGAATGACGTTATTACACCGTGCGAACTATCAACCTAATAAATCAATATACATACAAACATACATTTTATATCTATCAGCAATCTTCACAGAAACACGTCAAAGTGAAATGCTTAGTTCTAACTTAATTAAAAACAGTACTAAGTCACTTAAGTGGATATTTTCACACGATTATAAATTTACGCGCGTCGGTCGATTTAACGCTTATATTTTATGTAGTAAAATTAGTGCTGTTACTGGCGGTCACTTATTGCTAAATGTCAATGATGTGTAATAGGCCTTATTTGTAAATAGATGATATCAACTAACTTCTTCTTTTTATCGAGTGAGCTGCAGGTTTAATCACCTGACAAGCCCTAGTGTCAGAGTTTACTCAAATCCGCCTGACGGCCTCTGACGTGGAATCATAACAACGACTACTACTGAGTAGGATACGCCGGCTTTACGTGTACTGATGCTAACTCTCCTAGCAATGTGAATAATTTCAAAAACAAAACAGCATCAAAAACAAAATCCCAATTAATTTAATTCCACAATCACAGAACTATTTCAATAATCATCGCATAGCTAAACACGCGATTATTCCAAAAACACACATTATACCATAAAACACAAACACACACACACACAAGATATCGCGACATTATTCCAAAGCACGATACAGTCGGCACATCAAAGAGAATTCCTACTTGGATCGCGTCGCGGTTCGGTAGTCGGCGCTCCTGATCGCTTTTTTATAGTTAAGCTGTGCACATTGTGCTGAAATAAGTTGCTTGAGTATAAAAGTTACGGGTTAAGTTGTATGGCCAATATTGGACAATTGAGAGGAACGTTGGTTGATCACTTTTGTTTACTCAGAAACATTATTTAGAGTGCCTATTGATATGGCAGTTTCATATCTTTAGTTTAATTGAAATACCTATCCTTCTATCATTTACCATTACTAAAATGATAGATAAATCGTACTTACAAAGAAGCTTTTCTAGACTATAATCAATCAAACAATTTTATTACCTAAGTTAAACTGTAATCAAAAATTTGTTCTAACAGGGCTGACAGTAAAAAATGCACAATTTTTTTTTTGCGAGCATAATAAGTCTATATAAAAAGTCTAGCAAGATTAATCACAGACTATTGCAAAAATTAACAGTTAAACTTTAAACGTTTTCGAACACTATCAATATGAGCACAGCCTAACAGACCAGTTAAGTTACACACAGTTTGATAACGCGGCGGCTTCGTTTGTCCCTATATTGATCAGATCGCACAAGACCGTATTATGAATACTGATCTAAATAAAATCTTCCAATATACGTAATAATATTTGTATTTTAAAAAGCAGTTTTTTAAGGGAAAAAATAAATTAAAATCTAGGTGTTTTGCAGAAATTGACTTTTAGAGAATCAAGATCTCAAATCGAGAGAATTAAAAATTCTATGCTTCTTAAGATATTTTTGTATTCAGTACCAAATTCACAACAAGCAGAGCAGAAATTCTATTTTTAGCCCAGTAATTTTTTTGGAAATGGCCGAAGAAATGAATTTTCTCTCTCCTCATTACAATTTATTGTTAGTTTTAAATATTAGCTTCGTCATTTATAAAATTCTTTCTACAAGTCGTCTCCCCTGTTCACGATCCGTTTTATATTCTCACAGTATCTTACTCTACAAAAACGTTCAATTTTCTATCTCAGGCCACGTAATTGAATAAATAAATTAAAATCCTATAAGGTTGTACATCACTACGCAAATAAAGTAGGCAAAACGAAGCGTAGACAGTCGACTAGCGAGAGATATTATCGTCCCCCATCTGTCCAGTCGCCGCTCCATATCTAGCATTTTCTATCCTCCCATCTTGAAATACACCTACCCTTACAACGGATAAAGAAACAACCTATCCTTGATCTAGAACACAAACACGCCGCTAATTAATCCATGCCATTCGACGTCACTATCCGAGATTTATTGCAATCCATTATAATTCCGCGGAAACTTCAATGCGAACAACTGAAGATCAACCTTCAATAGTAAAAGTCGGAATTGGGGACGCCAATTAAATCGTAGCATCGTAGCAGCAAATTTTGAGACGGGTCTCCATAAACATAAACTGTCCAAAGATCCATAGCGAAATTTACGGTTGTCAATAAAATTGGTTCATTAAAAATTTTTGCTTGATTGGAATTATATAAAAACATTTGATCTGAATTATAAAAAGCGCCCACTGGCCGTCTAATCACCGTAAAATTCGGTTCGGAGTTTTATCGATAGTAGACTTTGAGAAACTAATATCAATAAAGAGAAAATATTCAATTTTGAAGAATGATAATTATGATGTTGTGTGTTGACGGCGGAGAATTTATGAATTATGACGTGAACTGTCTTAAGGAAGCCGAAGCTAAAAGATTTGTGGCTTGTTAGCATAAAAATATATTTTAATATCTGATAATGAAGCCTGATTGAGTGATATCTATAAAATTGATTGTTGTTGATGTTTCAACCTGTTTAATGCGTTCACCCTTCGTGAGAAAAATAAAGCTCTTTAAATATAGCGGCATTCGTCTGTGGAGTTGGAATAATTTTCAATTCAACAGATGGATGTCGATAAAGACGGTTGAAAAAGTATTGGTGGGTTAATTCTTTTGATTGACAGATGATGGAGAGATCGTTAGTCCAAACCGCTTAGTTCTTTATCTATATATTTATAACTTTGTTTCTAACTGATCATTTTCTTCCACAGATTCACCGTTAGATCTATCCACATCCCTCCTTTCGAGGGTCCTCCTACCAATTTCTCCCCCTTCTGGTGCAGAAGATGAACACAAGTCTGTATCGGGAGACTCCTTAACGTCATCATCAGCCGGTTCATCAAATGAACTCCTGGATATGACTCCAAAAATCCAAAGAAGACCAGCCAAGTCTGAGAGAGCGTTGCTACCTTGTGAAGTTTGTGGGAAGGCATTCGATAGGCCATCCTTATTAAAACGGCATATGAGAACGCATACTGGTAAGATATTTACATAATCAAAAATATTTAATAGTAACTAACATTTTTTTTCTAAATATCTAACCACAATTTACTTGTTCAAGCAACATTTTTGCATGTTTTTTTCCTGTTTGATATTTTGAAATCTAATAAAATAATTATAATGAATATTAATTCACATTAAAATAAATAACGAGTCGATCACCAGTAATTCGGGCACATCATTTAAAAATATTGATTTAATTTGCTCCTGATTAAATGAATTGGTATTACAGGCCCCAAGCCATAAGATGTAGCGATTTTATAAAAATGTTTTTTTAGAAAGAAAAAAGAAATATTATTTTGAAAATGCTTATTTATTTGAGACATACAAACTCAAAGAAAAAAAGCATCAGTAATGTCCTTGTTAATAAATATCAAAATTTATTTATAATTGCAAATTAAAAATAAATATTTTCACAACTAGACCAGATTCTAAGTTCAGTGTAGAAATTAAATTAATTAATAATTTATCGCTAACTTTTTGCGTTTCTTAATTAAAGTAATCAAATCAATATGGGTTTATCGTAAATAATTTTTAACGAAGGAATGGACTACCGTAATATTATATAGTATCTTGTCATTTCTTGATACATTAACATCAACTAGATTTGTTGGATTTTATTGCTTTAACTTTTTATTATTTATGTTCGCTTAGAAAACTTGTATTACAAACTTTATTGCTGTTTGTAAAATTGCGTCCAAATGAAACTCTGTCAGGATATGCCAATCCTGACAGAGTTTCTTTAAAACTATCAGTTTCGTTATTTAGCTTCTTTACATATATTGTTCAAAGTTTTTAGAGTACAAGTGCTACAGTAAAAGAAATATATACAAAAATACTACATAAAAAACAGGTTATTACATTATATACACTTTTTTTCATCTATTTCCTCAAAAGTCCTGTGACAAAGTTGTCAATCTTTTAACGGTTCCCAATGTAAACTCAACAGTACTTTGTCAAATTGGCACTTTTGCCCAAAAATATCCTTTACCTACAAATCAAAATAGATCTCTCTATATATTTTGAATATTCTCAGGTGAAAAACCCCACGTCTGCATGGTCTGCAACAAGGGTTTCAGCACATCGAGTAGCCTGAACACCCACAGACGCATCCACTCCGGAGAGAAACCACATCAATGCCAGCATTGCGGGAAGAGGTTCACTGCCAGCTCCAACCTGTATTACCATCGAATGACGCATATAAAGGTAAGTTATTTACTAAAAAAATATAGAAAAATCATGGTAAATAAAGAAAAAAAATATGATGAGGTATATCAGTGAAGAGTTTGTTTGCTTGGACGTGCTGAGGAACTCCTGGTGCACTTTGAAAAAAGTAGCTCAGTATTAGATAGGTCATTTATCGAGCAAGGCTTAGGTAATTTTTTTATATGGATTCGTAGAGAAGTCCCCAAGGGATGGGTGAAACCTCTGGCAGAAGCTAGGAAAGAAACACCATCTTGCCCAGGACATAAGAAATCAGCTTATTTCTAATCCATATTTATATGTACTGATGCTGCATTTGTTTTTTTCACTGTCTCCAGTTCTTCCACACCTTCATTTACCAAAAGATTTATTTGAATACTTTGAACCTTCTCACTTGCGCCGTAAAATTCATTGAAGTTAAAGACACCAGTTTATTTATAAATTAGACTTAATTTCTCCCAAAACTGGCCTCATCAGTCTCATCTTACAATATGATTTTATTCCACCATCAAAGCATAACTCTATTCCCAGATCAGTATAACTCCTTTGTTTTGGTCTCAAGTTATATAGTTCACACACAGTTCTGCGTGTGCGCAACCGGCCGTAGAAGTCATGCCCACCGGACCATAGACGTGGGAATAGGTCGTAGGTTGCGTTGATTCACTCCATGGATATCACTCCAGTTTTTTTGTGATATTATTGTACGTTCGATTTTGCTCAGGGATTGCCATAAAGGACTTTATAACACACTTGGTTGGTGACATTTGGTTGGTGGTGTTGCATATTGAAATGGCTTTATCAGATGAAGATAGTTTGAAAATCTTAGTAATTAACAAATATGTACACGTTTTCATATTTGTTTAGTATTGGATCATAAAAGAGGTGTTTATCTTTAAAAAATACTGCATTCATTGATAAGTAATTTTCTAAGGTGAAGGAACTATTAATTTTAAAATATACCTCCGGAACTATATTATTCAATTGTTTAGGAATAATTTGATGATATCAAAAGTAAACTTTGTTTCTTGTGATGGCAGATAACTTATATTTTGTTATACAGTAGGTGTCTCATTTTCAAAATTTATTTGATTTCAACAATGAAGCTGTTTATTCGAAATTTGCATATTTTTTGTTTTAATTGACGTCAAATGGTATTGTTTGTGTCAAGAATTATGTATTATGGTTTTCAGGTTTTTGAAGGACATTAATAATATTATATTCCCATGCAAAAATGAGGTGCATGGAAACCTGAATTTTATTAAAATGTAGCAATTTATAAGTTGACCATAATTTATTTAACATTTATAAAAGAACTACTAATAAATACTGCTGCCCATTTCCGAGCAGAGCGTACCACCAGTCGGTCACCAGAGCCTCGTCCAGTGTATACTCAAAGTTACATAGTTAATTTCCCAAATGATTATAACATATATATTATAAACTTTTCAGTACTGCAGAATAATGAAAAAAAAACTAATAATTAAAATACTGAAACAGATACACAAGCATAATGAGTAAGTAAGGTAACTATTATTACCTACCCAGCAATTATGGAATCCTACATTGATTGCAGAAATATTCGCAAGATCCAATAAAAAAAAAAAACGTTTTATCCTTGAGATCTAAACAATGAGGTCCATTACAGTTTTTTTTAATGATAATTCACATGAATGCATCCTTTTTCATAGCTGTGACTTGTCTATGGTTATAATTGTTGTTTTTTTCTAGATCTCGCGTGCAATGTATTGTTGTAATCTTAGATAGTTCCGTGATGTGGTGTAATGTACAATAAAATTAATAGTCCTGTTGCGTATAAAAACTTCTTACGTAGGTGCTTACTTAACATACCTAGTTTGAAACAATTGCATAGCTACGTTATTCTATGTAGGTTAAGCTAAATGGAAACAACAGCTGAAAGTAAACTGAAAACTTTTGATTAATTATTTGTTGATTAAACTTTCAATAATTTTATTTTAAAAGCATTTATAACACTGATTTCGTTATTTTCTTTTGAACAGTTTTATTTAGTTCACATATTTCTGCCCATTTATTTTGATAAATATCCCTGCATTAAAGAAAAACAGCAATGGTTCTTATACATGATTATTTATCAGAAACAAATCAAAAAATAAAAACGCCAGTTCCCACGTCAAAAAACACCAAGAAAACATACTAGCCTCTTACATAAATACTCCTCATAATTAAGTAAGTTTCTAAGTGATGATAATATACCAAAGTGCTATACTACGGTTCGGTAAAGCCTCATATAATACTGTGGAGTTACCGTGCTCACTTCCCATAACGCCCCACCTTAAGTTTTTACTTATTTAACTATGACCTCATGTGTCCGCGACTTAAGAAAATCACACAAGTGTACACGGTGGTTGAACACAGGGCTGACACAAACAAGTTAGAAAAAAACGAAAAAAAAAAAACATAGGTAGGTATACCAATTCTGAACTGACAACCTCGTTTTTTTTGGAAAGTCAATCAAATGAATAGTATTTCGCACATTGATTGAACTTTTGAAAATCTTTACCAGATATATACAATACTGTGGACTGAGAAAAGTAACTTTGTATTGTTTCACCACGCCATAACCATAAGTTTTTTAGGGTTCCGTAGCCAAAATGGCAAAAACGGAACCCTTATAGTTTCATCATGTCCGTCTGTCCGTCTGTCCGTCTGTCCGTCTGTCACAGCCGATTTACTCGGAAACTATAAGTACTACAGTGATGAAATTTGATGGGAATATGTGTTGTATGAACCGCTACAAAAATATGACACTAAATAGTAAAAAAAAGAATTGGGGGTGGGGCCCCCCATACATGTAACTGAGGGATGAATTTTTTTTTTTCGATGTACATACCCGTGTGGGGTATCAATGGAAAGGTCTTTTAAAATGATATAAAGTTTTCTAAAAAACATTTTTCTTAAAGTGAACGGTTTTTGAGATATCAGCTCTCAAAGTCGTAAAAAGTATGTCCCCCCCCCTCTATTTTTATAACTACGGGGTATAAAATTCTAAAAAAAATAGAGGTGATGCATGCTAATTAACTCTTTCAACGATTTTTGGTTTGATCAAAGTATCTCTTATAGTTTTTGAGATAGGTTGATTTAACTGTAATTTACGGAACCCTTCGTGCACGAGTCCGACTCGCACTTGGCCGGTTTTTTTAACTAGGCGCCTAACCAACATTTGACACATTTTCTAAATACAGTGTGACAAATTACATCAATAGCTTTCACTCCAAAAACATCATCAAAAACCCATACATCACCCATCACAATAAAACAAAAACAAGAAAAAGTAAAAAAACAAAAAAAGGCCAAACTCTCGATCTACATCCCTTATTTCTTAAGACGCACCTGCGGTCACAGGTAGTTACGGTAAAGTTAGGGCCAATAAATTGCGGGTCACCGTGAGAACTTCTGCAGTCAATGACTGTGACGCACATGTGATGTATCGACGGTATGAAACAATGCTGAAACCGTGAAAGGCGATCCAATAAATTTTAAGGATGGCTTACTTTCTTTGATTTGTTTTTTCTCTGTTTGCTCTTGATTGTTTTTGTTTTGATTATAAGTAATTTATTTAATTGGGCAAATGACTTGATTAAAGATTTTGAAATACGAGTGATGAAGGCTATCTTAATTGTTTTATTTTCAGTCTTTTGGTTACTTATGTGTCTTTTAATTCCTCCTTAATCTGCGCCCGCAGATTTGATTAGGTGGGTATATTCATTTTATGACCCGTAAACCAGAATGTCAAGATTTCATGAAAACAACACGGCAATTAATTCAATTTCAGATAAGGATCTTGATATAAAATCATACTTGCGTGCGTAAACAAAAGACTCGAGTAACGATCGGATGGGTGCTATTGTTTAAAAGGGCGTAAGTCTCATAAAGTGAAAAAAATATCACCATATTTTTTGCTTTGATATTTTCATATTTTATGTTCATTTTTAAACGCACAATGTTTCAGAAATATAAAAACGAAAAAAAAAACTTTTTATATTTTTTCTGATTTTTTCAGTAAATTTTAGTATTTTTTTACAATTTATATTTATTTCCATATTCAAATTCGGGCTCGATACTTACGACCTTTTTTAAGGTGGCATTTCAAAGGTTCACATACGATCGTGTGAACTATATGTCCACGGTCTGATGATCTTGGCGTCTTCAGCAACGTCTTTTGCTTACGATACGGTCCGTGAACTCATGGGAACCACCATTTTTGGATGTCTGTTAAAAACGTTTGACTGAGACCCTACCTAAAATGTTTTTTGAACAATTTTCTGCGTGGTGAAACAACTCTGTGTTAAAAAACAAGGTTGAGCAATTTTTGCACAAAAGCACACTAATAAATCATTTATCGAATAGAAAGCAATTTCATTAAAAACTTGCTAATTTGTCAATTAAAAATCTCATCCAATTCTAACTTACACCAATAATAACAGCTTAGAGCAATTAAAATTAATTAATATAACTTGTTCAAATAAATTCAAAATTCCTTCCAATTTATTGGAATCAAAATCTAGATTAGCTGTGTATTTGAACATGGGCAAGTAAAGAAAATTGATAGACCATCCTTTCTTCGTTCGTTCTTTGATCGATCGGCCATTCTACCTCGTAAAATGGATCTTTTCAGCTGTCAAGCGCTGAGCCGCTGAATTAAACTGGACAGTACTGGACGGCTAGTTAAGTATAGGAAAGCTAAATAATAATGCAGCCTTCACAATAGCTTGATGGAATCGAGTGATACACAATAGCATGGAGTTTGGTAGGTATATTTTATGGGCTAGTTATGGCTTTGGCTTCTTATGTATGGGCCTTTCAGGATTTTGTTTATATCGGCTTTATGAAAATTGTGTGAAGTTTGTTTATGTTTTTAGTGTGAACAGCTCTATTCTCGACTTAACAGAACTTATTCCTATAGATTTTCTCTACGAAATAAAGCAGAAGTAAAACATAAAAAAGCAGTTGAATATTGGTATCACGAATAAAATATGTGTAATACAAGCCCACCTAATATATTTACTCTAAAGGTGTGTTACGTCGTCACATTGCCTCCAAGTATCACCTGTCACAAACCAAAATCCCGAAAGCCGACATCACCTTTTTAAGAAAAAAAGAAAAAAAAAACTATCAGATTGTCGCCTCATTGGTTTTCTGGCTATGATACACAAACTTCTTAGTGACGTTTTAAAAGTAGAACACAAAAAAAAAAAACAAAAGATAGAAGGGTGCATACGGATCCTTGATAGGTTGTACTGTAATCTTAGCATTTGTGTGCTGATAAAATCGATAGTGGTCAAAAAACTCTTTCGAAGTAGGCAAGTAGATAACAATATCGGCTTACTACAGTTGCAGTCCTCCTAATCTAACAAAAAAATATTATCATTATCTCCACCATATCCCATTCTAATTTGGAATCAGCGCAAGTATTAGGTATAAATTGGTTGTAACTAGGAATGAGTGGATACATTTTTCTAACATACTTCTTAAAATTATTCAATCGACTGATCAATTTAATAGCTCAATTTTGCACTTATTAATTTCTGCCGTAACCAATAATGATCATTTTCCATATTCGAGGGATAGGAATTTGACAATGATTGTATGGGTCCCATGTCAAAATAATATCTCTAGTATGCATATCTTCAGATAGGTTATTGGAAACAACCGTAAAACAGGATTGCCATTCTTCACCCTGGGTAAAACGGTCCTTCCTCAAGTCGCGGTCATCTGCGCGTGCGCTTGACACTTTTCCACTCGTTAGAGGTTCGTTATTTGTTTGTTGTCAGTCTGTCTGTTCGTCTGTCACAGTGTTGCGTCCTTACAATTGGTTGCCGCACAAAGCGGTGGTTTGTGGTCCATTTAGTAGTAGCAAAGCGTTTTACAAAATCATTTTACACTACTTATGAAAATATTCTAAGAGAAACGGTGGTAGAAATCAATTTTATGTTATATCTTCAAAAACCCGCTATATGGATATTTGGTATTGAAGTTGAAGGTATAAGGAACTTATTTTTTACTTTTTAGTACAATATTTTTTGTTCTTTAACCTAAATTTTTTTACCATAATAGTGACAAGGGCGATGAAAATATGCATAAAGCAATGAGACCGTGAACACTTCAAGTAGGTAATAGCCGCTATTGCTTATAACTTGTACCACACAATTTGAGTAACAAGGAGCCAATAAGATTGGTGGTTGTCTCAAATCAGAATGTGATTTGCGTTTGTCAGTACCTCCGCCGACGGACACTTGCCTACCCATTGTAGACAATGATTTTTTATAGAAACATTGTTTAACTACACTTCCTTAAACAGTTTGAATCTTATATAATCTATATTAATGTTCTAAAGAGGACTTTTGTTTGGCTGGCTACGTAACTCCAGAACTGATTTGAAAAAATCGCTCACTGTTTGGAAGATACACTATTCACGGGTGACATAGAGCATTTTGATCCAGTTACAGGACGTTGTTTCCATGGGACGTGACGGTGAAACTACAGGAAATATAACTTACTTACTACTAACAATACCGATGAAGCATGAATGGTCTTGCCAGTCATACGATATTAAAATAAATCAAAAGTGTTAAGTGACACTTTTAACTCCGAAATATCAGGTTTTTCACACTTACTGCAAAACTCAAATACATTTTTATGCATCAGTTTAAAATTATTAATGCGATTAGATCATTATCAGACCAACGATTTGTGAGCTATAGACAAACTAAACCCGATCCCATAAAGTAGAATCGTAATAATGACAGGTGGCATCTATATTATCTATGGCACATTTCCTGCACGATTTTTATAACGATATTATAAGCGAACAGGTGATACGATACTTAGATATTTTTTCGGTAATTTCAGATAAAAGAAGATTTATTAAAAACGTCAAAATCTAGACCACTTATTGCAGTTTAGCTCGAAAATAACTTAATTAAGTTATTTTAAACTGGATATTATGTTTTCGACTAATAATTTTAATACTTAACTACGCTAATAAGATCTATTTTGTAGTGTAATAAATTGATTTAGGTACAATAGAAGTTAGACATCAAACTGGTCTAGGTAATAGTCTAGAAATAATTGGATTAATCAAATTAAATTATTAGTAAGATTGATATCAGTCATATAAAGTGTCTCAATTGAGACACAGCTGTTAATTTTTAAGTCATTCGATTTTCTCTTATCCTGTCTAACTCCTAATAAATTAGTTAGAGAATGTTCTACAATGTGTTATTGTCAAATAAAATATATTTGGTCGGAATACAAGGTTTTACGATACCTTATGCTTTTATAATCTCATTAAAAAACTTATTGATGACGGGTGCGTAGCCTGTCGTGTGCACCTGCCCTAATAAGGGTCTTAAAAATCGGTTAAAACGGTCTTTTGTGCAATTACTGGTTAGATAGTGAAAGACATTTCGATATTGGACGTTTAGTGGTCATTTCTTTTTGAGTTTATAAGTAGTTTTGTTAATTTGCAATTTTGCGTATTTTTTAAGTAGTTTGCTTAAAATGAATTATATACTAGTCTAATAACAGCGTTGTCACATAGTATGTACATATAGTATTAAAAACGCAACAATATCTATTGCAGCTTTATGTAACTTTATCTACCAGAGAACGCTAATAAATTAAAAAGAAAACCCATATTTCCAATTAAATTAACACTATTAATGCATCACATATTAAATTGCATTTTCACTTTTTTTACATCCCTCGTTTACAGGTCTATCTTCATAAATGGCCTATCAATACAAACACACTAAAAACTAGCCTAATCACAACTCGATCATAATCACACATAAGAATCGAACGGTAAAAATCTTTAATTGAAATAAAAAACAAGCTTAACCATAATTTGGCGAGAGTAACATTCCATACCACATAATTAGGCCCGCGTCACACATCTATCTATCCATATCTATAAAATAAGAATCAGAATCATAATTCCACTTGTTTTAACAGGAAGTCGATTTAATGAATTTTTATTGGTTACCAAAGACTTTCGAATAATGAAATCTGGGCGTTATATGACGACTAGTTTATGTCTATATCTGTCGACTTTGTCGGGTCTGTTCATTTCGATTGAATATATTATAGTCTGAGAGACAGGGGCGTTAAACATTATCAAAGCCTTAGTGATAATTTTTGTAAATTGAGTTTGAAAGTAATTTCTACCTAAAATTGAAGGAGTAAAGGTATTGCAATTTTGATGTAATTAACACGCCTTCATACTAAATTAGTGGTTAGCCATGCATTTAGTAATTGACCGGGGCTTATAATTTGAGCATGCAATTTTTAAACTAAGTTTTATACTAGTAGATAGAATTTCCTGTTTTAAGCTATTGAAAAATATTAATTTGAAATAGATAAAAGTGTCAATAAAAAGTAGGTGCCAACATAATAAAATATGAATAATTTCTTATTCAAATAAGTGCACTTAAAACATACGTTGCGTCATCTAATTGACGGATTAAGTAGATAAAATATTTGTAACTCAGTCTCCGAGCCTATACTCAAGTAATTAACAGCGAGGCAAGTTGACAATTTAAACTAGTACAGCTTTTTTTAATGTCGGTTGGAAATTGGGGGCCAATCTCCAATCGTTTGTCCGTATGCACATAAAACAAGCTTCGGAACAACCGTTAGAGGAAACATCTTAATAAATATTGTAATTATGTCGTAATCGCACCTAATTGTGTAGTGTTTTTGTTGACATATTTATTTTTGTGGGTTCTTACGTTAATTTACTTTATTTACTTAAATTATAAAACAAGTCCCTATTTTCACACTAAGAAAAACATTAATTTATTTATAAAATAAATAATTTCACATAATTAATAATAAGATTAATTTATATAATAGTATATGTTATTAGGTTCTTTTCTAAATTACTTTCTATAAGCTTTTGAATGCATTTCCCACAAAAAATCCCATTCTTTCAGCCTAAGTTACATTCACCCATTATCTTGTCACAACATCACCAAAGTAATAGGTAGTTCAATAGTAAAACAGTTGTAATCACAAAATCACTAACTTATACATTTTAATGTTTCACAAAATGAAAGAGGCACGCGTTTCTATGGGATTGTTTACGATTTGTATGAGAATATATGAGAAAGCATCGATTTATGAGTAACTGTGTTCGTAGCAAGATTTGTAAAAGGCCGCCTTTGATATCGGAGTCAGAACTTTATGTATTACACGGGTTTTATCGCGGTTATGTGATCAAGTATTAATAAATACATAGCTTTCGTTTTAGATCTGTTTCTTGAATAGATTCTTGTCTCTGTCATGTAAAGTAGGGCTAAATAAACTATGGTAAACTATGAAATAATCAGCAATTTGTTTTCATCACTATCATTATAATTACCCTGATAAGTCAATTAAATGTACAAAAAAAGTGTGTAACTAAAGCTGTATATTCATATTGCCTACAATAAAGTCTCAACTTAAATTATACACAACGCCATCAAAGAACCATAATGGCAAATCCAGACACAAGAAAAAAAAACAAATGAAATAACAGATGTACGAAACAATTTCACCTCGCAATCATCAGTAGCTCATTTCATTTACATTACAATTATTGCACAAACGATCCGGGTGCATTTTTTCTGACCTACAGTGTACGCTAAAGGTGCGTCTACACGGTGTAAGAAGCTTGCGCATGTTGAGGCACATGCGCAGGTTACATACATTTTAAAAACGTGCGGATCTAGCGACTGTTATTCAACGCCCTCGGCAGTCGTTACAGTTAGTCAGAAGCCAGTAAGTCTGATGCCAGTCTAACCAAGGGTTACTTATCGGGTTCCCCGGGTAACTGGGTTGAGGAGGTCAGATAGGCAGTTGCTCCTTGTAAAACACTGGTACTCAGCTGAATCCGGTTAGATTGGAAGCCGACCCCAGTGTAGTTGGGAAAAGGCTCGGGAGATGATGATGATTATCTAGCGACTCGCGCATGTAACAAAAGCAAAATACCCGCCCGCGTGCTCTGTTGTATGCGCACGGGTCACTTGCACATGTTACATAACTCGCTCCAGCTACAAGCACCGAGTAGACGCACCCTAACTATTGTACATCGCGTGACAATTGTCAGCCAGATACACTTGATTTACAAATAATGACCCAATGTTGTAACGAACAATCATAATTCATTTTAATCAAGACACGTGCGCCATCTTGGATTTTTTTAGGTTCTTTATAGAGTAAAGAAATGCGTGCAGCTAATACTTTCCGCTTGAGTTGTGTATGTGTAAAAAACCTTTTTGCAGATGTGTCAATTATGGTAGATTTTCCTTGTAATGGCGATCAGTGATTATGGCCTATTGTTATGGGACTCTGTCACGGTAGATTGACATTTTGTTATGCAGTATAATATGTACTTGGGTGTCTGCAATGATAATAATTGCCACTTTATTATACTGAGTACGTAAAGTCGTTAAGGTCAGATGGTCTTTACATCCGTATTTGTTAAGTTTATTAATAGTATTTCTTACTGTTACGTTTGTATGTGTAATTTTATTGTGGATCAGTATTGACTCAGGCATTGTCAGGGATGTCTTGCGATGTGATTGCCAAATCACCATGGTACAATTTTTATTTATTACCGCTTCTTAATGATACATTTTGGCGATAGAAGAAATTTTTTCTCATAATATATATTACAGAAAATAAAATCTCTATACTTATGTCACAGTTGCTTGAAATTTATTAATATCTCAAATAATATTATTATCTCAAACCAAACTATTTCCCGTCAAAAACACACTTAACACATCAACTTATTCAGTTACGTTCCATTTCACGTCACAATCAATGCATCGACCAGTTGTGTCACCAACTCTATTAAAAAAGCTAATAATTAATAATACCACGAGAGTATGTCTCGCCTGCAGATAACCCGAGACAACTTTAAAATGAATATTCAAGATCGTGTTAATACCTTCGGCTGCCATTCAATCAGCCTAAAATGATTTATATGGCACTATATGCTGACCAAATTTCAACTGTGTTACAAAGACATCAAGGTTTAATTTCGCCTGTGTTGATGTTATAAACAGCCCTTATCAACCGCCCACGGATTTGTTGATCTTTTTTATTTGATGTCGTAATTATGGCGTTCGTTTGATATTAATTTATTGGGAGCTTGAATTATCGTTGTGTTTACAACAGTAGCACTTATTTTACTGTATTAAATTAAGTTCTTCATTCGTTAAAAGGTGAAATAATCTAAGCTAAAAATAAAATATTATATCCTTTTCCCATAAATTAAAACGACATACCATCACAAAATCGCATACAGATCAAAAGATACTCAAAACAGCTTCAGCAATTCTGAGATTACTAACATCCAATACATACAGCCTGTCAAAACCCTTTCGGCTTTACCGCAGATCGATCAAAACTAGTTCCACGTTCGTTTCTGCTTACCCCATCTACCATACAAGTACATAAACAAGTCCATTCATTCCTGAGATTAAACGTTCATGTTTAAAAAGAAAAATAACGCTGGCCGGCACAGCGGTAGATTGCATCTGTTGACCGTCTGCACTATCAATCATTATTTATCCTTCTTTTGCTGTGGACTGTACTGATTAAATTATTCCACGGAGGTGACTTAATGAAATAGCCTGGTTATTCACACTGAGGTTATTGACGGCACTATCTCTCTAGATACCACTCTCATCTACGTATACTATATTCTACAACATGATAAAGATTAAACATATTTTTGTTTGTTTGTGCCCTAAAAGCTCCGAAACTACTGAATCGATTTGAAAAATTCATTAATTGTTGGAAAGCTGCACTCTTCTCGAGTAACATAGGCTACATTTTATCCTGGTGCTACCAGTAGTTCCCACGGGACGCGGGTGACACCGCAGGAAAAAGGCTAACCTTATTTTTTTTGTCTTTAAATGTCGAATCAGCTTTCGCCATATTATTTGTGTTGTATAAAGATAACTGCAATACTAGAGGCATTGTAGATGCATTACCGTTCCTAAGATAAGCTGAAATTAATGGCGCTCATGTGACCTTTTAAGCGAAGTACTGTATCGCTTCTGATGTAGAAATTGGTAGTACTCGTAGTATATAATAATAAATGAGCTATGTAGAAGTCATTAGCGACAAACAATTTAAATAATATTTTTCAAAATGATTATGAGAAAAATCGAGAAAAGTCTTGTTTGCATCGAAGGAAGATAACGACTCATAACGTCACTAGCTGTTTTCGTCGATTTTACTGCCGTCTCGGGAGAACTTCCTTGCTTGAATGAAATACAGCTTATATAACACTCGTATAACATTGTTTTCTATCGACAAAATAATTTTTGTAATCAGTCCTTATAACTACGAATTCACAAACTTAACTTCATAAAGTATAACTTTAGTGTAGATACAGGAAATTCTCAAAACATATTCGAGTTCCACTTTATTCACATTCAAATATAAACTATATCATTTCTAAACCAGTAACAAGAACACACTCCAACCAAAGCCATTCATTCATAAATAGTTTAAATCACGCCTTTTGTACGAACCTAAACGGTAAACTTGATAAATTTTACTTAATGCCATATACACAAATCATAGCAACTAGTGGACACCCTATTACGTCAAGTTATGCACACGCAAAGACACAATTGTGGGCGAACGGAGAATCACCCATCATGGCCGCCTAACCAATAAATATGCATACATTGTCAATTAATAGCGTTTATTAAATTAATGGACGCTTGCTATTAGAAATGATACTGTTAAAGGAATATAGTTTTAAGGGTTCTGCACCTGCAAAAGATTAATAAGGTTTTAACAGGAGATCTATGATAAAGATTTTTTGTAAAACTATAGTGGCGTAAATGATTGGCACTAATTAATTGGTAGGAGATCCGATTAAGATAGTCTCATGACTGATAGTTTGCGAAATCCAAAACGATGAGGAAAAGTTGTTCCCTTACAAGTTCAAGAAGTAACTTCTATCCTCTTTTTTATTTTCAAAAGTTACAGTAACAGAAATTACAGCCTGATAAAAAACATTAAACAATGTAAAACCACAGCAGTTCAATGACTGAATAAATCATAATGATTTGCGTAATACTAAACACTGAATTTCAGAAAACGGTTACGGAACCCAAAACCGTCTGCAATAAACCAAAGTGAACCCGTTCCGAACCACGAATAAGGGCTTCATAATAACACAGCCCTCTAAGATATACTATGTTCCAATTAGTTAACTTCTTGTCCTGACAACGATTGGTCCGACACCACAATATTGATTAACTGAATCCCCAGATAATTGGCTATGTGGTTATTAATTAGTTCTCCATAGAATATATTAATATTTATAAGTAATTTTGTGATAGTACTCGGTTCATAACTTTGTTATTTTGAAACGGGTTTTCGCTTTGGGTTATTCGATTAAGGAATTGATTGCTCGTCTAGTAAATCAAGTGTTTGAACCGGTATTGCTTCTGTTTTGTGAGGGGAAAAATAAGTGAGATATATTGGCTGGGAACGCTCATGTCCCTGTTTTTATTTTGTAAGGTTCTTAGCGTAAATTGTTTTTGTCCGGTACAAAGTTTGGTTTATTTAGTGACCAGTAAAAAAAAGTTATTATACTGGATTAAGATATTAATTGATTCAGAAAATAAAGGTACCAAGAAAGTACTATCATTTGATTTCAAAGGCTGAAAATCTAAGACATCTTTATGGCTCTTCTTATTTTCTGAATAGATCAGGTGCATAATATTTTTTTTCTTCGAACAATTATATTCTTATAAATGAAACAATATTGAACTTATATTTTTTTCTTTCATCATCCTTTAATGATAAACTGCAATTCCTTTAATAACCACTCCAACAAAATAGATAACAGAACACCGCACCACTTTTTACAAACCCACGCATATCCTGACTACCGAGAATAAACGTTAACGAGATCAATACCGAAATACCTTCTTTGGTTCTCTTCGGTTATTCAGCAACAATTTATTTAGCTAAATTAACCGAAGCACAGCGTATTTGCATTCGATTTCCATAACGCGGTATTGGCGTATCGAGACGCCATACGTCACTGTTGCATCGAGATACAACCCGTAAGGACTGCTTGATCGATTGTGCGATTCGAACATCGAGAATTTTACGGTATTAAAACGTTAATTTTAAGTGGTCACGGTGTTTAGGGACATGTTGTACATTTGACACGGTATTAATCATTGTGTGTTTAATTTTGTTGGTTTAATTTTTTATTGGGAATAATTTATTTTGTTAAGTCAATTATTATTATTTATTTATTTTTATACAAAAGAAGTCATTTGTGAGATTTTGTCAATACAGTAGTCATCTATTGCTTATTATGTATAGTCATAGAAGCTTGATTTGATAAAAATAAGAACTAAAATAAATTGTCATTTAAAGCTATTTTAGGTACAGTTAAAAGTGAGTTTAACTTTTAACTTTAATAGCAAAAACAATATTTTCATTCAGTCAAAATATTTTCTTTTTTTTCCCACAAGAAATATATACTATCGAAGCAATATCGTTTGTCATAAATAATCCAGGCTCCTTCATTATCGGAGTACAGATGAGACGGCCGGTTTTTTGCCAGCCTCGTGATTTATCCAAAGGAAATTGTCAGACAACTAATGGGTCTTTGTTTATTGATTTATATGTTGCAATATTCGGTAGCGAGAAGGGTCGGTATAATATCGGTACTCGTTTTTTTGCTCCCTGATTGAGCTACTGCATAATCCGCCCACAAGAAGATGGTTATACCGAACGCTCACAGCCCAACCTATTGCTGCCTTTTTAATTTAGAATCCTAATCAAAATTATAGGGTTCGTAGATTGGTGTGAATTAGCGAGTAAAAATTTAATGGGAACGCTTCTAGGATGTATCTTTATTAAGTTTTTTTAGTGTACAGGAAATTATTTTAGAATTAATTAAAGTTTTTGATATATTGTTTTGGAAAGACGGTAATAAAGTTTAGAACAAAAAGATTTGATGGTTTCGATTTGAGAAGTAAGTTTTATGGCATATAATAGTGTTATTTATGATTTTGAATACGATATATCACGTCTAGATGGATATTATTTGCGGTATTTTAAGATTATTAAAGAATCTCGTTATTATATTACAGTTATTTGCAGGTCAGATTTACTGCAGATTACCGCTGGCTTCGAAAATAGACCACGTAATGATTTTAGTTAAATAGGACTTAATAAGTACTGTTTATTATTGTTAATAAATATGAGTGCCAAACAATCTTTATTTTCACGACTTCTGACCAATCTGCAACTACATTATTAAGTCACGATCATTTGAATGTCGTGCGAACATTGAATACTTTAATGATTTATTTTCAACAAAGTATATTTACAAGTAATAAAGCTCCCGTCGTAAAGTTGTTTTAGATTTTCAAATTAATTGATTGCATTTTAAAAACAGTTATTTTAACATTTATTATACAAATGGTATTGGTTCTACTTTCTCTTTAAATGTCGTGACAAATGCTCTAAAATTACACATAACAAAATGCAGACGTAATTAATAATGTAGATAAGGCATTTAGGAAAGAGGTATCAATGTGTACATTATTTCGAGTTCGAAATGTAAAAATGTTTAATTGACAAACAGCTGTCTGATTGAACTGTTTATTATGCCATATCCGATGACTCACACATTTTTAGGTAGTAAGAAGCCAATTCTAACTACCAGTCTTACCTAAGGCTATTGCATTGAGGAGGTCAGATAAGCAGTCGCTGTGACTAATTTATTATTTGAGATTTTAGTATGTTCTTGTAGGAAATTTTACACCTCGATCCCTTTTGAGTAAGCAGCAGAGCCGATTTAAATCTATCTCTATATTCCAGAGGTTAAAAATATTCAATTCTTCATGCTATATTCCCGAAAAGCCACCGTCACACCGGTCAGCTCAACCACAAAATTGAGCCCATCCACAAACCGACGACTAAAAGTATTAAAGTATTTTGAACGTTCAAATTGAATGTTTTGGTGACCACAAAATGATTTTGACCGTTCCTACCATAAAAACAAATGGTCATTTAGTAGATAGTATGGGAAGCATGGAATGACGATATGGTATTCAGTTCTTCACGCTCACTGTTTTACGGATCATCAGTAGACAGATTTGGTTGTGACTTTTTTTTATTGCGGCTGAGTTGAAAGGTGTTTTTTTTGTGGTGTTAATGTGATGTTAATTAGTGGCTTTTACTACAACATACAATACAAATTTACTACAACTATAAGTACATTATTATGTAGTGGAAAAAATATTCTTTGCTTATCAACAATTTTCTACAGTACCTGCATAATCAGCTTCTAAAGTTTCTAAAAAAATATTGTTGCCTTTAAAGTACATATATTTTGCAAAAAATTATAACGTCATAAAAATATTAATAGCATAAGGTGTCATAAATTTCTTTTGAGCTTAATATACCACGACACCAATACAGGGAAAATATGCAGGAATTTCTAAGTAGCGAACGCGTACCAACTTCTTTTACATTTCTTTTTCCGAATGTCATGCGACTACAATCGCGTCGCTCGTGCGCACATTACCACCGAGCCTAATGTCTCGTAATGACTGCTTCGTAACGCGTGTTAGGCTGCTCGCATGCTCGCGACTAATGCCACCGCGGTTAGTGACGGGCCCATTATGAGTGCGACAAAAAAAGTTTTATAGTAGCTATGTGACCTACAGTTTTGTAGGTGCTTCTGAAATTAGTAGACTTTTATCTCATAATGTTTTGGAATGATTGCTGATAATTTCATCGAGTGAGTTTTAGAATCTTCTAAGCATGATTTTTTTGAAAGATTGATAATGACATTCGCCATACAGGGCCTCAGTCACTTTAAATAAAGTGTAGAATTTCTATGCCAAACTGTATTTCATCACCATTTTCTT
The DNA here is from genome assembly GCA_033682625.1 of Helicoverpa zea x Helicoverpa armigera. Classification (NCBI taxonomy): domain Eukaryota; kingdom Metazoa; phylum Arthropoda; class Insecta; order Lepidoptera; family Noctuidae; genus Helicoverpa; species Helicoverpa zea x Helicoverpa armigera. The sequence goes on along the minus strand of JAWIIS010000038.1, from coordinate 2,849,032 downwards.
TACAATTTTGATATGTTCTTGTACATAAATTGACTCAAAATATCAAGACTGACTGATCCACAATAGCTGGACTCAACAGGTTTGAGCGAGCATCGAGCATCCTTCATTATAAATTCATTTGCGCTCAATGTGCAATGTCATGACTTTGATTATTAATCGAGATGAGTGTTATTAGCTCTTTTATTAGGGTTCCGTACCTCGAAAGGAAAAAACGGAACCCTTATAGGATCACTTTGTTGTCCGTCTGTCTGTCTGTCTGTCTGTCTGTCTGTCTGTCTGTCTGTCTGTCTGTCTGTCTGTCTGTCTGTCTGTCTGTCAAGACCCTTTATCTTAAGAACGCGTGGACGTATCAAGCTGAAATTCACATGAAATACTCGAGTCTATTGCTCCTTTAAGCTGTGAAAATATCAAACTTCTAAGCCAAGCCAATCAAAAGATATAACCGATTATGTCGATATTTTCAACAAATTTTCGACACTCGCAAAGGAATCAAAACCTACAGGGTACTTCCCGTAAACTCAGAATCTTGAAATTTGGCATGAAGCATTGTCATATAATGCAAATATAGGAAAAATTGCGAAAATCAAATTTTTTTAGTTATATAATATAATAAAAATATTTTAATAAAATGAAACTTACTACCTTATTTCTCACGAACGAATAAAGGTACCAAATTGAAATTTATACCAAATACCTAGGTCTATTGTCCCTTTAGGCAATGAAAAAATCAAACTTCTAAGTTAAAGCGATCAAAAGATACAGCAGTTTTACCGAAACCTTAGGCGAATTTCCGTCACACGCTAGGGAATCAAAACCTACAAGGTACTTCCCGTGAACTCAGAATCCCACCCAAAACAAAAATGTGAAAGACTGCCAAGTTCGATAATATGGGAATGCTTCGCCTATAAAAGAAGTGAGATCTGAATAAGTACCAAGTTCCATACACATACCTCAGTTAAAAATAGTTACTTTTTAATGACATTACTTGGCAAGTTTCATACACCTTGTTATAAACCTACTAAACGCAATGAATCAAGTATTTAATTTTCTATTAAAACTTGCCAAGTAACATCATTAAAAAGTAACTATTTTTAACTGAGGTATGTGTATGGAACTTGGTACTTATTCAGATCTCACTTCTTTTATAGGCGAAGCATTCCCATATTATCGAACTTGGCAGTCTTTCACATTTTTGTTTTGGGTGGGATTTCATTTATTTTTGTAAGGTTGTTTATTTTATTTTTTTCTTATGATGAAGTTAGTTAAAGAAATGTCTCATTTATACTATCTTTTAGATTTTTTAATATGCACTATGTTTCTTACAAAGAAATGAACTAGATTAACTAAATGGACTAGATTTACCAACTGACTGACATTATATGTTATCATATATTATGATCGTGGATCAAAGTTACACATTTGTTATTTTCGAAAGTGATTCACACTTGGCCGTTTTCAGATTTTTACTTTACTTTGACTAAATACAAACCTTTGTACCTTTCGAAGATATATTTTATAAATATAGATAAATTTAGTTCGTTTTAGTTCCTTAGGGGTATAAATTTACACCGGGTATAAAACACCTTCATTATTTTGAAACCGACTCACACTTGGCCATTTTCAGATTTTTCCCTTTACCTTGACATAAAGACCTACCTCCATGCCAAATTTCAAGTCAATACGACCATTGGAAGTGGTCTAGGTTTTTGATGAGTGAGTCAGTCAGTCAGTCAGTCAGTGAGTGTATAGTAAAAATAGCGATTTTCTGACGTCAATATCTCAAGACCTACAATAGGTATATTAATGAAATTTTGTATTTTAGATAAGTGAGGGAGTCTCAACAGATACTAGAAATTTGAAACGCGTAAATAAAATAGATTTTGAGTTACAGGGGGGTCGAATTTGGCCCGAAATGGTTCGTGTAATATAACCCACGGCCGGTGTGTCGCTTTTTTTGCTCGAACTTGGCGGACACACTGCCGTGTGTCTAGATCTTGAAATTCGGCACGAAGCAACGTTATGTAGTACAGATAAAGGAAAAATTGCGAAAATGATAAATTTGAAGTTACATAAAATATAAAAAAAATTTATTTGCTTACATGACATAAAATATTTTATTAATTATTATAAACTTACTACCTACCCTTTTTCACATGAACGCGTAGAGATATTAAAGTTTTGAATAAAAAGTGAAATTCATATCAAACACTTCTTAAATATAATTGCCTCTAAACTGTGAAAATTTTTAAATCATTCAAAGGTCATTGGGCACCTTAGTATGGAAACCATACCCACGGCGGATACGAACGAAATATAGCACAGTATAATGATAAAGGCTCTGATTTACTATGGCATTAGTCGCATCAATGTGAACTATGGGAATCTAGAGCAAATCAGGTGTAAACATCAAATATTTTCCTCATTTCAATGGGGAATTTAAACGACCACTTTGACGGATTTGAGAAATCATTTCTTTGTAGTGAAAGAGTATACTCACCGTTTATTTCCATTGTCATCAGGTCAGGGTCTGATGATGGAAATCCTGAGAAATCGAGGGCAACTATCAGAAATTGTAGGCATGCATAGGATTAAAACTTGATTCTCAGATGTTTGTCTGGTGATTCTATCAAACAGTGAAGGTTTAGAGCTTACCTGATGATGGAGACGTGAGAAAGTCGAGAGAACTCCCTAACGGTATGTTTTAGTTACGTCGTGTTTGTGCTTATATTATTCGTATTGACGAGAACTTTTCACTTCACACTTCTAAAAACAACAAGAAAACTGTTTATATGCATCGGTCTAGATCTCGGTGGTTAAATAAATATAGATGCATCTTCTAGACACCGACTTCTAGACCGATGCACCTAACATCTTTTTAATTTATTTCTTGCTTTTGTTTTCTTGTTGCTTTTTTATATGTTTGAAGTTAGATTTGTGTGCAAAATGCTACAAAATAAAATAAAGCCGATTTTGTAAAACCAAGAAAGGGACAGAATTACACTTTTGTCAAGGCTCTAGAAACGTAAAGCCAGCAGCCCCGAATCCTACACTCTAGAAGTCGTTGTTACAATTCGACAGCTACAAGTCGTCAGGCGGTTTCGAAAAAAACCTGAAACTGGAGCTCGTTAGGTGATTAATCCCTCAAAAATAAAAGATCCCATTCCTGCAATGGCTGCTTTAACCCAAGTTAGTAGTGAATTCTCATCACCTAAAATAAGCTCCAACACAAAGTTACGTTATAAATTGTAAAGGAGTTCCCATAACTATATCTGATCTTTGCTATCGATCCCACAATGGCAGTCAAACCTATCTATGTGGAAAGTCTTCGCCAATACGAATAAAATAAGCCCAAGCACGTGGTTGTTGTAACATACCGTTCAGGAGTTCCCTCGACTCTTTGTAGTCTCCATAATCAAATCAGCTCCAACCTGACCAAAACTACCTGGGTGGTGAAACACTTCGACGAGAGGAGGGACGTCGTAGCCACCACGACAACTGAAGCGGCCAAAGATCTAAGAGGAAAGCTTGCGCACCAATTGGGCGATAGGGCGAAGACAAAGGTGCGCACTATGGCCTCAATTTTAGCCAACGGGTTCAAGCCAAATGAGAAATGTCACCGCTTGACGGTAGACGAAGCTCTCATGAACCATTTCGGGGCCATAGTCATGGCAGCAAAGTTGTCTGGTGCAAGCGAGGTGGTCCTCATCGGAGACGTGAATCAGCTACCATATTTGGACAGGGATAACCTTTTTCCATTAAAGTATACCCGTCCATATCTGGTGGCTGGCATCACACAGGAGCTGCTCTGCACCCACCGTAACCCAATGGATGTGGCCTTCGCACTCAGCGAGATATACTCAGGTATATACTCCTCTAAAACGTCGCTGTCTCATGTTCATTCCCTGAGCTTGAAGGGTTTTACGGGAGCGCAAATACCGACCACCGCCCAGAACACCCTATTCTTGGTTCATACGCAAGAAGAGAAATCTTCTCTTATTAGCCAGGGATACGGGTCCGGTGAAGGGTCGCGTACCTTAACCATCCACGAGGCTCAGGGACTGACATACGACAGCGTCGTCATCATAAACACTAGGTCCAGGAAGCTCCAAATTCATGACAGCGTCTCCCACGCGGTAGTGGCAGTGTCGAGACATACGGCTAGCTGCGTCTATTACACAGATGACGCCGACGATGCCACTGGCCGTTTCATAAAGCGAGCGATGGACGCGCCAATAAAAACGGTCGTCGAATACAACCTCAAGACGGCCATGCAACATCGAGACTCCACTGTCATGTTAGCCCTACTAGCACTCGCAAAGTCCCTAGTCGCTAGCGGGAAATAAGACCAATCCCCAATCCGTTCCTGTCCCAAAATCGTGTTTAACTAAGTTACCAAAGTCCATGAATATAGTGTTAAGTATTGTGTAAGTAATAAAAAAAAATCTGTATACATATATATATAAATATTAAAATAAAAACGTAAATACGCGGTGGACTCACATAGTCTTAAGACTAGACATAAGTTGTGAGGCCAAGACGGCAAAAAATTATAATTAAATAAAAAAAAAATGTAAATAAAAGCGCGGACCCTCAAGTCTGCGGTAAGGCTTTATTAATACTAAAAAAAAAAAAATCAGCTCCAAACCTTCACTGTTTACCAGTACCCTCAAAAATACACTCACATGTCTGGTTATGACTCGATGCGTGCCTACAATATTCAAGAGTTGCCCTCGATTTCTCAGGGTTTCCAGATCCTCATCAGATCCTGGTCATCCGAATTGGCATCTTCCTTCTTTATAAAAAGTCTTTAACAATAAAAACTAGCATTGCAACCTGTACAATCTTCTGAAACTGCTTGTCTTTTATATTTTTCAAACAATCCTGGACATTCGTCTCCATGGAATTTTAATAAAATATTTATATTCAAAGTAACGTCATACCATTCTCCACAATTTAAAACTACTTTGATTCATGTCCGCCACTTTTTACAAAGCGGGTCAGATATGCCCAATGACCTTTAAGACATAATTAGTTATTTTCAATCAAATTTCTGAAAGATGACTATAAAATGTTGTATATAAATAACTTTAATAAAATAACTTTTACAAGGTACTGGCCTACTATTTTAGTTATATTATAAAATAAAAAATATTAACTACTTTGATTCTCACGAAATTACCATAACTATGATTGTTCTAAACTGAACGGTTGGCCCGAGACTCACTTTTTATCTATACAGGATTTGTACGGAACCCTCGGTGCGCGAGTCCGACTCGCGCTTGGCCGGTTTATTGTTTAAATGTATCGTTTTTTTTTCTTTTTTCGGATCTTTATTGTGAGTTTTATGAGTCAGTCTTACAATTTGGAATGAATTCGGTAGTAATTATTTTTCTGATTGGGGTACTAAAATTATGATTTAAGGTCTTCGAGTCTTGTTTTCTTTTTGAGCAATTGCGAAGTTTTAAGTCGTCTTTAAAGGATTTCAAGCTTCAGCTGTTCAATCTTCTTCTTCATAGTATGAAACTACGTATTATATATTACTATTTCTTCCTAGAAATCCTTTTAGTACTTGACCGTGACTTGCATTTTATCTAATGGCTTTCCCGAGCGTGTGCTGTGAAGGACGTGGTCTGTTTCAAGATATGCATTCTTAGCAGTCATCCTACACAGAATATCCTAGTTTACTGTATTAGCTTACTAGTGGATCCTAAGATTTTATCTATTAATCGATGATGTGTGTTTAGAGTTCCGTTTTAGGCACTGTATTTATCGAACTACAGGCGTCTCGCCTTTTTTATTTTTGCCAAAGCAAACCTGTTATGTTTCGAAATCTCATAAGCCTTGCTCACTATTTCAGTTTAGAAAAAGTTCATAAGCAAGAAACACCTATGACCCTACAGCCAAGTCCCTTTCTAGAATTTTCCCCTCAAAAGATGTACATTTTTATATTTTTAATAATCTAACTCAATATTTTTTCTTTCACAGGAGAAACCCCACAAATGCAGCCTCTGCTCGAAGTCCTTCCCCACGCCGGGAGACCTGAAGTCTCACATGTACGTGCACTCCGGCTCCTGGCCTTACAAGTGCCACATATGCTCTCGAGGCTTCTCCAAGCATACTAACCTGAAGAATCATCTGTTCTTGCATACTGGTAAGTTTTCGGTTTTCGTTGTCCACTACGATAAAAAAGTTCGTCATTCTATTATTATGTAGTCATTTTTAGTGAAGTCATTTTTGGAAAACCGTATCAGTAAATTATTATATAAACACTTACATAAACTCCAATCCCTTTCAAACAATCTTGATACTTAGGTATCTTGAGTACGGTTATATTACTTTTGAGTTAAATACTTACAATTTGAGAGCTAGATTTTTTTATCATGTAAATTACTTGCCGATATCACTGATAGATGATGGTGTCTTACAATCAATCAACAAGACATACTCTAGGGGTAAAATAAAATTCTACTTTTCTGTTTTTCACGATTGTTAATATATTTTATTTCTTTTGTTACAGCCAAACACCAAAGGAACAGTGCGAGGGATGCCACTTGAATCCTGAAAACAAAATATATGTATACATTTTACATCAAGTATTGATACATTTTTCTTTATATTCGAGACTTTACTGTCTTACGAAATATAAAAGTGTGATATTAGACTAATTAGTTATAAGTGTTAACTATTTAAGTTGTATTTATGATTTGCTTATTTCACTACGATATTAAAAATAGGGGGTCAATGACATCAGTAATATTGGGGGATTTTCTATTATTTAGATTTTTTACTAAGTGTAAATAATATTGTTGATAATGGTTTTTGATAACTTAATTTTGGGGTGTAAAGTATTTTTTAAATTAATTTATGTTAGAATTTTGGAAATTTAAATAAGCAAACATGTTTTTTTAATAAAGGCATAGAGTTACAATTGTACTTTATAATTACTTTTAGCATTTGCTATTTATTTTAAAAGTTATATCAAAATCATATTATTTTGATAAGCATTTTTAAATTGTTTTTTTTTGCCAACAAAGAAGTACTTTTTTACGTCACTTTTTTACTGGTATATAGAATATATACTTACTGGACCTTTATTGTGGACTGTAAAATAATAATGAAAATTATATTTGAAGATTTTTTGACTTATCAGTAGTTTTCAGTATCTGCCTACATAGTGTTATGTAAAATTAAAATAATTGTAAATACATAAATATAACACAATTGAATGACTTAAAATATACCTACATTGTGTACGTATATTGTGATTTACATCTCCGTCCCTTATTTTGTAAATATAGCATAAGAAACCTTACACGCAACGAATTATTAAATTATGAATATTATTTATATTTTTAGATAAGTATTTCAATAAATAAATTACTATTACTTAATCTGGATTTCATTTCTCTATACCCTAAGATATAAGTTGCTTGATATTTTTTTGAGATAACTAATGTCTCCATAATAAAAACTGTCCATAACTAAACACCAACAAAAAACAAAAGTCATCCTGGTAACTTTTGTCCCTGAAAATTAGTGACCTACAAAAAACAATACTGTGTTTAATTTTCATTAACTTATGGATAAATACATACAAACAATAACATACATAGACATATATGAAAAAGTTATGACAATAATTTTCAAAACCACCTATCTTATTTGATTTAGACGACATTTAAAATGTCAATGCGCTTTAAACCCATTTGATTCTCAAGTTACAAACCATTCAAAGTAACCTTACAAATCCATCGGCAAATACGAGGAGGCGTAACAGGCTAGAAGCGACAACCCGCCCGACAGTACAATAAACTGTCTCCGTAAAACCACGCTCAAGTCAATACAGCCATAAAACATGACTTAATGACGTCATCATCCATACGTCATTACTTCCACTCACACACGCGTCATGTCAGACCAGCGTGGCACCGGCAAAACTAATCGCAATTTAAAACTATCTGCTTTATATTTAGAAGTTTCTCGAAGCGAGTGGGCGTTCTACACGCAAGCCCTCGGCTGATTTGCATAAAACAACTACACTGGAGTGTATTAAGACTTAATTGTTGCTGCCGTGGAGTGTCCGTGGCCTGTGGGACGCTACATGAACCACGGTCCCGATAAAAGCCATACCAACATTTCATTGCCGAGGAAATTCAATGTAGAACGTTATTTATTGTTAGATTTTATTATTACTTCGATTTTATTTGGTTGGCGATGTGATTTGTGATTGCGTTATTGCTCAGTGGGCATCCGATGGGATTGTGGGCTAAAGAAGACGAGATAATATCTAAATTATAGACGCGTTAAATAATGTATGTGTACAGTGAGGATAATTTTGTATAAAATATGAGTCTGTAACTAAATATAGATAACTAGATCAAGCATTGCAGGAGATAATAAAGTATTTCACAAAGTTTCAATGATCAGTTTAATTTATCAGCATTTGTCTCGCGTTGGCGGCATATTGGACTGATAAAGTGTAGTCTCACTATAAGACATGTCATCGACACGAAAGAAGAAGGAGCATTTGACTAAATACTAAAGTTCAATACTATTAGTGTATAGGAACAGACAGAGGTTTACATAAATTATTCCTAACAAGCTAAAAATATATCCAGACTTGTAAAACTTTAGTTTGGTTTAAATACTTAATATACCTATTTTTTAAATCTAGTGACGCACATAGTTTATCTATACCTATCTTTAGCCCATTATAGCTTAAATTAATTAGTTAACTGACCATAAAAGACCACTAGACTCACTAGGTATCCTGATAAATAATTTATATCAGTCATTTTGGCTGCTAAGTGTACCTACCTTATGTTATTCTCACCTCAGGACTCTAAAGTCTGAAATGACCAACGTGTATTGAGCAAGCGTGGTGATTAATGCTCAAACCTTCTCTGTGTGAGAGGAGGCCTGTGCCCAGCAGTGGAAAGGTTAAAGTGATGATCTACCCTGAAAGAGATTTCATTAAATGTTGTAGAAATACAGAGCTACCGTAATAACAGTGACTTAAGATTAATCATTGCTCTTATTTTTACAGTAACATCATTACGACCAAAAAAGTCAAATTGCACAAGTAGCGGAATCTCAATTAATTATATAAATAAATTGGTTGGTAATATAAAATGTTTTACATAAGCCGCTCTAGTAAATAGTGTCTGACATAATCATTAAACTTTCACCGCGTCAAAACTAATAAATTAAAGTTTATTGATTTATTTATAACGATTCTATAATGACGATGATAAATGCTATTCACTTGGACACCGATGTTTTTGTGTAATGATACAGTGTGTTTTTTGGAGTTGTTTGTTCGTATTTTTATTTGGAGTAATTACATAATAAGTTATTTTCTAGAAATTGTGATTTTAATATGGGGATATAGGTACATATTTTGCAATATAGTTGACCATAAGCAACTTCAAACCACTTACAAAAATCTGCTGTAACGTATTATTCTAGACTCCTTTTTTGGCAGTATTAAAAAAAAAATACTCATTAGTAGTAATAAAAATGCACACAAATAAAATTATTCAAACTATAGATTTATGTGAAGTTATCGAAAATTTTAAATACTCCTAAGCCAGAAAATATTTCCGATTTTCAATACAATGATATAATGGCAATCATCACAAGACACCGTATAAAACCGCGATGCGGGAAACAAAAGACAACCGCTTGACCGCGCGGTAGTGCGATGTTCATGTAAAAGGTTTGAGCGGTATTCATAGAAGACTACCACATGAAAATCCCTTCACAACTCTGTAAGTAGCAATACATTAAATACTATATTAGCATGATAATGTCCGCATTATGAATCTAAGGGCACTTCCATACGCCCACCGTTCAGTTAAATCAGTATTAGTTCTAGATAGTGGGCGAATGATCGCCATTTGAATTTGCAATCCTGTGCTATAACCGATTAAAAACAAAAAACTTTAAGTGGCAATTAAAGATCTTAGACATGATCATAGTTTATGGTAATGGAAGTAGTGTCACGAAATCATACATTTTAGCCTTATTTGCAAAATTAGTTTCCCTTGGCTATGCTTTCTTTAATAGTCAAAGGTATCATAAATACAAATGCTCCTTGTTTTTGCACTAATGTATATTTTTTTGGGTTCAGTGCAATATGTTGTATGATTTCATTCATCTCTTTCATTTGTCATATTAATAAATTCACTGCATTCCATTCTACATTTGAACTTTGTTCTCTTAAGCTAGTGGTGGTACGGAACGAAACCGAAAAAATTAGTCTAGGGGGATTCATTTTTTCATGATGCTTGCCACATGCCAGTATTAAAAAACAGATGCTATAAAAGATGTGGATATTTCCTAGATTTGGATAAACAATGTTTCATGTGTGTATAATGTATATTTAAGAGGACGAATTGGAATTTTTGGCGCCAAGGATGTCAATTTTTCTCAGTAAATACAAAACGGATCAAAATACAACTTGGTTACCTGAAAGTTCATGATATAAGCCTTATTTTGTTAGTTGTAGAAACATGATTAGGTAACTTTTATAACAGAGAAAAATATATCAAACATACCTCTTTTTAAAAAGAGATTCACATATTATGGGCAAACGGGACCGATTTAAGCCTCTTAACTTTTTTAGTAGTTGAGTATATACATACTCTTTAAAATGGTAGTAGGAATTTTTATTAAATTATCATTTCTAAATATTAAAATTACAAAACCATTTTGTCGCTTACGACTTTTAGTTATAAGCTAGCGCGCGTATTGTTATCCTCGCCCCGCTCAGACGCTCCGACCCCTTTTGGCGCCTTAGATGCGCGTGCCGGTTATGGAATTATTGTTGACCACTTCCTCGCCTTAATACTGGACAGCATAACACAGGTACTTCTACGATTTTAATGAAGATATTAGTGACCACAACTACCTTAATAAAATCAACTAAAATCAGGCCATATAACCGGCGATAGATGAAACAAGACACGTCAATCAGTAACATTATAAATCTTATATGATGATACAATTATTAAGTTAACCTGCCGGGTGGTCCTCTGCCTATTGGACCCATTAGACCACCAAAACGTTTGGACCCAGTAAACGATCACGATGTTAAAATTAAACTATTTATTATTAACTATTAGTACAATATAATTTGAAAGTATGGTGCGTTTTGTGTGGGTCGTCTTATTAATGTGATGAAGAGTTTGGGTTTCTTTTGTTTGTGTAGGCTTATAAGCGATGATCATATTGATTTCTGGCACCAAAGATGTTTATGGAATTTACACTTGCGCAGTTTTATTTCCTTTACCAGATAGCTACAAAGAGTTAACCTTCTTTCTTAACAAACTAAAGCGCAACTCGCAAACTTGTGTAAGCGCAGACAATACTTTTTTTATTTAAAATTCCATTTCACTTTTTATCGAACTTAAGACCATCATTAGAAGTATTGCATTCACTATCCAAACGGTGATTACAAAAAGCTCGATTAAACTAACAATTGAGATAGGCGCGGCCATACAATGCCATAGATCGCGCGACGGGAGTTGGTGTACCCACTACTTCACCCTCCCAGCGTAAGATGACCCTCGCGTACAAAGAAAATGTTGGTAATAAAAGGTCAAGTTGTAATGGACGTTTACTCAGTCCTATCGCTGAACAAAAAATCTAATAAAGCTAAAGCAAAATAGAAGAGATGTTTGGATCAATATGGAGTGTTGTTCTGAACAAACTGCGTTGTCATAGACCGTAATCGAGGTGAGACGGTGGCGGCTTTGTGTTCGGCCGTCATCGGCTTTTTGTAACGCTATCTGATGAGTATTGCTCCCATTTTGGTCAACAAAAAACCGATCGGTCGCCGCAACAATCGATGAGTTATATGCACCTACTATGGGTGGGTTGGTACGGATACAGTAGTGCGCTCAGATCCAGAAGGATCCAATTGAGCATAATATAAGTACTTATATCTTGTACTTTTCTATACTCGTTGTAGCAACCTAACCTTCTATTGCTTTCCTGGTAAGTTATTCCATTATATGTATTGTACGTATTCATAAACTACGGAATGACTGCTAAAGCAAAAAGACACTCAGTAAGCAATGATAGAAATGTTAGTCCAATAATTGCAAAGTACTGTACCGTAATTGAATAACAAAATCCATATTCAAATCTCCATAAAACGATTAGCAGAGTGTTAATTGAGGAAGCTTTTGAGCCATCAGATGATTTAAACGGCGTCGTTTTGCTCACTCGGATCGAGTCCTTAATAATCCCGATTAAACTTACGACCGCTGCTTGAATTAATCGATAATTGTTCATAAATCATCGATGTTCGATTTGCACAAAGCAGCATCAGGGTGCGAAGATATAAATTTATCGTTCGAGAATAATATGGAGGATAGCGTGCTTAAGGTACATAAGTTGGGAATGAGCTGCAATCTTTGTTTATGATGTTGGCGCGAGAACCGGGCTTGGTAGGCCATTGGGACCTAATTGTGTGACTTATTCATGCGCTGAGCCGAGCTAGTAGCTAAGCAGTATCTTCGTTACTGTTTTGTTGTAGCTGTCATGCGTAATTCGATGTAGGGGTAGATAAAAATCTAAAGGTTCTTGAATGATTTGCATGTTTTAAGCAGTACGTACAGTTGAGTTTTAAAATGGTACAAAGTGTAATTGAAATTAAAAATACCCAAAACGTTAACCCCATTAACCCAAAACGTAATATTTGTGGAGTATAAAATTGATATACAGAACCTGGCTTGGCCTGGCCTTGACTTTTCTTAGAAATCCATTCCTGTAATTATTACTATATAAAGACGTATTTATGTAACCCGATACAAATCTATATTTAACCATCTGTTCCACGAATCATCAAGAAGAAAGAGGTAAACAAAAAATTCTAATCTCCAACAAAATTGCTTCCGATCCAAATATATTAACACTAAACAAACAAAACTGCGCACAATACGAGATATTATTGATCAGGGAGATCAATATTATTCGAACCACAAGCAAATATGATAGAGGTGTAATTTCATCTAATGCTGAAACAAAAACTATTACGATTTACCATCGCCACATTGCGCCAATCATTATAGAACTGTTCAAATAGGGGTGTTAAACTGTCATAAAACGACTGAAATATTGCCATGTCCCCTAAAAATATCCTAAGTTTTTCAAAATTGAAGTTTCTATTATCCTGGACTAGCCGTTCACCGCCGCTCCTGTTTCACTCGCGTACTTTGGCAACTACTGCCCGTACCGGGATAAAACATAGATACTTGGCAAAAGGGTAGCTTTTCAACACTGACCGAATTTTTCAAATCGGTTCAATAACTTGGGAGACTACAGGGTACAAACAAACAAAAAAATATTTCCTCTTTTGTACATTAGTAAAGATTGCAGAATGATATGGTATCTGCTACCTATAAAGGTATTTACTGCGATCCCACTGACAGAAGTTAGTTTGAAATTCATTTCCAGCTGTGGTCAACCAGGATATTAAACAGACCGCACACTTAAGCCTTAGGAAAAAGATTAGCCAGTTATCGAATTGGCGTACCCGTAAGTACCAACATATCGACGGAAGCACTTAATTACTGTCCCTGATGGAAGGTCTTTTAATGACCCCCATTCATATTAGCTAAGGCATCTTTATGAGGGCTGTAACCTGTTATTTATACCTCCTCCCTTCAAGTAGGTATTATAAAACTTCGTTATTAATGCGTAAATTACTCCTAAGAATAAGCCTAACCGTTGAAGATTGCTGGTAAGAATAGACAGTGATGTAAAAAACCGTCAGTCACGATACGATGTAAAAAATGTCGATAACAATGAAAGCACAGCCCTACCAACTGATCACCCTGAAGTAGGCTAGGCTAGGAGACGCGTGCCGGAGCAAAAACAATTTCGCTGGAACGGAACACTAACTTATCTATGCGGATTACCACACCTTATTAACGGGACATAAGGTCCAATTTTCTTTAGCAGTTTCTTTGATGGATTGTCAAGAAGATAGCTCACGTTCGAATCGTTGTTTGTAGTGCTGATTATTTTACAAGTGGTGTTCGTTGCAGGCTTTTATTTTCTTTGTGTACCTTCAATGTGTTCTGGTTTATGATACAGGAATTCGAGGAAACGCTGGTGGGTGTGGTTTGTTTATATTTTGCACTTCCGCATGTATTTTGAGGATATTTGTGAATTTATACTGATTACTGTCAAAGATCAGCTATTTATTTGCTAAGAGACAAAATATACCTATTGTAAGTTATTGCAAAAACGCGAAGTTGATTAGAATAAATTGCATGCAGGACATACAACGCACTTGCATAAAATGCAGTGGCATATAAGGGACAATTCAAATACCATTTAAATTATCTATGATACGTCTATGTAGGTGACAAACTTACATTTTCTACAAGTCATCGACCAAAAATTAACAACAATGTATTCCTAATTAACCTAATTACAACCAAACAATAACTAACAAACAAACAAAGAAACAAAAGGAATTTCCCCTAGCTACCAATCAAGCAAAAAAGAGCATACCCATTCTACAATTTAGCTATACAGATCCATAAGTCTAATCTACCGATCGTAATGTCAGGCGCATAAAGGAAGCGACCGACCGTTGGCAGGTGCGTAGTCACCTGTTCCCGCCACCCTTCCCTTCCCCACTTCGTCTTCCCCGCGACCGTTAAGTAATTCGGATACATTGACGTAACGTCTCATTATTGGAAGGGGTTACCGGAAAAGATGGTGATGATTTTTCGTGTTCTACTATGATTTTTTTGATTGTGTCGTTTTGGATGTTTGGTGTGTGTTGTGTTTTATGGTATTTGTAGTTTTGGTTATGGCTATTTTCAATTCCGGAAATTTTAGAAGAAATTTAATAAAATTCGCAATTTTTGTCGGTTTCGAAAATTGATTTAAAAATTGTATTTTTTACTCTTTAAAATTGCACATAGATATTCTTACGGTTGAATATTCCTTAAATTAATATTCTTACACTCATCAAAGTTATAGAAACTGAATAATTTCTTTATATTTTGAACTTAACCGTATTTCTATATCGTTGAATTCTTTTGTATGGAGCTTTACACGTGCTGTTCGTGGCCATTGTAACTTGATCGAGCGCTTTGCAATAGCTATGGTGGCGCCAAGTCATTATTCAACATGTTGTAGAGCCATGTTATGTAGAGGTATTTGTTTGAAACTAAAACATGATGCTGATCGAGTGAGGCTAGTGATTTTTAGATATAAGAAAAATATTTAACGTGTTCATTTACTAAAAAAAAAACAAAAAAATACTTATCAACTACGGCAGTAAAATTTTATAAAATGGCAATACATTGGTAATTTTATCTCTTTTATAAGTATTAACCAACCTTTCTCCATTACCTAAATATGTATGATTACGAAGACATAAAACAGAAAACTAAATTAGAACTGCTAATTGTACTAACGCAACGATGGACTTTAAAAAATTACATGCCAACTAAGCAGATGGTACAACGACAGTAAAAAGGGGCGTGGCCTATTCTGAGTCAACCACACTTTAATGTCGAAACGATCTTTTAGAGTACCCGCACACAAGAAACTTTTTGTCGGCCGATAGTTTGTTCTAGCTCATAAATCAGTATGCAGATGAGCAGTACTCATAAGATTGACTGACTGAATTCACGAATTTCCTGAAAAAAATAATTTCCGTCCATGTTCTAACTGCCTTGGGGGTCTTTACTGGTAGTCTGATGTGTCCAGTAAGTCTGATGCCACTCTAACCAAGGGGTATCGGGTTGCCCGGGTAACTGGGTTGAGGAAGTCAGATAGGCAGTCGCTCCTTGTCAAACACTGGTACTCAGCTGAATCCGGTTAGACTGGAAGCCGACCCTAACATAGTTGGGAAAAGGCTCGGGATATATTGTTCGAACTGCCAGCGACTGACTGTTTGCGGGTGACCTTTAAAATTCGTGTCTGCATACTAAAATCCAACAAAAGGATTTCAATAAAACATTTAGTTATAGATAGTTCAACTCAGATTTGCGCGCGGCCCTATGTGTGCGTCGGCTTGTAAATATACAACTTTCATTCGTGTGACAGTGACGTCGTCCGAGCATGACGTGTTCTCATCGCTTTTTGTTATGGGTACAGTCGTTTACGAAAATGTCTAGTTCTTCACGGAGAAAATGTTTTAAGGAGTCAGGTAGCGTTTCAAAAAAATGAAACAACATTCAAAGCTTTTTATTATTAAATTTTACAGTTTATCATTATTTTCTCATACGGCTTTTCAAATTGACATTGACAGTATCTAAGAAATAGTGTGTGTTTCGGATGGCACGTTAAACTGTAGGTCCCGGCTGTCATTGAACATCCTTGGCAGTCGTTACGGGTAGTCAGAAGCCAGTAAGTCTGACACCAGTCTAACCAAGGGGTATCGGGTTGCCCGGGTAACTGGGTTGAGGAGGTCAGATAGGCAGTCGCTTCTTGTAAAGCACTGGTACTCAGCTGAATCCGGTTAGACTGGAAGCCGACCCCAACACAGTTTGGGAAAAAGGCTCGGAGGATGATTGAGTATCTAAGAAATAAATGAAGTGAAATATCTAAGATGAATTAAATACTCCTTACATATTTTCTAGCTCGGGGTACGCGGACAATAAATAAATGTGTGGACTAAGAATGTAAAAAGACCTATAATTTAGTATAATAATGGAAACAAAATGTGTGGGGAATTAAAAAAAAATATATTGCTTCGCATAATGTCGACCAAAATAAGACGGAAATAATGAAACTCATAAATGAACGTTTAAGTAAAATTGATGAAGGGATGTTGGGTAATACTTGTCGACATGTACAAAAGAAAAAGAAGAATACTATAGACATTTTGACATGGAGTCAGAATTTATAATTAACATTGGTGAAAGTAGCGAATCCGAAAATTCATCATTTGATTTTTCAAGTAGCGATACAGAATCATTATAAATAAATAAACTAAATTACGTAATAACTGTACTTTAAACAGCCGTATACAACCCCTAAATAACTGTATTTGTACCCGACTGTACCTCTTGTCACGCACACAAAGTCACTGTATATGTACAAGGGTTACCCACACATAGGGCCGCGCGCACGACTGAGTTGAACTTACTATACAATAGTCTTCAAAAAAAAGGTTTTATTACCAAAACAGTACATACAGCTACCTTAAAATATCTATCACGACTTACGAGCTTTCTAACAACATGAACTGTAAAATCGAATGAATGTCCAAATGGTTTCTCTTTTAAATTGAATTTGTATCGATAAAAAACCGAATTTTAGGCTTTCAGTCATTCTGAAAGGCTCCATTGGCTGGCTGAATCCATTCGAGTTTGCAATCAATCTGAAAATAGTGCCGTGAAATAACGGTCTAACTGTAAATTGGATTAAAAAAATTACGTTAAATGCAAGTGTCAGAGGTCATTTCAATTTCAGTATGAATGCACATTTTGATCGATATTTTTTGGTGGCTGAAACTCGATTTGTAGTACCAGTATTTTCCAATTTTTGAAGACTTTTTCCAGTTATATGAAAAACTAAAATGTGGTGGAATTATCTGTTCTAAACATCCCTCTTTGAGTCTTTGTGTCTATTGTATGATTCAGTTGTTGAGTAACTTTTTCAGGCTGTTGCAATTTGTAGCTGTAAGTGGATTTGTGACCTTCCCTGCTATTTGCTGCTCTTTTGTAAGAAATCTGGTAATTTTCTTGCAGATACTGTTCAATACAAACTTCACTACATAGCCATTGGTACTACCACAAATATCCTAATCTTAATTATATTTTTAAAGGTAAAATGGAGCAAATAAATACAAGAAGACAGAAACTACCGGATAAGCATGAAGCCACTAGACATAATGTATCAGTTGTACGGTAGTAAACAAAGACTGATCATGAAACAAATCATTTTATTTACCCGATTAAGTATAAATAGATAAGAATTAAATACTTTATTTTAATTATTCTGTCAGAACACTCTCTAGAAAAAGGCTGCTGATGACGTATAAAATATATCCATGAATTGGATAGGCTCCCAAAAATAAATATAAATTATACAACCCAAATCCTTTACCAAAACAATAAAGAAGTAGGTATTCATAACACCAAACCTAGAAAATTTCCCAACAAAACCTAACACTCACCTCACTCGTATAATGAAACAAACGTTAACCACACGAGCTAGGGTCGCGGGACAGGTGCTCTGCGCACGCGCCGACCGTTACCAGTAGAAAGTGCGCGACCGCGCCGGCACGCGAATACTGTGACTACGATGTTTCAATTAAAATATAGATATTTCTTGATGAACTTTTGGATAAAAATGAAGAGAAGTGGTGATTAACATTCAGAGAAATTGTTGGTGTAAATGGAGTTTTAGTTTTAAGTTTAAGATGTTGTTTTTTTATGGTTCTTGTTTGGTGTTTTGACTGTCTTGTTTATTAATAGGCTAGGTATGAAGTAAAGAGCCGACACAAGAGTTCATCAGTTTACTTGTTAAATTGGTCTTAGGTACTTACAATTTGTAGTACCTAAATAAGTTGAGAAATTTAAGTAACCCAAAGTTTTAAGATTGCATTTCTCTTGTAGATAAAAAATAACTTCAGGTTTAAGAGAGACATTTTTTTTAATAATAACTGTCTTGAACTCATAAAAGTAAACATTGTATTGATTAGATAATAACAATGAATTATGTTATTAACTCCTCCTACATACATGCATTCAGAACTAGAAAATCAACAGTCCATAACGTCCTTGCGAGGGAAGGTCGTGGTTCACAGAGGGTGGTTTCAGCAATGACACTCGGGCACGTGCCGATTCCACTTCACTGCACGTCTAATCGTTTTATTATAAATATTTAAAACATCAACGGTTGAATAATATGTCTCATTTTGTCTAATATATTGTGTCATGTATTGTGCTTTGCAAAGTATTTTTTTTTACATTTTACATTAAAGTCTTGAATAATGAAAAAACGATTCCATGAAACCAGGATGAGTCTTAACATACTAAGATTTTATGTAAAAGGAAATATAAGTTAATAAATAAAGAGACACACGTTATTCAAATCATATTTAAAAACAAAGCAATATTTTATAAAATTAAGCGCAAAAAAAAAACTTTTATTTTTAAAATTACAAACTATTTTGCTCTCATCAATAGTCTCACAAAACAAAAACCTTATAGCCACCCTACCGGCTTACCGAACTCACTAGTGTGATTAATGTCTGAAGGAAATTTGACGGGCACTGTTGTTTTATCTACTTAACTGCACGCCTTCACGTTTTTTGTAACAGCCCAACGCAAATGTGGAGCATCGTTAATGCTACCAACATTATGAAGAGAGATTAAATTGCTAGTACTTTGTGGCGACACGTCAGCTCGTCATTGACTTGTGAAGTTAGATTGTTGGTTTATGAAGTCGTGTGGATTGTATTGATAATAATTGTTATTTTGTTGAAGGTTTTGGCTCGTGGCTTCGTAACCCTACGGTCCAATTGATCATAAGCTTAGCACGGTTGGTCTGCTAGACGGACGGTTGAGTTCCTCTGTGTTTCGGAAGGCATCGTCATAAACAGTTATTCAAAGCCCTAAATTCTGACAACCATTCTTACCAAGGGCGTTGGCCGAGTAACCAGGTTGAAGAGATTACATAGGCAGTCGCCCTTTGTACAAGATTTCATTTTGTAAATCCTTAAACATGTCATATGATAAGTAAAGGATCTTTCATCTTTCCTTTAAGTCTCGAAATATCTTCAATTACAGCACAGTATAAGCACTGGATTCAAAATAATAATATACAATGTAGTCTCAAATTAAAATCATATTTCGAATACAAATATTCGCTACATATTATTTTGAACACTGTATCATTATTCTGAACACTTGGTTTCTCATAATCACTGTGTTTTCATGCTACATTTGTAATAGGTTGTATATTCTAGAAACTGCAATCTCTACAGCATCTGTACAGCGTACTGGATTCAGTATGGAATGTGTATGGAAAGAATGTGCATAAGGTTCCGTGCAAAGTACTTAAATATTCATGTATTTTGAAGGCATAGATGGTCCAAGTGGGTAATTTAATGTTGGCGTTCTATAATAATTAACGAATACAACAACTGACTAAAAACCTCAAGCTTTTGAGGTAGCTTATATTCACCCTCCATTTTTTTTCACAACCATTTTTGCACAAATGCATAAAAAACGAGCGTGTAGTTTTTTATACCCATTTTTAAATACTTGAAGGTACTTTTATCGATTATCAAAGGTTCGTTTTTGGATCGCTAGCAAAAAATCGATGTGGGTACGACACCGAATATTTCGGGTAAAGTCACAGTTTTTTACCATCGGAGACCTACGACAAAGCGATGAATTCAACAAAAATCAAATTAAATCGTAACCACGATCTTTTTGGTGTCCAGAATACGGTGTAACGATTTTTTTCCAAGTAATTTACGTCGCTCGTGCTAGGACCACAAAATTTCCGTTCGTCACTGTTCATTGGGTGATCTTTAGCGATCCGTACGTCTTTAGCAGTTTCTTAGTCTATCTTTTGTCATCAGCCTAGCTGTTTCCTTATGAATTTTATGGTTGTACACCAAGAGATAGAAATGTATAACATTTCTAATGATAAAGGAACCAGTCAGTAGCTATCACAACACAGTCTTCATATTAAGCTATGCCTTATTATCTGGACCACAATTTTAACCATGTAACTGTCCATACTTTAAAATTTGGCAATTTCGGTAATCTAAAAAAAGCTAAATATATTATTTAAAACACAACTTTCAAAAAAATATGTATGTATACAATATGACCTATATGCTATCTAATAATCTGTCAATATAAATCTACAGAACCATCCCAAAATCCGGCACTATTATCATTACAAGAAAAAACGCGAAACACAGCAAGGTGCGTCGCACGCGCTGCGTGACGGACGAGCCGGGGTGCGCACGCTTCAGCTTCCAATAGAGCGTGGAGAAAAAAGGTAAGTATCCAACCTTAAATAGTTTTGTGGTTGCTGCGAGTTGGTGTATTTGAGGTTGCCATAATCATGTTCGTAATGTTGCACAGACTGGGCTCTGTAAATAAGTAAAAAACAAACATGAACATATTATTTTGGAAGTACCGAAGTTAAGAGGTAACCCTAATATCGAAACTTTTTGCATGGATATCCCCCAAATTTTTTCGTTCGTTGAAAACCAACCAGACTTCATGTGTTGCAAATTGGCAAATAATATTATATAACTTCCTTTTCTCTTAGACCAAAATCTGAATTCAGTTCCACCGATTTTTTAGTGATATGCTTTACAAAGAGTTTTGATAAATAAACTTCGTACTGATCTGGTTCTGCAAGTAAAGCCGGCCTTATGGTGCCTAGAAAGGTAAACACACCAAAAACAGCATACCTAACCAAACACTTGAACACATTTCAAACACTAAAAAACTTCGACAATCCTCCAATAATTTATCGACAGCAAAAACTAACCTACGATTTTTACCACGCGATGAATAAATTTCGTATCAATAGGACCTTATGGTCCATTGAACATGTGTCGCGCACATGTTCCCATAATGATACATACATATTCATAACAGCCTGGTAATTCTTGCTGTATAACACCTTTTGTCCCGTTTTTTTTATTTCACCCTTTATTCGATAGTAGCGAACAGTGGTCCAATTGGTACAATCGGTACAGGTACAATTAGTTCTATTGTGGAGAAAGATGGATTAGTTCGGGTTTTTGTTGGGTTTGCTATATGAATGGTGTTTTGTAACCTGTTTGTGATAGACGAACAAGTGTGTTGATAGTATGAGTAATAGTAGTGTATGAAATATTTTGACTGTTTATGTTTTCACTGGGAATTATGTAAAAGTAATTCGATTCGTAGTCCTGTTTCGGGCTTTGAAAGGTTCACAAGTCAATTCCTAAAACAATTGCGAGGAATTTACCTTCCTCATTATCTTACTTTATAAACTAATTTATTTCAAGGTAGGTATGATCTACATACCTACATATATTGGAAAGCCTTGCTTCCGATACAATAAAGTACCGTATTTATCATTTTGCTTAACTAGGCGGAGACTAAGAAAAATATAATGTTCTTTCATATCTGGTTATCAAAAAGCCGACTTTGATCTACCTATTCAATAAGTCTATATTACGATACCAGAATTACATGAATAATCCATTAAAAACAAAATCAAAAGCCGAGTGACATTAAAAAATCGATATTGTACAAACGAATATAAATAACGATCCTTTTTCTTTTCGATTCCGACAGGAAATTGTTTCTTAGCAAAAAATAATATCAGAACAACATTTTGAGTGCTACCAATTCTTTTACTGTCGAAATACTGATGAAATTATACGACGATTTCTCTGAGCTGGTATTTTTTTAATCCATTGCTGAGTTTGTCTGCATGTTACTAAGATAAAGTTCATAGATAGCAAGCAATGTATGTGATGATGTTTTTTAAAATCGTTTGTTGTGATTTTTCGAGGTTTTGTAATACGTTAAAGAGTAACATAAATCGTGCGTTCGTGTGAACTGACCACGCCTGCCAAATGATACATACTCGAAGTGATCAGTAGGTGAACGATAATTATTTTATTAGTATACAACACCTTTTCGCCTATTTCTCTAAAATGATTTACTGTTTATTTGTAATTAATATCTTTTAAACGATTTGATGGTCGTTATTTTTGATTACCTTTTTTTGGTCTAGATTTTTAATATCGCAAGTTTAATGAGCTTTTGCTGATTTTTAAGGTAAACCTGTTGTAAATCATTTGTCGTAAACTGTAATTATGGTTAATTAATTACTTTAATTAGCAAACGAACTACCTAAATTTCTCTTTGAATAAATTATTATGCAGGAGTAGTTCAAATTTAATGAAAAATAAGCTAATTTTGCGGTTGTAATCATTAATTACGCTGATTGAAAAACAGAAATCTAGAGCGATCTTGTTTTTCAATTTATTTAATTAATTTAGTTATTTAATTGACACACATTTAATATTTTGAAGAGTTACAAAACTTATAAACAGAATTTATTTTTCATCTAGAATTCTTTCCTCCAAATCCATTAAAAATAATCCTATGTGATGTCATTCTCTCTTTCTACTTTACACCACAAGGATCCGTATATTTTCAAAGCGTTACTAATTATATTTCCTCTTATTTCGTTTTTTAAATATATCTTTTTATAATTATTATCATGTAGACCGCATGTGTTATTACCTACCAAGTAATGAAACATGGAATAATAAAATTGTCCAGGATGATAACTTTACGTGCCCGCCGAGACAAGAATTTATCGATGGCTAAATCTTCTCATTTCATATCTCTTTTGAAGGAATAAGACCAAGTTAACACCTACACACCCACTTCAGGTAACCACGAACCAAAAAGTAAGTTCATTTTCCCATTGCTCTAATTAATAAACTATGCACTGCGTAGGTTCACTTCCTAACACATCAGAGAAATGATAAATAAAAGTAAACAAAGTCACCGTGATCGATTTCACGTAAGATTTTTACCTTAATTACAAACTACCTACGCATAAGAACCGGACATTTACCGCTCCGATTATCTTACTCGAACTATTGATTTATTACTTTGCATTAAAATGCGGTATAATAAAAATGATGGAATTAGTCTTGTGTTGCTTTCGTTTTGATAGTTTTAGATATTTACTCTTAAAGCATAAACATTAATTAAGCGTAAGTAGGTACTAATGTTTTGACTAAACAATCAAGGCACCTAGGTATCAATCTTTCCCGGAATATAATTTTTGACGTTAGCATAATGAAAAATTTATCAATAAGAAATTGCAATTACATGCTAAATATTGGTTTTAAAACGAATGAAATATATTGCTGCCGTAGAATTTTCCTTATGGCCATTCGTACCTATTCAACACAAGCCGTGACACACAAGAAGTGTCATGGCGCATGTATTTTACTATTATACATAGATCGATCCATTTACCAGACTTGTCATAATTTCAAGTTGATTCTCTTGCCAAAACAGTAGAATAAAAGAATCAAAATCATCTAAACAAAGAAGTCAGACACCAAAGAAACTCTTCACAGGTGGTCAAGCATCCATATTCAACAAGAATTTTGATCACTATGAGGATAAAACCAAAACTATAAATATTACAAAGGTATGTATAAATGAAAGTGGAATCACTCTCGTTTTAATTGAACGATCAGTAATAATAATTTTACGCGAATTATTTTCATTCAATTAATTGAATTCCAATGCAGATCATCAAAGACGGGCGCCGCCATTGATCAATTAAAAAGTTTTTTGTTCAATTATTTGAATGTTTGATCGTTACTTATGGGTCAATTAATTAAAATTGAGGCCTATTAATTTATAAACAATTATGTGTAATTATTATTTTGGTTATTTTTAAAGGCGCCACGTGCTAAAGTCTCAATTATTAATTTTTAATTTTAAATTAAATTAATTTTTTTAATTTATTGCAATTAATTTTTTTATGCACGATTTCTGAAAAACGAAGATTTGGGTGTAACCAGATGCATCTGAGTACCAATGTTTTACAAAGAGCGACTGCCTATCTGACCTCGTCAACTCAGTTACCTGGACAAATACTAACACCGGTATTGGTGGCCCCTAGGTAAGACTGGTGGTCCGACTGGCTTCTGACTCCCCATAACGACTGCCAAAGATGTATGATACCGGTATAGTACAGTACAGAAGAAACATAACAAAATGTTCTATACTAAAATGCCTAAAACTTCTCCATCAATAAAACACATAAGGATCAAAATCAAAAAACAAAAATGCCTTAACTCAATGGTACTGACTCATGCATCAAGCTCGTGAACGGATGCCATCCGTCACGACCGGGCCAGTCATTGCAAACTGCAATGCTGAATTTTAAAGTCTAATTCTTTATACAGAACTTAGGAAATATTGTTTTAATGATTGTTAAATATTTTTGGTCTATAGCCAGTGTGAGAGTTAGAGTGTCAGATCTATGTAGACAGAGTATTTTTGATTTCTATTTATAAAAGTCTCAACAAGAAGGCTGAATGTGTTTTGAAATCTGCAGTGGCTTTATAGAGACATGAGATGGATTTTCAAAGTTAGCTGAAGGGTTGAATAAGAACCTTAATATTTAAGGCTGACGTTCCAGAAGAATCAAGATTGAATTTGATGCTTGCTTCTGTGCTACCCCAAGACAACTAATTTAAAATGTTATACAAACAAAACACATTATAAATCATCATCATCATAGATAATATGATAGCCAATGGCCGTCCACTGCTGAACAGCTTAGGCCATAAACCTTAGACTGAAGACCAATTTACGCAAACATAGTGTAGAACATTACAAACACAATAATAAAACACAGACGTTTTTTCCTCAGACTGTAAAACATACAACTCCAATGATACATCAACATACATAAATCTGTTGACAGTGTGGGCTTTGAAAACCGTAACTAACAATATTTTAGCGAACAACTACAAATTTATTCTTCCATATGGACGGGCGTGGTGGTTACTATAAGGTAGGATCTCACCTGCCATTTGGTTAGTAAATGGTCTAAGTTTTGAGGGAAAAGCGATTTAAAAACAAACTAGCTTCTGCACTTGGTTAGGATCGCGTCCCAGGGAAACTTCATCTAGTACACTGATAAAGAGTAGCTATAACCGTCTTCAAGGTACCATCTACCTCCATGCCAAATCTGATCCCAACCGGTTGGGACTCACATTCACATTTATAAATATTAGTAAGGAAGTGTTCTCTACCACTGACACTACACACATAACTATAAAAGTGTACAAACTTCTTTGAACACCAGTGTTTTAAACTGTTGTTCAAGAGTGATTTTAATTCAGAAATAACATCGTCTCAGAAGGTAGAAAGGTAATAACCACTAATGTTTTCAGTAATACAAAAATAATTGTAAACAAATGATATACGCTTCGTTAATTACATTATGCGACTTCAAACGTCATATACCCATTTATGAAAAAATACTTCTCCTACAACTTAGACCACACAACAAGCCCGCAGGCCGACAACACCTGAGTTGATCTATAGCCACAACGGTACTGCGGGCCAAATTGTTACTTGCAATAGTGTTTTACTTTAAATAATACTTGTAACTACCAACATTGTTTATATGCCATTCCTATTGACATTTTTTACTACGTATTTCTATGGAAATTTAGAAATTACTGCTAGTACGCTCAAGCACGCAAGGCATGGTAATGGAGCTATATTTTATAGAAGTTGTGTTTAGCGAAATTGGCTTTGAAGTTTGAACAAATTAAAGGTAGTTTGTTTAACATTGTGTAGAGTTTTACTTTGTTAGACATTGGTATTTACTATGGCAAAATACGCTTTGTTGTTGTTATTTTTAGTCTGTTAAGTCATCAATTTCTTTGATGACCATTTTTAGTCGCTTTCAAAATCCAGCATAATTTCCCAAAAAGATTTACACTTTCACTACAATAATCTATGCAATAAAATAACCATCGTCTCACCTCTTCCATCATACAGTAACACCATACAAGAAAAAAAAAAAACAAAAAAACATCGATAATTCTAAAGATCGAACGCGATACCATCTGGTGTGCGTACATTCCGAAATAATTCTAAGTCTTGGCGCGTGCCTTATATCAGCTTTCATCTCTCTGTAATAACCACTCATTGTACTTAATACTTATAAAAAAATTCGTATCTCCACATTACTGCTTTACCGTAATAGCTGGGAGCTGATTTCGGCGTCTATTTATTAGTTTTCGTTTTTTTTTTTTAACCAAAGGTTTGACCATATGGAAAGATCTGCGTAGGAGGTTAATATCGGGCTTTTGTTTTAAGAGTTCTATCCTGTCTATTATGATGAAGAATTGGAGATTGTAGGATAACGTTGGGTAAATTAATAATTGTACGATTGCCTGAAGATGTACTGATGTTTATGGTGATACATGTCGTTTTTGTTGAAATGTAAATCATTATATTCTTTCGATGTATAACGAAGTATTGTATTTTTTTTTAATATATTATGTGGTTCATGTACTTCACTCTTAGCTTTAGCAATTTCTACTTTAATGTTCATAAGTCAAGCATTAATGGTAGCTATACCATCTAACCATAAACAAAATCGTCGTCTAGCATCATCATTAAACCTTCCTTAATTATAATGTTCGAATTTTATATTAAAACTATTAATCATCAATTTTCCGTTACCATAAAAACCAGCCACATCTCAATACCGTCATAATTCAGTAAAGAATGAAGTCTGTAGTGATGTACCTTTGTCTAATTTGTGCCATCAAGCAGCTATACGAACATTTATAAATTACTGCCTCTAGCAAAACTCGGTGACCGGATAACGTACCTTTAATTTCCAATCAACCAAAAATGAACTTTAGGTATAGTTACTTTAAGGTGCAGATTTGCTTGTGATGTATCGCAGCATTTGCATTCTCAAAATCATTGACCAAAATTAAGGCAGTTTCCGATTAATAAGAGCTATAACAATTTCGCCCGGAGCTTACTGAGTCTTGGTCATTATTAGATACTTCCTCTCCGTATTTTATTATTTTTTTATCGCTACACTAGAACAGTATAACTGCATTAGCTGTTAAATGTTTTGACATCGTTAGACTGTTCAAAATTGCCGCGAATAATTTACTCGTGTGATTAACTGGACTTGTTTTTTGCGAGGATTTTATTTATATGGCGTAATTATTGTTTTGGTATTGAATTTGTTGGTGATTATTACACGCTTGGTTATGGTTGCTTCCTAATTTTGATTCAGATGTTTTGTTTACGGGAGCTTTTCAATTTTGCCGTTGTATATTTGATTCTATACCTCCAACGTCGTCATCGTCATCTAAGCCCTTAATACCTTCCTCAAACCAAACCAGTTCTCCAACATTGTAACAACCACCACCTCACGTACCATACCAAGGCACATATTTCTCAAATTCATCATTACCGTCTCCATCCTCTATCATTGCCACAGTAAACATTTCATTACGATAACAGGCAACAGAAGCCGCAGGACGATAATGACAGGATTCTTCGAATTTTTGATTGTCAATATCGACTGTATTGCCTCCGATGAGAGCCGAGAGTCATATGGTCCTGCAGCTACCTATCTTATAATTTAATGTTCCCGGCAAATTGCATACGATGATGAAATGAACCTCGGTGGCTGTCACGTAACGTCATAATGAATCCCTCCCAATAATTACACTCGGGTAATATCCTGTACAGGGACGAATTGGATGTTACGAATGGAGTTCTTTTACATCCGTATTGGCGTAGTTACTTTGTGGTTCATTCAAATCATTGTATATTTTATTTACCAAAGCATTCTTGCTGTAGGTTTTGAATGTTGTCACTTTATTTTATTTTATTGTCACCAAGACCCTGTTATCTCTAAGTACGAGTGTTCCTAATTATTCTTGAATCTCCATCCTTAGATATTTTGTATCTTAAGATCTTTATAGCTTAAAACTTCAAGCTTACTTTACTGATAATGATACTTCTGGACCTCAAATTCCTCCCTGGACACTCAACAGAAACCTGTTCACTCATATTGCTACTCTCATTCATATAAGACTGATAACGTTCTCGGTTATTGAATAGATCCTATCTGCAGGATCTGTTCTTAAAAG
This sequence comes from Helicoverpa zea x Helicoverpa armigera, assembly GCA_033682625.1. Taxonomy (NCBI): domain Eukaryota; kingdom Metazoa; phylum Arthropoda; class Insecta; order Lepidoptera; family Noctuidae; genus Helicoverpa; species Helicoverpa zea x Helicoverpa armigera. The sequence goes on along the minus strand of JAWIIS010000038.1, from coordinate 2,820,336 downwards.
TATTTGTACTACTGTTGTAAATAAATTATTATTTTCTATTCTATATCTCGATCCATGGAAAAACGGATTATTCTCTGGAGAATCGGTATCATCACCACATTAAAATTTTTCAAGCACTATAGATTCATTTTTAATACTCTAAAATCCCCCTTAGTTTATTGCAAAATTCCTTTTACATGTCTAATCAACCTCTGGAAGAATTAAATTTTTGCTTCTTCATCGATCAATCATTGTTTCATAAATGATAAACGCAAAGAATTTTATTGCTTCATAAAAGAGCAGCCAACATTTTTTAAAGCTAACTACCAAGGACTATAAAATCAAAATATCCATACCGTACCAAAAAAACAAAATAACATCGTGAGCAGAATTTCTGAAACTATTAACTTAGGCTGTAACATACTCATACATACAAATGGTCATATTATTCATACCATACAACGAAAATTCGGTTGCATTATGGTAATAACGTAATAATGCGCTGACGATTTACTATACCCTTGTCCAATGGTAAATTGGGCAGGTAACCCATAAATTTGTAACCAAAATGCTTAAGGTTATGAAAAATTATGCTTTGGACGAGTAAGGATCCTCTTTATAGGTGATTGATTTTACTAAGTTAATAATATATTGAGCTGTGTTGAAGCTAAGGATGAGGTCTTTGCACTTGAATATCGAACTAATAATGTGTTAGCACGGAGTTAGGAACCTTCTGAAGGTAAGTTTTAAATAACAAAATATGGCAAGCAAACAAAACGTAGTGGCTTCAAAAAATATACCCTTAATTAAAGTAAATACAATCACTACCTCCTACTAATCCTACTGACATTGCGGAAAAATCATATGAAACCCACAGCAATAATAAGAGGGCTTAAATTTCAGTTTACAGCTCATAATGCATAATGCCCAATCTCTTCGTCCCCGTCACCCCAATATCAACATAAAACACCAAACGAAAAACAAAACCTCATCTGACTAATTGGCGTTCAAATTAATAATGATTGAGACAAAAAATGTTCCGAGAACTACATTTGAATCCCCAATTAGACCATAAAGGCCTTATCATGGACCCATTAACCGACAACGAACGCGTAGGGAGGTTTATGAGTTTTACTACACAAAATCGTTGCCGACCATTTGAAACAATCCGAGGTGGATTTACAACCAATTAGCTAAGTAAATATAAATGGCCTGATTGTGATGTGGGCGATATTAGGAACGGGAAATTGACTGGATGTAATTTCTTCAATTGGGGTCCTACGTTATGGGGTATTGTGCGAAGGACTGCATTATGTTGGTGCTCTGCCCTTGGTCGAGTTATTAGTCATCGTGTTTGCCTTTTAGTGGTAGGTATAATATGTTGCACAAGTAGCAGGATTGTGCAAGTCTTCGATAGAACATTTAGAAAGAAGAAAACGGTTGTGGAAAGGACACCCCAGAAGGAACATGGATGCGCTTTACGACCGTTCCCACTATTCAATCCATCTAGGCGTTTTATTTTCGAAGAAATGTCTTCTGGGGAATTTACAAAGTTCATAATGGTAAACATAAAGTACATGAACCTATAATTATTTTCTTTCTCTGTTCGCGTAGGTATACTTTACAAAGAGAAATCTGTAGATATCTATTATATTTTTCGCCAAATACTGAACTAATTATAAGAATATCTGATCTTTGTTCAGAATAAAGTTCTTCTAAGAACATTGAACCTTGAACGTACTAATTAAATTAATCAAACAAAGTCACTTCTAAAAGCAAGTTTATTGGAAGCACAATGATTGATGGTTGACATACGGTAGCATTTTGACCTGATCTATTAAAATTGGAAAAAGCTTTTCTGTTTTATGTTCCAATAATTTTAATTACACTTAAGATAATACTGAGATAGACCGGCCTTTTAAGTTGAGCGACAATGTAAATTTGATTTCTTATTTTATGGGAATAAATGAATTTGATAGATGAGCTCATTAGTCTCTGGTGACTTGATGCATATTTGAGGTCCTTGACTCGAAATTATAATGAAAAAGTAATTTAACTTATTTTGGTATCAATATTGAAGAACTGCTCTGTAAAAGTAGATAAAAAAGAAAACGGATGGAAAGATACTAGAGGTATCTACAGATTAAAAACAAGCTGACTTAATGCCAATTAATTAGAGTATAAAATTTTGTTAATTTAAATGATGTAAAATTGAATTTCAACTTCTTAAAATATAGTCTAAATGACTTGCCTAATTTCAGAAAATGGAGAATACAGTCTGAAAAAAGTAATTGCAATAGGTCCATTCTTTCTAGATCAACAATATGACTTGCACATGCTTAACGATTTTAAAATGACTGCTACTTATTAAAAACAGTTACTTTGACATTAGGCAACACCACACAAGTACTTAACTTAGTCATTACCAAAATGGGTTTTAGTCTAAAAATTCATATGAAATTGGAATATGTTTTCCCACCTTTGTGTTACACTAATATCTCTCGCGACAAAGCATTTTGTTTCAAATTAAAAACACGAATAGAGCATTTCTTTCTTAATTATACATTCGTATATGGGAATACTGCGATTTAGTACTTTAGTTATATAGCGGACACAATCATAAGCGACAGCGATTTTAGACAAACGTCCGCTGCCGCCGCTGCCGAAACGGCCGCATGCTGTCGTAAAGCGTTTAAACTTTGTAGTGTCATGGCGACTGCTGCACAACTTATTTTTCAGTCCTGTTTCTTCCGTAATATAAATAAGTTTTATAAAACCCTGTCCTTCGTTTTTGAGCAGTAGGTACGTATCAAAAGTTTTGTAGTTATTTAACAATGCCATTGTAAAATACAGATACATGTTTTCATCATCATCATCATCAGCCTATCACCGTCCACTGCTGGACATAAGCCTCTCCAAGTGCACGCCACTGAGATCTATTTTCGGCTTCTCGCATCCAGCTTCTGCCAGCCGTCTTGCGCAAGTCATCACCCAGATTCATGTATCATAATTGAAATATCATTTATTGGAAGTTTTCATAAAATCGCTTATCTAACACCACTATGTTATGTAGTTTAGTTCATTTCACGAATGATACTAAAACGCGTGCGTGATGCTGATGGTCCAAATAGACCAGATGTTGATGAATGTCGGCGACAATTATTGTTTTGGAAAAAAACCACTATTACTTTGTGCCACTATTTCGTTTGTTATTCGTGGGTTCCGTAAATTGAAATGTTTTATGGAACAATTGCTAGGGCTATTCAGTCAGTTGGTGCATCTGTTAGAGTTTATTAGTTGAGTGAAGAGGGACAAAGGACTTACAATCCCTTGAATGCTATTGGTCCTGAAACCTCCTTCGCCAGGGTTGAGCAACCATAGCTGTTTAATTAAGTTACTACAAAGCACAACTATGAAATGGCAATCAATCGACTAAATACATAGATAAATAAATGTATATGATTTCCGTGAGTCATAAGATTTTAATAAATAATCGTGGTAAATTTTGTCTATACAGCACAATCTTTGATTGTTGTGAAATATGCTCAGCCAATAGTATTCTGTATAAAATCAGCAATTTACCACACAACTTACTCTAAAGGTACCCTAAAAACCGGTGGCTTGCATTGGTACCAGCTGTGATTACCATAATTTCATCTTTCCACGTGTCTGAGGTCCCCACAAAAACTGGCACTAATCACAGTACGCCGCGGTACAGCCGCGCACTAAAGTGTCATTGAGTCTAATAGATTTTAATAATATGCTCCAGTTTTATCTTCGCAATTTGCTGCGTCTATTAATATGTTGTTGTACTAAAAAAGAATTGAGGAAAAGGTGTGGACATTATTATTTTAAATGACGTCAATGTCCGGTAATAGTTACCGAAAGCTTTATTGCTTGTACCAATAAAGTTAGCAAATAATTGATTGGTAGTTTATCGAGTCACTTAAATATGGACTGCCTATTATTACATCCTTCTGTTGATTGTCTAGGATACATAAACTGTTGCTTAATATTAATCGAGATATTACATGACGTTTAGGAAATTGTTTTGTAAAACAGCGACGCTATTTGAACATAGATATTTAAGTAACAATTCATTGATTGTTTTTTAAGACAGACAGGTCGTGCAAGCAATTGTTAAAATTCTGTATACCCGTTTTCATAAATTCTATCAATCTTTTTCGCTGTGACTTTTATACAAAATACCACTGCCTAACAATTTTCTCTTCACTATTGTCCTCGCTTGTACGTTACTGCAGTATTTTCCTCCTGGGGGCGAACGCCAGGGCTACTGTATGGAATAATAGCTTTTTTACTCCTTTACATTGTCTTCAATGGACTGTCATATTTTGTTACAAAATACACATATCGCCTGAAGATATTTTTCTAATGTTTAGCTCAGCTGTACTAAGTCATCATAATAAATCTTTCATTTATAATCTAATCACTTGTAAATGAGTAAAAATAAATAACTCTGTATATATTGTTGTTGTAAATAAAATCGTATCACTTGTAGGATTCAATTTATAAAACTGTGTGCAATCCTCAGGCTTTCGAAAGGCACATTATATTGGTGAGTTCCGGCTGTAATTAAAACAGATCTTTGGTTGTCCACACGGGTAGTTAGAAGCCAGAACTAACCACCAGTCTTACCCAGGTAACTGGATTTAGGAAATCATAGAAGCAGGCATCATCTCCCGAGCCTTTTCCCAACTATATGTTGTGGTCGGCTTCCAGTCTTCCGGATTCAGCAATTCGGAAATCATAGAAGCAGGCGCTCCTTGTATAATACTGGTAATCAGCAGCATCTAGTTAAACTGGAAGTCTACCCTAACATATATGGGAAAAGGCTAACCACCATACACATTTTTACATTGTAAGCCTTATCTTCATTATCATTATCACAGAGAATCTAATCTCACTTTACTCACGTCCGTATCATAAGTGTAAGCAATCTCAGGCCTGCTATTAAGTCAATGGCTCGACTTAGTATCCATTTACTTACTTTAATACAGTCACATTAAGTCGGTAGTGTGAAAACGACCATGTAATACATGGGTATCAACATCAGAATATTGATTTCTGCACATATTTTTAAATATGCTAGCTAATGCTGATGCGTAAAGATCGGAAAGATATTTTGTAATTCAAAAAATATTCGATCTTACGGCCTATCGAATTACAGCACCTAGAGGTATACAACAACATATTATTATACTTCGTCGTAATCCAATGTATAAAAATTGTTAACTTGTTGTTGTAATTGATAGGTATGATAAGAAAGTTCATCAGTTTCACACTTTCGCCTTTGCCCCATTTCATCACTATCCAGCCCTTATTCTGCTTTTTGTGTTTGAAGTCATCCAATTAAAAAAATCTATAGTCGGCGTAGCCTGTCCTCTCCCGTATTTCACAGTCTCTCTTTCAAGTCTTTACAGCTCTCCCATCTTCTTTATTTGCCTCATCTCATTGTATATTTTTAATTGTATATTCTAATACACCCAAAAAATCTTGTCACATTTCAAAATAATTTTGAGCCAAAATTGACCAGTTCATTCTAACTACGTAAAGAGTGAGGGTCCTCGCGTGCGCTGGTACGTCGCTTGCAGCGTCAGATAGCTACCGATAGCGAGTGCGCCCGGGGCGCGACATTAGCGCGTCTCATCCCGCTCCCAGTTCTTACAATCACTGAGACATTGTGACCATACATTGGTATCATTTGGGCCTATTTCCTTTGGTTCTATTTTTGACAAATAAGGATTTTTTATTAGTCTCTAGTTCATCCTAACCATATGTAGGGAGAGGGTCTTCAAGTGCGCTGGTACGTCGCTTGCAGCGTCAGATAGCTACTGATAGCGAGTGCGCCCGGGGCGTGACATTAGCGCGCCTCATCCCGCTCCCAGTTATTACAATCACTGCGACACTGTGACCATATGTTGGTATCATTTGATACTCGGATAGTACTTTGACATCCTTTCTGATTGTATTCTTGAGCCTGCATGGTTCTTTTTTAACAAACAAGGATGATGAGGATTTGTTAGCCTTTAACAATTCAATTATTGATTGTTTATATTTTTTTATTTTCCTATAAAAAAATAATAGAATAAAAACTTATTATTGCAGACCCACGAGCACCCTATTGCAGGTATATATGTACCTGTAATGAATGATTTGAATAAGTTGATTATTACTTATGACAATGACGAATATAAAATAATAGAGTACTTGGAACTGTCCCATCTCCCACGGATTTGTGGCCACCGCAAGGAGCGTACATTATGATTATACCGGGAACTGACGATAAAAAAATGAATGTTGTTTCTTTGATTACTTCACAACTCAGGCGCAGGATGATATTGTTAATTCCATTCGATATGTTCGTTAATCGCGATCCCCGTTTTATTTTTAAAAGGTTTTTAAGCGTAATGCAGGTGCGTTTCGAAGAATTATAATTTATAGAATGTGGTTGTTTGTTTTTAGGTTCGAGTAATTTCCCATAGATATTTCTTTGAGTTGTCAGCTGAAAATATATAAATCTTAAGTAAAATTACAAAAAAATATCTATATATAATTGAGAAGGTCAGTCGCTGCATGTAAAATACTACTCAGCTGCATCCTTTTAAGACTGGAAGCCGACTCCAAAAAGTTTGGAAAAAATAATGATGAATGAATCATGAATCAGCTAATACCAAGAAAAATTCATTGACTAATGATAGTAATATCTGTTGAGCTTCTAGCCGTATGTTATCAAAATTAATTACAAATTGTAGGTCGCACTCTTAATCCAGCCAGCCTGAAAATACTGTCAGTGAAGCCTGATTGCTTGCGCTAGGAGATGTACCAACTTTATGGCTTTTAAAAAAGCGTTGAAGCTACATATTTTTTCTTGTAGAACTAAATTGGGATATAGTCTGTCGTGAACTAACTTGTCCCGTAATGCAGTTTTGGAAAAAATAAGTCATCGAATAGTTAAATAATGAACTGTTTTTTTGTTTTGGCCACTATGATATAAGTAGAATCCAACTAATCCAAGAAGAATTTACACTAAAGGATTATGCCTCGCGACAATTCCAAGCGCCCCCTACGCCCGTAAATTCCACTAGTATGATAGCGCTATATAATTATTATTATTCCTGAAGGTATAACGTAAAAGCATGTAAGTCTACTTACTTATTTTTTTACAACCACGTATACCAAAAAAGTAATTTCCTAACAGAAACGCTTACTTTGTAGGCAAAACAGTAATCTCATTGAGTTGGGTACAAAGTAATCAGGCGTCAGGCCTTTGGAAGTAGCTCCGCGGTATGATACGAGCATATCTTCAATTATCGTGCCATACTTAAACACACCGCGAGCTTACTGGTTTTGCATAGATTATGTTGGTTGCAGAAGGCGCATACTTTTGTGTCCTAACACTTAGGCAGTTGCAGTGGTCGGACAAAGTTAAGATTGATTTCACGTGTTTTACATCCACATTATCTTCATAATTGTACCGACTTAAAGGTTTTTTTTTTATGTTTATGATTACTCTGTTCCTATAACTAAACACAGGTAAACATATACATTGCCTAAAGCACTGAATTTTTGTGTGCACAAAATAGTATCTATTATATTTGTAGTTAGGACTTTCCAAAATAACTTAACATTAATTAAAAAACTGACTTTGTTGTATTAACATATTTAGTGTTACATGTTTACAGAATTTTTTAAAATTAAAGTAGGTACATAGGTACAAAACCCTTCAAAATAACACGACCCATCTTCAACTCAAAACTTAATCTCCCACCAACTTTTTACGTGCACTCAACCGTCAGTGATCAACTACCTACTAGATGTGATACTCGATTGGTGATCGCCGATCGCTAATCACCGCTACTCTGACGGCCTAAGAAGCCATTTCCTGTGTTACCGTCTAATTTAAAGATCTTTGATTTTATAAGCCGAGAGCTTGTATGGTTTACTTTGACGAATCGTATCTAGCATTTGGTTTTATTGAATCTTGTTATTTTATTGTATTGTAAATGTTTGAGTGGCGTGTGTCAATTATTGGCTGTAGAATTTTATAGCTGGCAGACTTTTTTAGCGTTCGAAGTTATTTTCGACTTATATCAGGTATTTAACTTGTTGCTACGTTGCGTTGAAATCTAAGTATAGACAGGATACGTAAAGAGCATCAACACACCAGAGCTTAAAATGGTCTTTCAAAATATTTTTCTTATATAATAAAGAGGAAACATTTTTTTCGGTTGTTTGTTTGTAACCATAAGGCTCCGAAAGGACCAGCCTTTGAGACAAGAGAATGCAATTTAAAGTTTTAATTAAAACAAATTCGCCACCTCTAAAACTAGAAATACCACGTGACTGATACCGTTTGAACCACACACGTCAATAAATTATACATGTATAATTGCAGTTCCATACTCATATTGACAGGTTCAGCTAATCCACACACTGCAAACTTAGCAGTCGGCCGACAGCTAACTCTATGACTGGATTTTTTTTAGGAAGAAAATCTTGATTCCAATTAAAGTTTTCAGTCGATATGATACCGGCTGAATGCCTAATCTACACGTAATTGTCGACCCTGTGCCAGTTCTCTCTAAGATCGTGTCGGATTACCATCCCATCGGGATATGAGCCTGAAGGAATATTGTGTCTGCGTAAATGCTCGTGCACTATTAAATGTCCTGGGCAGCTGGATAATCTATATACATATAAGAGAACAGTCGCCACGGCCGATGATCGGCTGGGAGGACATCATCATCATCATCACGAGCCCACACAAACTATCGGCCGACTAAAAGTTTTCAGTCTGTACTCTAAGGCTTATTAGCAACATGTTGCAACCTGTTTTCTTCAATTAACTCTAACATGTAGTACGGGAAGAGCTTCCTGATACAACCTATATTTTTGTCTCACTTCTAGTGAGGAATGTGAAATATAGGTAGGGCTATGGTCTATTAGTAGTGTGTTTTTATGGAGTGTTAGTAGGAAAGTGTTAAAAGAACCCTGCGTTCGTTGAGTAGTCAAACTCCTTGACTGTAAATTGATAACACATGATCAGCCGAAAATCGATCTCAGTGGAGTGCACTTGGAGAGGCCTAAGTCCAGCAGTGGACTGCGATAGGCTGATGATGATGATGATGATGATGATGATGATGATGATGATCAGGATTTACGCGTTTATTGTGAAACCATGTCTTCTGCTTCCAAAGGATTTACTTATTGATATAAGAAGAGATTGGCAATTTTGATTGAAATTATCGTCCTGATAAAAATACATAACCCAAAGATATAAATAACTAAAACAAAATTAACGCCGTCAATATTGCTTCAGTTTAAATAATGTAATTAATTCAAAATAAATACTACATTATCACTCTAATTATCAGTAAAGTTCATTCACAAAGTCAAATAAATATCACCAGCCACAATAAAAACGGCTTTTAAATAAAGATTAAAGGATCAATATAGAACTACTTAGAAGGATCCGTTAGTCCACTTGATTATGTATAACTTCATACTAATGAAAAGCTAAACGATGATTCCTAAGCCACTAAACAGATTAGGGATGGCAAACCTTTTTTGACTTACGTCCCGAATTCCTAAAAAAAATGCAGTGTACCTAGTGGCGTGCCTTTAAGCAAATGATTTTATGATCAAAACACGAATTGGCTATTTAAGAAAAAAATCACCATTAGAATTCTCGAATCGTCATGGGTTCTATTTTATCAGATATTTATGCGAATTAGTTCCCCCGTGACGCTGTAATATTGTGCGAAACAAATAGTTGTACTTTATTTAAATTGCAATAATTTACGGTGTTCCCAAATTATTAACCTGCGTACCCCTACGAGCTCGCGTACCATTAGTTCGCCAGCCCTGCACTAGACCCTTTAATAGAGCAATAAAAACAATATTTACGTCAATCGGTTTAACATTAGGAGCATAGAACTTGTTTCAGGAATGTGCCATTCCACCCACTTAATTTTTATCAACTGTATTAATTACAATATTATTTCGCTTAAGATAAAACCAATTGCTCCAATGAAGATAATTATGGAAAACAATGTTGCAAATTATTTTGAAGGAATGATTTTTAAACAATGTTGCTTCTTTTCAGTGTTGTAAATTACAGTGATTTATTTATTACATTCCATTTTAATGAAAATGACGATATATATACTGTTAAAATTACAGGAATATCTGTAACTGTGTTACCAGAAAAAGATCTAACGTTTGATTCGAGATATGTTTTGGATGGATATATAACAAAAAAAGACGAAGCTTCAAGCTCAACAACAAAAAACAATGTATCGATAGAGTTCCCCATATCTAAATAAACCTGCTCTCGGCCTTTTGTCTAAGTACTTTGTTGTAAAAATGAGCAGTATTATCACGTCATCCACGCACGTTCCACCTCCCATAAAATAAATATAAGGAGACGAACCGACCGAAGCTTCCACTAAAATCATGCCATCAAACTCGATCTTTAATTAATATACAATCGACGCCGCGGGCAATAACTAGCTTATAAGTAAGTAGACACACAACATTGGTGATCATTTTACATCGTACGAATACAGTGCCCTAATAAAGTCGACTTCTGATAATCACACAGAGACGCATCGGCTGACGCCAATAAAACGCTCAATCAATCAATCGCTGTCTGCGCATGCGATCATTAATGTTGCTAGTACTTCGCCTCTTAGATTAGGCTAGGAAAGCAGCGGTGAAAGTATTTTTGAAGATAAGGATAACCTGCTGAGTCGAAGTGTGTATAAGTTGAATTTCTCTGAAATCAACAGTTAGGTAAATTATACATTGAGAGACTTATGGAGTTGTAAACGAGCTTTTAAGGAACATAAAAGCTCCATCCGCAGACTTGAAGCTCTTTTTGTTTTCCACTTGGAACTATTTTCAATAATACAACCAGAGTCACATTTTGTACGACTGGTATTAAAATACCTGACAGACCAGAGACATTTTTTTAAGAAATTCAATTTGTTTTCCCAGCATCACTAAGAAGAATGCATTTATTAAAATATAATTTTGAAAATATCGCTTAATAACTCGCTGTTTTCAAAGCCACATCGATACCAATACCGCCACCTACTCATTGTAATTACTACTCTAGTTACAAAAAGTTTACATATACCATCCGGCACGTTTTATTATAAAAATCTGAGCCTATCTAATGAAATCGATACTAACGCAATATCGAGCAAATGGCTACTCGGATCGTGAAGAAATTACTATAATCATCGGTACGATGCGACTCGATACAGCTACCGTCTACTCGGGTCCAATTTTGAGTTTACTGGTCCCTGATTATATGGTTTTGTCACTTTATAATATGGTTTAGGTTGGTATTTCGTTTGGATATTTTGAGGTTAAATTAGAAATGTTGGTGGTTTAATTAGCTGTAGATTTTGTTAAAGAATACTGAAATGTGTTTATTGCTTTATTTGGTAAATTGATCAACATGAAAAATACCTAAAAATATAAAATTGATCATTATATGCCAATTTTGATTTTTCTGAAGTACATAGTTTTTTGCTCCAGTAAAGTATGCTTAGTAAATAAGAATAATTATTCTTGTAATACTTTTTTTTTCTCTCTGATGTCCTACAATCTTTGTGAACAACTTTTATTCGCCGTATTTTATTTACAAAAACAAGATCAGACAATAAATTAACCCGAAGAGTATTGTTACAACGCTGTAGAATTTTTGATGTAATTGAAGAAGCAATATCGAGACGTAAAAGCAATTTTAGATTTAGATCAAAAATCCATAAACTAGCCTGCGACGAAGTGCAGCTCTACTCGTACGATACTTTAGTGATGGGAAACTATACTTGGCTCTATGGAACAGGTCGATAAATAACAAGAACTAAAATAATAGAAGTATTATTTTGATCTGTTTTAAAAAATAGTATTCATAACACACGAGTGAAAGTATTGCTTTAGTTAAAAATGTAAATTATCTAATCATGGATGATCAACGGATATAACAGATGGCAGACAAAGAAGAATTTAAGTCCGAATTAACCAAAAATTTTAATTGTTCAGTTAATTGCCGATGTCAGCAGCAATTTTACGGTAAGCACATTATTTTATGATTGATATCATGCACCATAATTTACACAATTCTTCGGTAAATCATTGCAAATGTGAAGAGGTAAGTTTATCCTAAAATTGATTAGAACGCGTGGCATCACAAATACAACTGAACCAATACAACACTTACCAGCGATTAAAAATAACAGTGAAAAGTAGCTGTTACCCTGGTCTTTCGTAACACACTCCAAAAGAGATTCAATTACGATACAAGCCGTTTTATTTTACTCTCGAAGACGGGAGCCGATCATTACAATAATAATTGTATCACGAACGATTAATTTATTAACGGCCGATCCCAATAATTTATCTATCCACCGTTTTACATACTAGAGATAGGAATTTGACATTACAGGTATGGGGCTAATGCATGGAGTAAGGATAGAAGAGTGGAAATGCCATAATGGAGGTAGGTCAGGCTGCTTCTAGGTCAAATTCGTACAGTGGGCATGACCAAAACAATGAATTAGGAGTGAACTAACGAGGCGTTAGGGTTCTTTAAGATTGCTGTCAACGATTTTTGGTATTATAAAAAAAATCATGTCCAAAGAAGGCATAAGGGGCAAAAACAGTAACGTTCCTCGTCCCCCGCTCACCCGCATTTTGGCGCGCTACTTTCTTAGGTGATTTTCCGTTATGGCACCTCCGCTAGTCATATTGTTGTCCATGTTAAAATTCTATCTCCAGTAAGCAAATCAATCGATGGATAGAATATAGGGAACGGCATAAGTTGAGTGCCCTCTAGATTTATGGCTAGACTATATTGGTTGAGACCAAATTTGGCTCGTTTTAATCAGGTTTTAACTATATTTTTGACGTGGGTAGTTTGGGGAATTGATGTGCATGTTGTGATGGGTTTTGTCTAGTAATTTAATTAAGTGTTATTGGATTTTACCGGTTTTTAACTTCTTGTTTTCCCATTTATATTATACGCGTTCCATGCTCGTTCTTTCCCTGCCCTGCCCTGCGAAACGAGTGTTTTTTTTATCCTTAAAGTAACCTACAATTTGTACAATCATCATCATCATCTTCCTGCCCTGTTTCCAAGTCATTTGGGGTCGGCGCAACATGTCTTTTTCTTCCATTCCTCTCTGTCAGACGTCATACTTACATCCACTCCCTTCTGCTTCATGTCCTTTTTCAGGCAATCAATCCATCTTTTCCTCGGTCTACCTCTGCCTCTCCATCCTTCCACATTCATACTTAGCACACTCTTTGTAGCATGCGTTTCACACCGTCTCATCACATGCCCGTACCATGACAAACGCTGACCTCTCATTTTTTCTGTCACTGGCGCTACTTTCAGGCTACTATTTTTACAATGTACTAATAATATATCCAGAACAATAAATTGATTTAACCTATCGATGGTTTTCAAAAAAATCTTTGTTCATCTTAAATTTCAACATCTCATAAAACACAGTAGTCACACCAGTCAGGTAGCCAAACATAGCTTATGAACTTACCAAATTACACCTGACTACTCAAATATTTTTTTACATCACAAATCAAGCACATATCACCTTGATAATGACTCGGCGATGCGTGTGCGTCGCTAATATGGCCCAAATCTCGAGCCACGATAACTGTAGCGGGTTCTAAGCAAAAAAAAGATGGCGGCACAAGGTCCCACTCGTTTGTAATCGAGTTTGAAAAAGAAATGTGTGTATGTGTATGTGTTTTTGGGCAAATTAATGAAAAGGGTTTTTAGTAATTATCGCTGTTGAAATTACCAATAGATACAGTTGGGAAGCTTTTTAAAGATGGTACAAAAATATAAAAACATTTTTTGTCCACCTGCCTTATCTCTTACATGTTTTTCAGTAGAGCCATAAAAATAACACACATAATTTAAATAAAACATTTACAAATTAAACTATATGAACAACAATGTAACAATAATTTCAATACCAACCAAAAAAGTAAAATCGAAAACAATTCACCTATTCGATTATGCGAACAAAACCGGCTGGCACGGCTAGTTATTGTAAAAAGATTCCAAATTCTTTTGTAGTCTGCCGCCCAGGCAAACAGTAGCTACATTGAATACAATACAACACTTATTTATAGTCAAAACTGTCTTGGCCATAGCGTCGCGTTGAAACCTGTTGGGAGGACTGTACACTAGGTCTGTGGAGCTACTTTAAAGGGAAAGTGGTCTTGAATACATTCAGAACAAAGTTTTGTATCTTTTACATATAAAAAATTATGAATTGTACAAAATCTGTATATTATTATGGCTCTTCGATTGCTCTTAGGTAATGTTTGCCATCATCATCACCTTATCGCTTATTGCAATGGTTGATACTTCTCTTTACTTGAGATTGGCGCAGCATGTATTCTATCTAATGTCATCCCATCACAAGAAACATTCATTCTAGCATCACATAGTCCAAGCATCGTTTCTTTGGTCGTCCCTTTCTTATACAGGCTACGAATCCAGGTACAAATATAATATTTGCCAACGCTAAAATCCCGTAAAGTCTAAAGATAGAGCTAAGTTTAGCAGCCTTGATTGGTACCATTGACATAATCAAAATTATCAGTTCTAAAACTGTTATTCAAAGGGGTTTCCCAGAACGTTATTCTTTAATCCTTAATACCCTTTACCCCAATGTGTTGGGTCCTCTTAATGTTTATATCATTCGCTCCTTTTGCGTTTAAAAAGATCAGAGAAATAGCTGCGCCCGATGGTTTTGCAGCAAAAAAGGGATCAGTATAACGGTCCTAAAGACCGCAAGGTCAGCTCCTAACGATTTTTGCATTTTTATTTTGGACCTCAGAAGCATCCGTCGGTAATATAGCAATAAATAGTTAGCTTTTTTGGATTATTTTGGAACTTGCATTTGTGCAAGGTGTTTCTCTTCAGTTGAGACGGTAATTAATTTTGTTGGGAAATAATTATACTTACTGTTAATTTTTTGTTTAAATTAATTGAGCTGTTTAATTTTGAACGATTTAATAAATTAAATAAATATGTGGTGGTTTGTCGCAATTTTTACTTTTTAATCATATCTTATCAAGGTGGCCCTTAAAGTCGCTATGTGATGGTTTGGTAAGCTAAAAGGCTACTTCGAAAAAAACTTTCCTTGTTGAAGTATGCATACTTATTCGATGTTTCGTCTAGTTTTTTGGGTTATTGTTATACCAACCCAATTCGTTAGAATGTTCATGACCGACATTTTCAGTTGTAATTTTGTGTTTACCTGTTATCACGTACCATGTATGTATAAAATATAGTACTACCAAAAATTCCATTACCAAATATGTACTTGACACTACTTCAACCAAAGTACCAATCATACTAAACACCTACAAATACCAACGTATTATTATTTACCAATTTACTTTTCACTCCACTTACATCGCAACTGTAAACCACATACAATCACGAGCCTTCCATATAAAGATCAAGTGTTCATTCAATACCTCGTTGGCGCATGCGCGGTGATCTCGTGCGCATCGCCTCACAGCTTACGAAATTACTAGAGCCGTCAATCTAACGCTATCGCCTGTGACGTGTCTATCGCATGTTGATTTGATCTCTTTTTATAACTGGTGCCCTGGTACCGCTTCATTGATTTTTGGTAAAGTGATTTCGAATCTTGTTTTTGGTCGATTTCGTAGACATATATATTTGTTTGAGTTTTTGTCTAAAACTCCTCTGTTCCTTCTGGAGCCCTCTGTTGACCATATCCGCTTTGACTCTTTCTTTCTCTTTCTCGCTTTAACTCATCAGGCTTCGGCCCTTAGGCCGCTTTGTTCTCGCCACAGCCCTTTTTTGACCAGAGTGAGAGACCATGGTGGTCTCGCAGAGTTTGCTGTCTGCCTTTGAGGAGCGTTCTAACAAAAAAAATCTAGCATACGTGAGCAAGAATATCATTCATACCTAGGTTTTTGTTGACATTGAATATGATAAGTGCCAGGCAGGCAAAAAACCAAAATAAAAAATACGCTGCCCTAACTATAAAAAGCTTCAACAAGACTGTTGTTTTGCCCAAAAACATTATGGCCGAAAAAAGATTAAACCAAGATAAATCAGTCATGCATAAAAACCCAAACCGTCCATTGTCAATCGATTATAATATTATTAGGATCAATGACCATATCATGCCAGTCCAAAACTCTAGTCCTAGACGTATAATTTGTACCACACTTATACCCAAAAACAGCTAATATGAGCTTATAAAAAACTCGTTACCTTTATTAAGGGTAATAAACAAGGGTATGGTCCGGTACCATAATGCCGTGGTCATTAGGGTAATGTCAGGATCACCGACACTGTGTCGCCTCGGATTCTCGTTTTATTAATGATTTGAAAACTGTAATTTTGTACGATATGGCAAAAAATGGTGCCATAAGTGACTTTAATGAGATGATCTATATTTATGAAAATTTTGTTATATTGGCCAATGTAGATGCTAACTTAAGTCCAGATAGAGATAAAATGACATTTTTTTTTAATCTGTTAGTCTTACAATATCAGCAAAACATGACTGACAAATAATATATATAATCATGTACTTTAAATCATTAAAATACATATAAGAACCGGGAAAATGAACATGCACAAAAAAACAGGTTTTGATGCAACCACAGACCGACAGTAAAATCATGAAAAAAAAAAACTATTATGCACCACGTGCCACCTAAACCCTTTGTGAAGAAACCTCCACGGCCGATTTAAAATCAATAATACACTCAAATAGTTCACTTTGACGAGCACAGTGAGAGATCGATCAGTGATCTATAGATCTTTTGTTGCATGGAATCGATCTCGATTTTTGATTACGTCGCAAATGAAACGGTCACAACTACACTGTAGATGTGATTTTTTGTCGTTCTTGGGGTCACTGAGTTCCTGATTGGATTTTTTTGGAATCAGAGTCTTTTTGGAATTCAGAGATCCATCAAAGGATACCATTGTGTTTTTCGGAATTGACTTCAGCATGTGTAAGTCTTCGTCCTGAGCTAATCGCATGGATCCATGGGGTTGAATCCAGTTTCACAAACTTACGGTTTAAAATTGGAATCTATTGCCCAAGGACCATTTGGTTTATACATAGTCCAGTGTTTTCCTTAATGGTCAAGTGTACATTTATTCACATTTTTAACAGGGTCTTATTAAGAGCGAGCATAGTCTTTCTAGTCAGCTCTAGCTTCTGTCAACGTTTCAACATCCTCCACTGTCTTTATCAAAAATCTCAGTCACTAATATAAGCGCAAGAATCTAAAGTGATTCATTAAGCCCACGAAAGAGATAAAGTTAACAATAATTAATAAGGTCCAACAATTAAAGTTGTCATAGAACATTTGTTTGATAACTTACAATGGAGTGAGTAATGATCGACCTTGCAAGCGTGGTTTATCAAGATTTTGTGGTTCATGTCATGTGGTAGGTATTAGGGCTGTGGGTTAGTTAGGAATGTGGTGTATGACAGCATGATCTTTGGTTGTTGACGCCACTGCAGACTAACCTTTGAAAATTGTTTGGGCTTTACATAAGTAAAGCAGTTATTGTTCTCTCTTGGCAAATATCAATACAGAAAACTCTAATAAAATTCCTTTAGTTCTGTCATTAAGTAAATGTTCACTATGAGTTGATTTACCTCAGAATAACAAAACTGAATATTTGTCTAATTTGCATCAGTATTTTACTTAAATTAATACTTCACTAATATGTAGGTACTCTTCCTGTATACCTGATATACTCATTCTACCTAATTACTCGTCGAAGTAATCATTTAATCGAATGTCAAATAATTTCCAGTACTGAGATAAGTTATGTGACAACCCTGCAGGACGATGAATCATGCGCACGCGCATAGATCGATGATAGTAGTGATAGATTATTATGTGTAACGTTGTGGCTATTTTAATTTAGTCTTAAAGCGTTCCCAGTATTGACAATTTCATAACAAATATTGAGTTCACCAGTTTTACTCCAATTGAAAGGATATGGTATACCTATTTATGGAAATAGGAGTGAGCTATTAGAATATCAAGAGCCTGACCATAGCTTTTAATACCTTCGAAGTCTGCTTTGAAGATTGGTTGTAGTGACTTTTGGCCTTTTAAGTTATCTGCGGTTTTTAGATGGTATATAGTAGTAGATAGATTATTTGTTTCATTGTCATCAGCTTCAATTGCAACACTATAAATGGACGTCACATTTATGCTACACGTGCTGATATTAGTACAGACAGGTTGACTGACCAGGATACTCCCCATAACTGTGATTACAAACCGACCAGTTAGAACTTCATCATAGATCCCTATAGATACGCTACCATCTGCAAATTATCATAGATGATCAAGTTATCGATATTAGATCGAAGTAATCTATAGATTAATATCTCCTTTCCATATGACAGCCTGAGGGGACAAGAGGCTATTGCGTGCTACTTTGTGGTACCATGTGATCTATATTTAGAAGCGAGCTACTACATCTTCATTTGGTGGGAAATGAATTGCATATGGCTGTGCTTGGTGCATGTGTTATGATGCTACTTTATGTTATTGGTAGTTTTGCAAAGTAATGGTAATAGCTTCTTCTTTAAAAGTGTGAGGTTTAAGACATGTGTGCTAAAAACAATCCTGTCACTATCAAAGTCTTTATAATATTGAAGAAAATTTTAACATTCCTATATGTCTGTCCAAGAAAGGACTAAAATTTAACGATTGCAATTATTTTGAAACTGTTTAGCTTTCGCTGCGAAAGGTGTGTTTTACTTCTTCCTTTCTGTGGATAATATTATACTATAGGCTAATCAAGTACAAGTAGGTAAATTTTGTAGTTGTAAAGGAAAAGTCCATGTACTTTTACAAAAAGAGGCAAATCTATCACGGTCGACCTAAAATTCTTCCATATTAAATTACTCAAAACAAATAATTTTATGACCTTCACGCTAGCAAAATAAATGTTTCTCTGTATGCATCCCTCGCGGTTAGAGGCGACATATAGGTCCGCATAGCAATGTGTGCTGCCTCGCTCCTTATGATTACTGATCAGTGTGGCTCCGAGCCTCGTGTATAGAGCTGATTAATACGTCAGAGTTGCACGGTTCATGGTTTGAGGAACTGTGGATCATGCTGAGAAATTTTGGACAATATATCTCCAGTCTCACATTGCCAAGCCTCATTCTGAAGGTACCTACTATAATGTAGCTGTATATCTAATACCAACTACAACGAATACTTACAGCATATTTAGAAAAATGTAGACCTCAGTGACATTATCTCCCTTCCACTTTTCCATTTACTAAATTACTCAATACAAATAATTTTATGACCTTCACGCTAGCAAATGTTTCTCTGTATGCATCCCTCGCGGCTAGAGGCGACAGATAGGTCCGCATAGCAATGTGTGCTGCCTCGCTCCTTATGATTACTGATCAGTGTTGCTCCGAGCCTCGTGTATAGAGCTGATTAATACGTCAGAGTTGCACGGTTCATAGTGTGAGGAACTGTTCATCATAGTTTGACTAAATTCCACTAGTCTAGTGTAAGATGACGAAGCCCGGTCCTATCACGCTTTGAAAGTCTTCTTCTTATCGAATGAGCTGCAAGTATTTTCATCACCTAACTAGCTATGGATTCAGAATTCTCTCAAACTGCCTGGCGGTCAGGCCGAAGTGGCTACTATTATATTTTTAACCTGCAAAAAAATGTCACTGTATCAAATTTGTCATTAACACTTACTAGGATTTCGGTTCTTCATAATTGGCCATTGAAACAGCTTCAATTATACTAATACCACACACTGCAAAGGCATCTCCAACGAAGATGTATTATCCTTTGCTACGTCTCATAGGACCAAAACAACTTCATACAAAGGACCAATCCACAATACCTGTACCGAGCTATCCCCTTAGGGTGTCCCTACATTTTGTCTCAGATTAATATGTCCTACCTGTGCCGTAGTAACTACTGTGTGGGACTGCCCTATGAATAATGACTTTGCAGCATGGTGGGTATCTGCAATATTCTACATAAGTACCTACATTATATACGTAGATATTAACTTTGCAACTTGGTGAATAGGTTCTTTATTGATGATGCGTTTCTTATCAATAGTGTAGTGAGTGATCTGTGTTGAAAATTATAATAGGTAGGCATTGAACATGATAAAACAATATGTAGGTGTAGTGATTGTTCAAAATAAACACGAATTTGTATACTTTTTCAGTTTACGAATTTTTTACTTCTGCGTAGGTGTTCTGAAAATTGTTCAACAAAGTACCTACATTCAGAAGAGAAAAACATTTTTGGATGTTTCTAGCGCCATCTAGTGGAAACTTTCATGATTATTAGCACGCTCACTGCACGCAAGACTTGACAAGCAACTCTTACTGAATCTTCCGTGTAATAAAACCAGATGGCTCTAGTATAACTTATTTGTGATTAATTTTTAAAGAATTGATTAAGGTGATCTTCACACTGCCCCGCATCACGCTGCATCTTGCGTGTCGACGCACCTACGCGCGTTCCTGCGGGAATGCAGAACTGCATCATCGTGCGGGTTTTTCGCGCACTCACGCGCGTAGGTGCGTTTTGTAGATTCACGCATTGCGGCTCTCATCGAGTTCCATTTTCAAATATACACGTCACGCCCATTCAAAATCACGCGCGTCAATGCGGGATTCGGTGTGCCATACCATGCGTCTCGCCCCGCACCTACGCGCGGCGGTGCGTGTTTCTCCGCATGTATGTCATGCGGGGCAGTGTGATAATCGCCTTAGGCGATTATCACACTGCCCCGCATGATGCAGCGTAGTGCGTGGATGCGTTTTTTTCCGTTGTATGGAAATATCTCCGTTTGTATGGAAAACACGCATAGTCCAACACACTGAAAATGCATCCACGCGCGTTCATGCGGATCACGCACATACATGCGGAGAAACACGCACCGCCGCGCGTAGGTGCGGGGCGAGACGCAAGGTATGGCACACTGAATCCCGCGCTGACGCGCGTGATTTTGAATGGGCGTGACGTGTATATTTGAAAATGGAACTCGATGAGAGCCGCTGTGCGTGAATTTACAAAACGCACCTACGCGCGTGAGTGCGTGAAAAACCCGCACGATGATGCAGATCTGCACTCCCGCAAGAACGCGCGTAGGTGCGTCGACACGCAAGATGCAGCGTGGTGCGGGGCAGTGTGAAGATCACCTAATAATTTCAGTATCACTGTGCTCTTTTATTATATATTTTTTATACTTAAAATACTTTCATTTAGAATTTCATGAAATGAAATGAGGATTATAACGCCATCTACCAAAAACATCTCAAATGTTTATGTAGTACAAAACAGGATCTGGAACTTTGCTAAGAAAGAAGTCAAGTAGTACAACTAAATATTCCCAGATGGCGCTGTTATCAAAAGTAACTACGACGTGGTCTCTCCTCATTCAAACTTCAGTAAATAAAAACTAGATGGCGTTATTTTAACTTGTACTGATTAAGATATAAAAAATGTGAAGCTCGGTGATTCAGAGGCTGTAAAGTATCAATGGCCGATTTTATTTTACGTTTATTGGTACTCATGTCCATTGAAATGTTCTTCAAGATATTTCAATAATATTAAAATACCTTTTTTGGTACTTGAGTATTTTATATTACCTATACATTGTTATGTGTAGGAAGTTACCTAAGTAGGTACCTAATTGTGTTTCAGAGCAAATCATGGAAGTTGTAATAACTTAAGTGCTTTAAATTGTTAGTAATTACTTAGGATGATTTGTAACAATTAGCAAGTTAATATTTTATCTTACATGACGTGAGATCATTAGATCTAGATAGGTAGTAGGTAATTGATCCATGGCAGCCTCTCATTTATCGACGTCTATTATATCTTACGTGGTAAATACAGAGTGGTAATAAAGAGATTTATGATTTCTAGATTATCTCATGAAAGTAATTAAGTAACTAGGTACCTACTTATTGTTGAATAGCTCATCGTGTTTAGCTTATTTTGCGAATATTTTTTGTTAATGTTAATGTTGTTAAACCTGTTTTAAACATTCCTTGGTGGCTAGGTATACATATAGTAATTATGTACCTACACCGGAATCTCCCTATGATTCAATGTTTTTTATGTTGGTGATATTTTATGTTGAAAACCGAATGAAAATCCGTTCAGTACCTACTTATGTAAGCTGTTTTTGAGTTTATGGCAAACAGAGAGCCAGACAGCAAAATATTTATTATTACGGTAAATCGTTTGTGCCAATTGTGATAACTTTTCGTATATCGTCTATGAAATTCTATGAAAAAATACATTTTAATGCCGATGTTCAAAACGGTAGTAGTTACCTAAAATACTACAGCAGAGATGATTTGCCTCAATCAGAAATCCTAAGATTCAGCATATGCATCCACAATTGCTCCTGAATATTGAATCCATAATCCCCACGATCGCAGGATTGGCAGTTAATAGTTATGTTCGTCAATATCTGACGTCTTTGACTAGCCTCGCATATCTCAAAATAGGTCAAAACGGTGAATCTTGGAACTGGATTCCAAAATGTGGTAACGGTGCAATTCTGTCTAGTAGACATTGTCTAACTAAGAACATACCTTACTGTAAATTTGTTAGAGAAAATATCGTGAATTTACAAGTTGTAAACTTGTTTGTGTTAAATGATTTATGGCTTAGCATATAGCTGTTTATTTGTTTCTAGAACCTAGAGCAGTTAACAACTTAACAATCAACCCGATGCATAAGTAAAAAGCAATTATTATAATTAACTTAACAACCATAAAATACAACGACGCACAATTACAACATCACAATGTTAAGTTCATTGCCACGAAGACGAACGCAACTACCTCTTAGATCACTCATAGTACCGTAGGCGACCCACTTCGACAGCCTCTTGCAACAAGCTTACAGTCTCAAACGACAGCTCACCGCGACCGAACGCAACATGTTTCTCGAAAGTTTCCTTTTAAACCTCGCGGTTATGGCGATTCTCATAATCGCCCTAACCCTCGACTATGTGACCAAGTTCTTCAGCTACTGGTATGTCCGCCACATACCCTACAAATCATCCATCCCATTCTTCGGCGGCGACTACCACAGAGTACTCGGAATTAGGAGCAGTACCGAAGATGTCAACATACTATACAACAAATACCCTAAAGACAAGTATGTCGGAAGACTCAAAAGCAGGATTCCTGACCTGATAGTGAAAGATCCCGACACACTAAAGAGGATGTTGTCAACAGATTTCGCACATTTCCATAGCCGAGGTCTCTGCTTGGACAAATCTCAGGATGTTTGTTTACGAGACAATTTGTTTTATGCCGACGGAGAAAAGTGGACCCTATTGCGTGAGGGTTATGAATCATTATTGAGTACTATGGACTGTTCGTTGGAGAGTTTGAGTGACTGTTTGCCGGGAACAAATGGTGATGCTAACGTTCAAGAGACGTTGGTAAAGGTATTGGACAAAGTCTTCGAGGATTTACTTCTCGGGAACGCCGGAGGGTCAGTTATAAAGGACCTGAGATCAGCAATACAAAAGCGTTCATTGACGGAGAGATTTAAGAGTTATTTGAAGGACATTTTTCCTTCCTTATATGTAATGTTTGGTTTGGTTACAATATTTGGGGAGCCTTCAAACAAAACCAAGAATGAAATCGAACAATCGAAAGTGTTGTCTCAAATCAAGAATATGGTCAATGCTTTTCAATCTGGAGGCAAAGACAAGAAGAAGAAGCCTCACTCTGACGTGGAATTTGCTTATTCAATTATTGCATCATTCATAACTGAGGGGTACATACCTTGCTTGACTGCATTAACTGCATTGATTTACGAATTGGCTTTGAATCCTGAAGTTCAAGAGAAATCAAGGAATTCCGTCTCCGTTCACAATAGAGATGAGTATTTAGACGTGGCTATAAAAGAGGCATTGAGGCTGCACCCTCCATATTCAATTATTGCGAGACAATGTACGAAGATGAATCACCCAGAAGGTGGTTTCCTAATTGATAGGAAGGTGACAATTAATGTTCCTGTAATGGCTTTGCATAGGGATGAAGAGAACTATGTCAATCCCAATGCATTCAATCCTGATAGATTTTTGGAAGACGAAGGAGCGTCTAAGCATTGTTATGCTTATTTGCCGTTTGGAGCTGGACCTAGAAAATGCATAGGTAAGTCTTATTTCCTTATTTCTTTCTCAAGTTCCTAAGTTTTTTTGTTTGGATATCATAGCAGTAATGTGCATTGTAATTTGATTCTCACGATCTACGGCCTCTAGCTGTACTACAGTTCGGTACGTACAGTTTACAAAAAAAAAGCATCAAGAAAACGGTACCCAGTGTCACATTGGTTCAAATAAGCGTGCGTGTAAAATGAAGTTATAAGAAAATATTATAATATAATTTATAACTACAACGTACAATTTTTATAACATTTTATATTATATGCTTGAATGCACCTTTTGTTTAAAGAGCATGAAATTACAAAAATATTAACCGTATTGTAGAATAAATATTTCAATTCATGTAAACAGATTTATTTGCTAACGGTACCTAGCAATGCAATTAATGCTAGAATTCTCAGGTCTCAGTTTCTTAGAAAATATGTGTTTATTATATTTCTAAGATACTTATAATACCTGGTGTCTTTTAGTAATTATAAGTTACGTTCTTGAGAATTCTTATATCTAAAACCATTTAGTTATCATAATATTTTCCTTTTGAATAATTTGGTTTTACAAGGCAACTACAAAATATTACTCAGTAATAATTTACCCGAATTTAATATAACCGACTTCCGAAAAGCATCGGTTAATTGACTATAGACCAGGTACCGTTCAATTTGCAAACGATAGGTATAAATTGATCTATGAAAACCCATCCATTGTACGACCATGACCATGATAAAGTAAAGCTGCATACATTCACTTTATGGTAAAGATAAGCATCCTACTTATTGATAAGAATAACTTAGCAACCATATCTCAGTTAGAGTAGCACATAGCCAACTTTAAGTCGATAGTTTGTTTGGGCTCATAAGTCACTCATAAAACTGTATGAAGATGAATGGTAGTAGGTACGCACATTACAAAGTTCGGGTATTTAGCCGGCATCAGACCGACTGAAATCTTTGATTGGAACGAACGAAAATAATTTCTTAAAACAAGATTTTCTTACATACATATGTACATACCTACCTAGTTACAAGTGAAGCTAATAAAAACGTGTTAAAAAAATTGACAACTATCGGGTCTTCTGTCGTTCGACTGTTTACTCTAGCAGTGCACGGGTACTCTTACTTAATTCAATAGCTGTGGTATTTCTATGATGTTATATAGCATCTCAGTTCTATGGGTTTGAGCGTCGAAGCAAATAGTGTGTGTATTGTATGGTATATGAGTAGATACTTCTCTAACATAGTAACGGTGAATAATTTTGTGGAATTATTCTGTCAATGTTTCTGTAGAATAGACCGGTTGTAAAAATAAAACGGTGAATGTTTGATAGATGGTTGGTAAGGAATTAGATAAATGAATATGTTATGGACCATGTGATTAATTCGGGCATTATTTATAATGCCCGAGCATTATGAATAATGCCCAGCTTTATCGGGCCAAGTGATTAATAACTATCTTAGCTTCATTATTTATCACATTGCACAGGCATTATTATATTGCTACATGGCAGTTGGGCAATTTGATAATAAAGCTATATTTTACGCGGTGCGAGGGCGGGGAGGGAAGTAGGTATGGCGTAACACACTTTGACCTATCAGAGACCGCCAAAAAGTTATGTACCTCAAAATGCCATCATAGTGGCAGTTGTTCTAATAAATAAATCCTGTTACTTGCTATATATTTTATGATATTTTCATTTGACCTTTATTAAGAGAAGTTAATTATGCCAAATAATGAGTATGATTGCTTACACTTTAGTTTATTTTGTTTTATAATAATAAATCATTTCTATAAAACAAAGATATGTTGTAAACTTGTTGTTTTAAAATTTAATTATATTTTATGTTATATTTTAATATGACTTCAATTATCTTTTAAATGCAACTGCCTCGTTGGTCTAGCTGTCGCAAGTGCGGCTGCTGAGCACGAGGTCTCGGGTTCGATTCCCGAGTCGGGCCGAAATCGCTTTGTGGGTTTTAGAAGACTTTCACAAAGCAGCCCGGAGCCTGGAAGCTGGTGATTGATACACCCGTGCATCGGAGAGCACGTAAATGTCGGTCCTGCGCCTGATCTCTCTCCGGTCGTGTCGGATTACCGTCCCATCGGGCTATGAGAGTTAAGGAATAGTGAGTGCACCTGTGTCTGCGCAAATGCTCGTGCACTATAATATGTCCTGCGTAGTTGGCTAATCTCCTTACATGAGAACAGCCGCCGTAGCCGATAATCGGCTAGGAGGACATCAAATGCAAAAACTACTGGATTTTTAAGGCAGAAGTCCTTTATAATTAATCCAAATCATGGGGCTGATTATTTAAGTGGTTTAATATTTAGTTTATTTAAAGTTAAATGGTTATAACAATAAAATAAATCAATTAAATATGTTAGTATTACTTTGCCCGAAAGGTCACGGGCAATATGTATAGTGCCCGGTCAATTGGATTATTTGTATAAATATTATCAAATTGCACTCTCATATTGGGCATTATTCATAATGACCGGGCATTATGTATACTGCCCAATTTATCACTTGGTCCATAACAAATATATAGATAGAATATTCTTCAATGCAGAAGCGACAGAACATTAAACTACAACAATCTGTCAAGCTTTAAAAGACTTTCAGATTTATTTTAAGTAAGTATAAGGCTCAATATTGATTGAGACAATATAGATTGGAATAGCTTGATTTGATGCGTCTGTACACCAAAAGGGCAAACATTTTAGGAGGCAAAAGTATGCGTGAATACACTAAGCGGTCTTATCGCCAAAAAGTAATTTATTACAACTTTTGGATACTCTAGAAATAGTTGGTAGATCTAAACGCGCTAATCTCAGTAATTGCTGGTCCGATTTGAAGTAAATACTTAGTACTTTAGTGTTAGACAGCCTCTTTATTGAGGAAGACTATTTTCATCTGGGAGTGGGAAGAATTATCCCATAAATGTTAAACTTCGCTGTTCCGCTGGCTAAAGTTAGTTTATGATATCAGCAAAGTATGTTAACACACTTTGCAAGTTTAAAACAATGACAAATAAATTCACTTTTTACGGATGTACTTATACATAAATGATCTTTAAATCAATTCTATGACACTTTAGAAGCAGCCTGCAACTTTCCCGAAATCAGGGTTAAAGCTATGATAAATAAACTTTCTAAATTCATTGACAACTTCAAGTGTAGTTGAGAAGTTAGCGACCGCAATATCAACGTGCTATTTATTACCCGACTGCCAAAGAAGGAGGGTAATGTTTTCATAATAACGTATGTGACCTCGATAGGAATATAAATGGAGAAAGCCTACTGCAAAATGTGTTTCTAACTATCTTTTCCTATATCACTTAACCTTCATTCATGTTTGTTCTTAGCAAGACGCCAAGTTAATACCTGTGTCAATAAGTTCTATTTTGTCAACTTCAGTGTTTCGGATGGCACGTTAAACTGTAGGTCCCTTCTGTCATTGAACATCCTTGGCAATCGTTATGGGTAGGCAGAAGCCAGTAAGTCTGACACCAGTCTAACCAAGGGGTATTGAGTTGCCCGGGTAACTGGGTTGAGGGGGTCAGATAGGGCAGTCTCTCCTTGTAAAGCACTGGTACTTAGCTGCATCTACTTAGACTGCAAGCTGACCCCAACATAGTTGGGAAAAAAGCTCGCAGGACGATGATTTTGTCAACTTCTACCGTAGCCGTATCATATAAAATTACGACCTACTTTTGTTTATTTTTAGAATCTGAATATTTATTTGTTAAACATAGGTGTATTAATTAAATGGCCGGAAAAGCCGGCCCCATTATTGAATTTTAATATCAATATTAATCATGCAAAGTTCAACGTACCTATTGTTTTTAACCTTAAAAGCTAATATATAACTATTTTACCTTCTTTGTCTGAAACTACGAAAATATAGACTTATACAAGCTGTTGATGTGCCAAATTCAAGGACGTAATTAGGCTAATGATTTTCGACCAAATGCAACAATAAAATTCTTAGTCAATTACTATTTTTATTATTTACGGAAATGCGTCAGTATGACCTAGTCGTATTTAAACTCGGCGCGTGTGTTACTGGCCTTAAAACCGCGAACACAAAGCATACGCAACGATTATTCATAAAATCATTCAAAAAATTGGGTTAATTCTGAAATACTATTAAATTACAAGAACAAAAAAAGCTGCACATATCAGCTATATATACAACATGTAACTTAATTAACGCACATCCTGAAATTAGTTTGTTCAGAATCGTTTACTGAATTGATTTATATCATTTTTAATATAGTTAATTTTTTATCCCAAAAATAATTAAAACTACGGAAATTATGGTCTAATTGTCCCTGTACAGTCAAAACAAATTCAAATAGACCGTAACTCAAAGTAATAAGACTTCGTGTATTGTCGGCTTTTTCCGTAGTTTCGTTATGTTGTGTCGAGTAGAGCGGCGCGCGGCGCGATATTTGCGTGCGTAGTAGTATGACCAAAAAGTTCTCCAAGAATTGGTATAACTAATTTAGTAAATAACAATGCATATACATGTTAAATTAAAAATTCAGTATATGTATTATGATTGTAACATAATATTCTAATTAGGGTGTTTGAGGGTGTGCGTTAATTACGTTACATGTTGTATATAGCTGCACATATAGCGTATACCATACCTTCAATTGATTATATTTACGTATTTTATGTCAACCTCCTTGAACTAGGCACGGATGCAAATCAACAGCTTGTATTAATTTGTTGATAAGCTTAACAGTAATTCTATTTTTATATTTAGCCTACATTTCTAATTGAGTTATGCCCGATTCGTCATTTTAGTGATTTGGCATCCATAAAAAACGTGTCCCAGTTGGTCATTCAATAAAATATTTTATTTTGCTTAGTCCCAATTGGTCATCCGTACTTTATTTTGTAAAAAGTACTGTCAACAAGATAAGCTTTACAATATTGTAATATGTTTTTTTTTATTTATTTTGGTTATGTTTTTTCCGAATATGGCAAGACGCTATTAATAAAATCGCGATTTCAACGGCGTCACACACCGCACGGCCAAAACCAAAATACCAGGATCGCATAAATCAGATGAGTAATATACCAATCAACGAGTGTCCATGGAACTGCCCACTGTGTATTAGGACCGCATAACTTACAGGAGTATAGCAGTCAAGAGTGTCAGGATTTTACGTTTTTTTCCTAATTGTAGATAAACATACCAATTTACACCATCATTCATCATTTTTATGTATACAATCTCTTTGCTAGTTATGGGCCCCTGGTACTTTCGTTACCGGCACAAAAAGTATCGAGTCACATTTTCGGGTTTATAAAATGCCCAAGTTGTCTTCACCTGTGTTTTAATGTAAATTTTATTATATTTATATGAGAGCTATACCTTTACCTACATCGAAGTTTTTCATTTAAAATTTCTTCTAACACTTTTATTTCTGACGGTACTCTGATACGTGAAATTTTATGCGGGTGACGAATCGGAACTCAAAATTTAAATATTAAATTATTTATTTTGCTCGAATGACCAATTGGGACTTGGTGTATGGAAAAAATAGTTGGTGACCAATCGGTACTAATGACAAATTGGGAATAACTCTTCTAATTTAGGAGAAATGTTATGAATAAACATGAGATATGTATTTTATCAGCCATTAGTAAAAAAACTAGTTTAGATACTTTCCATTTTGACAAGCTATTTGTGCTAAGCATCTCAAGTTTTTTTTAGGAACATGGAATTTTATACTGACAACCTTTTTTCCCTTTCAATCATAACGGGTTGTCAAAAGTAAGTCTTGCCAAGTGGTACTGGGATACCCGGGAAACAGCGTTGAGTAGGTCAGATAGGTAGACTGGAACATATACATAGACACATTGGCTGAAGGCATATATCCTACTAATCCTACTAATATTGTAAATATTGTAATTGTGAGAATTTATGGATGTATGTTTGTTATTCTTTCACGCAAAAACAGCTGGACCGATTTAGTTGAACTTTGGTATGTAGATAGGTGATACCCTGGATTAACACATAGGCTACCATTTATCAACTCACCACACGGGGAAGCTAGTTACATATAATATAATATGACAAAAATATCTAGATAGCCTTCCTTTCTTCCTTTCAGTCTAACTGCTTTATATGGAACGACTGCCTCAACCTGTCTGATCTGACTTTTTCAACCCAGTTATCTAGGCAACTCGATACCCCTTGACGAGACTTACCATCCGACTATCTGGCTTTTGTCTATTGACACAAAAATTCCATCTTCATATCTCTTACATTAGCTTAGAGTTGTGTAAAATATTCTTCTAACCAAATTATTTTCTTTGTTTCAGGAGAGCAGTTGGCATTGAAAATAATAAGAAATGTGAGCAAGGCCATACTGAATAAGTATGAGATTGAGCCTTGTGCCAAAACGCCATCACAGCTTACCATGGTCGACCATAACTTCGGAAGAATTGTGGATAGAGATATTTGGCTCAGATTTAAAGTTAGAGCTTAATTTTATTAATATTTTTATAAGGCGTGTATTTTGCGTGAAAACTAGTAAGGTTTTAATTTTAAAATGTACCGAATATGAGTTTTTTTGAACCTTAGTTCGTAGGTACAACATTAAGATCTTAGAATTGATAATATCAGTGATAGGAAAAAGTATACAAATTAGGTTACCTATTAAGTGTGGTGTTCAGAATAATGTTATTTTTAGTTTTTGTGTACATCTTTTATTTCTATTTTCAAGCTCAATTAGATTTAAGGTAATAGAGGTAAGTTTGACTATTTATAAATTTATAATGCTACTTGTTTGAACTCTATCTAGAAAATATTTAAAATTGTGTGAGTGTGAAATATAATATAAATAATTATTATTTGAGTTTTATTCCACTCATATTGCTTTGAAATGTCACTATCAAAAATATACTGAGTCTTTAAAATAACAAAATAATACTGATTATCTTAGATAAATTATGACCTCATATTATTTTTTTCTTTTTTCATTCACACACCAAAAACAAAACACCAACACACAAAATATCAAACTGCGTACACATACATATTTCGATGCGTGCAGCTTTCACACAACACGATTCAATTTTCATTTTTTTTATAATCGTTCAAGAGCGGCTTCTGAAAATCAATACGATTGACAATGACAAAGGGTGGTTCCTAAAAATGGACGGTCCAAAAGGGTGAAAGGGAAATATTTCCCGTAGCCCATCGGCAGCGGCTGATAATGGAGTCTGTCATAGAGAGGTGTGCTGTGACCATGATTAGAGGACTACTGTGGATATTGTAAGTAGTTCGCCTATAGGAATGTGTTGGTAAAAAATAATAAAAGTGTTTGCATTTATAAACATTTTATTTTTAATTTCAAAGTTATTTAATAAACAGATGTTTGCTTTCATGAAGTAAAAAAATGCAAACTTTTTTATTATTTTTTCCCTTTGAAATTAATTTATGAAAAAAGACATAAAAAACAATTTAAGTATCATTGCTTTATTCAAATATTTTGTCCAAAGCATCCATAATACGTCTAGCATTAACATTAGTATACGATAGATACATTAACTAACGGTATGGTTTTATATCCAAAATAGAATACATGTGTAATTTATCACACCTCTGTGTTATTCGCATTCGTAAACAGATAAATTGTAATGCTATGGAAATATAAATGTATATTTTTTGTCTGTTTTTAACATTAAGACAGAGAAATTGATTGCTGGGTGGCACCTTACTTTCTCTTAAAACGAGGTTAGAAAAATGTTGGTCAAAATATTGGGCCTCTAATAAGACTCTGTTTGATAAATAACGGGAAAACGTTTTTTGTAATTTTAAACTCTATGCTATTGTGAGTAAAGTTTTTATTCGGTAATCAAATCAATTTTGAATTGAACTCACAAATGAAGTAGGATAGAGTGATAAGGAATTAATCCTAATTGATAATAAGACCTTACCTTTAAATAGACCTTTTTCGTAATGCAAAATCATTTATTTTATAGCTTTAAGAGCACTTCAGCGTAATTGCAATGCAGGAAACTCTTTCTTAACTTATTCTAAGCCTCTTAATAATTTGGCACAATTTTATAGGATTTACAATATAATATCCGCTGATAACTATCGACTATCTAATCACCTGACCATAAAATATATCATAAAAGTAGGTACTTCAATCAAAAACTGAAATTCTTGTCTGCAAAATATAAGGTTTAGATCGTAGGTATATTTTAAGCCCACAAGAGAATTTTACTTAACTTTTCTTCAATAACCTTCACAAACCATAATCATAAACAAAAATTAGAAAACCGGCTCTAAATATCTCATAAAAATCGGGTGTCAGGATTATCCTCAGTAGTCCCCTATTTTATGGGGAACGCATGCAAACACATTCTGATTTATAGCTATCGTATGGTATATGCCCCACTTCCTATATAATACCTTTAGGTAGTGGTATGGATTAATGTGGTGCCGAAATACCTTTCTTAGGATATAATATATGATAAGTGTGTATCGATATCAAAAGTGTTTTGTGTGATTTGAAAACAATAGGTTGAATGTACCTACTAGGTATAGCTTAGCCTATAGGT
The DNA here is from genome assembly GCA_033682625.1 of Helicoverpa zea x Helicoverpa armigera. Lineage (NCBI taxonomy): Eukaryota > Metazoa > Arthropoda > Insecta > Lepidoptera > Noctuidae > Helicoverpa > Helicoverpa zea x Helicoverpa armigera. The sequence goes on along the minus strand of JAWIIS010000038.1, from coordinate 2,787,479 downwards.
TTTTTTTTTTTTTTTTTTTTGCTGTGGCAACATTATGAGCAGGTCGTGAAAAAACGGCTCTGCAGATAATTTTTATTCTAAAATATAAATCTAGTGCTAATTTAAGTTAATTGTGCAATTAAAATAGATAAAACTATCAAATTATTGTTAAACTTAGTTTTGTTCTCGTGTTCGTGACGACGTTTGCAATTTCAAACAAGTTTATAATCAGCTGTTCAATGTGCCGGCTGTCAAAAGGATAAAGTTTGAATATTACTTCAAACCCGGGGAGTATAGTGTTTTTATTTTAATTACATTGTAGTGTACACAACATTACACCAACAATACACGCAACCCAACGCAATACACGGCTCATTGTTATGAGCTACTGTCATTGCAGTGCACACCGGCACAGTTAGTGTCTCATTCTGCCTTCAACTTGTGAAAACAGAATTGACGACGATAACGTTCGCCTACACACAATAACATTACAAATTACTCTGCCACCAATAAATTTTGCTGTAAAACCTTGACATTGCTGACCTACAAGATTGTACTATTTGATTGACCTTTATTACAAAAATCCCAACTTTGTATAATGTTGTTTACCACACTTATGCTTTAGCCTAGTATTTTGCATAACTGTGTAATCAATATCTAATTGTTGCGAACCTTCCATATCATATACTTTCCCCTTTCTTTATTTAAAAATTAATAAAAAGCTTACCCTCCATTTTGATATAAAAAATATAATCTTATAGTCCACTTCTATATTTTCCAAATTTCACAAATCCCTATACCTTTACAGTCTATTTCCTTTGTTCACTAACACATTAATCAACATCTTTAAAGCTATTCTTTAACTTTTTAGGTACTAACAATACAACAATTAGAGATGATGACCCGTAGAGCCACAGTCAAAGACATGGAAGAAAAACTCAGAGCTGCGCTGAGGGAACTCGAGTCAACTAAAACCTTGTGCAAGCAGTTACTCCAAGAGAGGGATGACAGTGAAGTCGAAGTGAAGAACATAATCGACAAAAACACTTCCCTCAAGAGTGAGTTGGCCGAGCTGCACATACAGTACATGGATGTGCTCGACCAGTACACTCAGCTTCAACAAGAGATGTCCTCGTTCCATCAGTGCAGTGACACCCATGAATTGGCTTTACAGCGCATCACAGAATTAGAACAGGAGTTATGTAATGCCCATAAGGCTTTATCTATATTAGAATGTAGTAAGATTAATGAACAGGTTACTAATACTTGCAACCTTTTTGATGAGTTAGTTGCCTGTAGGTCAGATAAGGTACCATGTAGGTTAGCTGAAACTATTGACTTGACTGGTGATGATACCATTCCAATATGTCCTGTAGTTATGATGAGTCATAATAAATTAAAGAAATATATTAAAATCAATAAATTCATTAAACGGTCAAAGAGATATTTAAAAAAACAACATCTCTTAAAATTAAACATTTCTCTTAGGAAGGACCGTATTAGCTTAACTAAGACACTGAATTCCTGTACTGCTGAATTAGAATATTATAAATCTATTTATGAGATGGAAACCCAGCAGCTCCAAAACGATTTAAAATACAAGGAGTCTTTGTTAAAGGATATTTTTAGTAAATATGAGTCTTCTCAAGACCAACTAAGCAAGCGGTTATTAGAGGCAGTGGAGCTGATGGACCTGGTGAAGTCCAACACAGAGAGGTATGAGTCTCTGACAAACAGCCTTTCATGTGATAGTGCAAGCCAACCATCACCTTCAATACCATTGCCTGATATATCTGTACCTACAACTGCTACAGAGAATATTCATATGCAAAAATGTAATACTTTGCTCTTCACAGATGCATTGGGCGCTGGCTTTGGAAAAATTTTACACAATTACCTTAGCCATCACTTTACTAATCACAGTTACCATGACATAACTTTTAACCAAATTGTTGAGAAAATTAGCAGTACAACATTAGATAGTAATTCTATAATAGTTCTATTGTTAGGCAGTAGTTATGGTACAACAAAAGAGGACATTGTGAAAGGTATTGACACCTTACTTAGTTTGAATATGGGAAAATTAATGTTATGTGCTTTTCCTTATTCTGATAGTTTTTCAGAATATCAAAATAGATGTATATTTAATTTAAACTGCACATTACACATGTTGACATGTTGTCATAGTGACAAACTTTTATATTTTGACACTAATAAGTTTATTAGTGATTTCACATTGATCAAGGGAGCAGTATCTGTTCCTGGTAGTTGCAGACACACTATTGCTATGTTGATAGCCTATAATATTGACAATATTATATCTAATATAATAAACTATAGGGTAAGGGACGAGGGTATGCTGTATAGTTACACTAACAGCACACTGATAGATTGTTGTATGATGACGTCGTGTACGAAGGGGGGTCCACAAATACTATCTACCACCACTACCACCACCACCAATATGTTAGAACATTCTAACCATATTGAACACACCGGTAACATAGATTCTTCTATGCAAGTTTTATCATTTGTGGAGAAAACTCCTGATATAAATAATTTAAACTAATTATTAAGACAACAGAAGATATTCCAGTATTTAATAATTTTAAAGATAGTAGCAAGTTATCTTCTGGCGACTTAGTTAGTTGTAAAAAACATAAGAGTGAGCAACATATTTTAAAACTTTTCAACCAAAATATTCAGAGTTGCTCTTCTAAACTTCTTGAAATAGAATTAGTTTTAGAACAAACCAAGTTTGATGTAATTTGTATTACAGAACATTGGCTGAAAGATTATCAAGTAGAATCTATTAATTTTGAGAATTATTCTGTAGCTAGTTACTTTAGCCGGAAATCCATGATACATGGTGGCTCCTTAATATTAGTAAAAAATCCTATTAAATATAAAGTAAGAAAAGATATAGTTGATATGTCAGTGGAACATAATATTGAATTGTCCTGTGTTGAGCTAGATAAGCATGTGTTAGTGTGTGTCTACAGACCACCGCAACACCAGAATCTTGGTGTATTTGATTCTGTCATGGAAGATGTCTTGAAAAAAGTCAGTAGCAGTAGTAAGTCAGTCATTATATGTGGCGATTTCAATATTAATATTTTAGAAAGTAATATTGTAAGTTCGAGTTTCTTAAATCTTTTTAAATCATTTAATATGCGTAACGTTTTCGAAGAACCTACTAGGATAACACCAACTACTGCTACTTGTATAGATAATGTTTTTTGCAGCTGTGAGTACCTACATAAGGAAATAGTGAATTACTTGCCCTCTGATCACAGCGGACAAGTTGTCACTTTTCGCACTAACTCTCCACCAGAGAAAACACAAATAAAATTTAGGGAATATACTTTAAAAAAAAATCGATAAATTCAATCAAACTTTAGGTGATAAACTGTGTGCACATAGCTTAAATCTTAAAAATTCAAGTGATATTTACGCCGATTTTTTCTCTATATTAAACAAACAATTCAACTTAGCTTTTCCAGTTAAAACTAAAATGATTAAGTCCAAGTTCTTATTTAGTGACTGGGCAACTCCTGGTATTCGTAAAAGTAGACAAAAGCTGTTTGAACTTTATGGTTTAAAGCCTTATAGCACCGATCCAAGTTTCCGTGACCACGTCTCAAAATATTCGAAAATATTTAAAAACGTTTGTAAACAGGCTAAATCTATTCATATTAGAAATAAAATAAAAAATTCTAAGGATAAAATAAAAACAACTTGGACAGTAATTAATAACGAAACAGGTAGGCGAAAAGTTCGCAAAACTGATTTTAGCCTAGAAACTCATAAAGGCCTCATCAACGGTAACCTTGAAGTAGCTCAAGAGTTTGAAGCATTCTTCACCAAAATACCTTTCGAAACTACAAAATCATTAAATTCTTCAACCGCCGTATCTATCGATTTACTCAAAACAAATGTAAAGCCATGCAGTTCAGTATTTAAATTTCAACATACCAGCCCCGAGGCTGTTGTTAAGGCCTTTAAAGATCTTAAAATAAAATCAACAGAAGATCTTTGGGGTATGTCTGTCAAGGTGTGTAGGTCAATTATTGAAACTATTGCACCCTATTTAGCTTACATCTTTAATGTTAGCGTAGACCAAGGCGTGTTTCCTGATCTAATGAAACACAGTAAAGTAGTACCTTTATTTAAATCGGGAAATAGCAAAGAATCAAACAACTATAGACCCGTTTCTGTTTTACCGGTTCTCAGCAAGGTATTCGAAAAGTTGATGCTTGCACAAATGTTGCGCCATTTCAATAAAAACTTCATTTTTCATAACGAACAATACGGTTTCACCAAAGGTCGCTGTACAACCGATGCTGGTGTAACTTTGATCAAGCACATCTTTAAGGCTTGGGAGGAAGCTGAAGACTCGATTGGAATTTTCTGCGATCTCTCAAAAGCGTTTGACTGCGTAAATCACGAAACGCTTTTGCAGAAGCTAGAGCATTACGGAATCAAAGATACATCCCTCCAGTTATTAAAATCGTATCTAAACGATCGGCAACTTAAAGTTCAAGTAAACGGCGTAAATTCACTGGGCTCAATGATGGCAATGGGCGTACCACAAGGTTCCATATTAGGTCCGTTCCTCTTTTTAGTTTATATTAATGATTTGCCCTATCTATTTGATAATCAACCTAGGATGGTGTTGTTTGCCGATGATACCTCTCTTATTTTTAATATTGATCGACGTAGACGTAACCTAGACGACGTAAACAATTCCATTATCCAGGTTCAAAATTGGTTCAACGCAAATAACTTGGCTCTTAATGAAAAAAAAACAAAATGCATTCGATTTTCATTGCCAAATGTAAAAAGTAGTGAATGTGACATAATACTCAATAGTCAAAAACTAGAATTTATAAATCAGACAGTTTTCCTGGGAATCACTCTTGACAAAAAACTACAATGGGGACCCCACATAACATCTCTTGCGGGTCGTCTTAGCTCGGCCGCCTATGCTATTAGAAAGATGAGGCAGCTAGCGGACGTAGAAACAGCTAGACTGGTATATTTTAGTTACTTCCACAGCATCATGTCGTACGGCATTCTGCTGTGGGGACGAGCTGCTGACATTGAATGCATATTTATCTTACAAAAGCGAGCGGTCAGAGCTATGTACAACTTACGTGGTCGTGAATCTCTTAGGGAACTGTTTAAAAAAATTAATATCATGACCGTACCTTGCCAATTTATTTATGAAAATATCATGTATGTTAGGAAAAACTTACATTTGTTTGATAAAATATGTGATAGACATAATTATAACACTAGAAATAAAAATAAGTTAGCTATCCCGCAGTTTAGATTATCTAAAGTACATACATCTTTCATGGGATATTGTGTCAAATGTTATAATAAAATACCAGACAACATTCTGGAATTGAATGACTTGCGGTTTAAAACTCATATAAAAGCCACACTTTGTAAGCAAGCATATTATAAATTAGAAGATTACATTCAAGATAAAAATGCTTGGAAACATGCTGGTCCTGCTCCATAGGACATACTGACAATATCTAATTAATTAACAAATTAAAACTACACCAGCAAATAAAATTGTATTCATCTTTTGATTATTTGTTTGTAACTTTGTACCAAAATATAAACCAATTTGTAAATGTGAACACCATGTAGCATTTTAATTGTCACTTTATCCTCATTTGTCTTTGCGATTCTACATGATCTTCGCATGCTTTTACTGTATGTATCAATACATACAAACTGTAATACTATATTATTTTTAAAAAGAGTAACCATGGAGTTTCTTGCCCGTTCTTCTCCATAGGAAGCTACTTTTGGAATGGGCAACTAGAATCAAACTTAGTTATAATTTTGACGTTCATAAGTGCTTGTAAAGGCCTAAATGAAATAAATGATTTGATATTATTGGCAGCAATGTATTGGTATAGTGGTCATACCTGCAGCGCAAATGCGAGTGTGGGGATTTGATTCCAGGTCGCAGTATGTAGCTTTTCTAACTTAATAAGTCTATCTTGGATACAGTTCAGTTTGAACTAAAAATGATATCAAACCTGGAAAAAGGCCTGGAAAATAGGAACTACGGGACACTATTGAATGTATCATCCGCATTAAATAAACCTATGCGACTGTATGTTCAATAAATATAACAGACAGATAAAAACTAAACAGAACAACACAGACGCCCCTGAAAACTACAACTGAAAGATAAATTTCACTTTCAATCAAGTTTAAACGTCAACACTGAGAAATGATCTTGAAAACGGTCACAGTCTAAAATTGGCAATACAACGTTTTTGTATGCAATTCGTGGGTCGCTGATGTTACTACATCGGGACAAAAGAACACGTGAATAGTTAGACCAATCGTGGCCGCGAAGTTTTCATATTATTGTTGCCAATATTATTGTAAACTAGCTTGCGCTCCCGGTTTCGCCCGCGTGATGTGTTGACGAGAAACCTATCTACATACCAAATTACAACCAAATCAGTCCAGCCGTTTTCTGTGTGAACGAATAACAAGCATACATCCAATAGATAATAGAAATAGATTCTCACATTTCCCCAAAAAATAACTTTAAATAAACGTTTCTAAACATTTAGGTACTCTATTAGATATAAACGTATTTCCTCAAGATATCTATTTAGTATATTTCACTGTTGCGATAACGGAACTTATGGCAGACTGATTGCTTTTCTATTTCTTAGTCATTGCTCTTAAAGTACTTGTATTCCAACAGCAGTTTAAAGGTATCTTTCGAAAATAGCTAACATACTTTTTCCACGCACGCCCCGAGGATTAAACTTACTAGGTACATCCAAAATGTATCACACTAAAAAGTAGCCAATGGCCTTTCTCAATTTCCAGACTACTTGAATGCCACACATTGTATTCGGTTCAGTAGTTTTATCGGAGAACCGTGACAGACAGACAGAGATTTCTTTTCATTTATAATAGGTAAAAGTAAAGGTTTTTTGTTCTTTTCATAATGAATTGGGAGTCTAGTGCCCATTTTCACCAACAAATACCTAAATTAAGGGATACCCTAAGAGCATTTACGGAACACTTAACAAGAATTTCGTTTTCACCAAAGTTTAGGTATCTCTTATCCATAGTTATTTATGTCAAAATTGGGAGAACCCTTATTCTAAGTGGCACTTAGATTAAGAGATTGTTGGTGAAAATGGGCATAAAAACCTCTTCTATTTGAAAGCCGAGTCCAAGTTCTACTTACCTACCTATCTTAAACCAAGGGCTGTTATTTTCAAAATCCACGTAACCTTGACAACCAATCTCGTAAGCTTGCTATAAGCCTTTACGCCAAAAACAAGCATGATTAAAGGGTACTTTCCAAAATTAAAATCTTGACAGAACCCGTATATACAGCGTCATGTCGCTTAAATTATTTACGTTTTATTTCCTTAAACAAATTATGTACACAAATGAGCAATCGTTGTGAAGAACGCTTGCTACATAAGTATGGTGCAAGTAATGAGCGAATCTTTTGTACCGTTGCAATCCTTATTTAAACTGTCATTGTGTTTTGATTAAATCGAACTTGCATCCAACATTAATTTTAGAAATAAAATTCATGTTAATGCGACCTTAGAGTGGGTCGTCTAACAGTATTTCTGTTTTTTTTTTCAATACCATTTTTAAACAGTAGGTAACAAAATACATATTTTTTAATAAAAGGTAAATGAGAATGTGAAAAGAAACTGTGCCCTTTATATGAGCTCGGCTACTCACTGTAACACTGCTGTTAACCTCACCAGGTTTCTGACTCCATCTGTTTCCGTCATAACCATCAAGACTTCATGCTGGTTGGCTTCACACAGGCTCTCATGCTGCTCTAAATAAAACATACATGCACACCAGCTATTTCCTTACACCCAACACCCATCCACCTACAGCCATAAAATGGCGTCGATCATAAAAATATTTGATTAGCTCACTCCCTACACTCGCAATCCTGAGCCTGAAACATTTATCAGCCTCACGCCTGTCTGTTACATTATTTAGAGTAATGCAAACGTAATTTATGAAGTAGGTATGATGAGATGGAAGTAAGTGAAGAGTTTTAGTGTGGGATTATTTTTGTGGAATGAAAGGCTTTTAGTTGAAATCTTTCTGCTACAACGTAGTTTACGAAACCTGTAGCAGTAGCGTTAAGTTTTGGGGTAAGAAAATACTCCGACGTAAGTGTATTTCTGGCATTCGGAAATGATCCATATCAATGACTGACTATCCAAAAATGCCCGTTCCAGCCCGTCCCAGCCATGGTGTTTCCGAAACCAAACTCTCGGAAGTTTTGTACGCATTTGAATAAACGATGAATCTAGAATCTGATTTCAGACAGCCTCAGTTATTTTGCAAGTGATGCATTCATTTAAAATAGAAAAACAGTTGCATAAAAATTGAAAATTTTTCACCACTACATAACAAACTAATCCACAAAACAAAAACCACACCAGACATCTACTTACACAACAACAGACGATACCACCCGCATCACAAACATGGCACCAAAAACAAAAGGTGCGAACGCACTGTCGAAATAAAACGAAAAAGTTTAAATAAAGCTTAGCACACAAGGGATGAGCGCCGTTGTGTACACGCGCGATATCCCCAATTCTCTACAGGTGGCACGTATTCTGTAAAGTGCACTTTGTTTCATTGATTACGGGTAAGCACGTATTTGTCAAACTGAAATTGGTATATCCTCATATTTGGGGTTAACTGGCAACGTTGGGAATAAATATTTTGTATTTATTATTGTGCTGTTACCAGGTAAATGTTTTTAACATTTTTGTTAATACCTATGAGTAGATTTTCTATATTTTTTCGTTCGTTTGTTAGTACCCTAACTGCTCTGAAACGACCATACCGATTTGGAGCATTCTTTCACTGTTAGAAAGCTACACTCTTACCAAGTAACATAGGCTTAATTATGTAGTACCTGTACAATAGTAAGTAGCGAATCCGCTGAAAAGCCGTTAGTTATTTTAAGTCCACAAGAAGCTTGTCGTGGTTCTTTGTTAAAAAGTCACTTTGATAGTTAATTACTTTTAATCAGACATGTTACTTACTGCATTACCATGCAACTTATACCCTATTAACAAGATCATCTACCAAGACCAAATATACCTTTATCTTCTAAGTTAGTTCCATTAACTTATACAATGCCCTCGAGGGCTAAGTTGGGCAAACTTAGATGGTGCTCTCCGCATACCCCGCGATTTATGATTGCAGCTTGATGGAGCATTTTTGAGACTTACTTCCATATTTTGCTTTGTCATTGTAAGCTAATACTTCCTTGAGAATTGAGATTGGATTTTGTAATCACACTATCAAGACTTCATACTGGTACTGGTTAACATAGGATAATGTACCCTCCTGTGTGGCAATGCTACCAGCCTTTTGAGTACGCTCCCGGTCTACGGCTATGAGGAGTTTTTTGACGCTTTTTAGTTTCAGTGTAAATACCTCTTTGTATATTTAAAAGCTGTTTAGTGTTCTGTAACAGTATTCTATGAAGTGTTAAAGCACTGAATAACTTTATAGAATACTGTTACAGAACACTATTCCTTCTATAGGTACCTATGTAGGTTGTAAGACTTTTATGTTTCAGAACCGACCATGCTTTCTGAGGCATGAAGAGGTTTTGATTAAAACCAGCCATTCTTCTAGACGCCAATCAACGTAGGCCTAGCTTTTATGTTCTGATATTCTGCAATTGAGCCATGAATTTGTAGATGCACCATCTTCTCCCCCTTTCATATTTTCGAGCAGATATTTATACCTATTTTTTCATTGTTACTTGTGTTATTTTTATTTTCGATATTGTTTTCTTGTGAGCAATTTTCGTTAAATAAATAGTTTTACTTTCTTGCATTAAAAGTTTATATATTCGTCAACATTTATTACAATACCTAACTCACAAATCATTTCAAACATTAAATTGAACGTCCTAAATCCAATGACCCATTATATCTAAACGCGACTGAACAAATTGTAACAGGGCCATCATTTTGTGGTCGCCTATGACTGACCACGGCAGCCACAAAACAACTGCGCTTATTTTGTGGGAAGCTCTCGTGTTACGTTTATTATGTTATTCGTATTAGATTTGGAAGTTCTATTCGGTGCTTTTGGACATTCTAGAGTTTATAGAACTTTATGGTAATTAAATAAGAGATAGCAGCGGAAGCTACAAGTATAATATTACAAGTCCGCAATATCATAGGTGCCGATGTTTTGCTGATAATTTGATGAAGATGGTAATGATGTTCTCATTGATGCGAATCAAAAATTCAAAGTATTTTTCAACTTCAAACGTGCCCATTACGTGAAAAACTGATTTGCACAAACTATGTATTTATGCATTTATACATCATCATCATCTAGCCTTTTTATTCCTATTATCCCACTGGTGGGTACAATTAAGCCTTGCACATCGAGGAGGATTGAGAGTTTTTACAAGTTAACCATTATTTTTAGAATTCATTTATAAAACCAAAAAAGCAGTGAAGAAAACAAAATAAGAAAAACTAAACATATCGAAACGATTACCAAGTCAGTTCATTAAACAGTACATACAATAGAGACTGCGGAATGTGCATAAGACTTACAGTTTTATAACAAAAACGATTTGTATTCTAACTCCCCGGCTTCCTGTAATACAACTGGCTAGAAACGCGGGGTGTTACCGTTGATGTCTAGTAGAGTTGATACTAAAAGTGAATATCTTTGGTGGACTCTGGTTTTTATTCATGTTGGTTCTTTATCGATGAATTTAAGGTAATTGTATCATATTCATAGAAAGAGATTTGATTTAAAAATGGAATGAATATTTATATGTAAAAGAAGAAACTTATAGCTAATAAATGGTGTTGAAAAATTGGTCTTCATCGCTGTTACCTGGTAATGTGACAGAAAAGGTAGATGTAGACATTGTGACGTACGGGTGAAATATTATCGAAAGTTGACTTCACTCGATAATATAAATTATGCTAAGCACATGTGTTAGTAGGAACACCTCATATAATAAGTCAAAACCCACAAAAATTACCTATAGAACGAGAATGACTATTTAATTCTAGAGTTGAAGTTCATCTATATCTCCAACCTTAATGAAAATACTCGAAAAGTGTTTCGACAAATACACGTAGAAACAGCAATAGAAACAAATATCGGAAAAGTAGTTAACTAGTGATGCAGTTCTGGCCACTTAACTATATTGGTTTCAGACAACTGCTTTGTAACTTATACCAATTCCATTATAATGGAAACTTTATTATTCCTTGTTCGGATAACTTTTGTATGGCTCCCTAGAGATCAAGATTTTGGTAGATAAATGTTTTGTGTACATTAATTATGGGTTTTCTTTTAGCTTGGCATAAAAATTAATTAATTAGCTAAGAAAATGAATCTATGGAAGAAAGGCTCCGAACCTACTGGACCGATTTGAAATCAATTTTATTGTTGGAAAACGACGCTCTTTTCGAGTAATAGGTTACATTTGGTCTCAATTCAACAAAGTTATCGTTGGTATCGAGACCCTAGTATCTTTTGTAATTTAGCGTAGCTTTTTAGTATGATCTTTCATTAAGACCCTCACAAGAACCTAACACAACAACATCAGACAAACACGATATTAATCAATAACCCCATCAGACAGAGACATCCAAAGATTTCCATACACATACACCATAAATGACGTACGCAGCACGGTAATAGATGCAGCGTTAAAATGACATACCGATGCACAAAGTGAACTCACTCAAAGGATGCGCTCGAACGGTGCTTCATGTTACTGTGACGCCGTGAGTACTACAGATCAGGGTTTGGCCTAAGATGGTACAAGTTGTAAGCTTTAGAGAATGGTTTAATTTAATTATGACATATTTTTTAGAGTTTTTTTTTTCTTCATCATCGAAATAACCGAAAACGCTTTTGGGTCATAACTGACATACACACGTACCGTAATAGATGCAGCGTTGAAATGACATACCGATTCACAAAGTGAACTCACTCAAAGGATGCGCTCGAACGGTGCTTCATGTTACTGTGACGCCGTGAGTACTACAGATCAGGGTTTGGCCTAAGATGGTGTAAGTTATAAGCTTTGGAGGATGGTGTATTTTTTTTTCAGATTTACGTGTGAATAAGTCTAAATGCTCTACAACAGCTTGCTTTGTTCAGGAGAAAACGTTTTGCTTTGTTCTGTCTTAATGAGGTTGGATGTTATGAATGTACTCCATGATGGCATATTATCTCTGTGTGGACGTTCTTCGGCTTCTAGTACTCCAAACTTCTTATAATTACTCTAATAATACCAGCTTCTCAAGTAACATTGCGGTCTCAACAATATTATCATCTGTAGTTATGAACACAAAATGTGATTAGATGAGATTGGATAGGTACTATTTAGAGAAGCCTTCCTCGTGTTATTTGATGTGGCGTTTAATTTAATTTATTATCAATACCAAACTAACCATCCTTGTCACTGTATCTTTCTACACCTTGTTGATTTTTAATTGCCACGTTCTCGCTACCCCCTATGACTTGCACAACCTAGCGTATAAATGGTTTCGCGAGCTGAGTGTAACATGACAGTCTTCAGCGTTTCACCGCTACACGTATTTGCGTATGTCACTACAAATTCACTGTTTCCGTGTAATCTAATAAGATTCATATGAATATTAAAATACGTACGCGTATTTTAGGTTTGTCTAGGCAATAATGTGAAGACAGTTAGATCTTCTTCGTGTGTAAAAGAAAGAATAAAACAGTTGCTAAACAAGATTGTGTCTTTAAATTCTTTATTCGGATTTTGTGCTAAGATTTCAGTACACCTAGTTACAACGTAGCTGAAGTTAGCACTACGTCACCAGAGTTAGGTTCAACATTAGCAGTTACTGCCAGTAAATGGCTGAACTTGGCGGCAGACTACGTTGTATTACTTTGATGGTGGGGTATGAGTTACAGCGGAACCAAAGCAAACCAAAATAGCCCAAAATCTACGACCAGAATATAAGGTGTTTGAGTTATTTTCCAATGTATTTACAGACAGTATTTACAGGATTATCGCCAAAGCAAATAAAAAAAATACACTAGGCATGTAGATGCGTTTCTATGGTGTAAAAAACATTGGTCCTAAAGTGTTACCTTGAGGAATACCAAAATTCAAAAATCAAAATTTTAAGAAGGTAAAAAATCTTGTTGTTGTTCAGTAACTTTAGTGCATAATCTAAGTCCTTAACATAAAAGTATGAAAATTTTAAATTGGGATACCTAAGAAGAACTATTTATTTTGGCCCGCTGTAAATGGCACCTGACTCCAAATAAAGGAGGTCTAAATTAATCTAATATGTATTTAAACGTATTGTATTGTAATCTACGGCCTGTCTCCAATGTTATTCTAGCTTAGGCCGCTTACGGGGCCTCTGTCAATTTCGATCCAATCTATTTTCTTAGGACCTTGATAGCAGACATCAAGTTAGGATAAAGAGCTAATTATTGGATCTTCTTTTAAGGCTATTAGATGTTAATTATATACTTTGAGAATATTGATAAAGAACAGAATGCTTTGATATGATCCTACAAAGCAAGTCGTGAACATGAGGTATTCTCATTTATCAAAAAGAGCGACACATCTATATTTGAACTTTATAGTTTGAAATTGATGAGCAATAAGTTACACTAGTAGAATTTGATCAACAATGTAGTCTAAAAACAGAATCCAAACTTGGCAACAATTCTAATTTGATTATTGCTTTTCAGTATTAGGATTCAGTTCCCGTCATGATACATGACATTGTCTACCTATACATTATTTCTGTCTAGCATTTTCTCAACTATGTTTGGATCTGTTTCCAGTCTAACCAGACGCACTTGTATTAACGTTTTTACATGGAGCGACTGCCGATCTGATCTCCTCAACCCAATTACTTGGGCCACATTACTTTTCTATACACAATCCTTTTTTCTAACCTGAAAAAGTAAATCTGTAATGTAATTAGGAAATTCTTCAAACCCAGTTAAGCTTGCAGCCCCAGTTACAAAGTCATCTATTATCCTGGATTTGAAATTAGCCACATACGAATTCCCTTATTAATCCGAAGGGACAGGTGATCTTTTTGGCAAGATTGATTACGGTCAGCATGTTACCAACGACGTTGGGGTACCAGTTTAATTTTTATGCTAATCATCCTTTTATTTGCAATTTAAGTCGCGTTAATTTTAAATTAATTTACTAAGGGTGGAAGGGCTGAAAGCCTTTTGTTTTAAATTGGATGTTGGATGGGTTTTTTATTCGATGTTTTTTTGTAAAAAGATGTATTGCGCATTGCTCGTTTATCAGTATTTGTTACATGACATAAGAGACAGTGAAATCGAATATGAGTTGAAAAAAAAACAATAAAATACAAATATTATAACAACTTTATTAACACATTTTTGTAACGAAGCTTATACAATAATTTATAAAAAACTAACAAAAACTCGTAACAAAAATACAAAATAATATCACAGTCTATGTTCAGCGTTTTAGTGTTTACCATGGTGGAAGCCCCAGTCTTTGTGGTCTCCATGACCTCCCTTCTTGCCATGGTCGTGGTGATGATGATGATGTTCATCGTGACCGTGATGGCCATGATGTCCCTTATCGTCATGACCATGATGGTGCTTGTCATGGTGTCCGTGATGGCCGTGATGATGCTCATGGTGTCCATGTTCGTGGTGACCGCCCTTCTTGTGGTGTCCTCCCTTATCTTCATGGTGTCCATGGTGATGGCCATGCTTATGGTGCTTGCCTTCCTTGTGGTCGCCGTCATAGAAGTGATGGTCCTTGTGGAAGCTGTCCTTATGGTATTTCTTGTGGTAACCATCGACGTGTTCTCCCTTGTCGTGGTGTTCATGATGGCCGTGTTTGCCGCCCTTGTGGTGGTGTCCATGTTCGTGGTGGTCGCCATGGTGGTCGTGCTCATCCCAGTGCTTCTTGTGATGACCGCCGTGTTCGTGATGGTGTTCTCCTTTGTGGTGATGTCCATGGTGACCATGATCGCCCTTATGGTGGTGATGGTGTCCATGGTGTCCTTTGTGTCCCTTGTGTCCGTGGTCATGGTGATGCTCGGCATGGTGGTGATGGCCGCCTCCTTCTTCATGGTGACTGCTCTTTCCCCCCTTTCCACTGGCTGCTGCCACAAGATCCTTCTCCTCACCTAACTCCCAGCAGTAAGCCGAAGCTAGGCACAGGAATGCTACTGCTACTAACAGTTTCATGTTTGTGGGTTGACTGTGATAATCAACTATTGTGGAAGCTATTTATAGTTAACAATTTGTTTGGAAGATGAGGAAAGCGTTGGGTGAGCGCGCAATATTTCAGGGTCAAGAGTAAGCGGCATCCGCTCCGCGACTGTAATTTGACAATCTTCAGTCTTTCAGGCTTCCGATTTGATGAGTATGTTTCAATTACGTTTTTTTTTTTTATTATACAAAACGTTTTATTTAGTTCGAATAGGTATCTACGTCTTTTTGTGACTTAAAAATTAATGTTCTTGTCATCTGTTTTCATGAGATTTATGTATAAACATTTGTAGCCAATTTCAAATAGATTAATTTGATACTCTCATGACGCAAGTATAATATTTTGATCTGAACATCTGGAGAGCTCAATCCAGATGTTGGAAAACTTCCAAAACTAATACATACTAAATAATGCATTTGTAAACATATATCGTGGATTACAATATGCTATATATCGTGGATACATGTAGTATCTATGCCAGAATTGGCAAATTGCTATATCAGAGTAATTTGGACTAAGCTCTAAATCACATATTATCATTTTAATACTGTTAATAAAAATGCATTAGGATATTTTTCATGGCTGACTTTTTTTAGCATTTTCAATCTACAGATGAGAAAAATCATACCACAAAAATTGAAGCAGCAATTGTCTAGCTATCTACTATTCAAATTAATGAATGTTTTTTATTGTTTATCTTCGGAATAGCCTTAAGAAAAATAAAAAGTGAGAGAAAATCGTTTTTAGACTATAGATATATCACATTTCTAAAGATCTAATCTTTAAATTTAACCAGGTTTTAGTTATTTTTGGTAATCTTACAAATACATATTATATGTATAGTATAGTGATATATCTATAGTCCAAAAACGATTCTCTCTACGGACGGTCTTATTGGCCGAAGTTAACAACAATTCTTTAAATAGTAGTGACTCGGCGAATAGTCCAGAATTATCCAATACATTTGTTTTTTGACATAACACAAGACATACATATAATAATAAAAAGTACAAAAAAACAACAATAGTAGGTAGCGCCAAATAGTATCCAGTTCAGCATTATGCCAGACAGCTAGTGCCTGACGCTGGTTTTCAACTGGACCTATGAGGAGTTAGTACCTGTGACTTCGTCGTAACTTTGTTACTTATTCATAGTAATGAAAGTCAGCCATTCGACATTTCAATCGCAGCTCATAATTCTTATAGTAGAATTCTCTGGGTGTTAAAGACCCTATAGCCTCTGACAACATGTAAAACTGTTGGTTCTGCGTCAAATTTTTCTCCAGTAATTTTCGTTTGCCGTCCTAGTGGTCAATGGAATACAGAATCTTTTTACATAAATATTTGTTCATTATAAGAGCTCCTGTGCATATGGCTGATTTTCTCAAAAAAACACCTACGTGTCCAATTAAGAGCATATGAAAGTTACCTGTTCTACACCATTATTTGTCAAAATCGGGTTCGGTAATTGTTCCTGAAGGAATTTATATCGAAAGTCACTTCATTCTAGTGTCCCATTATGTGTGTTAGGCTAGGTTTTCAGTCTAACCTGCAGATACTTCAGGTTTCGAATGTATAATAATATTATTTATCTGCAACAACATCTAGTTCTAGGCATCTAGCTCCTAAAATGGGAAATGGACAATCCCCGTTTTTAGCAAAATGATTATGTGAACACCAGCTGTCATGGTATGGATGGACCTCCGGTTTGAAATAATGAAGATCATCATCAAAATCAACCCCCGAGCTTTTTCCCAAATACATGTTGGCGTTGGCTTCCAGTCTAACCGGATTGAACGATGATGCAACGAAGGAATGAAGACAATACTGTAAGAAAGTTTTTGTGCATGATGGCTAGAGAGATGCGAAACGACCATGGAAGCGATGAAAATTATTTTAAATACACATATGAACCTATTACTGCAGTTATGACACATATGCATCCATTTTATATATTTGTTTGCTATCATCCACACGTTTTCATTCATTCGAATTTTTAAAGGAATAACCAATTGTTGTGATGATTTTTAAACCACTATTTAGTCCTACTTTCTTAAATTTTCTTTTATAATGTTGCCACTGTTATTCTTATTTTCTTTTGTTACCTATCCGTTTTTGTTTGTATTTTAGTTCAAGTTTAAGGTCATTTTGTTGCTTCAAAGATATTTTGCTAAGAAGGAATTGTGCAAACAAAAGTTTCGCTTTCGGTTACACATAAGTTTTACGTAGATACTTTATCTGAATGTATATTATGTACTGTACAGTTATATTATTTGTACACCAAATTAATAAAAATCAGTATTAGTGGGAAAGTGCTTTGAATTGAGTTATTTGTATCTCATTATTATTTTCAAATTAATGAAAAATTTGCATGGGTAAAGAAACTAGTCAATAAAGATATAACAGTTTTAATCGCACATTTTTGTAACGAAGCTTATTCAATAATTTATAAAAAACTAACAAAAACCCGTAACAAAAATATAAAATAATATCACAGCATAATAATTTTGGCATCTCAATGTTTTCCATGGTGGAAGCCCCAATCCTTGTGGTCGTGGTGACCTCCCTTCTTGCCATGATCATGATGATGATGATGGTGTTCTTCATGGCCGTGATGACCCTTGTGTCCCTTGTGGTCCTCATCGTGATGATGCTTGTCGTGATGCTTGTGATGACCGTGATGATGCTCATGGTGTCCATGTTCGTGATGACCTCCCTTCTTGTGGTGTCCTCCCTTATCCTCATGATGTCCATGATGGTGACCATGCTTGTGATGCTTGCCTTCCTTATGGTGGTCATCGTAGAAGTGATGGTCCTTGTGGAACTCGTCCTTGTGGTACTTCTTGTGGTAGCCGTCGGTCTTCTCACCCTTGTCGTGATGCTTGTGGTGACCGTGTTTGCCGCCCTTGTGGTGATGACCATGCTCGTGATGGTGACCATGGTGGTCGTGCTCATCCCAGTGCTTCTTGTGGTGACCGCCATGTTCATGGTGGTGTCCTTCCTTGTGGTGCTTTCCATGGTGTCCATGCTCGCCTTTGTGGTGGTGATGATGTCCTTTGTGGCCCTTGTGTCCTTTGTGTCCATGCTCGTGATGATGATCAGCATGGTGTTCGTGACCACCTCCTTCTTCATGGTGACTGCTCTTCCCACTTGCTGCTGCTACCAGATCCTTGTCCTCTTCAGCTAGCTCGCGGCAGTAAGCCGAAGCTAGGCACAGGAGTGCCACTGCTACTAACAGTTTCATGTTTGCTGGTTGACTGTGCTGTTCCGATGTTATTGTTGCTATTTATAGTTAGTTCTTAGTTTGGATGATGAGGAAAGCGTTGGGCAAGCGTCGCAACACTTCAGGGACAAGATCGAGACAGCCGGTGGAGCGTTACACCGATTGCTGGGACACTACAAATTACATTTCATTGTGATTTGATACAGTTGTGTACACTTATTGCAATTGTGTTTTTGATTGGCTTTTAATTTACATACATTGGATGTTAAGAATTTTCTATTCATTTACCCTCTGTCTAAACATTTCGAAAACTGCAAGATTTAATACTGTTAACCTAATTTATTTTGTTTATTTCGACTCAAGTGTCAGACGTGAGAGAAATCGATGAACCGTAAATAAAGCGTTGTTGCTTTGAGTTTTTTTGCCTTGGCTACGCTTAGTTTAACCGTATCTTGTACCATAAGTCGGTATGATGCGCCTATTTAAACCGAATACCGTATCGTTAAGATTGGCTCAGCAACCATCAAGTGTAAGTAACTGTAATAGGCCTACATTTTTGGAGCAATATCTACATAATATTACATGCATACAACAGTTATAATTAAGTACCTAACTTGTATGATAAAGTATTAAAGAAAAGCCGTTTGATAAGTTTCTATCTCCATAGTTTGGTTCATTGTCGTTACTTGGATCAATAATTCAAGTATTAGAAAATATAATTCTCTGCAAAACTCAGCAATATATAAAATCATATACATACGGCCAAAACAGCAATAAAATGCGAAAGAGCTATTCAATACTGACTGCACCGAATACCCCTATTGTAGTCAAAGGGGTTGTCAATAAAAATATTTCTACTTCGGTCCAGTTCAATTTTTCCGGTGCTGCATAAAAAGAACAATCTGCATTTCTCTGTCAAAATTTAATCAAAACAGCAATACGGATTGTCCGCAGTCGGTACCCGGTCACGGGTGTATTCTGTGAATCTCAACAGTAGGTAGTTGGTCCTTTCAGCGTAAAGTGGTCCTTTGGTAAGCGTTAGTGATGTGTTAAAATTACATGGGATATATTTTAACTAAAAAAGTTATTTTGTAAATGAAAAAAGAAAAAGATTCTCGTTTTATTAATTAGGTACTAGTTTTTAGGTACTAGCGGTTTCACCCGTGTCTTCTGCAAATACTCCAGAATAAAAAATCTGTCGTGAAAAAATCAGTCTAGTAATTCCTGAGATGAAAACGTTTAAGCAAGCAAAATCTTTAAGTTAAACATGGAATTGTTGCTGTATAGAGGATTTTTTCATTTTATTCACCAGCATTCCAAATTAACTTAAATCTTAGATAATGGACATGTCAAAAATTCATATCATGCTCTACATATTACATGAAAACTATAGCTACCGATTGAAAGGCCAGTAACCTCAATATAAGAAACGATAGAGTTAACACTTCGATTTCTGACGTCATTTAGACGCAACCACGATACTTTGTCTATTGACGTATGTACTTTACAGTTATGATAAAAAAGTCCAAGAAACGTTTCATCGTGAAGGTCATTGACTGGTTTATTTAGAGCTTTATAAACGTGTGAACATTGTGTGAATTGTAGTTTTTAAAGTACTTAGCGTACCCTTTAGATAGTCAGCCGACGGTTGACCACGTTGGGCAATTTTTTTAAATGAAAATCTTGATTCCAATCAACGCTTTCGGTCGGTCTGATACCGGCTAAATACCTGAAGGTTGTAATGTGCGTACTACCTTTCATCTCCATACTGATTTATGAGCCCAAACGAACTATCAGCTGACTAAAAGTTTGCAGTATACAGGTATTCTTAGTTGTTTAGAGTAGGACATTTTTTTACCTAGAGCTCTGAGATCAGTTTCTTCAAATAGAATAGAATATCAATCGGTCATTTACTTTCTAACCTTGATCTAGTAAACTTAGACAGGTGGTCTTTTTGCTAAAATTCTGTCAGTTATATTTTAAACAGTTTCTTCCGCCGAATTTTGTGTTTTCAAGGCCGCGTTGTTATTTTATTTGTACTTGTAAGATAAATAGTGAACAAAGTTAACTTGTGTCAAACCACACATATCATATCCGTTTTGTTGATAACATAGCAAGTCAGCAAGTCAACATTGTCCAATTTGGTATACATATGTAGATATGTAAAGGAGAAAAAAAAATGCGATTCTGTATTTATTCGTTTATTTAAATCTCTTTTTACAATTTTTACTCAGTGAAATATAGTGGTTTGTTCTGTAATTAAAAATTGCAGGCAGCTGTAACATATTTTAAAAGTTCTCTTTTATTTTCAATCAAACTTAATATTTAATTTTGTTATTTCGAAAATATCCTCAC
The DNA here is from genome assembly GCA_033682625.1 of Helicoverpa zea x Helicoverpa armigera. Classification (NCBI taxonomy): domain Eukaryota; kingdom Metazoa; phylum Arthropoda; class Insecta; order Lepidoptera; family Noctuidae; genus Helicoverpa; species Helicoverpa zea x Helicoverpa armigera. The sequence continues at coordinate 2,766,604 of JAWIIS010000038.1, read as the reverse complement.
AAAAGCATCTTAACAATAGTTACTATCAGAATAAGGCCGTCGCTCAAAGAGGCTTCGTCCAACGACCCTTTTGGGGGCCGGGGACACAGCGCACCCTACCGGGCAAATATTTTTAGACTCTTAATACACTTTGTATTTCTAACTAGTACTACAGTTAGGTAGAGTAGCCCTTTATTTTCTTTAATGGAATATCCGATTAGTAAGGAAAGGATGAGTTTTGGACGTTCGAGTGTGTTCTCGAAAGGGGAATAGCTATTGTTATCGTCAGTTTGTATTGGGTATACTGAATTAGTTCTTGTTAGAAGAGGGGTATTTATTTTGGTACTTGAAATGGATTTTAATATATTTAGAGTAGAAGTTACCAGACTGCTTTGTTGTACTATTATATACTACAGTTTATATCTATTTTGTGAGCCACAATTGCTAAACACAACCAGGGAACAGTGTTGTGATATTACACACTTTTCTAAGAGCCGATAGGGATCGTTTTCATACTACATCGTCTTACTACAAAAACTTAAACATATTTCAAACATTTGTCTAAAAGAGGTCTGGCTGCAAAATGAACCTTATTAAAATTTCAACGTCATAATTTGTAATTTTTTTAGACAGGTGTTAAACTGAAGTTTTAAAGTTTTTGTGGTAAGACGGTACATGATTTATTTACTACTCATTATTTTAAGCGAACTTATTCAAAAAATGATAACTTTGCTCGTCAAAAAACACAACAATAGCAAAGTCAGGCTGAACAAATACTAGTACACTTAGTACATAAACTATTATGTAGCAATAAGCGAGAGTTATGTTCACAATGTGAAACTATCATAGACTGAATTACTGAATTGATTAGTTTAGCAACCACAGACATGGCTTTAATTCAATAACTTAGTATCTATTGTCGAATGAAAATTATGTATTCCGTAATTCAGTTATTCATGTTTACAAAATAATTAAATAGTTCGTGACAGTGGAATCAATAATTATTTTATTACGTGAAATTCATCTAAATTGAATGTGTTTTTGCAAAATGCTTTTAAATGTGCAAAGTATGGTTCCATACGAATTGGTGCTGTAATGTGTAAGAATATAAAAAAAGCTTTTCTCGGAAAAGAAGAAAAAATATTCTTGTAAGCAGCTAGAAACTACTTTTTAAATCTGTCTTGTTGGTATATGGCCATTCGTTTAAGGAATTTGATGGTATGTATAACTCAAAAAAATATATTTTACATTTACTCGCTTTAGATCTAAGTGCGATATATATTGATAGAAAAAGTCCCTTATTTACTGCGAACTCTTAATACAAAATTGAAGTGTCTAGTAAATCAATTTTTAAACTCAAATCAAAATTCACAATTCGCACCCAACATTTTTATGATTCAAGAAAAAAAAAACTGTAACTCGATATAGTTAAGGTTGATCGGCTATAAAAAGCCCGTAAAACTGTCTGTTTCGATATATTGAAATAATAAAACCGTTAGCTGTACTATAAAGGTATAATTTTGCGATTTTTCCTTAAATCGTTGATAGATTGCCTGAAATATTAAATGTTGAATCTGGCAATCACGTTTAGCTGTATTTTATTAAAAAATAGCCTCTTTAGACCAATACAAATTTTCTAACAATGACTGATGAAGTTGCAGCTATTATGAAAGAAAAAATAAGTGCAGTAAAAACTCTTCAGTATTACTTATTTATTTGTATGTTTAACATCATTGGAATGCAGGTGAAACCGAGGGGAAAAGCTTGTCTTCAACATAGAAGTATAAGATAGGAGCACCAAAGCTTAAAATATAGAATTGTGCTACAAAAATGTATGACAGCCACGTACGACGTACAGTATGCCCAGGGATTTTCATTGCAAATATTCTTTAAAAAAATTTAAACATACTGTTGTATTCTGTCCGAACTTATGCGACTCGGTACAGAAATAGATCTACTTATAAAGTATATTCGTCGTTACAGCCTAAAGACGTGAACTACTGGACGAAGATCTCCCCCAAGTAAGGAATACTACACGTATATTAATAAATTAACAAACCGTTCAGTGAGTTCAATCTCTATAATGTATAGGTAAAAGTATATTATATAGGTAGTAGTATAGGTACCGTGTAAACAGTAGTTTTTGTGTTTATCATAACCAAATCGACGGCTATGCGTGGTGAATGACTTTGTTTATAATAAAACTGAAATAGGTTGACTCGATTCCTTCAGAAGGACTGCTATTGTTATCTAGAAAATACCTTGAGACAAAATTCTTTAATTCTTGTACCCCACATCAGAACTCTCGAGGATAACATTTTGTCGAACCCGTGTCGAGTTTAGAAATAAATTTAAAAGCGTGCAGTAACTTCAAGCCACGTTTGTTTGAACGAAACTCTGCTATGAAGGGGACGTGCCATTTTTGATAATTTTTCAAAGTTCTATTTTACCTTTTAAAGTATTGGGAGTACTAAGTTTGGAGACGTACAAAATTATGTTAGGTTGCTTTTATTAAATTCTGTTCTTTTGATGTCACTTTTCAATTCATTTTAATAACAGTTAATTAATATTAAAAACTAACGGTGACTTAACAATTAAAAAGCGTTATTAAATTCATTTAGAAGTTTTGATAATCTTAAAGACAACTAAATTAATTACAAAAGAACTCCAATTTCACACCATTTGATTCTATTTTTAAAATCGTTCTATTCTTAAACTGGCTAGCACCTCTATTGCAATGTCACCGAGGGTTGCAACACCCTCTATAGAAAAAAACGAGCTACAAAACTTCGTAAAAGTTTTACACCCCGTATAATTGATCTGGCCGGTCGTTCAACCTTCGGAGGGTTCACAAACAAAATGTTCGTAAAAAAATATAAGTTGATGCAAAAACTTGGGCTAACATTCTTGATAGAACCCCTTTTCTTCCACACCATAAAACTTTTATATAGGAGGTGTCGTCCCAATCGTGTAGTTTGCACAGCGATGATAAGAAAAAGGGGGTTTTTAAAATAGGCTACGTGTAAATATACGCTTCTTTTGTTCAGTTTGGAAAATATTTTTTGGCTATGTTTGTGGGGAATGAATAAAAGACAATATTTATTCAAATTAAGATGAGAAGTTGAAAATTATATACCTCACATTTCACAGGGGCATGCCAGGAAAAACCTCGGTAGATAATAATTTACCTGTCAATTTCATATTTTTAAAGTCCTACTACAGGGGCTCTTCTTGCACAATGAAGGAATAAGTTAATCACCGCGCGTGCTTTAGACGGATTGGCATTTGCAGACTTCTTTCAAAGTGTAGGTTTCCCAAAGATGTTTTCTTTTATTCGGTTTGACAGACAGTACATAATTATATTTTTTTAAAGTTGCATGCGTACATATTTTGGAGACTGGAACTGGAACTGAACCACTAAACTACAAGGATTTTGTTTTAATTTTATCTAGTATTCTGTACAAACAAGGTGCTTTAATTTAATTAGACGTAAAACTAAAATCTCTATTTACAATTCTTTGACGACATCGTCGTAAAAACTGTTCATTGTCTGTTCGTTCTCTTGTCAAGCTTACACGTGAATGTAAATTTTATTATGCGACTCTAGAGATATATTCTCTCTATACCTAGATAAGCACCAAAAATTTCACTAGATGCGATATTATAAGGAAAACTAAATTTTAAAGTAACGGTCAATAGCTGATATTAAAACCACTTTTGTTTTACACGCAGTATGTCAATTTAACATGCAGAACTTTTTTCTCAATCGTTTTGGTGGCTTACATTTTGTAGAATAAAAATATAAAATAGTAGGTATCATTCAATACATAGGTAAAATGTGAAAACTTAGTTATAAACACCCTAAAAACTTAGGTACAAAAACGAAGTTTACAAACCAAGTCTTTTCAGTAAATATTATTAAGTGACGTTTTTGTGTTTACGTTTATAATAATTCCAAAATAACGAGAGTCTCGTTTAAATATATCACGTCCGTAATATTATTCTCAAGAATTACATTTTAAAAGGTATTAAGTAAAAATACTGAGGTAATTGCAGTGCTCTAGACTTTTGGCAAAGCATGGCATTGGTGCTAAAAGGTTGATACATATTTTCTTAAAAAAAAAAAAAACTAAATAATTGTATAGGAGGTCCTATACAATTATTTAGTTTTTTTTTTTACTTGCAGACCAACAAAAAAAACTGTCAAAACAAAAAAAAAATAACAAGAAAATTAAATCACGTTTCCTAAACAACAAAAAAGCTTTTAGCAAATATGTTTTTTTAATGAAAATGGCACAACTCTTTGTGGTCAGAGAACACCACTTTATTAGGTTAGGTTGCGTAAATGAAAATAAAAGCAACCGAGTCGGGTTTCAGGACATCGTAGGAATAGCCTCTGAGAAACTCGCCAAGGATTTTATTAGTTTAAATAAGCTCAGGTTAGGGTGTGTGCAGATTTGAGGGTTTCAAACGATTGTTTGTAGTCCCAGCTTTGCTTTATATTCGCTATACAATTATGTAGTGGCTAACGTGTTACAGTGTAGGCTTTCAGTACAGCCTGTAGGTATGATTTACAGGCTGGGTTTGGAATACCATATAAACAAATCTGCTGTTTTAAGTATTACAGTTGGTTTTAAGTTTTTCTTATTAGTATTGGTGGATTATCAAAGAACAAATATGTGAAAATAGGTTTTTGCCTTAGGATAGTAGCTGACTCTTTTTACCCGATTTCTACAACGTCAGCGCCCTTATTTTCTTATTCTTTTTATTCTGTCCAAATTTACAACAATATTACCTCTTAATAATGCATCTGTAACAAGCCTTAGCTTGACTGCAGTAACAGAACTCCATAGACACCCTTTTGCTGCTACAAAAGTATTAAAACCATTGTATTATTACAGTTTGAAAGTGTCGTTGCAACAAAATGCGTTCTATGAGACACTTCTACTTTTAAGAGCCAATTTGAACCGAAGTGAAATTAGTTTGCACAGAAAAATCTCTAGGGTGCGCTGAGGTAATTTCAGTTTGACAATGCTCTTTATTTTTTTCAGTATTTTAAAATTATCAGATCTGTATGATATGCTATGTTTTTCAAATAGGTACTTTTACTTCAAACTAACCACATATACCTTTTCTCTACAGTCAATTATTCTTCGATAAATACTGCATACTACTAAACTTATAAGCCATTCAAAATACAAGGGGTCTTTCCTTACTACTATTACACAATATCAACACTTCAACAGACAACAAAATAAACAAAACAAACAAGCGTCATCCAGTCTTATCTGTCAGCCACAAAACAAAGGGGGAAAGGAGGAAGGGGGGTATTTTTATTCGTCAAACATATTCCTCGGTAAATTTGACGTAATGGCCTATTTGCCAGTTAAAGTACCGGTGGATTTGACGTAACGGGGTTGTCGAGTGGCGTTTGTTTTTCACCTGTCGACGTGTTGGCAGCCAATGCCAATATGTTTGGGGGTCTGGAGTTTAGTGGCAGTTGTGAACATGGTCGAGGAAGTTTGAAGATATTTTTGGGAGGTAAATATGGTATGATAGACGTATAGTGTGGTGGGATAAACAAAAATATGGGTTCGGTGACTGAGCGTAAAAGAAAATTTCGGTGTTAAGGGACAGCTTATCTAGCTTAGAACCCAGAGAATATGCCTGCCTGAGCGGCGAGTTCGAAAGAGTTACCGCTTACCTGGTACATGAAAGGTTTAAGAAGGAACATCGTGGGTTTAATAGTATCCGGAGAATATTCCGTCCTTGAATTCTCCTATCCATATTACCAGAAACAAACATCCAACCAGTAGGTACATTCAGACCAAAAAATTCAAACACCTCTGTCAAATCCGTGTAAGTCTCTGCATAATATTTCAAGTGCTCAGGTGTCCGACGCGGGACCCTCGTCAAGACGATTACCTGGTCTCTAATGGCTTTGCACTTTTATACACCGCTTTGTCATCTTGCACGTGTCTCTGAGGAAATAGAAACAAGTTATTGGTTTTAGTTTTTTTCAGGAACTTTGAAGGTGAGGTCACGTCTCTTGAAGAGTTAGGAGATTTGTGTGATCATTTGTTGTTATGTTCAGTCTGCAAATAATGACTAAGAGTCCAGGGTGGAATTTAAAAATGGGGTAAATATAATTTCTATGTTCTAGACATTGACGAACAGGATCAAAGTTAAATTGGTTCCCTGTAAGCAGAGCATTGTTCAAAGGTAAGCAAAATCAGTTCGGCTCCATAATAAGTCCGCCTGAGTAAAATAGTAACTATGATATCTATGTGAAAGTTAAACCTACGTATAGTAGTAGTTAGCAGTACTCTAGAGATATACTCAAAAAAGATGATAACTGCGTTTTTATTTAAACGAACACCACGAAAAAAACCGATGAAAAGTTTTCCACACATTCCTAAAAACGGGATAATCTCTCGTAACCAATGATTCTCTCCGACTACATGGAACCGTTGGCATGAAATTCGCAGCACACTTAAAACGGAGGCTCAAAGCTTTCGACACTGCACTGTGTCGACGTACTTGAGTGCGCGCCTTGCTCTAATATAATATGTATCACGTGTCTTGCGTTTAGGCTGCAGAGTCAGCGGAATGGGCTTATGATTTATAAAGGAACTTTAGGCATGTATTTTGCCAATGAAGTTGGCTTTACCTGCAAGTCCTACTGTTAAACCAAAGCACTGACGTTGGGAGGAAGCATAGCAGTATAAGTATGTGGAAAAATAAATCTATACATATAATAAATCTGTAGAGGAGTAATTTTTGTACAATGCAGAAATTGAGAAAAAAAATAGCCAGCATGTTAAAGGATGACTAACAGAACCCATTTCCATCATTTTTGTCTGTTTATCTGTTTGTTCGTTCGGGATTCACGCAAAATCTACGAATTCAATGCAGACAATGCTTATATACAAAAATTCTACGTAACTTGAGGTATTACTTAGTTTTTGTTTCATCGAAATCGATTCACTCTATCAAAAGATATGATTAATTTAGTGAATTCAAGAAGTAAAATATTACGACACGCAATCTGTTTGTCAAAACTGTATATTTGAATGTTGTACTTATATTAGTTGATCGGCCTATTATTAACCTTTACACAGAAAATCACACCTTCATAAGTAACTTCGGAAGAAAAAAAAAATATGAAAATTTTGTTTAGCCAAGGTTAAAGTAGCTCCATCTGTGGTAATTTCTGTGGTAAATAAAATACATCAAGTTTGTCAAAGGAGCGAGGTGGTAAATGACAATAAATTACCATACATTCTTTATAGAGGATTATTATTTCAACAGATGGAGTTGTGTATTTTCCGTAATTCACCATATTTTAACACGTAGTGTAATTTTTCGATAGACATTTCAATAGTGTTAGTCAGTTTGCCGTGCCACATCAAAATCCAACTATAATTATTACCTTGATGAAAGGAAAATTAATAGTTCTCAGCCAAATTTAAAACGGTGCCATCTAAATTATTTTTTGAACATTATGTCAAAAATGATGACTTTAGTGGAACAATTAATTATCATTTAAAGTTACAGATGGAGTTCATATCAGGATTTTTTCATAAACATAGTTTAGCTTATCTTCCACTAATGTGGTGGCCTTAAAACAAATTACTTTGAGTGAGTAGTATTAAGTAGACCTTAATTATTTTTTCTGATGCAAAATATGTAAACTTAATCCTAGAAGAAAGGAGGATCTGACTCTCGCAAGCGCTGCTAAGCGTGAGGTAGGTAGGTAATGTAGGATTCTGTAGCTTTAAAAATAAGCAAAGATACAAAGTGCAGATAAGAAATGGGAGCTTTCTCGATTTAATACCATACACAAGTAAATGCTTTATGCGTCTGAAACGTACAAATTGCGCGTCGCATACCAGAGACATGCTTACTTTCAACTTCTGATCGCAAATACACTGGTCACAATTACGAATAGTCTCAGTAGACCCGAGCCAAGTCTAAAAAAACACCTTTTGTATAAAACTACGTTTGATGTTATTCAATCACAAAGACAGAATTGTTCTCTGTTGCAAATCCTATCCACCTATATCCTATCCTAATCTAGAATGCATTGCAGGTGTGCATTGCACAAAAACCAATGGTTTCCTATTCGAGAAGTCAAAAAAGTTGACCTGCCAACGTCAGCTTCTGCGCTAAGCAAGTCTTCTTAATAGTACCATCAGAATTACATTCATCGTTGAATGAGGGGAATAAATTTTCAGAAACCACAATAACAGTAGGAGCCAAAGCATATGATCGCTTCATAGAGCTCTGATTGGCCCCGGGTGACCAAGTCAGGTCTGATTTGTTCGTTCATCAGATCTTTGAAAGTGTTTCGGTGGATACTTACTGTCATCCTGTGTGACACAAAATATGGTATACAAACGTCCTCCGCAAGAGCGAAATTTTCGCACAAAAAGTGACGCACAGTATACAACACTAATGTTTCTTTCGATTTGCTGGCTCCACCAAGAAATGACAAATTGCAAGCGTACATTTTGAAAATCTTGGCAAAACTGCAGGTTTCAAGTACGAACACATGAAGTGGACTCTCACAGTATGTATGTAATGTACATTTTGCCTATTCGTGAACTAACGCAAACATTTCGGTGGAGTCCCGGCTTAGGCCTCCCCTACATTAGGCGTGCGCGATCCTCGGGCGTGTGAGTAGCGCGGGCGCCGCGCGTGCGTCGCGAGCGTGCTGCGTGAGCGTCGCGTTTTGCTGCCCTGCGGCATTTGCAGCGCGCTCGCGGCGCGCACGCGCCGCTCTCCTTGACGTTTAACTGCTAAGGCGTTTAGCGGGCGGCGGGGATAGCGGGCGAAGGGGTAAGAACGCAACTCGAGCGCCGCGTGCTCGCCGCGAGCGCGTCGCTTGCACTCTTCACACATGCCGCGACGTTCATGCAGCGTGCTCGCGACGCCCGCGCTACTCACACGCCCAAGGATCGTGCACGCCTAATGTAGGGTCAGCCTTACCATAGTGAGTAAGTGCACAGAAAATCCCCGTCATACAAGTGTTTCTCCCCAGTAGTGAAACTATCCTACCCTATGCGCCTGCTGATGACGATGACTCATTTAATCATCCATCCAGCTATTCCCCAACTATGTTAGTGTTGGCTTCCAGTCACCGAATCTGTTTGAGTACCAATATTTTGCTTGGAGCGACTACCTATCTACCTATCTTCAATCCAGTCAACTACACAAGCCGATATCCATGGTAAGACTGGCAGACTTTCTGGCTTCTGATTAGTCGCAGCAGCTGCAGAAAATGTACAAATGACAGCTTTGTCAGACTCAAAGCATATAGACATAGATTATAACTGTTTCCTGTGAAAATTATTTACGCACCATACGCAATAATTTTCCAAATTGGCTGACTAGATCCAGAGATATTCACAACGTCACAAACTTTACTTCTTTTGTTTAGATAAATGGTCACATCCACAACACAACCTTGATCAATGAATCTATGCGACTGCTAAGTGCTAATCCTAATTATACTGTCACATGAAAGAATGCACCTACGGGATAAGTAGTATTTTGACTATTCTATATTGCCCACGCAGACGAAGTTGCGGGCAACAGCTAGTGTTTAAATATTTTGAAAGGGATGTTTTTGTAAATCAGTATACCTACTTAGTTTAAATAAAAGCAAAGATGATCTGAGTGTACACATTCGGGTATAAAGCGTATTTAAAGCATTGTGGAGACACAATTGATTTTCTATTGTTTTATCATTAGTGACCTACAAGATGTTAATTATTCAATTTAGGAATCTACAAAATATATGAAATGATAACAGTTAAATTGTGATTCTAATCCTTTTCTTAACGCCGACAACTTTATTGTAACACAATACTTTGAAATCGCTACTTTAGTGGCTCTACCCAAACGTCTCCTCACCTAAGGTTTCGAGTTTCAGAATAATGTCAAAGTAAATTGCCATGAATTCTTAATAAGCGATACGGAATTAACACAACAAATGCATTAGGCTAGGGGTACTATACCAAACCATTGGTAAGAGAGGGTCATTTCCCAAAATGATACCTACGTCAGATTTATGTCTATGGTGTTGCATGAATATTGGTTCATTCATAAAATAGTGATCGATAGACGGATCTGGGCAGAATTTAATATACCAAGCAATGTTGGTAAATCAATTTATGGGTAATTTTGATTCTGTGTAAAATATGAATCAGTTAATTGCTGGTAAACAATAGAATGGAAAGAGAAATAATACATTTATTAACGAAAACATGAATGGCTTAGGTTAGATTTTGAATTTTGGTATTATGTTTAATTGAGGGAAGCCTATGCCCTGTATTGAAATGGAATAAGCCAAAATGATTATAATGTGTGTAAATTAATTTTATGAAAAATAATAAAATCAGCTCCAAAGTTACCAGAAAGCCATGTAAATTACCAGGAACATATTCAAAGTCAGTTCATTGTCTATTTTATTACGATAAAATTAACAAAGCCAGTTGAGCTACCAGAGCTAATACCCAATAATCGATAAAATTGAAATTTTCTACGCGTTACACTAACACCGCACATTCGCGAGCGGTATTAACTAATTGAAAAGCATCATTTAATTGAATTATTTCTACTTCATTGGCCTCGCATAGTTTGCTTGTATTAACTAATAAATGTTTTAGTAAATATTTATCAGGTACTACTTCATCAATACGATCCGATGTTTCTACATTATTAACGAACAACACTTAATTAGTAGTATGGTCTGCATGATATTGTTTGAACGTGGTTCCTGTCAAAAATTCATTAGCAACAAAATTGTTGGCTACAATGTTTCAGATTGTTGTAGCAACGGGTTGTTGTGTGTAGAGGGAAATTATTGCTATTCTGTATTATGCAGGAGTATTTATATTCTGGACTGTGTTATGCTGTGAGTTTTGAATGAAATCTTTGGCTTTATTCATAGTAAGCTATTTCTGCACGTAGCAGCATGCTCGTTTGCAATGAGATTAATTTCAACGAATGACAACTCGTAATGAAAATTGTCTATGAAGCTCTTGTATAGAAAATACCTAGAATCTTACAAAGTTAGTACATACGCTACCAGCATTTCTGCTTTCATCCTTAAGTCTAAACAGTATGAAGCTATAGACAGACGTACTTACCTCATAAATAACTTGATTTTGACGTAGTTTTCCATTTGAAAGTTTCCTCTTAAGGTTTAAACTTTGTTTTCAGAGTGTTGAGTAGTAAACATAAAAGTGTCGCAAGTTAGAGGGCACTTCTTTGAAATGTTGTAAAAGATTAATGACTGAGATCTCGCAACTAGTTGTGGTACTTTTGAAACCACAAGTTTTGAGTTCGCTACAGTTCGCGTGATTCAATCTAATCTATGAGTCGATAAATATTTAGTTGTATGTTTGCTTTGAGTATAAAAAAACGGAACATCAACTGTATCGGATACTAGTAAATACGCAGACGTGAAAATATTCAAGGAACTAATAGAAGAGTATAATGACTAGAATAGGATTTTCATTATGAAAGACACACATTGTACCGGGCAGATCCCAATTTCTTTCTTCCGGAATTTCGTATGATAAACGTATTTTTTAGTTTGAACAGTGTTACACAAACTGTATCACCTACATAGGCATTTCTAAAGGTGTAAAACCTACATTTTCACATAACAGCCTAATTCACTTACACACAAGTATAACGTAACCAACCCTGTTGTTATTGCAAAATTAATTGGCGTATAATTGGCCCCGCCCGGCTGGGTTATGTCTGAAGGCGTCCTGCAATTGACTGCTGGTTAATTAGAGTCGAACGGCGGAACAAACGGTGCACCTAGCCGGAATAAATGGAACTAAGGTACCGAATGATTCTGGATAATCATGGTTGATGATTTTGGTGGTTTAGTGTCCAATTTTTATATGTTTAGCTGATGATTGGCAGAGACTAAGCTTAGAAAGTAGCTATGTTGTTAAGTAAATAGCCTGGATTGACAGTATTGAAGTCCACACGTATGTTGGTTGATAACTTACAAGTGTAAGAGACCATGGGTTTGATTCCCAGGCTATGTAAAACAAATATCGGATAATTTTGATGACAAATGTGAACGACTCGTTCAAAAGAGTCAAAAACTTACTTGGGCCTAGAATAAACCCCTGAAGAATTCCCTTGATACGGACCACTTTGACAATTAAATAGCACATTGATCATGTATGTATTTTATATTGTATTGATTGCTTATGGATTGTGTACATAATATGAGTTAATAAATGGACCAAGTGGTGCATCTAGAGGCAATTCTCAGGGTCGAGATTGTGTCAAATATCTTCAATAAATTATTGATATTTGTCAACGTGTTTGTTTACAATTACTAATGTTGCATGATTAATTCGATTCATTTTTAATGAGGCGAAACAAGGACTTGGGGGATGTATTTATGTGTACAAACAGTAAACAAACAAAATACCAGTAACTTTAATTATTATTTAATATCCTTAGCTTCTTGGTTGAAAATGGATCTTAACTACTCTTATACAGTAATAAATGGTATGTAGTCTCAAAAGTAACTATGATACATATTTTATAGATACTGGACTGATACCATAACTAACTTCTAAACAGAGAGAAAACTATATCATTTTCAAAACCATAATAATAGCTTATGCCTAAGTATTTCAATGATATAGGTACGACAAAAAATATTGTAGGTAAACCTATTTACGATAGTTCAAATTGATAAAAAACTGTAAGTGCCATTATAATCCATAAAAATTGGGACACTATAACCAGTCTAAAATTAATTAAATAAATATCTACCTATATTTTCATCATCATCATCATCATCAGCCTATCGCAGTCCACTGCTGGACTGCGATAGGCTGATGATGATGATATATATTTTATCGTCCCTCAATATAGTAGTGAACTAATTACCGTAAAACAATAAGCTAATCAGCGTAATAGTTCAATTAGGACATTTCTCAATCATTTATAGTCCAGTGGAGCTGACTGGAGCTACATGGTCGAATGTACTTACATTGGTGCTAATTAAGACGGGCATTAGGCCTACTAGGTTAGGCTGCACTTAAGCTGATTACATTTTTTTTTTTTTTTTTTTTTTTTTTTTTTTTTTTTTTTTTTTTTTTTTTTTTTTTTTCAATCAATAGTTTATTATTTCACTTTGTACATAATTTTACAATATTTCGCTTAATTCTAAAAAGTGCTGATGTAAAAGTACATTATCGGTGTGCTTAGTCATTTAGTGTTGGGTGACCTGATTTATTTGTAATTGAATTATATATTTTTTGGCCACTGGTAGCTGCTACTGAGTTGTTATTCTACAATTTGAGTACATTTTTCTTTTGTACTTATTAAAACTTTAAAAAACATCTGAATTGATAACATCCTCCATTTTGGGAAGTTGGTAAAAATTTGATCATATTTTATTTCACCTGTAAGTGACTCATAGAAAATCTAAACTATCAGGCGCTTCACAGTTCAAATATCATAAAACTCGCACAATCCAGACAATTACAATTTTCTTAACACAACACAAACCGCTTAGACAGTCATACGCAAAACCAAAACGTACCTCGCACCATCCAGTTTAATGCACGAACACTTATTAGCAATCTGCCCACCCATAAAACAGAGCAAGCGTGAAGCTATCAGACATTACCGCGAACCCAATCTCCGAGAAAAAGGGTCTTGTTAGAGATGGTGGTTAACTGCGGAACCGGATCAGGTAAACGTATAGAATTAATCACACGGACGCCCTGTGATAGCGCTGTAGTCAGCGTTTGGCTGTGAGGCCACTAAGGCTGCGGTTCCACTGAGGCGAAGACGAGCGGAGCTGAGAGGAGACGTGTGGGGATCGACCAATCACATTATGTGAAATCCACATCTCGTCTCTTGCATGTAATGTGATTGGTCGATCCCCACACGTCTCCTTTCAGCTCCGCTCGTCTCCGCCTCAGTGGAACCGCAGCCTTCAAGGGAGAATAGAAATTCAGAGCGGGCAGCGGAAACTCCGAACTACTTTAAGTGCGTACGTTCGACCGCGTCACCGCTCCCTGTCTGATAGATCCCTTCGGTACAGACAGTATTTATTGACAACTTGTAAAATTACTTTTATAGACAGCAACTGCAGTTGTGAGATGATAGTCATCTCACAACTATTATATAAATACATTACATTTATATACTTTAATTTTTCTGTTCTGAAGCGGTGCTGTTATAAAATGGAACCTAAGTTCTTTATATCAAACTTACTGTTATTTCAAATGCGGCCGATTGGAATATGAAAGGCAACAAACTCCATTTTGAGGCAAGACTTCCTCTACTGACAATCGCTGTCTTCACAGCCACACCGCCACTCACTCGCTTCGGACCTTTTCTCAGTCAGAATAGATTCTCATTCAATTATCTAAATGAAATCCGGATAAAGCTTGTGATCTCGCGACGTTAACACAATTTGCGCCCGTCTAACGTCGGAGGAGAATTAAGAATCAAAGTTTTTGGACTAAGTAATCTAATAAATGTATTTAAGCTTGCCCTGTAGTTTCTTTTTTTTCTGGAAGTCCGGTAATAGTGTTCAATTGTTTTGGGATAGACATGTTTTTTTGATTTTCTCAAATGGGAATCAAATGACCCATCCCGCAACGGGGTATTGAGATGGGAGTGTCGGAAAATTACTGAGTAAAACCTACCAATGTTTCTTCAGGAGCTCTTTAAGGCAGCATTAACTATTTTGGATAATACCACAGATAGATACACATTCCAGAATAGTATTTATGTTACAACTTTATGTGGGCCCTTTTGTAAAATTAAGATTTTTCTTCAGTTAATATCCTCACTCGCAGCTTAGTAAAACCTAAAAGTAAAACCACTATCCCAAAATTCTTCACGAAAATGAGGTACCAAAAATAAATTCAACCTTTGCTTACGTCACGTCGTGCCTTAGCGCTTTACGTCGCCTGATGTGGAGCACACACCGCCGGAAGTTCCCGGTACACACCGGATATGATGTACAAATTCCTGATATCCGCCACACCAACGGTGCTTATGTTTGTTTATAAGTTTTCCAAGTTAAACTTGCAAAATAAGAACGCTTTTAGACTGAAGAATTCAATTATGGCTTTTAGGAATTATGCTTTTTTTTCGGTACACGAGTTTCGAATTTGGGAGAGTAATTTAATTTCCCTAGATCAAAACTTATTTTGTAGATCACTTTACTTGGAAATGAGGTAATGAAAGTAGAAAAGAAAAATGATAAACAAAAACATTTTTTCTTTAAAAAATATTGTGTTTGTAACCATCTACCGTCAGTGGCAAACATTCTGAGAATTTTGGAAGCCTGGATGAATTGTGTATTTCATTGTAAATGTGGTGATCATATGGTCAATACTATAACAACCAACGTCTCTTGTTACAACAATTGTTGATAAATGCACACTGCAGACTAAACAATCGGCCGACAGTTTACCCGACGGTTAGCATTTTTTTTTTTAAAGAAAATCTTGATTTATAAGGTCTGATACGGGCTAAGTACCTGATCTGTGTAATGTGCTTACCACCATTCATCTTCATACTGATTTCTGAGCCCAAACAAATTATCGGCAACCTAAAATTTTGCAGTGTGGTTACTTTTAGTAGACCAATATTTAGAAAATACCTACTTGAACAACCTAAATACACTGAATAGTTATACGGCATATTTATATCGTATATAAAATAGTAATAAGTCCTTCCTGTTCATATCTACCAGCACTTAATTTCACCCCTTCCAGCAAAAGGTAAAATGGTAAAATAGACGGACGGGCAATAATTAAATCCTTTGAGCGTTTCTAAGAGGATATAAATGTGAAAAAAGGAGAATTTAAGTGAACATCGTTAGGAAAGAACGTTAATTACCGGAACTTCCCTAGGATTAGAACATCAATGAGACTGAGAGTTTTAAAACCTTATACTTAAGGCTCTGTTAAGTATGCTCAGTTTATATGGGTTTTAGGTATTATAAGAGCCTTAGGGTCAATTTTAACCTCTCAATTAGTCGGAATCTTTTATTTTTGTGATTTATCCAGTGTGTTTGAACTCTATAAATCTTTTAAATTACCCACTAATCATATGTACAGTTTATACTATTTACATAATTTAAAAAGTTTGAACGAAATCTACAGTTCGCGGGTCCGATTCACACTTGACCGGCTTTTTAAAATTAACAATTTCGTTCTTGATATACTTTAAATGCTGACATTTTAATGCAGCGATTTAGTTTACCTTTTCCTTTTCAAACCAATGTTCATTAGTAGGAAATAATAAAATTACAAAATATAAAAATATTCTTCTTTCTCTCGACCTCAACTAGGACATGCAATCATTGTAGCATTTTACCTTTTTATAACAATTATATCTGGAATGTTCGATAAGAATATTATTCAAACAGAAATACACAAGAATACAAAAGAAAACTTGTGTCAGGAAAATTGCATATTTTTAACCGATTTACAGAAGAGCAGGAGGGTCTTGTTTCTTCTTAATTACTGCGTGGAATGTGTATTAAAATCGAGTCTACATATATTATATGCACTATAAAATTCTTTAGCCTTCATTAAATGACCCGCTTTGGCTTATATCATTCGTGGTTATTGATAAGAATTTCCACTATCAAGCGAATATTTCACGAGAAATATCTAGCATCACATATCTTGCGCTATAATTTGCATATGACAGATACCTCTGATAGATGGTTCAATACTAAATCACATACAGACACAGATATTTCATAGATCACTTGTAATATATTGTTCAGCTTCCATCTAAGTGCTAGTAAATCATTCAAATCTAGTTTCCATGGAAATTCTTAGTGGGAATTCATGGGAAAATTATGAAGGAGCAGTTTAAGTACTGCATAAAATATAGCTCAGTTTTAGTGACGTATAGTTATTCTCTAACTTTATTTAAAAACTTATCTAACAATGAAGACTTGATGTAAAATAACCCGAAATAAAAAATGAGACGTATGTGATGTAATGGCGCTTTTTAATTCAAATAATGTCCTTTATAACCTCGTTAACACACAAAACACTTGCAGCCAGGAAAACAGACCCCATACCAACAAACCGTAAACAGATACACTGCGCGGCCGAAAAACTAACGCCACACAAATCCTACCTTTTCCAGCTAATTTTTGTACCACACTGACCGCTCCCAGCATCATGAACTAAGCACCAAATACTCGTATAACAAAGTTAACGAACCACGAATGGATGCAGGGGAATAACCCGAAATGTTGGATTGCAACAATCGCGCAAAACGCAGTAAATTTTGTCAAAGTGAGCAAGTTGATGACATAAGCGAGTGGCGATTTTTTTTATTGTTCGTTTTTTGTTTTTGGGTCGTTTAATTTAGTGATTGTATGTAGAGATCCACTTCAATATTTGATCGTTGGTTGGTTTCATAGGGAAATATTTGTCGTAAGTTAGGTTAGCAGTTGTATCTGTTTTGTAGACAAGTGCAGACATTCCCATTACATCTTTTTTTTCATTATTTCTGCCATAAAGCACATCTGACATCTATAATATTAGTACCTAATAATTAGGTACTATTTATTTACTTTTTTCCATTCAAGTTCTGTGCAGTAAGGCTAGTGAGTTCCTATAGTTTAGAATGAAGTCACTAAGTAGGACATCAGTAGAATATTATTTATGACTTCATTAGATACATAAATCCTAGCTTAGTTGTAAACATAAGTTTCGGAACAAATTGATAAAACTTTCACCCTTATATTTCTACCTGCAACAACAAAACCACGAACAACACTACACAAAAACTTTTTCAACCGACCTTCTCCTAACCCCTCATTCTTCTGTGTTTTCTCCGGCCATTAAAAGCGGTAAAATTAGTTTCCTGGACTGACTTCCCCAATTAATACTGTCACTTATAACTTGTTCCGTTTGTAATACGGCACCCACCCTGCCATTTGTACAAAGTTGTACGGTAGAACTTCGAACGAATTATTCATTGCTGTAGCGGATAGGACGACCGTGGCTGTGCTGCGTTTAGAACACGGAGTAAGGAAAGATGAGCAGAGATGCGATAACGCAGGTAGGTCAGGCGCCCTCTTGTAGGTCACTTTCGTATGTTGGGGATAAATGAAATGGTCAGTCACGAGTGAATTCATGAGGCGTAGGGATTTTTTGAGACATCTGTCAACGGGTTTTGGAATTTCAAAAAATGGTCGGGTACTAGGAAGGCGTATAAGGGCAAAAACCGTAACGTTCCTCGTCGCATTTTGGCGCGCTACTTTCTTAGACTATTTTCCGTTATGGTACCTCCACTTGTCATTTTGTTCTCCGTGGTTTAGACTGCCTTAATGATGAGCCTTTAAATGTTTATCGGTTACTAGTGTTCGGTCTATAGGTTTTGATGTGTCTATACTGTCGTAGTTTAAGGCTCAAAAGTTATTTTGTTTGTTTGGTTTTGTTCGTAGAGGGCCATATATGCAATTATTTTTGGCTGTGCTTAGAAATGCCACAGTAGATGAATACCACGTATGACATAATATAATATGTAGAGGTATTTATTAATTAAGTATAAAAACGGTTATCAAGAAGTTAACAATGATAAGGTACAATACTTATATATTTTTTTGTATGCCTATCTGTTAAAGCACTGTCTATAAAGTATAAAATGACAACATGAACCGCTTTAGATATAAAGAAAAACAGGGGACCCTTTCTATTAATTAGTATAGCTCTGAAAATGATTTCCTAGAAAAACAAAATAGTCCTAAGAGGCTTTCTGTTTACTCACTAATACCATCCTTCCAGATAGAATTTATAGTAGACAACAGAAGCCCTGATTCTACGAAATAACTAATGTATTTTAGACCTAATTGGCTCATTATAACAGGATAGGCTTGACATGACAGAGCTGAAAGCTGCCTAAAGCCACATCAAAGTTAATCAAAGGGCGTTTGGAAAAACTGCTGTATATAAACTGGGAGTTTTAGATAACAATATTTTGTAACAAACCATTTAGCCAGGAAAAGATATACTAAGGGAGACTGGTACAGAATAGGTACTAGGACTAGGACGAGGTAGCTACTATTGCTTTTAAACAAGTAAAAGTACTGCTTAAAATCAAAATTCTATTGATATTATAATTATTTGTTTATAACTTATGTTTACACTGATTATAATCAACATTTTAAACTTACGACGATTTAAACAATGTATGTATTTTTAAACCTAGTTTTCAAAGCGAAAACTCATTAAGATTGCTTATAATATCTGTAGTTAAATTCCTACAAAAATAAATATAAATAAATCTGATTCCTACCCACCGACACAAACAACTACAATCACAGTTTTTGGTCCCCCACCAAAGCTACCAACTTACCAACGCTTATCACCAATACGCTTAAGTTTCTCCATATCATACGAAATACCGCAGTTACTGTATACCGTACACGTATAATGTATGTAGGTTCCAACATAAATTATAACAATACATAATAACCAAGTTAGTCTAAGTACTTGTATACTCTGACGTTACTTTGAATTAGTTCGCTAAACTCGAACGTGCTAGGTTTTGGTAAATTATCAAAATATACTTCTTTTTTTCCAGGTGTTTTTTTTTTGCATATCTTTAATTTATCAATATGTTTTATATAAAACTCATACGCTTGATTGAAGTTCAAAATAAGTAGGTGCTAATATAACAACCTTTTACCACTTTGTGTATTTCACATTAAAAGATAAATTATACAGAAAATGGACATCATGTTAAAGCTAACTTGACCAAAAAAGTGAACGCTCAGAATTGCAATAATGTCATCACTTTACGACATGAAACCTATGTTCCCATCAACGGAACAACAAACCAACTGCTATCAAAGTTTATTCCAGAAAATCAAGCATAACACCAACTTATCCCTTTTAACATAATTTACACCTAAACACGAAGAAACTCTTCAAACTCCGAACATGATACAAAACACCAGCACCCTACGTTAATAAGGTAACATGATATCCCTATCCCTACTAATATTATAAATGCGAAAGTAACTCTGTCTGTCTGTTTGTTACGCTTTCACGACTAAACCACTGAACTGATTTTAATAAAATTCGGCACAGAGGTAGAGTTGACCTTGATAAAGAACATGGGATAGTTTTTATCCCGGACTTTTGAAGAATTCTCTTGGAAACGCGATATAACCGAACTCTACGCGAGTGAAGCCGCGGGTGGAAGCTAGTAGTTATATAAATTGCGCCCGTTGCCGGACCAACTTTAATAAGAAGCCACCTGTCTAGTTCGCCTTACTCTTAATTGCTGTTCAGCATTTTACTTGCGATATATTAGTGAACTTAGTTCTTAAGTTAAATGCTTTGATTAGGGAGTTGATTGCTTTGGTGGGAATGTTTTTTTTTTTCATTTAAAACAGTTTAGTGTTCAGCAAGTGTGTCCATTAAAAAAAAGGTAAAGGACTTCGTCATCTATACTAATATAACAAAGATGAAAGATTTTGTTTCTTTGTATCCTAAAGGCTCCAAAATTACCGAACCTGAAAATGATTTCACTGTTGAAAAGCTATACCTACTCTTCCCGAGTAACATATGAGTAATGTACTATATTTTATCTCGGTACGGGCAGTAGTTTCCCAGAGTAAGTAATATATTTATTTACCGAAGCGCAAAGCATAAGTCTTTTTAAGAATACTGGCGTAATTAGGCATCAAATCTCAATGCTCAATCCATCTGTGATTTCATCCTACTCATATTATTATTCACAGAATCTTACAAGACATTTTTTGACTTACGAAATTCTGTCAGTCAAAACAAAAGAAGTAAATCCCCTGTCACTTCTTCGCGAAGTAATATATCAAAAGTTTTTACGCACATTCTAGGATGCCTATTTTTGCTAGCATTATGATATTTACCCAGATGCTTACAAAAAATGGCTTGCTCCGGCCCGATATGATAAAAACGAGCAAGAAAGGAGAGGTTGTGGGGAATTAATAGCGACTAATAATGACTTTATCTGGTGGAGCGGTAAGATGGCGCTTTTATTGTCACTATGATACAGGTAAGTAAGATAAACTAATGTATTGGTATTACCTAAAATGTAGGACTATTAAAGTAATTGTTCTTTATACGGTTTTCGCATTGATTGATGATGCATGGAAATAGGGTTTGTATCAGATTTAAGATTTCCTCGGTAGATGCTCCATGTAAATCACCAGTACTCGGCTTCATCCAGTTAGACTGTAAGCTGACCCCAACATAGGAAAAGGCAAGTCAAATGAAAGATGAGACTATTACCTTCTTTTCTAATTTTAATTCTAGAGGCTCATTTTCTTAAAGGATTTTCAAAATTCACTTATTCCTTAGCCCTTAGGGGCTTCATCAACATTTCCAAACTAAAAAACGTAATAATTCCAGGACACAAACAGCGTCATTTTAGCGCTCCCACAATCAGATAGGTGGGTCACACGACAACGACAAATGTGGCAGTAAGTCACAGAGCCTCCCGAGATTTCTTATACACTGGTTATTACGAACATCGCCGCACCTCCCCGCAAGGCTTCCTCTTACATTTTTATCTGCAATATTAAGGTAATTATTTAACCTGTGCTGTGTAGCTGCATAGCTGCTTTCAGCTATAAAATTTTACGTAAGCGATTTTTATCGAAGAGATTATATCTCTTGGAAAAGCTTAGGTTCCACGTAGTAGTTGCCTTGTATTGAATTTTACTCGTAAATAAGTGGGATATTTGTCAGAAATTGTGTTGAGATTCTGAGTCTCAGAACACTTCTTGTCTTTATATCAATAGGTAGTAGCAATTGATTAGCTATACCCAAATTAGAAATATATTTCATACAGTTCAAGAATTTCTAAGACTCTAATTTGGAGCTTTTAGAACTTTAGTTTCATAGGCAGTCAACGGTACATTTGATAGTTACATCCACCGAGAAAATAGCACCGTTCCGTATTAACCATTTATCTGACATTTCTTTGCCACCAACATCTCAAACCGCACTTTCCATATCGATTCTGGAAATCGATATTTCCAATTGAAAAGCTCGATGTAAGGAATAGCCTGGTCGTTATCTAAGGGCATCTATCTTGTTCGAAACGTTGGGAAGCGATTTTTCCCTATGCCTCCGACATGGAACAAATTATCATTCAATTTATATCAGTCGGTCCTTTATCGGTCCCATTCCAGACGTTAATAAGAAAATTTTCTGGTGAATGTTTGATGGAGCTTTTTGGTTCTTTTATATTTTGGGCGTGAATTAAATAGCTATGCGTGTGGGTTTGTTTCTTGCTAATGAAATATTTTTTGAACATTGTGCTGAGCGTGCATTGAACATGTGATATAGGTAGACGATGCAGTTTTCTTTATATTATACTTCTGTACTACTTTATGTAAATATACTATTTATTAATTAAATACTTCACCAGCTGATCTCATCAAGTAAGTATTTAAATTTTTGGTAAATATAACAAAATAAAATGCTGGAAAACCAATACCTAACAAAAAACAGAGCTCGACTAAAAGTAAATTCAACACTGTCTCCCACTAGCCAAACTTACCAACCAAAAACTTTACTAACCTGGTCTCCACAAAATAATTGCATTAGGTAATTTACATTAAAAACTCCGAAAATACCGGAGAACATGATTAAGTAACCATAATTCGTCACCAGCTGCGTACAAGTGCGGTTATCAAATAAATTCTCATTTGCTGCCAGCAAGATATTGAAAAATTCAGGCATCTGGCAGCGACCCTTAATTTTATGTTATCTGTTTAAGGGCTGGTTTTGCTGTTGCGACTAATTTAATTTATTAAGCAGCTATTTTACATAGTTCTAACAACAATAATCTGACTGTTTGCCACTATAACAAAAAATAATGAATCTTGTGTTATTCTATGGCTATATACATTTATTAAATGGATTTTCTTTCACAAGTTTATATCCTTAAAGACAAGATCAGAGAGCTATGACTTTATTCATTATAAACAAGTAAAGATTTCAAATAAGTAAAAGCTAATTCAGGTAAATAAAAAAAAAACTCCATGTATCGCTACTTTAATACGAGCAAAATATCGTCAACATTTTTTGTCGAATATGGCGATGTTCGCAGCAGTAGAACGGCACCTTAAAGCTATATCGTGATAAACTTTATTATTTTCATTAAGGGTAGGTGATTCAATTAAATTAGAGCTCAAAACGTTGCGCCACGCGTGCCTTATCATTAAAATTGCTAACTAAGGCACGTATACCTTTGTATTTCCAGTGCTAGGTCACTTTCCTTTAGAATTTAAGATTATCTACGTTGTAAACTAACTTTTAATTGGTAATTTTGTGTACCTATTGGGTTTGTTTATGCTTTTTATTTTATCAGAATTTTAAATAAGAACGGCAAAAGTAGGTACTATCTCTTTATCAGTACGCCAAAATAATCTGTGTGATGTCATCTCAATGGTGATACGAAGGCTTGTAACTGAATCTACAGATTAATGGATCTATAACGCCTATAGCAATTTATTGTGTCACTGCAAAAAAATACAAAAACATTATGACAATGTTTCTGTTATGTAACAAAAAACATCCAAAACAACATTTAAATGTTTCATACATAAAAACATATTACATTCAAACCAAGGGGCACGGTTCTCAAGTAATACTTTTCATACTTTTTGTCCGAGATTTATGTTAAAAAGTTCGTCCATTTCTCATTTTCCCCCATACCCGTCTCTGACTGTGTGAACGATTATCATTCCCTTTTTTCTTAGCCAAAAAAAAAAGTTTCTTTTGTCAGTTACATCCTACTGGTCCTTTTCAAAATAGGAACAATGAAAACGTTCTACATTTAGACGTTATGTTTATTTAAATTTGTGTTCTTATTTCAAAAGTGTTTGATACTTTTTTGTAAGTTCTTAATTTGAATTTATTGTCTTTGCAGACAGGTTGTAATGTGGTCCTTGCTAATGTCATTTTCTCTCCTTGCTTTGAAGAGACCGTGTAAGTTCTAGCCTCCTGGCTTTTCAGGGAGGTGAAGTCATAGCATACTATTCTTATTAGGTATAATAATGTGACTTTGAAACAGGCAGGTCAATAAAAGACAAAAACAACAAAGATTTCATATTTTATTTCAACATCACTTCAAGTGTTAGTCATATAACGGCTGCCATCACAACCTACCCATACAAATATTTGTTCAAGTGTTCATAATTTTAAATAAATAATTCGACTAGGTTACTTTCGTTGTACGTATTCAAAGACTTGTAGTTACTTCATTATTCCTCAAATCTGGAACGTTAAGTGTAAAATGTCTATTACAGCTACATTCTATAGGACCTCCTAAATTACCTTTGGCAATACAAATATTTGGTGCTCGATATTTTTCATCTGTACTCTTTTTCTTACCTCTAGGTATTGAATGGGTTCCATATATTGATCTTATTCCTCCATAAGTGCTATTCTCTTGGTTCATAATATCGTTTTTGTTGTAAATATTATAGGTCCTTTGGTATAGATCGTTTCTGAAGAGTTCATCTTGGTATTTTTTGTCCATTTCTTTGTTATACATGATAGTTGAGTAGTTGTTTTGTTCGGAACTAGTATCGTTTTCAGTGCTTAGAGTTTCGTTGATATATCGTTGTGACATCCATACGTATCTCGCCATGGGTTCTTCGGGTCCCCATAACCGGGACGGGCGGAATGCTGATGATATTTTCTGAAATAGAATGAAACAATTTCTCTTTATTTATTGTCTTCAGTATTTACTATTGAAAACAAAGGGCCAGGAATGTCTTGTACTTGATTGTCTATAAGGCATTAACAAACATGAATATGATATGCATTATTTTCATACTTTCAATATCATCTGTCTGGCCTTTGTCCAACTATATTGAAGTTGTCTTCCAGTCTTTCCGTATATAGCTAAGTACCAGTATTTTACATGGATCGACTGTCTATCTGACTTTCTCAACCCATTTACCCAGTTTACCTATCATAAAATATATTTGCTAAATCAGAAACCTCACCATACTCACAGTAACTAAATTAAACTGTTCTTCCTTAGCCACAGCTACTGCTGCCAACATGACCATTATCACCAATATGACTGCAAAGACTGCCAACAAAGGCCACAGGGTCAGGCCATTGCCCCAGGACACCCGGAGTAGGGCCCTTAGCCACCACCCTGATACTCCTATGAAGAGGACCGGGGTCAACCACCAGGTAGCTATCCAAAAGTATGGGAGTTTTACCCCGGTGAGGAATTCGATGTCCACTGTGAGGTACGACCAACCTGGAATATGTGAAGCTTGTGTTAAAGTCTTGATTTGGTTGTAATGGCATGGACATGAATTCTTGTATGAACAAGTTGGTCCAAAAGATGATACCAACCTCGCGATTTTTTGTGGTGTGGTTTTGTACTATTCTGTATACTTATATGGACCACGAAGTATATGATTACTAATTGGCTAAGAATGTTAAAGATCTGGATATCCCTTAAGCGGTAGTTATGTAACTTTTGAGTGATTTTTCTGATACAGCATTGGATGCAGAGGATTTAAGTAACTTTCGTTTAAAACTTTATTTATAACTAGACTATTATATTAACCCTTAACTGCAGTACTCACCATAAATAAACACAAAGCCAACAACCTCAACTGCAGAAGTGAACACCGCTAGCATTGGTACTATCAGTTCATCAAGCATGGTGGCTACTTCCAACCCTCGAGCCAGTACAGCAACTGTGAGGGCTGTGCCTACTGCTGATGCTGCACAGGCAAAGATACGCCAGTTGTCTCCTGTCAGTCGTTGGAGTCTGTCGTATACTGGGTATAGGAGTATCAGCTGGAATGAAAAATGGTCCTTTTGTACACGTGATTCTTTTGGTGATGAAATATGGACGTTAACTGTTTTGACTTATGGTTCAAAATTCTTTGATTGGTTGAATTGACATGTTTAACGAGGTTTTTAATTAAACAATTACAAAATATTGGCGTTATTGGTGCAATTAAGTTTCGAAACCTTGTTTTTTATCAAAATATCTTGTGTAGGTACTCTAAAGTAGGTATATTTTACTCTAAGTATATAAAAAAATACCAACTCTTTTGTCTAGGTCAAAACACGCTTTCACAATTTTTAATTACAATGTAACCAATTTACGTACTCGTGTAAAAGATAAAAAACTTTGAAAATTACAATTACTTTGAGAATTAATATCTATTGTAAAGTTAAATATTCTTGTAAAGTACTCGTCGCTTATTATGTTAAAGTTATGACCACGAGTTTGGATTAGGCTGTTGATATTAATAACTTAAGTCAAATTACCGCTACCGCAGTCTTCGTATTGTAGGGTATATAACTTTTATCTATACTAGAGATAAAACATTACTGTCATTAAAGTTTTTTTTTGAAAATTGTAGTTAATTATGCTCGTGTTAATGTCATCATAGTACTGATCTTCAATGTAACTGTATCCAATTTCAAAACGCTGGTCGAATTATACATTTTATATTTAAAAAAACCTCTCTTTCTAGTATGATACAAATCTTCGAAAAGTCTTTAAACTAGGTATACTTTAGTTTTTGTCTGTCATCAATCACACTAATATTATAAAGAAACGTGTATGTGGGACGTATCTGTGTGTATTTTATTGTAACATGACAGAAATTTAGCTTATTGTCAACAAAAATATATACATACCACACTAATAATACCAGAAAAGAATACTACTCCAAATGCAAGCAAAGGCCATTCCTTATTCCTTCTCTCGGACACAGAAGATTGGTATATTAAGACTAGAATTGATATGAAACTGGTATCTTTTCTGCCATTACCGCCAATGGACTCCCAGAGTAACACCCACAGCCAGCCAGAGAATATGCTCGTCATTATAACCAGTGCTGAAGTCCTGAAATATATTGCATATCAGATTTAATAGAGTAATAATTTATATAAATTTTTATATATCCCACCACCGGTTTCATCCACATCCCGTATAGTCTTCCGTCATTAATATGTCATATATCATTATGATGTAATAAGTTGTCAAATCAGGCTAGTAGTTCTTGAGATTAAGTTTTATATAAAGAATACTAGATAGGAAAAAAATCGTTGCTATCATAGGTGCTTTTACATATTATTCAATCGCATAATGGCTTTAACGTATAGCCCCTATAAAAATATATGTATTTAAGTTGTACCATACGTAAATCGGTACGACGGACACTAACCCGTCAAATTAAGGCATTATTCAGGACTAAGTACGTTTTTCGCTAGCAATATAGGTACCTATCATTCATCAACCAAACACTATAATGATATCCAGCTTACATAACTAACCCACATTCGCAGTAACAAATACAAGTAAACAAATCTTACCACCGAACATCAGAATGTCTGTAAACTGATCCGCCAGAGCTGGTCAAGTAACCGCTAACAACTTGAGTGGACATTAACGCTTGTACCAGCGAACTGTGCCAAATGTAAGGCTGATATAGTGAAGTCCATTGCACGCAAGACTCGAACATTGAATCAAGAACTGTGGTCTTGCCAAGAAATAAAGACAGGAGTACGGCGATGACTATTATGATAATTGCTATAATGGCCAGTGTTGATTTTAGGGTTTTGTAGAGGCGGTATAATCTGGAAATGAGAAGACATGTTGCTATCATTTTAAAGAAACAAAATCGGATTGAAGGACCAAAAAGTTTAGTTAAATATTAAAACCTCTGTGTCATTGTTATATAGTTAAAAAAGATATGTATAATATTATAGTGTATTTTTTTCAGTGTTTAAAATCTAAAAAAGATTAAATAAATTGAACTGTACTATCCATCAAATAGATTTTAGTTTTAAGCTCTGAATCTATTAATGTTTGTTAAAAGCATTTGATATCAAACAATCAATCGACAGGATGAAAGTGTGTCCTATTTACTGAAAAACACTGTTATTTGACTGAATATTTTAGTTTTTAGATCACAGTGTTTTTACGTAAATATAGTACACGGATAGTGTTAATTGAATCGTTTGTTATAAGCAATGTTTGTCACTGAAACATATGAACTACATTTTAGTTTGTCGACACTTAATTTAGTCCAATTTAAAACAGTTCGTGTGTGGCGCTTAAAATAAGTATTAAATTAATATAAGTAATAGTGATTCATGAATAAGTAGCTTCCACCCATAGTTTTACCCACGTCCCAAGTTTACTGCTTCCCATGGCGGGATAGTGACAAAAATCCTATGACCTTTTCCCGGGTCTGAGCTACCTCCCCTGTCATTTTCAGCGTAAACGGTTCAGCCAATCTTGAGTTATAAGTATTGTAAGGTACAACTTTATATTACATACACTGCAGGGTCTACACCCATGTAGGCTCCCCATGTCGCTGCCACACTTTCCGATCCTGTGACCGAGTCTACTAGTCTCGAAGATAGACGACTGTATGAGTATATAATTAATATATGTATATCTTTATTACTTTCATTCAGCTAGGTTCGCTGACAAAATTCATTTTTCTTTACAAACTTTTCACTTTAGGCTGAAAGATATTTCTTTAAACGGCCTATAACAGATGAAGAAGAAAATATGACTTGTAATAAGAGTATTATTACTTACAAAATGGGCACGAAGAACCATAGAAGAAATATTAAAATCGCCATTATGCCAAGATATTGAGGATATTCCGTGAAAGGCGCCAAAAATGTTGAGCTGAAAGTTTTAATAATATCTGTTAGGATTATGTTTAAAAGTAATGTGGTATTTTAGCAGGTCCTAGATACTGAAATTACGTAGTAACCATTTAGGTTGCATGAAAAACCATTGCCACATAATTTCTAATATTTATTTATTTTTATTTTCCCTGATATTCAGTTTTATGGCAAACATCTCAATTAAAATATTTTTTTGGCTTCATAGGACCACTTGTCTTACTAAGACTAAGCGATATTTTTCTGGACATTAAACCAGCAGTCGTAAAATTATTTTCCTGCTGAATATAAAGTTTTTTCCTCCTTCATTAAAATTGAAGTACTTATTTAATTAATTCTACCAGTAGTAATATTTATTTAATTTGAACAGTGATGATAACACAAATTACAAAGTGGGTTTAAACGGCGAAAGTCAGTTTGTATTATCAAAATAGTCTTCAAAAGATACTACAAACTGGATTTCGATAAAAATAAACTGGTTTTGTTATTTAGACTACAAAAACCGAAAATAAAGTATATTTTGTGAAGACCATGATGTTCCTACTGTTCACTATAAGCTTGTAATAAAAGTTGAAAACAAGTACGAATAGATAAGTAGCCGGTTTCACTATCTTTACTTTTTATTTTATGTATCACTGGCTGTTTTCCCGCGGTTTCACCCGCGACTCGTAGGAACGACTTTCCGTAGCCGGATAAAATATAGGGAATGTTATTTGGTGATAGTCTATGCTTCTAATATTGAAAGAATAATTTGAATCGGTTCTGTAATTCCACAGCGTTTAGGGTACAAACAAACTAAAAAAAATCCTCTTTATTTAGTAGGTATAGATAGTAATATTACTTACTTGAAACACTCGGTTGCATTCATTTTATTTTCATATCCGTGCTAAAAGGTAAAACAAAAATGGCTTTAATAAAATATAAAATTGTATCATAATTGCTTTATCTGACATGCTGCATTTTTAATCTTATTTTATTTTGCAAAAATATCGTATCTTTTTTCGTCATCATTGTATTGTATAACAAAAGAAACTGATATTCATTTTTGAAGGCTCAGTGGTCCATCATAATTGTTAAAGGTTTCTACAACTGAAAGTAATCCAAAAGAGGCCTGATTCTTTCAATTTTCTAAATGCAAAACATAATGCATGCATACATTTGGAGTCTCAACAAAATGTTTACCTCAAAAACCTCTCAAACATAAGCCTGTTTCCACATTTAGCTTTCCGTTTATTAAAATAGTCTTTTACAAAACATTTTACAGTACAAAGCGGCTTACCGGCGTTATATGCAGTTTAGTGCAATCTTTCAAAGGAAAAGACCCCTTGCCTATCCAAACGAGATAAGCAGACGACAAAGCTACGTACATCATGTAGTACACACAGCAAATGTATGACGTCATCACTTTTAAATGGCCGACACCTGGAAAAAAAAAAGGATTTATGAAGAGAATTAATTTTGATTTATTATACGCGGTAGCTATTTGTTTGAGTTTCGCGTGATTTGTTGCAAACATAGTTCAAATGGATGGCGGACGATAAAATTTTTTTAAAATATTTTAAATAAGATTAAATTTTCAAACTCGTAAAATGTCTACTCTTTTTAGGAAATCAGTTAAACAAAAATATCACCTATTTACACTTATTATAATTTTAAGGATTCACCCCATGTCAAAGAATCCACAGTGATTACAAAAAAGTGCTGTGATGTGGATAAAAGGACCAACAATATGACAAGTGCTAAGTTAATTACATAAAAAATACTGCATTACATACGTCAACAGCGTAATCGGATTCAGAAGCGGACACACCGCGGTTTATCTATTTGTTGGCATAACATGATGCTTAAGTTTGCATACTTTATGTACTTTAGACTAGGTTGCCTATCTAAATATTATAGTACCTCGCGAATACAGAATTATATGATTTGATTACTCTTCTGCATCTCTGCTTAATCTTATGATATTTTTGGGTAAGCAATAAATGCTAATTGTTTTTTTTATGTTATGATAATTCTAGCTTCTACCAGGGGTTTCACCCACTTCATAAAGGAACTAGTTCCAGCACCCAGATAATAAGTACTTAGCTTCTATGTTAAACTAATGTTTAAGATACATCACTGTCCAGTTTCATCAAAATCCGTTTAACCATTTAAGCGTGAAGAAGTAACAAATACACACACACACACAAACACACTCACAATCTTTCAAGATTATGTTTGATTTCACTCGTTCTTTCATTTCGTTTAAAAAAAAACACTCTTTACTCTTAGTATTAAATAACATAGTATAGGTATTAGGTATACTCCTTTACCAAGAGAACTGAGTTATCGGTGAGACCTTCATTACCTCTTAAAATAGGCACAGCCCTCCAAACTCCAACAGAATCCTGCTGACTCAACTGCCCCATAGCCAGCTGCAGTAACGTGGTCGGCAACCCAGCAACCAGCAGCCAGGATGAGTAGACCACCAGGTATGGAACTGCTCCATGTCTAAACGCCTCTTTCGGCAGTCGGACTGAGTTGAACAGCGTCAGAGATATTGCTATGGTGCATAGCTGTGTTTTTATGAAGTCGCATACTGCTTTGAGATTCTGTAAAGAGAAAAGGATAGGTTTGTAATATGAATTAAATTTATATTTTTCTTTATTGAGTTGCTTTGTTTTGCTAAGGTGCTTCTAAGTCCCAAGCTCAGTTTTCTTAAAACAACTGTCACTTATGAATTTTTACATTCAAACAGTCATTGTTAAGAAAACTGATGTTTATTTAGTCAGTTGAACTTGGGCCTACTAAAGCTTTACTTGATTAGGTACGTATATATTTATACAGGGGATGCCTTTATTGTATTTGAATTTACCTAGTATAGTTATGACGACAATTTTTCGACTTAATAGCATGATCGTAACGACATGATGGTAACTCTTCATCGTCGAAACCAATACTAATTAAGCCAATCATTGACAGATACAGATTGTTACTTATGTATTAAAACTAAATAACATAATGTATTTCTTATGTGTAAATATCATATTCATGTCGAGTTCTTAACATTGTGATAACAATTGAACTTCCTCAGTAGCGCGTGCTAATTAGAGCAAAACCAATCTCTTTGACATCTCTAGCAGGCATATCTTTCTAATTAGTCAAATGCCATTATAATGGGCGCTCAGGTACGTTGTACTTTTACAGGGTTCTTTTGCTTTTTGCTTCTTTGTGGTTACAAAGAATATCCGTTTATTTTTTATATCTGTTTGAAGTTATAGGGCAAAATAAAAAAATTTAGTAACGATACTTAATATGTGGGGTACTGGATAGGTTCATTTTAATTAAACATTTTTAGGCACATTTTGATACCCAAACTATAAAAATCCAATATTTTAGAGAATATACGCATCATGGCGGCTTCAGTGCACACAATAAATTACTTTGTCTCTCTAAAGTTGGCTATATATCTCTTTTATATGCCTTTAGTACTCACAGAAACAGTAGTGTTTTGCTTATACATTTATTCAGTATGAAGTCAGTACCTAACCTATTTCGGACAGTGTGTCAACCGAATCGGACATTTATCAACCTTCTAATTTACATTACTTAACTTTAGACAGTCTGACGTTTACTACCTCAAAAATTTAAAAAAACCCCCGACCCAAAAAAATACGCAATAATGATGACAAAAGGTTAAAAACGCTAAACCCTACAAAAAGCAAAAAATAACTTTTAACACTACGTAAACTCAATTTTGTCGTGTCGGGGGACCGCTCTAATTCATTACTTTAGATACGTGTTTTTTTTTTAAACGAATGTTGTAATTAGGTAGGTATGATTTTATTTATGTAAGTATTTATGAAGGTAAAAAGCGGTCCCCGACACGTCAAAATTGAGTTTACGTAGTGTTAAAAGTTATTTTTTGCTTTTTGTAGGGTTTAGCGTTTTTAACCTTTTGTCATCATTATTGCGTATTTTTTTGGGTCGGGGGTTTTTTTAAATTTATAATTTAATTTTATTTCATGCTTTTTAAAGGAGCTCCTTAATTCATTTAATTAATTCATTTAAATTCCTTTCATTTAATTTATTTTATCTTAAGATGGGGTCGCTATATGCGATCTCGGCCAAAGAAAGCTGTTTAACAATCCTCATGAAAAACTGGCTCTGGCAGAATTGCACAGATTGAGAAACAATAAAGATTAACCTTTGGACATTCTAGAATTACAGCAAAAATATAAATCGGTCTATCCGTTTCATTCCGGCATTCCAGGGTTTCATCCGCCACATCCCATTTCCAGCATCAGGTTCTCGTCAATCAGAAACATGAAGAGAACTCGTCAAGACAAATTCAACGAGCCTAAACTCGATGGGTTTACTAAAAGGCAGTTCAGGGTTACGTCTCCTACCTTCGTGCCCTAACAGCAGACCAGCTCAGGGGTTCCAAAAGACATTAGTGTTTCAAATTTCAGATCCCACATATACTTGCAAGTAAACTGAGCGTGTAACATTCCTATCACATCTAGCAAACGAGCTGATGACCTTGAAGACCTGAACCGATTTCCACCAAACATAGCTAAGAACACTCCCGACTGACATACCTTTTAAACAAAAAAACCGCATTACAATCGGATCATCCGTTTGGGAGCTACGATGCCACATACACACACACACACACACACACACACACACAGACACGTCAAACTTATAACACCCCGTCGTTTTTGCGTCGGGGGTTAAAAAAGAACTTAAAGAACTTCACTTCTCTAGCAAAACAATTGCACAAACCCGGTTCTTCAGTCCACTGGTTCATCTGTCAGTTGGTCTGTTACACTGTAATGAGTCTCTCGTTTCGTCATAGTTCCGATGACAGGTGATCGATTACGTGATCGCATAGCTATACGTAACCGCTTTGGGTGACAGAAGATTGCCGATTTTTTAATAGATGTTTGGTCTGGGAGTCTAAAATAAAAGGGTCAGATTTTGATTACTAGGTCGTAGATTGGCATCAAAGGTACTAACAATATTTAGGATATAAGATATACTAGCGTACCCGTCACCCGCGTCCCCAAATAACTGTCTTTCTCCCTATGTCCTTCTCCCGGGTCTAAGCTATCTCCCCCCTAACTTTCAGCTTAAACGGTTCAGCCATTCTTGAGTTATAAAATGTGTAACTAACACGCCTTTATTTTATATTATATAGATTAGGTAAACAAAAAATAATATAAGGCCTTAGATTAAAATGAACTAATGAATTTACTAAACTATGAATAAAATGTTAACAATGCATATTTTATTGAAGGTAAATTGTGCAGTCTTGAAATAATAAACCGACTAAAGTGAAGAAATATTTAAAAATAAAGCAATTCTGCGCAATTTTATATAAAAAGCTACGTTTCATATTTTAAATAAGTGCATAAGAATGTTTCGTATAATGACTACATCCTGTCATTTACCAATGAATAAAAAAACATACCTATTTATAAGTTAAGGTTTTAAAGGAGAGTTTCAGCTGTGTGTTAAAAATTAAGTAGATAAGTATGTATCTTCGGTATAATATCAAGGTACAAGTATCTGCAGAATTTGGGGTCCTTTATACACAAAATCTTCAGAAACCCATTTAAAAATAGCCAAAACTGGACTGAAAATCTCTTCATTTATTAAAATTTTGCAAAACACTGCTGAATTTATGTCACATTCATGTTTTTTCCCCTTTGATAAATAATAATCAAAACGTGAAGATCAAACCTTATTCATAAAAATATTACAAAAAAGTTAGGACTTGATCAAAAAACTGCACACTGCGTTCGAATTCGCGGTCAAGAGTCATTGAACTTCAATTCTTATAACATAACAATAAAGTACATAATTGCTTCCAATAATTAGCTTTTCCGTTAACCACTGATTTATAGTACATAGATACGTCGGATACCTTTCTATGTTTGAAAAACGGTGTAAATCGTCAGAACTGTAGTAACGTAACAATTTATTTTGTTTTTGTTCGAAGTACTAAGTAGCAGTTCTTTTGTTTTTCTTTTATTACCAACTTGGAATGTAAGTCGAGTGTTTTATAAAAGTGATTCGTAGTATGTTCGTGTTTAATTCCATAACCAGCTATTGCCAGCGGTTCCACCCGCGTCCCGTCAAAATTACTCTGCGCACCCGGATGAAAATGAGCCCAAAGTAATCCTCAGTAAATGGGCTTTCTAACACTGTTATTTTTTTTATATGACCAGTTGAATCAAAGTCAAAGGTTTTTTATTACATAAAGACAGGTACTTAAGAAACGTCATGCTAGTTGCACGGTTCCAAAGAGTGGGTCTCATGGAGAAGAAAGGACAAGAAACTCCATAGACACACTTCCTTGAATAGTGGATTCATTCATGTAAGAATGCTGTAAATATGCCAGTTATTACAAATATATAGATTGTTCCATTTGCTTTCAAGCTGACAACCAGCATTATTTATTGTTCTGTAATAACCAATGATTATTATTACTTATTTCATTGCTTATAGTAATTACAGCATCGTATTTATTTAAATAATAGAAGATAGACACGCCAACATGTGAGTACACGCTCATATTTCGTGATGTCTTAAATAATAAAAAAATATTACGATATACTTTTAAATAATCTATACTCACTTCGATACTTACTGGTATATAAAAGGGAAAACATTTTTTTCTTGTTCGTAGGTAGGTACCCTAAAGGCTCCGAAACGACAGACAGATTTGAAAAATTATTTTATTGATGGAAAGCTACACTATTCCCGAGATACATAGGTTATATTATAACCGGCTAAGGGCAGAAGTTAAAACCGCGGGAAAACTGCTGGTGGAGAATAAAGAAATTTCTATTATAAAGAAAAAAATGCATACCATTTTCATTATCATAATTACGTATATGCAGATAACAGTAGACATATAAATGATCATTGTTGAATGTTATTACACTACTTGAGCTATGTGCTAGTACTACAGCTAAGTATGCCATTAAACCAAAACATTATTGTTAATACTAAGTCTTCTACTATAACAATATTTTCATACTGAATTACTATCATAATTATGTATGATGTATACTTTGAGTTTATATGTAGTGTAAGTCAAAACATTAATTCATATGTGACTAATTTATAACTTGCGTATCTCATCATATCACATTAAATAAAATACGTTGATATACTGGTAAATTTTTATATGTCAATAAGCACAAAAAATATTAATAGCATAATTAAATAAAAATATATTATGAATAATAGTAATACACGACAAATGCTACACGAGCCAATTGATCATAAGGTCGGTCAGATGGTGGATGGGTGATCTTGTCATAACGAGAGCCGTGTTTCAGAAGGTAGGTCTTAAATGAGGTGATGTCATTTAAGCATCTTTGGCATTCGTTAGGCATAGTCACAAACTAGAATCTGACAACTACACTTATGAAAGGGTGTCGGGTTTCACTGATTATTTTTCCGACCCAAATATCGACCAATAGAATTGCACCATTCGACGTCACGTGGTACAACCTACATGGTATTATACTGATAATTTTTTTTGAATATTTTCTCTGGTCGTTGCTACGTCAAACTGACAGGTTGTGGCCGACATTTGGGACGGAAAAATAATCTCCCGAATACCACACGAGCTTCATAATTATCTGGCATTTCCCTCAAGGTTCCCTGCAAACAAGTCGTCAAGTTTTTCAGGAAAAATCACTCGCGCTTCGCGCTCGTGATTTTTTAACCTGAAAAACTTGACTCCTTCATTTGTTTGCAACGAACCTATCGGGAAAT
Organism: Helicoverpa zea x Helicoverpa armigera; assembly: GCA_033682625.1. Classification (NCBI taxonomy): domain Eukaryota; kingdom Metazoa; phylum Arthropoda; class Insecta; order Lepidoptera; family Noctuidae; genus Helicoverpa; species Helicoverpa zea x Helicoverpa armigera. Next base: position 2,730,110 of record JAWIIS010000038.1, on the reverse strand, counting down.
ACCCGATAATTTTGAAGCTCTTGTGGTATTATAAGTGATAATTGGGTTGAGGAGGTCAGATAGGCAGTAACCATAATACTGGTACTGTTGCATACTGTTAAACTGAAAGCCGACCCCAACGGAGTTTCGAAAAGGCTAGGCTGATGATGATGGCTCAAAATTAATCATATTAAATCTCAGCAACGTTAAATAGGTATACGTAAGTGGAACTAAGTTCCTTCAGTAGCTTCAGCGTAAATCATTATGCTTTACCTACACAGAAGTCGTTCACACTTCGCGTTTTCATTGTTGTCATTCACAACTGAAGAATACGACACAAAAGTAAGAGGTATGTAAACAAAAATATCCGTTGCTATGCTACTAAACAATACATTCTTTGCATCGACAATGTTTTAAGTTTTCATAATGTTTTCACATTCTCAGATTGGCGTTTTGTATGATTGTCGGTTTTGAGAAGTTAAGTTTAGTTATAAATGTGAAAAGAGAGATTTTTTGAGCTGACAATTTATAAAAACTGTAATAACAATAAGATATCAAAATTATGTTTATAATTATGAAATATATTAATACTGTATGTATGCTCTTATTTAATACGAATTCTTATGAAACACAAAAATACATGACTCGACATATTTTTGAGAACTTTCAATTTCTTTCAGTTTTAGTGAGAGTATTTATATTGACGTTAGTACATAAAATATGTATAATAATACTTTGTGCATAGTACAATAAATGTAGTATGACTGCAATTTTTCCATGACAACTTATTTTTTTACAAAATAATACCTATCTACCTATTAATTACGTCATACCTACATAGATTTTACATCCAATGATGATATTAATGAACTGCAGGTGCAATAATTAAGTATAACATCATAGTTATAAAAATAATTATTATACAAGCTTTGCAATAATTTATTAACACTTAGAATAATGTGTTTAAAACACTATAATAGGTATACATTACATACACTAACTTCCACAAGGCCAACTGATGGTTCAGGCCAGGGTAAAGCAGAAAAAGAACGAGGTCCAGATGGACTTACACATATTGTTTGGTCCTCAATACATCAGAAAATGAGAGTTTACTACCTCTTATAATAAATGTAAGGATACTGGTGCAAATGCTGTTAGAAGTTAGTATTAGTATAGATGCTACTACTATCGTAGATGAAAGAAAGAAAAAACTACATTATCGTCAACCACTAAGGTAATCAAACAACATATCCCAAGATAAATGCTATCTTTACATTATATCACATTAACAGTTATTTTCCTAACATTAATTACGCGCATTACTTAGTCATTTGGAATAGTTAGGAAATAAAAAGTAATGCTCTAATGGTTAGAGAGTGAAAAGACTGCGCACGCGATTCATTCGACAATCACTCATTAGTAAGTATAGACCGCCGATGATTTACTGCTTTCTGCTATAATGTTTTCACGCACATTTTCTTATGTAAGTTTATATAGTAGAGCGACGTCAAAAATCATCAAATGACCCCTCCCACTGTGGGCTAGCAGCGGTGAGGGAGTGTCAGACTCTTACTGACTAAAAACCGTCGTGTTCCGTCGTAGGCGATTTATGTACCAGGGCCACGTTAACTTTTTCGAACAATCCCGCAGCCCCGGCAGGCCTTGGCCATGCTGGGCCCCGCTGGGTATATAGTAGTACTGACGTGACGTCATTGTAATCCAGTTATTGGTGGTTTTGACCTTTGATTGAAGATAGTAGGTAATGGACACCGTTCGATGTTGTTTAGACTTGATCGCGATTGAGTTGCGCTTACCACGATTGGACTGTCAATAGCTGATCGGTCGTGAGTCAGCCATGTCTTGTAAAGAATGTCAAGATGTTAGTTCTGACTGACAGGCGCAGTAACGGCTTATTCCAGGTAATTTGAGGTCACTTTTTTATGGAATAAAATCACTACATCAGAGTGGAATAAACCCACGGGAAGGAAAATTAATCGCAGTTACTTTGCAAGCTAAAACCATATCATCTTTTGGTCTTGTATCTACGTTTTCCATAATATTAGAAAGAGGTTATGTTTGTGGGGCTTCAGTTGATATTCTTTGGATCCATCTAACCTTGAAATACCTACTGAAATTACTTCCCTTTAAATTCTACTTAAAAATTACTTCTCTTTAAATTCTACTTAAAAATTATTTTGTGACAGAGAAAGAATAATGTTTTATCAGTCTTCAAAATTGAGTGGGGTTTTAGTACCCTATTTTTTAGATTATTTCCTTAACCTGCTAAACTAAGTAGGTGGAACCCGGGGACGTGAAACCCCAAGACACAGCTAGTATATGATAAACATGTAATTCATTATAAGCACGTAGGAAATAATCTCCAGAGCTTGCATTGCAATTGAAAAAATGTGTATTTTGGAAATACAAAATTACCCTGGAGTGTTGTGTGTTATTTTTCATCCCGAAAATATACAAAACCCATGGGAACTTGAATAAAACATTGATGAAACTTTCTCATCGTTCCGTTTACATAGAAAAATAAATAAATGACTTTGTTGAGTTGAAATGAGATATAATGTATTGTAGAATTGTAAATTAATTAATTTTAATATTATTAACTAACTGGTTATTATGTTAAGTTAGGATGTTACCTACTTGAATGAAGATCTTATAAATAGAATGATTTTATTTTTATTCTAACTTTCCTATAGAATCTAAGGAATTACATGCCTTGAGGAGTAAGGAGTGCCTTTATAATAGATATTATACCTACTGCGATATAAATATATAGGATGCCAGATTATTCTATTTTTCCTTGTTCTCATGAACTGTTTTTTTAATGGAACTGTACTTTATTTAATTAAAATATTTACATTATTATAGTTACTCACATATATTTATTTATTATCCAAGACTGTAAATAAATGACTTATTTTGATTGGAATGAATTATATGTATTGTAGTATTGTAAATGAATTATTTTTAATATTATTAACTAACTGGTTATTAATTAGCGATAAAAATAAAACTGTGCGAACATATACATTTTATATACAGGTAGATTTGAGATGACCATGACTTTGATAAATCATGAAAGAAATAAACAATAGGTGTAAATTCACACCGTATGCTGTAATTACTAGCTTAATGTCTGGCATAACAAAAAAAATAAAAATAAAACTTATACATCTTCTAGAATTTCGTATGACATAAAAAATAACATAGATTAAATTATCCTAACTAACAGGATGAATTAAATATGTTATAATTCCATTGGCATGAAGTGATTAATTTTAATTTGGGTTTCCTATGTAATTATTGGCATTAAATACTATTATATTGTTACAACTAGAGCTGTTTAAAACTACCAGGCACTTTTGAATAATTATTACACATCTAATTGAAAATTTTGCAATTTTACACACGTTTTTGTACTGAAATCTCATTAACCTAACCGCAAGGTCAAAATTAAGCAAGAATTTACTTCGTAAATCTAAAAAATAACTCATATAATGAATTTTTGATGGAGTTACAATAATTATTTTTCCGACCCAAATATCGACCAATAGAATTGCACCATTCGACGTCACGTGGTACAACCTACATGGTATTATACTGATAATTTTTTGAATATTTTCTCTGGTCGTTGCTATGTCAAACTGACAGGTTGTGGCCGACATTTGGGACGGAAAAATAATCCCCCGAATACCACACGAGCTTCAAAATTCTCTGGCATTTCCCTCAAGGTTCGTTGCAAACAAATGAAGGAGTCAAGTTTTTCAGGTTAAAAAATCACGAGCGCGAAGCGCGAGTGATTTTTCCTGGAAAACTTGACGACTTTGACGAAAACTTGACGAATTGCACCATTCGACGTCACGTGGTACAACCTACATGGTATTATACTGATAATTTTTTGAATATTTTCTCTGGTCGTTGCTATGTCAAACTGACAGGTTGTGGCCGACATTTGGGACGGAAAAATAATCCCCCGAATACCACACGAGCTTCAAAATTCTCTGGCATTTCCCTCAAGGTTCCCTGCAAACAAATAAAGTCGTCAAGTTTTCCAGGAAAAATCACTCGCGCTTCGCGCTCGTGATTTTTTAACCTGAAAAACTTGACTCCTTCATTTGTTTGCAACGAACCTATCGGAAAATACCCGATAATTTTGAAGCTCTTGTGGTATTATAAGTGAAAATGTAATCGTCTTAACTCACCTTGGCCGTGGTGGTAAGAAAATACGGACCTTGGGGAATCCGGAATTGTGAGAACAAAACATGAGACATCCTTTACAAGATGCGTTAAGTATATTATTGTGTTTCTATTGTATTACGAGTTAAGTAAGTTATCTATATTACATAAATAACTGCCTACTTTCCGTCGTTTGGACCTCTGAAAAAGCTTTTTTTTAATTGTTTTATTGCTTCACTAGGAGGAGTATATCGCAAAAGAACATCTTATGCTTATCTTTCTAGTGATAATTTGCTCTTTCACTGACGAGGTTTTCAGTCTAAGGGTGCTTACCCTAAGAAACCGGTAAGTTACAACCTGTTTCTTTATAAGTGAGTGAATAGGATTGTATTGAAATATTATACCTGCACTGATCGGTACCTACCCGTACAGGTTTGTCTGTACCGGCAACCTGTTTCTTTATGTAAGCACCCTAAGTATCGATACATGAATTATCACCCATAACATATGCTTATAAACAGCTTATGGGACCAATCGAACATGTATGAAAGATGTCCCAATATTTATTTATTTAGATATAATAGATGTTTTATCTCACGTAAGCGGGTAAGCCATGCTTGTTTGTGTGAGTGCCCATGAACTTGCCTTTGTATGAATCAGTGTATTGAGCTCTCCTGAGTTTACCGATGTAGGTACTATTCAGTTTTTGTCAATGAGCAGAGTTATTCTAAATTAAGGTTTATGTTTTTGCATCAGTTTTTATTGAAATATTTTATCAAAGGAAACAAAAATACTTAGGAAGACGCAATTTAAATTGTTTTAAGAAAAAAAAAATATATGACAATTTATCTTTTTCTAGCAATTTTCTCGCTGTTTCCTGTTGTCCCGAGAAAATCGCCTATATTTATGCACAAGAGGTCAACAAGACATGTATTATCTAGAAGTGCTATTATAAAAAAGGCATCAATCATTGTTTTTAAGTTTCAACAAAACAAAAAAACATGCATATAAGGCCTCATACACACATACATAGACTTCATTCAGTGATAAAAAAAGATCTATTTATATTAGGTACCTAATAAAGATGTGTGAATGTGTGTTCAGCAGAATATGCTAACTGATATATATTGGTTCTTATACTAATATGACTGTGTGAAGGGCATAGATGTTACTTGAATGAAGATCTTACAAATATTTTTATTTTATTTTTATTCTAACTTTCCTATAGAATCTAAGGAATTCCATTCCTTGAGGAATAAACAGTGCCTTTGTAATGGATATTAAACTACGTCATAGATAGATATAATACTAGATTATTCATTTTTTCCTGTTCTCATCAACTCTTAAATGAATAGATTGTGGAAGTAAGATCGATATTCGCTTTTTTTTTAATTTTTGCAGGTATGTTTCTCTTTATAAAAAGGTGGCCCAAAAAATTTGTCAGAACATGCACTACATAAGATGTTACATAAAAAATAACTTTACGCAAATAAATCGCTATTAGGTAACACAAAATAAGTATGTACATTCTTGCAGGTTGCTGCATATCTAGGCAAAATGAGCAAACGGTGATAGATCGTTAAACATGCTCTTAGTTATGTGTTTTATTGACATACGCACTTCTAAACCTACTTAACATGTTTTCACATTTTCAAAGTTGAGGGTCAAAAATGTTCAAAATGTGAGTCACAGGAATTTCATTCGGATACAGAGACCAATTAATTTTTCAATATTTACGAGGTAACTAGACAGTTAATTTACAATCTACTATTGTAATATCGTGTAATAGTAGTTTTCATTGAATGGCTTAACTCTATAGTCAGCTATAAATACAAAATTAACATCACTATATACAAACAGAAACGTATAATCGGCTTCTCTACGTTACGACAAAGTCCTTGTCCTAGAAACGGTTTTCAAAGAAAAACGATCTACTCAATAATATTTTACACTTTTTTTCGCAAACATTTTTTTACAACTTCTCGTAAACCTGAGTCTTCAATTACAATTTACAAGTCACTTCGTAAACACCAAACAAGGTCAAATGTAAGTATGAAAAGAGATATTACCCAGCTAGATTTAGAAGTCCGTCCTATGCATGATTTGCCTCTAACACAATGGAAATCACCACACGGTCGGGTCACCACTGCCATATAAAAATTAATTTAATTATTAAATGAATTTAGAACACGATCGCGCGCATGCGCCTTGCACGTAACACTGAACTCAGTCGGAAGGTGCGCTCGAGTGATGCGCAATGGTATCGATAATATTTTTGTAGTGACGAGGTGTTTTGTGAGTAACGTTTCCTTTTTATTGAGTTGTTAATTTTAATTTGTCACGGTTTGTTATGATTGTACAATATTAATAGTAAAAATTATGTAAAGTGTTTTCTTAATGTATACCAATACTGGCTGTATTTTTACATAAATAGTATTAGTTTTTTTTATTAATAATTTAAATTAAAAATTTAACTAAATATTTTAGAATAACATGTCTTTCAAAGCATTTTTACGTTTTAGTATAGTTTACGATTTACTAAATGTTATAGCTACAATAAAATTGTTACAAACCAACATTAAATATTATTTACTACAAAAATAAATAGTCCCCTAAGCAATCGACAATTCCCATCACTAGCCATGTCAGAGCATGCCACGGTACACCGCGCACAACACTACTCAGTTATGGAAATTAACTTCGGACTGGTAAAAATAAAAACACGGAGCAATTACCATCGATATGGTCACTGCACATCACTATATCTTGAAAGGGTCTTATATTGTTAAATTAGCAGTATAAGAAACTTTCGGTCTACTTCTGTATAGGAAATTATTAAAAATCATTAAAAATATCGATTTATCATGGAGTTCTTTCAGGTTGAAATGGTTTTAAAAAGTGAGAAAACAAGAAAAACTAATTAATGTTTTGAGGCAACTTTCACTCAATGTTTGTGATTACTGTAGGAACTAGATTAGGTAGCCTATAAACATCCTTGATAAATGGGATATGTAATGGTAGAATTCTATTGTAGTATATACCTGAAATAGCGCATTCAACGAAACGAACTCTTCAGTTTTATAATATTAGTAGAGATGTACAAAGTTGTATATTGTAAAATTATTTACAAAATACAATTTGTGAAATATCATATTCTTTATACAAACCTCCATTTAGGCACTGAAAGTGGCTTTGTTCTGATAATAATAGTAATGCTTTTGACACAATATTGTTCCCGCTAATTACTGAAATTAGTTCAGGAGTTCCTGATTAATTTGTGGGCCGCATAATTAGTGCACCTAATTAAATCATACACAAGTTCAATGATCCCAAAAATATCACGTAGAATATAAACTTTTTGCTGTTATAGATAATCCATTTTTTCGTATCACTCTCGTCCCTTGAAAACTGCTGCCCCCACCTGGATAAAATAGCCTACGTTACTCGGGAAGAGTGTAACAACACTCAAATATTCTTTAAAACGGTTTAGTAGTTTCGGAGCCTCTAGGGTACAAACAAACTAACAGAATGTTTTCTCTTTATTAACCATCTTAAAGTATAGATTAGTATAGATATGGTACTTGTTAGAGGATACTGGGATCCAAAAGTGTGCCAATTTATAAGTAAACTGATAACGATTTTATGTATGACTTACGTAAACAGAGTTTTGTCGTGTGATAAAAATATAAATAACACTACACTACCTCAGGATGATGATCATAAAAAAACCTTGAAAACACTATCATCTTTAGTCAGCTCCTCTCTAATTATAAGAGTTACTGATGACCTCACGTATCTGCATACACACAGTTATTTTATAGCAATTAAATATTTTTGAAGTAAACGTTATTTTTATTTATTTACTAAGATTACTAAGATTTTGTAATAGTTTCTACAATGTATGGGTGTGTTAAAACAGCTAGCTATTATCATTAAGGATGATAGAATTCTGGTACAATTCATAGAAATACATTTTGCAAGAATACATTATACAATTGTCAAGAATCACATTAAATAGTTTAGACGAAAACAAGCTTTACATTAAGAATGCAAAAAAGCGCGTCAAAAGAAAGGTCCTTATCGCTGTTTGCTGATAATGTTCCCAATAAGCTGACAGCATTATAAATATAGTTTGTTGATAACAAATAAACTTAATTTAAGTGTAAATGCAAAACGAACGCAAAAAAATTCTAGGCTAATATGCACGAATTTTGTATTAAGTAACATGAACGTTAATTCTCCTGATTATTACGGAAGCGCACTCTTAGTTTTTTATTGCCTTCAGTCAAAACATCTTTGCCATTTTATGATAGGTAGTAGCCGTAGTTAAGTACATTAAGACGGGGCTATGGCTCAATTTCCTGTTGCATTATGACGGAAAACATAGATTTATTATAGGCATTTTAGCGTCATGGTCATTTGAGCCCGTTACTTAAGACCAAGTTCCTATATGAAGCCTTGAAGTATAGCTATATCAAAATAGAGTTTTTGGTATAAGTTTTTATGAAAACAATGACGGAAAATATAGTAAATTCCTAATGATTTAGGGTATTTTTAGGATCCCATCACTGTATCATTGAAACGGTCGGTCCGTGGATGGGTGACCATCTTGTCATCACGAGTTCTTCGGTGTTTGAACTTATAGATCCCGGCTGTCATTTGAACATCTTTGGCAGTCATTATAGGTAGTCAGAATTGGGTTGAAGAGTTCAGATAGGTAGGTAGTCGTTCCTTGTAAAACAGTGGTACACAGATACATTCGGTAATACTGGAAGCAGAACCTAACGTGTAAAAAGTTTAAGCAGATGGTGATGACTGTATCATTGAAAATAAAAACGTTTTCATGAATAAACTCGAAGCTATGTCAGATAATATTTTTATTTTAGTAAAATAATTTACCTCAGCAGGTAAAAAAAGGCCATTACATAAAATAATATAATAGTAACTAAAATTTTATTCACTGGTTTTTCTCATGTTTTTTGTTTTAAATTTAACTGTGGTTGACGTAGCGTTTTTTAATTTGTGGGAACATTGACCGCCGACAGAGATGAGAGACTCATCTTTATGTTGACTTTAAGAAATATTAGTTTAATTCTGCAATTTGCAATTAATTTAAAGTCTGTATTTTAGACTTCATAATATCTTCAAGCTGCAGGGAGAGCAGAATTATGTTTTACGTATTTCTTTTATCACACTTACACCTGTTATTTGTGGACCGTAAACCACATGAAAATCGGTTCAGCCACACGGGAGATAATTGCGCACAAATATACACTCTGACTAAAAACCCTCGCATTGAAGTTGGTTAGAACCCTTTTTTTGTTTTTAAGTAGTATCCATCCGTATTTTGTGTTCAAAATAAAATGTTGCCATTGCTATAACAAAGATGAGGCCTATGACCCAAGATTACTAATATTATAGGCTCATCACGTACATTATTTGTCATTATCTTTACTTATGTCTTGTTTAAAGTACAACTTTCACTGGATGGAGCGATGGTTGTCCAAGAGGCTTATGGCGTTTTATGGTGTCTTACGTGGTTACGATAGCAGTTACCGTTTCCTATGTATTACACATTTATTTACTTTTTAAATGGTTGATGATGATGACTTAATATTTTAAGCTGCAAAAACATCTAGATATAAAGTGGGCATGAATCTTGGTTTGACCACAGTTTTCCTCTTGATATTTTCATAACCCGTATTGGAGGACTTTATCATAGTTTCAAGTCGTGCCGGGTGTTCAATTGTAACTATTTTAATATGCACCTGGCTTTCCTGAAACCAATATAATACTGAACTTAACCCTCGATAAATTGGATAAACATATAGAAAACAGTTTATCTCACAAACGAAGTCGTAAGCTGAAGCTAATTTGCATTACATAATACTGTAGGTACAAATGTATAAAGACATTGACATTGTCTAAAGCCACTCATTAGTGAAGTAACAACAGGTTCTGTCTTGTCCTAGATTTGCTTGTTAATAATGTATTATTGTTTGAGACACGATATCTCTTAAGGGTTCATAATTAGGTTAGAACTATTAATTATCTTTGCTTAGGATTAAATGGTGGTTAAGTGGTTTTTCTTTCAGTTGAAAATGGTTTAAGTTTGGCCATCAATTTTGGGGGGATATGATAAATACCTTTAGGATATAGATACGTCTCATGTTCTGCTGTAACTGTTTTAAAAAGTCTATAGAAGTAGGCTGATAGTGTAATTTGTAAATCCTTATCTTAGATAAAGTGTAATAATTTTAATCATCTCCTAATCGACCTTGAAAATCCTCTAGCCTCCATAATAATTCTGGAGATTAAAGTGTCAAAATGTAGCCAGCACTTATCGATATAATTTACTACTGGTAACCCACACACAATGTTTTACAGTATAACTAAAACATAATAGATGATTTGCTACTATGTTTTGAGTGTCTCATAATATTGTTGTCATATTATCATCGTTGTGTGATTAGTGGTGACAAGCGTGAATGAGTGAACGGTCACTCATTTACGGTCACTCGTTAGGAATCTTTTTCTGATTGTATAAAACTTAGTCAACGAACAGATAACTACATATAACTTTCGCATCACTTAGGCATTCTTTCATTTCATCATCTTTCATACCTCTTCAACATATGTGAACGTTCTTTAAAGACAAGACCCTACCGGTGTAAGGCCCTGTGATGTACACAAATGTTTGTTCTGGTCAACTCGCTCTAGCAACAAATTGTCTAACCATTTCTAAAATAATCAAAAAGCAAGGCTATGACTCTACTAAAAAGGTTGCATATTGACTTGCAGTAACGCGTACTCATTTTTGGTTGGCTAATCATTTTGAATTTTGGAACTACTTGATAAAGAGATTCTATCTAGGATAATGTAACAGTTGTTAATCCTCAATAATGAATTATTGATACTTTTTATTGCTTAAGAACCACGTGAAGTATTTTTCCGTTTCCTTTAAAGTGGATACTTTCTTATTGACAAACAATATAATTCCTTACATTATTTCCAAATCATTGTAGACACATTCACATTGTGTACAACATTTGTTCAAAACAAAGAAACAAACGCAATAAATATTTACTGACAGGATTTTCAGAACGTAAACGCGCGCGTTTGCGTTTGAACATTTTTTTGAAGGCAAAGATAACACAATAGATTCGGCAAACAGTAACCGCGTGAGTCACAAATAAAATATAACGTGGTGTGTAATGCTATGTTAATCATCTGTGCAAATGTTTGCGACGTAAAGTGTGTACTTACTGAAAAGATTTTGTTCCTATAACATGGTTATTTTGAAGTAAGAATACGTAGTTATGATTTGATTATAAGGTATATCGGTTACATTTTAATTTGTTACTATGATATCTGATTGACCAATGAGTGTGGTGAAAAGTTTAAAGTTTTTTTTGTCAGTGACAATTTCGCAAATATAGGCATTTAGGCAATGTTTAATAATACTAGATTAATACAACTTTACTTCAAGATACGATATTATATCAATAAAGTTATTATTAAATGGAAACATTTAAACTAAGACATATTAACACACCTATTTAAAACAATAACTGAACCCAGACAATTTGTAGTCGTCATGATTAATCGTTTTTTCTTTCATTCTTTGTAAAATCGATAACAATAGCACTGTAAGCGATGTTTCTAATCGCAAATAAATTGGTGATGACGTGAATGTCTTGTTTCCGCATAGCAGCTTGAATAATAAGTTATCATCATCATCATTTCAGCTGTAGAACGTCCACTATTGAAAACAACCTTCCTCCATAGATTTGCAAAATAACATCCAACTCGATATGTTCCTCTTTTTTTGGGAAAACGGTTAAAATGCCTGCTGGAAGCGGCCTGCGTCTTGCACTTAATTACAATATATTATTGTATAAATAGTGTTTCCTGTGCGGTGGGTTATAAATTAGGTTATGAAGCATACAGCAGTACATAATTTGGCAATTACTTATTGTTAATTGCCAAATATACTGAACAGATCAAGAACTGAAATGATTTTTTTATGAGTCATTTATCAGTAAAAGGAGAACCTTAGATCAAGTGTATTGTAAGGCGTATAACGAAGAATACTATGACATGAGGAACAGTGGAATGTTGAAGCTGTAAACTATCGCATCAGCGAGCTATCTGTATTATTCACTATTCTTATAGCTCTGTAGAAATATGTAGAGTGTAGAGTGTACGAGTAATATTATTATACTTCTAGTGTGAGATCTGCCTAAGCTAGAAGTAAAGCATTCAAACAGACAATGCCGCGTGCATTAATAAGGTTTGCAGCAGTTCACTGGAGGGTGGCCGATGAATAGAATAGAATAGAATGGAATCATCTACTTATCAAATGAATAATAAGAGAATAATAAGAGTGAAATAAAATAAAGTGAATGGTGCATCTTACATACATGCGCCTGCGTGTGTATGTATGTAAGATGGACCATTCACTTTATTTTAATTCACTCTATTAAGGTGGTGAGTCAATGCTAATAGCTGTAGAGTATCAGCTCCCGAGCTTTTGCCCAACTGTGTTGGGGTCGCTTTTCAGTACCCGATGCAGCTGAGTACCAGTGTTGTACAAGAAGCGACTGGTTGTATCACCTCCTTAACCCAGTCACCCATGCAACCAAGGGGTAAGAATGGTTGTCAGACTTACTGCTGACTATCCGTACCGATTTTCGAAGATGTTCAATAACAGCCGGGAACTAAAATTTATCGTGCTTTCCAAAACACGGTAGGACTCGTTATGTTAAAATGGTCACCCATCCACAGACCTGCCGCGTTATGCATTGCTTTTGCACGAGCAATCAATGAAACAATACATTAATAAGGTTTACATCACCAGTTTACAAGGGTGAGCGATGGACCATTCACTTATCTAGGAAGGTGGTGAGACAATTCACGCGTGGAGTATAATGTGAATAATTATCACTTATAATACCACACGAGCTTCAAAATTATCTGGCATTTCCCTCAAGGTTCCCTGCAAACAAATAAAGGAGTCAAGTTTTTCAGGTTAAAAAATCACGAGCGCGAAGCGCGAGTGATTTTTCCTGGAAAACTTGACGACTTGCGAGGGACTTACGAGGGAAATGCCAGATAATTTTGAAGCTCGTGTGGTATTCGGGGGATTATTTTTCCGTCCCAAATGTCGGCCACAACCTGTCAGTTTGACATAGCAACGACCAGAGAAAATATTCAAAAAATTATCAGTATAATACCATGTAGGTTGTACCACGTGACGTCGAATGGTGCAATTCTATTGGTCGATATTTGGGTCGGAAAAATAATCACGGATAATTTATTTATTCTTTATTACACACTTAACAATAAATATATATAAAGAATCATGACAGTTTATGTTCAACGGCGAGCTTAACCCAGAATTGGGTTCTCTTACAGTCAACCTTAAAGCTATAGAGAGATCACGGATTAAAGAAAGGTAAGCGAAGAAGCCATAATGCAGGTAGGTCAGGCGCCTTCTTCTAGGTCAAATTGGTACGGTGGGCATAACCAAAACGATCAATTATGGTTGAACTATCGAGGCTTTTGGATTCTTTGAGACACCTGTCAAAAACTTTTAGTATTAAAGAAAATGGTCAGGTCCCAAAGAAGGCATATAAGAGCCAAAACATTAACGTTCCTCGTCCAACGCTCACCCGCATTTTAACGCGCTAATTTGGAATCTCCGCTAGTCATTTTTGTTCTCTGTGAATAATTATTCATCCGCCTACACTTTTACTAAGGTCGGCTTCTAAGCTAGGAACAGATTAGTGTCAATATTTCATGTGAAGTCAGTCCTACTTTATTTCAACAACCTGTTGTTTCTCTAGCAGAAACTCTAATGAAATGAAACAAAATCACTTCTTTTGGGATAAATCGGATAGATTTTGGCAAACTGTCCTAAGTTTCGAGTACGATATACCTAAATGAAGTATGTGTGTGGCAAACAGTAAAATATGGGTACGTTATACGAAAGTCAAAAAAGACGTGACAGTTATTAAACAGATTTTTTGGCAAATTATCTTTTAAACAAAGCTCGCAAACCGCCGAGCTTTCCTCAACAAATGAGCTATATAGCTATCACTGAAGAATTTTTCAAATTAGACCAGTAGTTCCTGAGATAACCGCGTTCAAGCGAATAAACCTCTAATCATCATCATAATGTTAGTCTAGACGAAGTTATCCCATACAGTTAATTATATTAAATTTCAGGTACCATTTACTAATACAAGCTTTCAAAGCGTGTCCACAATCAACATATTACAATATAAAACACATAACCTTCAACAAATGTACATGGATAAGAACAAAAATGGTTCAATCAAGCTCTTTCCCTTGCATGACACTAAGTTATAATGCTAAAAGTCCAGTCTAAGTACTAAGCACAAAGAAATGTAAAGCTTAGTCTAAGTTATTATCGACTAAGAGTGCGCGCACACTAGAAACTTTTAGTCGGGCGACAGTTGATTTTTGCTCTTAAATCAGTATGGCAATGAATGATACCGTACAAATAACTGATCGTTATAACGTGTGTACTTCCATAGATTTTTTTTTTAATCCTTCCTTTTTAAATCCTTTTTTTATTCAATTAAAAAAATAGTACCAACTATATTTACAAACTTAAAATTACTTTCTTTAGGTAACTTCTGCAAACTAGGATAAAAATTATAAAAAAAAAAAACTTCTTCATACTGATTTATGAGCCCAAATTAACTATCAGCCGACTAAAAGTTTGCCGTCTGCGCGCGCTCTTAGAGGTAATATACACGCGATACCTGTATTACTTTGCTATAATTTGCTGTATTTTAATGCTTTAATGGAATTAACTTCAAGTTGCACTGTAATTGGTGCAGTTTATTTTATTTATATTTTTGAAATTAAGTAAATATACTGTGCTAGTTGTTGAGATATTATGTAAAAGTTTGCAGTGTCTAGATACAAAACTGTATTGTAAGATTTTGGAGGTTACTCACTACACAAACCGAATACTATACTTACCTATGTATTAAGTTAAGAATATAAACAGCGTTTTTTTTTTAATCTAGTTGTCAATTTAAAGTAAGAAAACGCAACTGATAGTATTAACACACAGTCATGTCTTCCTCAATCTATTTTCATTCAAGACATAAGAAAACTACCGAAAAAATCCCACAATACAGGTACACAAATTACAATAATGTCATCAATCCTCGTGACCTCAATGACCCCGGTGACCTCGTCACGGTCGAGCACAAGTCGACCTCGGAATCTCCCGTGATACACCATGACCATTGAACCGACTTCCCCTTAGATATTGGACGTTTTTAGAAGGTTATACGCCCTTTTTGCTTGTTACTAATCTGCTATTAGTTTGATAATTTGGCATCAAATTATTTTTGTGAGGTAGATTGATAACGGTATAAAAACGACAACGGTTGGATTTGGCAATGTTAAGAGGGTTTTTGTGTTTGAAATAGTTTGTTTTTATGACTAATGTTGTAATATGAACTTGCAAACCGTCAAGTATTTAGATATACTACTTTATAAATACAAGCATTTTGATATATTTAAAATTAAAGTTCACGCTACCTAACCAAAACATTCTAAAATTCCTCAGCATCCAAAACGGTAACAATGTGAACAACGACCCAAAACCTGTTTCGAATTTCAAAAAACTTTTACGAGCAATGCACCGCTTCTTAGCACCTCGCTGCAAAGCGTAGAAAGAAACGCTCATTACCAATTCCCGACACAACCCATAAATCCTTCATACGTCGATACACAAGAAACATAGCGAGCAGTTTTAAAAAATCACCCCAACTAACGTCCTGAGAAAGTAAAGCACACACCTGAATACAAATTTTATAACGTTGATTCACGACAAGCTTCCAATCCAATCGGAAACTTTCCTTAGGGGGATAACCCTTGGATTTAATCCATTGGTAATACGAAAATTGATGTAAAAGCCTTAGCCGCACCGTTCCTGAACACGAGGTCCCACCATCCATACAAAGTGTACAGCACAGAAAGATTTTCAGATTTTCTTGGAGAATCACTGCTTCGACACGGCTCGTGCCAAAATGTGGCGTGTTACGAACCCAAAAAGGTTTCAATTCAATTGGTTTACGAGATTATTGGGAGCAATTCCGTTCAGAAAGAAGTATGGGACGTGACCGGAATGTTGAGAGTAGGGGCCAAACGTGGACGCTGGAGGGGTCCTATCGACAGTTTATTTACCTTTTTTATAAAAATCTACGGCTAGAGTGGCGTTTAATTATTCATAAATGGTTTTTAGTTTCGGAGTCTTTAGTAAATTGCGTAATTATGTTGATGTGGGTACATTTAACGGCTTCTTTGAATGGTGGTAGTTAATCCTTATAAGTGTGGCCTAGAGCCCCTGAGGAGTTTTATTTAGTAACAAAAGTAAAAAGTAAAGTAAGTAAAATGAAAAGTATACAAGATTTTTTCGGGATCTATCTAAACACAAATACCATTAGAAAAATTGTGATTATAATTGCTTTTCCTTCTTTAACTACTTACTAATATGAAAAATTGCACCTGTTGCTGTCTTTTCTAACTCATACAAACTTATTTTCGAATCGACTTCTCCATATTCAGGCATTTAAAAAACAAGCTTCATAACCTTATTAACAACCCACCGCACAGGAAACACTATTTATGTAAAATGAATAAAGCTCTCCGGATTTTAGTTTCGACCGGACATCCGGTTGCCGGTTGTTCGGCCAAATGTCTGTTGCATCTCCGATTTATATTAAAATATCTATATTAAATTATGATGTGTGTAGCAATGTAGACAAACGGAAACAATTGAAGACTGATATTTATTAAAATTATTCACCGACTTCAAAAAAGGAGTATGTATGTTTTTCCGCGATCATTTTACGTTTGACTGAAAAAAAATTCAGCATAGTATTTATCTGACTTATAAAGGATTTTAGATATAT
Source organism: Helicoverpa zea x Helicoverpa armigera (assembly GCA_033682625.1). NCBI lineage: Eukaryota > Metazoa > Arthropoda > Insecta > Lepidoptera > Noctuidae > Helicoverpa > Helicoverpa zea x Helicoverpa armigera. Next base: position 2,712,978 of record JAWIIS010000038.1, on the reverse strand, counting down.
TGACCTAAAATCTTTTATAAGTCAGATAAATACTAATCTGAAATTTTTGAAACTGAAAGTCGGTTTAATTTTTTGAGATAAGTGTATTTTGCATTTCATTATCTTACAGTATTTTTTTTCCGCAATTAAATGAAAGTTGCCTAAAATACTGACCAATTTCAAATTCAAAAGTCACCTTGGTTTATCCAAATTCTCATACGTGTATCACGTAAATGAGAAAAATGTATGAAAAAAGCTCCCTATCCAAAAATTTCCCATGAGTGCAATTTCCAACGATTAGGAGGGAAGTAGCATCGTTCAACTTATCTGTATAAATATTGTACGTGTGCATACACCCTTAGTTAAACGATAAACGTTATATGTCCCCTTTGTCTTATATTACGTCTTTATGAGGAAAAATTCAAATCGATTATGATAATATTATTTTGAAGCTTTTGAAAAAAAAACTGTGCTTTCGTTGTGCCGGGATAAATGACAAAACTAAGATCCAAGTTTACCGACAACTTAAACGACCGTTTTCTTAAAACTACAATTTACCATGAATTGATAATGAACAATTTTTAAAGTAAACAATTGCTTAAAGAGAAGTGGACGTATACTGTCAGTACAAATACTGTCTTTGAAAATTGACCTTATAACTTATTTTCTAAGCTAAACACTAGTCTTCTCAACAAACTTGTGCTAATCCCGTTAAACCAAACAGCCAACCTCATTTCGAAAATGAAGTTCAAAACCTGCAACCCACCTTCCTCCCAACCAAACCAAGGTAATTCGAAGAACGCCGGAGCAATTCCGATTTGATTTATCATTGTTCTTGGCCGATAAATCAGGGGTACAATAGGGCTCCAGGCGCTTGCTGAACGTGGAAAGTTCTATTAATTCTCCTTAGAACAATCCCGAAGTTACCCCACAATAGAGTTTAGGACAATACGTCTCAAACGTGAGATGCTATCATGTGATAGTACGCAGTTTCGGGATCAATAATTGTTAATAGGTTTGCAGTTGTTTCAGTTTATTTATGGGGTCTTAAAAGCTTTTGTTGGATGAGGTTAACTTTAAGTTGTATGGTCTTTATTGAAAGTGATTTCTAAGTACCTCCTACTATTTATCCAAAATTTATTCTAGCGTCTCTTTTTTATTTCCTAAGCCCACTTTTATCCCAAAGTAACTGGATTCATAGGATTTCATTATATATTTTATTATATTATTGAATTATCAAATAAAATGTAAACATTTAATTTTATTTACAGAGGTAGTTATTTTTATTAAGTAAACCTCCCGGGTTTGTATGTGATTCTCGAACCTCTACCTTTATAAACTGCAATATTATTCAGCTACCACTACCACTGACCTAAAATGTTTAAGAAACAAACTGACAGCTAAAGGGACTTAACCCTTCAATAATCCTACCCAAACCATGGGGCTTCAACCTGTCATTACAGACTGAAACGTTAAAAAAACAATGCATTCTCACAATAAATCACCAAGACTCGGTCAATAGTGAACATTGATTGATGTACTTGGCCATCCAATCTGCTAATAGCTTGAACCTCAATCAAATACAGACAAGGGATATTCTTCTACTCACGTTAACCCTTATAATGGAGTTTCAACTTTTTGAAGTTTGTTTTAGAATATTTTGTTTGGTTTGGGTATTGTTTTGGGTAGTAGTTTATGGAAATTGGAAGCTTCATATACAATTTTTTTGATTATTCACATAAGAGTCTATCATGGTTAATGATATTTTCTAACAGCTCAATATGACCGGGAACAAGAATATCAACTCCGTTGCGACCTTAAAAAGGGTAAAGATTGACTTGAGCAAATTATGACTGTAAAAGTAACTCTGTCAGTCTGTTTATCATTTACGCCAAAATTTCTAAACCAATTAAAAGAAATTCGGTGCACAGAAAATCTAGACCTTCTGAAAGGACATAGTCAACTTTTTATCCACGCACGCGACCTAAGGACACCACAGACACGACAGGCAAAGGATCACAATCCTGAACCACTGGCCTAAATCTGTCATCACTACCACTATGATATATGACGTAACGAATACTTAATACTGATTGATAGCTCTCCACGCGAATGATGACGTAAGCAGTGACGTATGCACACACGCTATTGTCACATTATTATGTCTCACGCATTGTTGTGGCATGGCTTGTTCTAATTAGTTGCTATAATTATATGTACTGTACATTGTCGACTTGTTCCCGTTTACTCTAAATTCATTGTTTTCTGTGAGCATATTCATACACGTCTTTCCACTTGGGTACAAAATTGTGTAGGACGAAATAAATACATAAAAATGTAACTTCAAATTTCTTTCACGTGACTCCAATAGATTTTGTGTGTCGTCAGCAAAATATCAAAATTACAACTCGATATTAACCGTTAGTTAAAAAAAAAAATTCGTTCGGAAACAAGTTTGAAAACGAAAAAGTATAATTTTGACATTTGTTTTATTCCAATTGATTAAATTAACATCCCTATATTTTTGTGCTGTCTTCACTTAAAATCTTTTGAAAGTAAGGGGAAAGCTTTTTTTTAATTGTTTTCAACACGTAATAAACGCGTATATTCTTAATTTGTAACTATATTTGTAAGAAAATCTTGAAAGCTTAATGTGACCTACTTCCCGGTCTTTGATTAAGATGAAATTTTGCACACGCTCTGAGTTCTGATGACAATACATGACTAGCTAAGAAACGTTATTACAAATCTAATCAATCCAAAATTTTTTGTGCCTGTTTTTTAGTTTTTAAAACTATCATATTTTGCCTGTGGACCCGTTGGGAAGGAATTTGTGGAGCAGATGGGAACAAGCCCCGTACATTGTGGACAGATTTGCCAGTTATGTGTACTTGTATGTATGCATAATTGCAGGTGTCGGGAGGGTAATTAATTGTGGGATGTCTATTAATTATATATGTACGTATTTGGTTACATACCGTGTCATCGCTTGGGTGGAATTCGTGTCTTCGTTAAGACTGTGCTTAGATTGGTCAGTTGCATTTGGTCGTTAACATGGGATGACGATTTACATAACTGTTATAGTTCTAAGAACTGCTGTTATGAAGCTAATTCTAGAGTTTTCACTACATTGAGATCGGTTAATGGTCTAATCGAATGCAGCTGTGAACCAATGTTTTACATGGAGCGATTGCCTATTTCACCCCCTCAACATACCTCAACATCGGGCAACCCGATACATACATCTTGGTAAGCCTGGTTGTCAGACTTTTCGGCTTCTGACTAGCCCCCTAATAATTGCCAATTCATGCTAAACCTACGAAAGGCGGAAAACTAAAAAAAAATGACTACATAAATCCTATCACTAAAACTAAATTAAGACACGATAATTAAGAAGGATGTTCATAACAAATCCTACTCCTTGTAAGTCAAATAAAGCAGGAAACTTAACACGAACTTTAGCCTACGCGCACACTACAGACTAAATAGTTGACCGACTGTCGGCACGTTGGTTGGATCTTTTTTCTAGAAAATTGAGTATTCAATCAAGTTTTTAATCGGTCTGACACCGAACAAAAATCTGATCGTTGTAACGTGTGTACTTCCATTCATCTTCATACTGATTTATGAGCCCAATCCAACTATCGGCTGTTATACAGACTAAGGGTATTGGTCGACGGTATTACAGTTACAAATAGCTGCTCTACATTTTGTTGATAAAATAAGTAAAAGTAGTTTATTGAAATGTCTCATATTCGCCATCGGCCGACTAAAAGTTTGTAGTGTGCGCGTACTCTAAGTGCTAACGAATAATCATTATTTAAACATAGATCCTTGCTTTACTAAGCTCACAAGCCGACGATTTAATACAAAGGTTCACATGTTAAGACTGGCATTATGAGACAAAAAGCAGTACTGTATGAGTCTTATCTTAGGCGAACATTCGCACTTAACGTTTTGACACTTCGCACTGGAATAGACGCAAAAAGGTTAATTTCTTTGTTTGTGTTTGTGTGGGAACTGGGATTGTAAGTGTTCCCATTGAACTGTTATTGTTTTATAGTTTTTTTGCGTTATTTATTTTAATAAAAAATATAATAAATTTTTGACATAAATAATACGCAAAATATTGTTACAGATTTCAGCATTTTCATATCCAAAATTCTTTGTAACTATTTTTTTCAGGTAGGGCTTTTAGAAATATCAGTAAGCTATGTATAAGCGCTACTAATGATGCTTCAAAACTTTTGATAAAATTATTCCTAAGAATTTACGAACATAAAACCCCACTTAATTAATTTTTATCCTGATATTATAAAGCTGAAGAGTTTGTTTGTTTGAACTATAGAAACGGTATAAAAAAATGATTCAGTGTTCAAAAGCTTATCGTGGTATATTTTTATCCGGGTACACGGAGTAGTGTCCCACGGGACACGTGTAAAACCTCCGGCAAAAGCTAGTAACCCATAATTACTCGGGACTTATAATTGGTCACATTAAAGACATGGTAACACCTCAATTAGTCCCATAAGGGTATAGTTACCATCAATTATGCATGTCACTTCCATATTCCTTGATCTACGTCATCGTTTTTAGTCGAAGGGGTAAATTCACTAATTAATCTCAGCTTAAATACTCCACTTTATAACGCACGAACTTCTAAGTAGGGTGCCAAAGTTTCTAATTACTCCCTACGTGTAAAAGATAAATATTTCACGACTTGATGTATTAGAAATTTCGAGTTGTGTGTGAGTTTTATTGGTGGAACATGATGGATTTAAAGCTGTTTGACTTTGTGTGTTCTTTGATAAGTATTTAATATTAAACATGGCAGTAATAGAGCTTAAAGTCGTGGTGGCCTAGTGGGTAACGAACCAACTTCTCAAGTATGAGGGTTCGATTCCAGGTCAAGCAAGTACCAATGTAACTTTTCTAAGATCGCGTAAAACTCAGGCAGTCGCTCCTTGTAAAACACTGGTACTCAGCTGCATAAGGTAAGGCTGGAAGCCGACCCCATCATAGTTAGGAAAAGGGTAGGCAGATGATGCGGTAATCCAGCTCATACCTACATAAAAATTACATTATAAACTACTGTTCATAGTTAAGTAGTTCTCTCGGGACCCAGGTAAAACCGCAGGGATCAGCTCTGTAGCCCATAAATTCATTACTAAGACCTCAGGACATAGATTAGCCCGCAGACAGACGACAGCTTAACTCAAAGGCTTCAGGTGTTAATACGTCACTCAATGGATACTGATTACGTCATAAGATTACTAATCTGCTTTCCTGCTCTCCTGGTACCGACAGCCAATATCCGATCTGAATCTGGCCTGGATTTAATGTGATACAGATTATTTTATTGACAAAGTAACGGCAGTATAATTACGCCACACACATTTTTACTTCACTTGTAGGTAAATTAACGCTTATATTTTATGACCATAGGTTAAATCCCATGCTCCTGGAGCTCCCGGATTGTCCGGAAAAGTTACCGTGGCCCTGTTGCATACAGGGCTCCAAAGAAGAAGGAACAGTGGCAGTCAGTAAAAGTCTGACGCTAGGCACAGTGGGAGGGGTCATCTGATGGTCATCTGATTATCTCCTATCCACATTGTGGTTTCCAGGCAAAATTAATATCATGAAAACAAAGAAAGATTTAATTTAATCAGCATAATCCTAATGAGCAATCATGTTACTTTATCTCAAACGCCTGATAAAAATATCATACCTTGAATTTGCATAACAATATTGTCAAGGAAAAAATGGTCAAGACTTACAAAATCATTAAATTACGTTTACCATTTTCCAACAAGCTAATGTCCAAACTAACTAATGTCTGGTACATTGCAAACATTCACTTAATTAATACTTTGACTTCGATATTCCACCCCATTATTGCAACAAGCCCGATATAAGCCTCTTATTTATTGATTCTAAAACTACCCTCTAAAAAGGGGTGATATATAATGATGAGTAAGGGGAAATCATTGAGGGATTCAAGAGCTCTCGCATTTTCGGTATCCTCTCTAATTAATGGGAATCCTTAGAAATTATTTCGCTTGTTACTCTATTTTGTGCTGTTCGTGTATTATTCATGAATTGTGGAGACATTGTTGAGGCATCATTATGTAAATCCAACTTTTGGATTTTTCGGCTTCTAACAGAAATAAATGACTGCCTCCTTAGCTAACAGAATATTTGAAGAAGATCAGACCTAGTTAATGTAGTCGACCTAGTAATAAAGCAATGACGGTTCTTCTGACAGAGGTAGCGTTACCGCTCCAAAGTTAGGTGACTTCCCATAGTCAAAATGTATGATCAAAAAGCTAGGTAGGTGCGCATGGCATCAAATAGTTGACTTCTAAGTTCTAGTAAAGTTATGTGAGAACATATTTTCATCCATGTAGTCACTCTGCATTGATACGAAAAAAATAAACGTGCAACGTCCTAATTTTAAGACCTACTATTACAACCAAAAACGTAACATAATACCCCCGCAGAGCTAAGTTCGATCACCTCCCGCCCCCATTCAGGCACATTATTGCTAATTATAAATAAGCCCACAAAATTAATAACGTTTGCAAGAAGCACGTTGCCTATAGATAACTAGTATTAATAACCTAGGCGGTGAATTCATATAATTTCCACTCAGTGTTTGTTAGAAACCTTGTTAAGAGAGCACCACAAGGTAGACGGTGTAAATTTCACCAACTACCCTATGTTGTGGGGCCATGAGGCTCTGGAGGTTGAAGATTGGATAATTATATATGAAGACTAGCTGTTGCCCGCAACTTCGTCTGCGTGGGCAATATAGAATAGTCAAAATACTACTTATCCCGTAGGTGCATTCTTTCACGTGACAGTATAATTAGGATTAGCACTTAGCAGTCGCATAGATTCATTGATCAAGGTTGTGTTGTGGATGTGACCATTTATCTAAACAAAAGAAGTAAAGTTTGTGACGTTGTGAATATCTCTGGATCTAGTCAGCCAATTTGGAAAATTATTACGTATGGTGCGTAAGTAATTTTCACAGGAAACAGCTATAATCTATGTCTATATGCTTTGAGTCTGACCAAGCTGTCATTTGTACATTTTCTGCAGCTGCTGCGACTAATCAGAAGCCAGAAAGTCTGTCAGTCTTACCATGGATATCGTTTTGTGTAGTTGACTGGATTGAAGATAGGTAGACAGGTAGTCGCTCCAAGCAAAATATTGGTACTCAAACAGATTCGGTGACTGGAAGCATTTTACATCCTTCATCATGCCTTATTTTATCACCCATGGGGGTTGAATGGGGGTTGAATTAATCAAAATCGTATTTAAGCGAACGTCATCATAAAATTCTGATTCGTCATCAGGACTTCTTCATAAAATCTAAGAAGATGTATACAAACTTTCATCCCCTATTTTATCCCCTCAGGGGTGGAATATATCAAAATCCTTTCTTAAGGGTTGCCTACGCCATAGTAGCTTTATGCATGCAAAGTCTCAGTCCGATCGGTTTAAAATTGACAAAGTTTCATACAAACTTTCATCCCCTATTTTATCCCCTTGGAGGTAGAATTGATCAAAATCCTTTCTTAGCGGATGCCTACGTCATAACATCTACCTGCATGCCAAATTTCAGCCCGATCCGTCCAGTGGTTTCAGCTGTGCGTTGATAGATCACTATGTCAGTCAGTCAGTCACCTTTGAGTTTTATATATTTAGATGTTGTTTACTTTTGGCCATTTTTAAATACATAATATTGACGTGGATACAGTTTACATACAGTTATTTTTTAGATGAAAATACAACTTTGCATGCACTTTCTTAGTATATCTTGGACATCACCGTGTTTCGGAGGGCACGTTAAACTGTAAACATCTTTGGCAGCCGTTACCGGTAGTCAAAAGCCAGTAAGTCTGACACCAGTCTTAATAAGGGGTATTGGGTTGAGGAGGTCAGATAGGCAGTCGCTCCTTATATCGCACTGGTACTCAGTGGCATCCGATTTCAGAGCAGCAGACCCCAAAATAGTTGAGAAAAGGCTCGGGAGATAATGATGTTGATTATTTCCCACAGAATTAAACATTTTACCATTTGTTAATATCATTATTTTCTTAATATCCAACCAAACCGCTACCTCTTTTCTCCCCGCTGTTTCCAAGGCCTCAGTGTCCTTAAGCGCTGTCTAATAAATTAGCCTGACGCTATTGTGTGGGCTCACTTACTGGCAGACTTATTTACCTGAGTGTTGTGCTAGCCAGAATTCAGACGACATCATTCCACTGGGCTTCAGTCCAACAACTAGATAGGCTTCCATGTTCTGAGGAGTAAGACTGCGCTAAATATGTGAAGCTTTAGCAGCGAAATTGGTTGCGAGTGAGTCTGAATGAATGGGTGTTCGAATCATGTGTGTTGTTTTTGTATAGTGTTTATGATTTAAAAGATTTTAGGACCTTTCGTTTATTACTGAAGTTTTTAAAACCTATTTGTATTGGATTTAAGGTTTCGCAAGAGAATCTGGGAAAATTGTTTTCGTAAAGTATTGTTGTCGTCACTTGCATCCTGTGAGAAATACTTCACAGACTTGAATGAAAACTAGAAGAAACCATGTATGAATTTACATGGGTATATAATACATGGGATATCAGCAACAGCTTACACTGAACAATTTTATTGCTCCAGAGATTTGCTCGATCAGGTAAACAATCATACAAAAATACCTCATCGCAAATACGGTCATACGATCAGTCGCAAAAGTTATATACTAGGTACCCGAAAAAATACAAGCAGAAGTAAGCTGCTGGTAGGTACTCGAAACATTGACTAATCTTACTGTAAGATTATTTATTTATTTACATAGATATTTACAATAAATATCAAAAACTATCCTAGTCATTATAATAATACTGTATATATAATAAATTAATACTGTAAGTAATCTACAAATTAAACCCTCACGTGGCAAACCTTATACAACTTAACCTCTTTTTCGTCAGTGGGTAAGTTTGAACTACACAGAGTTTAGGCATACATGAGTAAACTTTGGCCGCGTTTACAGAAAACTTTTGATATTACTCCAAGTTTTAGCAGTTGGTGTATTAGCTAAATTTGGTGTTGGTCGTTGCTAAAATCTGGTCTCAGCTGTGTGCTAACTTTGTTTATAGAAACGTCAGCTAGTTTGTAAACTTTTTGCTTGAAACACAATAATTAGGGATACAAATTGATTAATGTTCTACTTTTAACTATCATTATTTACTTATTAAATAGTTTTTGCATATTTTAATGAATATCAGACTTAACTCCTAAAGCATTTTCTGCCAGTCTACTTTTGGGGTGATGCAGAAATAATAGTGGCAGGCATTATTATAGTTAAGTATTTTTTTCTAAATACTTGTAACCTTTAATGAAAATTCAAGTCAAAGTGCCAGCCTCTTGGGTACGCTCCCAGTTGACAGCGATGGGGATGAATTTTTTGACGTTTTTTAGATATAGTGTTTTTTTTATTGTTTTACTAGGATAGTTTTTTTTTGTGTTGTAAATATCTATGTATATAACTATGTAAATAAACATAATTCTACCAGTTCAAAAAAAAAAGAAAAGTCAACGTACATATAAGTAATTATTGTTTCATTAAGTTTCCTAACTGTGACAATGTACCAACGAAAACTAAACCCAAAACTAAGACAGTGGCTAATACAAAACAATCAGTACATTACACTAACCACGTTAAGTGAGAGCTTTTCATAATTATGTACAAACAAGACGTTGAGAACTTCGTGTCATTTCGGCAAACTTCGGGCGCGCTCGGCAAATTTAAGCAATTTGGTCTTTCGCAGATCTCATTGAACAAATACTACTTGGCCTTGTGTGATTTAATCGGCAGGTTTTGAACTTGAAATATCTAATTATAATTTTGATTTCTGACGTTGCTGATTTATTTACTTACTTTGATCTAGAAGTTCTAGGATTTGTGTTGGTTTTCAGTCTGTAACTTTTCTTTTACGTTTGAATTTAGTATTTATATTTGTTGAATCAGGAGACGCTTAAATAATTATTATTTGACAAGTAATAAATACTGGATTTTATATCTTGTTGCAGCACTGAAATTACAATTTTTATTTCGCATTGCAATTAACCAAAGCGTCGCGAACAACTCAATTCATATCATATTCGCCCAAAGGAGAGAAAATTACACCAGAAAAACAAAAATAAACCAGTCAAAAGCCCGTACAGTTGCACAAATATGTAGATTAAGTTCACTCCGACAAAATAAAAACGGCAATTGCGAGAAGAAAATTTGCAGCGAGGGGGGTACGAGGGTACCGCTAGCAAATCCCCCATGTGACCACTCGACGGGATATAACCCGGGGAATATACCCAAAAATATACCAACGAATACTGGCTAGCGATACTCTTTATCCCGGGATTAAATTTTGCAGAGGACCGGGTTCTCGACGGCTAGATGGTCTCAACTGAACAGATAAAAACGGGCTTGGGGTGGCCCGTCGACTTTATTTGGACATTTTTTTCTTATTGAAGATTATGCTTGCAAAATTCGTACTTTGTTTGATTTATTTTGTGTGGCTGTGTAGAGCTGGGGTTTAAAGTATGGCAAAGTTTAAATTAAAGGCGAAAGAATGTCTGTTTTTTTTAGAAGAAACTGCTGATTTGTAGGTTTATTTTTGATATTGAGACTTGTCAAACATTGTGAAAATGCTTGATTCTCAACTATGCTGAGCTTAGATTTTACTTTCAACAGATGCAGTTGAAAGAAAAAATAAAGAAAGGTAACTGCCAATCTGACCTTTTCCATTCATATTCAGCCAGTTGTCACACAGTTTGGCTTCTGAATAGAATATTATGTTCTAATCACAGTCGGGACATAACAATAAACGAAAACAACTATACGACTATTGTGTAGTGTAGAAATAATAGTACGCGTCATCCTAAAATTGAGATAAAATATCCTAATCATCTGAAAGGACCAAAAACGGACAATATGTGGTCCTTATTTCCATATCAGACTTGTTATTAAAATTTACGCCAGAGAAAAGTTGTAAACAATCTCATTGTAACAAGTTTTGGCTCGGGTCCTGATATTGACATCAAAATATCCCTAAAAGAGGGTTGACAATGATTAGGGCGTGATAACATCTATAACAAAACCCAACCCTACTGGGTTTAATAAGGTTTATTATCTAAATTATCTACGAATATGTTACACACGCACCTAGTTGGGATGGGGCGAGATTGACTTTTGCGAAAGCGCGGATGAGAAGGTTGATGATATTTCAGTCATATGAAATAAACTTTATATAGGAAATATATGTTGCTTCATGTTACAAAATTAAAAGTATTGACAAAAATAAAATTATATTTCTGTCACAAAAATTAAAAATAAAATCAAAAACTACGAAATAACTTTTCATTTGCTCCATTTTTATTATTGTCGCACATAAAATATAAACCAACTTTTTTGAATACAAACCCCAACAAACATATTTCAATAAATCAAAAAACTTCGCAAAACATTGACAATAAACAGAAATCACGCAAATATCGAACAATATGAAAACAAATATAACTTGACCTTACTGTCCAGTAAATTTAAACTTATTTTCATAGAAAAAGGGGTAGCCCAACATTTATTATGGCGATAAATTTTAAAGAACATTATTTACACAAAGCCCCGTAGACGTTAAAGACCATTTTCGAAGGCGCACCGAGCGAAAACGATTTGTGTTACAATGAATTTATGCTTTAGGTAGACCATAACGACCTCTGAGTTTCAAATGAACAAATGTTTCGATTTTAGAAGACATATTGTTTTGTTTAAATTGGCCTGTTGTGTACGGAAGTTTTTGGGTATAATGAGTCGTACATATATTATTTCCTACAACATATTGCATTAAATATTCGGTTAAATTCAAAATAGCAGGTACCTACTCTATTATTGTCAATTCAATGGGGATAATTCAAATTTTAATAAAAAAAAGTGTCACTTACTTTCTTGGACTTAAACAAAGCTTGCCGCAAGCCAAAATCTTGATTACACAAAGCTTAACTTTGACCAAGTTAATAACAAAGAAACAAATCACAGTATTATTTCTACGACTTACTAAAAATAAGAGCTTAAGGTCCAAAAATACATTCAACAATTTTAAGAATACATTCAGCAATTTTAAGTAAGTAAGGTAAGACGTACTTCAGATGGAATTTCAACTTAAAATGTACTTACAATTGTTTTACGCTAAACATTCAATTCAAGGCATCTGAAGACCGATTATCCTCTAGACTGGGGACTTTATAAAATGACGGCGCACTCACGCCCTCTCGTCGCCACTCAATGGTTATTTACGGCAATTTCCATCTTCAAGGAAAATGTGGAATATTGCTTAACTTGTTCCATTGTGAATGGGCTATTATAATTATAGACCGAAATTAAGCTGAGTATTGAACAATGCAATTATCTGTAATTATGATTGTGCTTTATAAAGGTATTTTTGGTTACCTACCAAAGTAAGCAAAATTGAAGAGGATTGTAGCTCGAATCCGATTTTATGGCCATAATGTGTCACGCAGCTATATTATAAGTATTTTTTCAGCAGCTAATAGTAACAAATATTCCGACTTTTGGCTCATATTATTTCCAAATTTTTCACATAATATCTGTAGTTTTATATAAAAGTATATAACCCGTGCGTTAAGAAACTATACAAGAATAATTTTAGCTCTCTTCTAAGAATTTTATCGCGGTAAAATTTCTAGCTGTTCCTTTGTGATGTGAAACACTAAAATAACTGAGAATTTTGATATTTCTCCGTAATGTTTTTGTTTTAGCTAGAAATGTGTAATATGAAGACGAATATTACGAGAAAATACATTTTGAAGTGGGTTTAGTAGCTAGTAATTTATTTAGTCACGAAGTATACTGAAATCAGCAAATACTCCATATACATTTATAGATATTTTATTGCTGAACTGATTCATGTAAACACTGATACCCAGTTTGGTTAGAATGACGAGCTTACTAAGGGGAGGCCAAGCAGAATGTGCTCAGCCTATCAATCATAATGATGATATTTATTTGGCTACATCCAGACTTTGAAATCAAAATCTGGAACAATTAACCTCTAAAATTAATATTTAGGTCATTCCAAGACAGATAAAAATCTATCTCAGGATCTCTAAGAATCTTGTGATGATAAATCTTTGGCACAAAATGGTTGATTATATTTTTAAGATACGAACGAGGCATAAGTAGTCATGTACCCCAACTATAATGTATCGTATAATAGCCCCATATAAAAATAATAAATCCTACTAATATTATAAACGCGAAAGTTTGTATGTATGGATGTATGGATGTATGGATGTATGAATGTTTGTTACTCTTTCACGCAAAAAATACTGAATAGATTTTAATGAAACTTTACAATAATATAGCTTATACATCAGAATAACACATAGGCTACAATTTGTAAACATATTGTTCGAAATACTAAACCTGCGCAGACGAAGTCGCGGGCACCAGCTAGATAAAACATATTTTTGTGTAGGTATTGATAGCAACGGAACATACGGTAGGCATACTATATGTTTATGAAATAAAAAAGTTCCTAATACATAGACTCAAAAAGCCAGATTAATCTGTGAGCTTTAATTGAGTCTACCTCTAAAAAATCATTTCTAGGAATTCATTCATGCCTAAAAAATATATTGGAACATAAAATATAAAATATTGATACTGCACGACTATTTACCTCATCGAATTTGAACAGAACTATTTCATATTTGCCAATATTTATTTTCGTTTTGGGTATGAATTTGGACAGAAATAGGTATCGGTTAGTGAACCAAGAAGCGCAAGAGGTGAATGCCTGAATGACATCCATCATGCATTTTTAGTTCGATATTTTGAACACTTGTCCTGCATTTTTTCTTCCTGTCTGATATTTGAAAAGCAATTGACGGGAATATTTGGCACCATTTTGTACCTACTATGCACTTATACATAATATACCTACTACCTAAACTTAATACAAAGACTTAAAATAAAAAAGTCAGGAAACTTCTCGATGTACCTGTATAAAGTGTATTTTTGTGTACAGCTCCATTTATCTGCAAGTTAATGTATCAATTCTGGTTCCGCCATTGTCCAGAAAAAGCGTAAGTTACAAACGCACATTCACATACAGAAATTGGGTTTATATTAAATATACCTTTGACCGATATTTATGAACTCATAACGTGTTTGTGACACCTCTGTCTAATTTCTACGATCCCATATGATAATAATCTACTCGGAGGAGTGTACCTACGTCACTCATTCGAAATTGAGTGTCATTTGGCCTCCCGCCAAAACGGCCCACTGTTACAAATCAGTAGGTACGTTGACAAAAAAAGTGTATCGCACATATACTAGGCTTAAATCTAGCATCTAGACAGAAATAAAAACGGCGCTTATGTTTTGTCAGGTTGAAGAATACTGTCTGGGACTTTTTTTGAAAGGAGGATTATGTTTTTCTTAAAATGATTGTTCGTGAAAGTTTCGGCAGGAAACTTTAAAATTGCGTGATGCATGTTTTCCCATACTGTTATATAGCTGTATCCCTAATCATTCGAGTCTACTGTTATCAATCAGGAACTAATATTATATTTAAACTGAAAATACCAAACCACATCCTAATAAGTCACCACTATTTCTTAACCAAGGATGTAAATCGTGGCTTTCGCGTTGAGATGTAAAGTTGCAATCGTAATAAGGTACTACAATATTAATGACAATAGTTATGCTATATTGTAATTTACCTAACAAATAACAAACACCTGGTTATTTTTGTTTTCATTCAAAAATAACCCGCTTCATTTGCAAACACAGACAAATGACCTGTCAATGAACACAAAATGCGCTGTGATAGAAATAATTTCGTTTCCAAGCAAAGCTTGCACGTACTTTACAATTCTAACTGAAGTATTTATCAATCGAGATTGCTGGCCATGTGCCAACAGGATGTTGTTTCTCCTGATCGCTGTGTCCCGTCTCCCGATCGTTTTTCAACCACCCTGTGTTTCCTCTAAAATAATGTGTTACGGAAAAAATATTGGAGGGCTTTTTTCTATGGGTGGTGTGTAGGAAGTGATTACTCGACAAATAGTAGGACATGACATTAGGTTCGGTATCTTTTTTCGGTCAGATTTGAGCTCAGAGAATCTTATAATGTTTACAATAATTTTTATTTTCACGTTTCAAATCGTTAAATGATTTCTCCTGCAGAAGGTAGTTGGGGATTAAAGGAAAGCTTAGGGTGCATCTACACGGTAGGTTGCGCATGTTGAGGCACATGCGCAGATTACATAAAAATGTGCTCTTATCACTTGTCATTTGCGTACAGATGCCTTCAATGACTCAAATCAACTCATGTTACATTTGGAGTCCTTTGCTTTCAAGTCCTATAGTAACTTCTTCGAACAACCGGCACCTCATATTTAGAAATAATATTGGTCAACATGTAGTTAATATGTGTGAAAATATTACTGTGTTCTATGTTTAATAGTGTGCGAGAAAATAGGTGTTATTGATATCAACGAGGTAGAAATTCAAATGCCAACCTGGTATCGAATCGTTCATTGTAAAAGGTTAAGTATATAGGGCACGATTTAAAATATGTAATTCCTTAATGTATGTGACAAAATCACAGTTTTTTTTTTTTAAATATACTATTCATTTATTTAAACTTCATGTACAAAAAACACAAGGCATTCTCTACGAGTCAACCATCGGGTTATTTACTTCCCTACCTACAAAGAAAAGAGTATTTCAAGCGTGACAATACCAAACTTTTCTTCTAAACTGTGACAGCAGACAACCTAAAATCAAAATGCATATATTCACCGTCTTTTACGAAACCAAACATGCAGCTTACAGTCATAAGTACACTCACATGCAACTTAGAGTCATAGGTACAGTCACATGCAAGATCGTAAAATATTCCTAAAGTTATGCAAATGGCAAGTTCACAGATACTTTATGTCATAATTTCCATCTACAACGGGTTTGGTTGTGACGATGAATCAGTGTTTGTATGTATGAGCTTACATTGTAAGTGTCTATAGGTACAGAATTTATGCGTAGTGTCATTGGCTAAGATGGATTTTGTTTAATACAAGTAAGAATGAAAGTTTACTAATAGACGATAGATAGATAGATAGATAGATAGATTATACTTTATTGTACACCAAGAAAATTAACAACAAAGGACATCACAACACAATACAATTGGCGATCTTATTGCTAAATAGCGATTTCTTCCAGACAACCTTTGGATGGAGTTTATCTGTAGAACACTATGAAAAAAGACTTACTTATTGAAAATTAGCTTAAAGAATACTTATGAAAAATTAGCTCCTAGGGCTTAGTACCCTACCAAGCATGGGAGTATAACACCGCAAACTTTCGGATTTCAGGCTGCTTCGTGAAAGTTTCTTGAACCCACAGTGATTCCGGGCCTAACTAACTAAACAGTTTTTATGTTTATTAAAAGATTTTAGTATATTATACGTTTAAAATGTACAATCGCTGTTTTATTTCCGTAAGTTCTTTACCATGAAACTACTCTGAATTTTCAATATCAAAAAAGCAAATAGAATAGCTTTATTTTCAGTTGATATTGAACGTTTATGCAAATAACTGTCCTATGTCGCAAACATTAAATATTGTCCCATACATAATACTCGTATATGAGGACAAAGAATTCTATGTTTCAATGTTTTAGGTAAATAGTGAAATACAGTGCGACAGAACTTTAATTGTTATAAAATATAAATGTGTAATATTTTGTAGGTGTACCTATACAAAATGTTTGGGTTACTAATATAATAGAATGTGGAATCCTTGTTTTTCTAAACTTATAATATAAAGAGAGAAACTTTGTATTTTTGTTGGTTTGTTGATAATGGATAATTATTAGCTTTGAACTGTCATTCCACATTCAAATTGCATGTGGACTAACTATAAAAGTGCTATAACTTTAACTAGAACATAGAGATAAATATCTTTTTTTTATTCCAGGTGTATGGAACAATTTGGTGCCAGCCTCTTGGGTACGCTCCCAGTTGACAGCGATGGGGATGAATTTTTTAACGATAGTATGAAAACCAAACTTCAACATTCGAAAAACATGCAACAGCTCCCATTTGCAACGATCATAATCACAGATTAAACCAAGGTTATATTTTTTATTTCCAGCACAAGATAGTTTCCGAGATGCCAGTTATAAAGTGACCATGCACCAACACACTCTTGGCAGTTAGCCAGAACTGCAGAACAAAATATTCAAGCAATATAGGCTAAATATGAATGAATTATTTTCAGAGTAATAGCCCGTAACGACATTAGCAAATGACCTAGTTTTAGGTGTATATTTAATTGAACATACGTGTTAATTAATATGATTATAATGTGGAATCCTTGTTTTTCTAAACTTATATTGTAAAGAGAAAAACTCTGTATTTTGTTTGTTTGTATAAATTTATTAACTACTGGACTGTTTTTTTTTATTCTTTCAATGTGGGAAAGCTACACTTTTCCCGAGTAACATAGGCTATATAGTATTATTTATCCTGGTACAGGCAGTAGTTCGCTATGAATAAGATTTTGAATATTATTTAAGAAAGAAGGCGTAAGGAAGTATAGCGAGGAATGTTAAATAAATAAATGGAGCAAGACTTTTACCCTTTCCTATCTAATATCTACAGTTGCCAAGCTGTTTGTCATCAGAAGTCTATAGATTGCATATTGGCTATGTTGTCGAATAGACCACAAGCCATTGCGGTGGCTTATAACCGCACGCAGGGAGTCCTGATTGTCATTGTTTGCTTAACTAGCTGTGTCCCCTGACTTCACCTGCATCTTGAGTGTTCTGACCTACCAATATTTATATTTTGTAGGTGTAATTCTAAGTATATAATTACTGTACTATGTAGTACATATGTATGTAAGTACATAGATCATTATCATTCGCGGAGCCTTTTTCTAAACTATGTCGGAGTCTGCTTACAGTCAAACAGAACAACTGTGTAGTAGTGTTTTATAATATGATAAATGGATAAAATATTTCTTTATTTTATTGTTTAGAAATTGTACACCTTTCGGTGTGTGTTATCTTAGAAGCAGACAGTAAACAAAAAGGCAAAGTTACTATTGCATATTATGCCTAATATTAAGTCGGAAAGTTCTTCATATTTACTTCCTAGAAGTTCCCACAAAAGCATGTTACTAGGCTAATAAAATTGACTGGCAATAGAAGCATATGAATTTAAAAGCCGACATGCTACTTCGACGAATCCTTTCAATACTTTTTGACCTTTTACTTGTCGGAGCTTTCAACAAACGCTCTGCCGTACGTCGACTCAATCCAGGGAATTTCATATATTGCTGTGAACTTTGTACTACATTTGAAGTTAAAGTTTCTGTTATTTTTTTTCCTGAGTAATAAATGTTGCTATAAAATAAAAATACAATCGGGATACATGACATAATAACATAGGCTTGAATTTTTTTTTTAAGTAATTAGTCAAAAACGTAACATTAAAAGAAGGCTTGTGATTACGCTACATAATCCTCACATTGATGGCTTGAAATACTGAATCACTGTCAACATCAGTGTTTTACAAGGAGCTGCTTGCCTGACCTCCTCAACCCTGTTACCTGGACAACCTTATACCCCTTAGTAAGACAGGTTGTCAGACTTTCTGACTTCGAACTATTTGTAACTGACTGATAACTGTTCTTCAAATAAAATCCACTAACAGATACAATATTATTTTACTACCTAACCATACCACATTCACATCTTCATTTTCTGTGTCATCGCATGCCCTACAAACATGTACGTCTTACTTATCGATGCTCATTGTTAGAAGCCCGTAGAATGCAACTAGCAGCTCTATTTATAGAATTATATCGATACTCGACTCGCACAACCCTTTGTTTCAAACGGACAGTCGTTCGATATGACCATTGTATTGAAGGTTGCTTCAAATAAAGAAATGGAAACTAATAAGCATAATGAGCTTTCGTTTTTAATTTGAATCGGTATTGTTTGTGACAACTAAAGTCTGGATGTCCTCCAATTTGCTCGTTGTTAGAATTAATTGAATTTACACTGTTGTTTGCTGGTGCATTTTTCTTGCAGTGTTCTGAATTTAAATGCAGATTGTTTTTGTGAGAGAGTGCCAATTCGTAGTGATTAAAAAAAACATCACTACTTATACTTGCATTCGGTTTTTAGAGTGTAAAAAACATGCTCGTATTTTACAATCCAAGGTATTTTCTATGTACTATATAACGCATTCACGCATGAATAAAATAATATGAACACGAATAAAATACGGTTCATAGAGACCCTAATTGCGAGACCTGCACTTAAGCTCCACCATTTACTTGACAAAGATTTATGATTAATCGACCAAAAAAAACAAGTCCGTCGCACCTAATACCAAATGATTTATAACAAAATTTTTAACATAGACTGTCATATTAATGATTTTGCCTCCCCTCACGAAACTTACAGCAATTATATCGAAACTAGTCGGGTCGATAAGACATGTAAAAGTAAATTCCGAGCCAACGTCCACTGCCGTATCAATTATTTAAGGCCGTCTATCGATTTGGTCATTTGCTTTTAGCTACCTTTGTAAAGCTAGGGGTACACCGACGGAACATAATTATGAGGAAGAGTTTTGCTTTGTTTGCGGGGGAAGAAAAATTGGAGTGTGCACCCGGCTTAAAAATGTCTTCCTCAATTTTTGGCGTGTGTTAAAAGATTATTTTGGGTGTGCAAACGTGGAGTTGTTTTTGTTTTTTTGAGACTGTTTTGCTCGACGAGACAGACAGATATGTCATCCATTTCGTTGGTACAAGCTCGTCCTCAGAGCTGTTTGTGTGTAAGTCCTTTGTAATAGACAAACGGGGTAAAAGTCTGTAGAGCAGAATACGAGGTAAAAACCGATAAAAATTCTGAACTATACATTTTTACCCGTCTTAAATATCAAGCTTTAAGGTAGTTGGGACTTGACGTGATTTAGACTTCGGCCATTCCCAGATCTATCACAAGTAATCATAGATCGATCAACAAAAAAAAAATATTGTCACAGTTGTATATTCTTAGTAGGTATTTTCTTATTTTTCATAATTATATATTTTTTATTTTTATTTTAATTTCCTTGTGTATCCTTAATTTTCTACCACAATCAGGTACATACTTTTTCTAATCATATTTGAAAAATGTAGTATTTTATTGTAATTTACAATAAATGAACTGCTTATTGTTAACCCAATATTGGGTAATAATGCCTCTATTGTGTTTTTTTATTGTTGTAGAGATAATGTGCTCTTCGCGTGTCTGTATGTCCCTTTATTTTCAAAAGGAGCTTTTGAAATTGACCCTTTTTGATGTATGTCATATTATTTTTTATTGTCCAAGTTTTTGTAGGTAAATAAATAAAAATAATGGTCATGTTAAAAGGTTGTAAAACTACGATGAAATATGTTTAAATTGTGTTGGGGTATAGGTATCTTTTTCTTAAAATATTGTAGATACTCTAAATCTCTTGACTTATAAATTAAAACATTTGCATAAAAAGTTTTTAAATAATTATTGATAGTAATAAAAAAACCATTTTCAAAAAAAAAATCGTGTAACAAATAAAATTAAAAAAGCTTTCTAATTTACTAAATAGGCTTAAAAAAACAACTAATGAAACTAATGAAAAATGAAGCTAAATGTTTATTAATAAAAGAATTACTTCCCACAAAAAAAAAAAAAAAACAAATCTTAATAACCTAATTCAATAAATCTGATACTAAAAAACCATCAAATCTATTCACACAAACGCCGACAGTCGCGTCACAGCGAAACCAAAATAGCATCATCATTTCTAAAATCAAAAATCCGACGCCGTCCATACATTAGTCGCATCGATGCGCTATGAAAATAAATTGTTTATATGTATATGTACAAGAAAATACGGTCACTCAGTTGTCAGTTACTTGCGGGAAAGAGGGCCGGACGAACGGTGCTCATGAAATAAAATTGTTTTTCCCGCGTACGACGCAACACGTGGTAGGGAAAGTTCGGTAACAATTCGGCTGATTAGCGAAACTTTTCAACTGGTTTCGTACTAATTACGTGGTGTGTTATAGTGCAAATTGTGTTTGTGTGTGTAGGTACATGTTTATCTGATTCGAACGGTGAGTGCGGAGTATAATGCTAATTTTTATTATTGTTTTGTGTAGCTTTCACTGTATTATGTAGTTTTATTGACGTTATGTGTAGTTTTTAGAGCGATATTTGTTCTTAATTCCTTTATTATTGATGCTTATTTCGTTGTTATTAAAATTTGGGTAGTAGAATTGTCAGTGATGTAATATAAAAAGTGGATCAACATTTTTGATAGTTCAGAAGTTAGACTCGAGTTCTAGTTAAACAGTTATCTAAGTTAGTAAGTTTTGATAGGGAATCGTGTAAGTTCAGAATGTTTTTATGCGAAAGGTGATGTGACTTTTATATGACTTTTTTATGAAATGGTTATGTATGAGTATTTTATTGAGTGAAGTATTTACGAGTTAATTTGAAGTAGGTATATATTAACTTTTTTTTTGCGTACATTTATAACAACATTTAGGCAACGACCCGGCTAATTTAACTTTTGATTATTAGATTATTCATAGTTTTTTTTAATATTAATTAATTAATAAGTGACCCTCTATTGACCTTTAAAACTTAAAACAGCGTATCTAATGCATACTTACATAGTTATAAAGGAGAATACATACTATACCTACTCGTGCATAATAAATTTAATTATTTTGACCTACTTATAACAACAATAAAACTTAAAGCACTGTCTGAAAGTTTTGATTTCGAAATCCCATGTATAGGAAGATATAATAAGCTTTAGCTGGATTCCCAAAAGAAGTGTCCTAAGGAGACAGGTGAAAGGGGGGGAAAAAGCTAGTGAATCACTTAGTGGAGAGAAGTATGGCGGTGTTTATGGACAATTATTATCAAATTGTAGTTATCATAATAATGTCTAAAACAGAATAATGGCCTTTCTTGAATATAGGAATAAAGTTATTCATAACAACATAACCTTTAATTGAAACAAAACTTGAAGGTTGGTTATCAATATTTCACGAAAATCGACCCAAAATTATCAAGGTTAACTTCCTACTATGGATCTGTTATTTAGTGGTTACAACAGATGTTAAAGTTCTGAACTACTTTCAGCACTTGATAGCCATTTATCGAGGAAATATATAGGCTACTTTTTGTCCAGGTGCGCGAAGGATCTCTCAAGGATCGTAAGTACACCGCTAATGGAAGCTAGTGTAGGTAGAATCAGGTACCCCAAGGAAAGGTGTCTTAAATCTTACTTATCAACCTTTACAATAACAACTTGAATTGCATAGGTTTCTCGTCACATAACTTTACTGCTTTGAAGACTGCCATTGGATGCATCACGCATGCGCAAAAATTTTTTGTTCGTCTTGACGTTTGCGCAACGCAGTCACTTGTACCCAACTTCAAAACAGTATAGTTACTTTACAAGCGCTGTACTACGTCAACAGAACCTTACCGGCTATATCAACAGACCTCATGAAAACTGTTATTAAGCCTCCTTTAAAATATTCATATACCAAAGACAATAAATACATACTCCATAGACACAGTTGCGTCGTCACGTGTATATTTTCCCGCGCAAACCTGCAAGTGAGTCCAAAGTGGGCCATTATGGCGGCATTACATTAAAACTGTTGACTATTCATAATACTAATTTTCCTTCCAGCTATTTGTTCTCACTTAAATAGTAGTTATAGGCTGGATAATTATATGTGGTAGTCGTATGAAAGTGATAGTTCAAGTTTTCGTCTTCTTTTATAATTTAATAAACATAATGATGTATTTTGATGTCACTATCCTAACTAATATTATAAATGTGAAAGTAACTCTGTCTGTCTGTCTTTCTGTCTGTCTGTCTTTTCTTCACGCCTAAACTAATGGACTGATTTGTGTGAAATTTGGTACTGACATAGTCTGGAACTTGAGAAAGGACATAGGATAGTTTTTATTACAAAGAAATACAAAAATAAAAATAAAATTTAGTCCGGACATATACCGCCATCTTGGTCAAACCATAAATCTGCCGCAAGTCACTATTCCACGCGAACGAAGTCGCGGGCAAAAGCTAGTATTTTATAAAAGACATTTTCATAACAAAGTTTAGTATTTTTGACATCCATGGTTTTGTTTATTCCTAGGTTCCACTCTGTTTTGAACCTAACGCCACCAGAATGACAATTCATTTTATGAACATGAATTTGTAGCTAATTTAACTTTTTCCAATCATGATTTTATGTTAAATATTTTTTCATACCTTACAATATTTCCGTGAAGTTGAATGCAATATCAAAATGTGATAAATCTATTTTATATATTATAGCCCAACATATCAATCTCTAAGCCCATGTACATTGTTGACTTTGGCACAGAGAGAAAAGCTCACCTAATCAAATGAATGAAAATTGAGTCATTCATTCCCAGTAATTAGTCGGTGACTAAACTGTTTGTCATAATAATTCCAATATGAATTCGTGAATCTTCATCTTTCATAAGATGAAGCAACTGAGCGTGAGTCAGTCCGTGGATCATAAAGAGTTCTTCCGTGTTTTGTAAGGCCTATCAAACTTATTGGTTTCGGCCCATACCTGACGTTAGTAAATCTTTAGCAGTCATTACGAGTCTGACAACAAAACTTATAAGTGTTCTCTGGGCACCTAACTGCATTGTTGCGGTACAGACACGCAATCTCACCTTCGACCATAAAAGTCGAAAAAGGCTAGGCAAATAATGTTGATTTCACCTTAACTAATTGGTAAGATAAAATGAAGCTTTTCCGCGTAGTTCATCACCTTAAGCTTTTATTACAAAGCATCTGCCTATATTTTTTTACAGATTTCCTGTCTTTACATTTCTGTTATCATAAATAATTCCAGACTGGGATCAGCCAGCTACGCAGGACATAGGTGTTGCATACCCTGTTTTCTCACACTTGTACCCTGATGAAACGCCAATCCAATACGGCAGGAGAGAGACCAAGAGTAGAACCGACAACCGACCATACTCCGTACTGTTCAGTTTGCCTATATAATATTAAAATTATTAATTATAAACTGCAAATATGATTATGCAAAAAACCAATATGCAAGCTCCATTAGCAAGTCCAACCGACCTGCAGGTTATCGTAGCCCGTCACATAGGTCAACGCATTTCTGTCGTGGCCGTCTATCTTTATCTTTATTCCTTGATCGCTGGTTATGTTATATCATACGAAACATTTGTTTATAACATATTGATAAGTAACTGGTGATATTGATGAAGTTGATATTGAGTATGTATGTAGGTACTTGTTCTTGTTACATATTATTTGAACTAATCTATGTTTGTTAACTAATTGGTGAATAGGCATAGACAAAGTTATTTTTTAGGTCGGTAGAGTGCAGTTATATCAGGAATCATTAGTATGAATTAAAAAAAAATACAGTTAATTTTTTATTAAGATGAATGATGTGTTTTTAAAAAAAATTGAAAACTCGTGATTTTGTCTAACCGAAAGTTTATTCATAAAAAATAAAATTTTGCAGATATTCAGTACTCTGGATGCGTTAGGATAACAGATGTTCGTCACTTCCCCAGACAGTTTTAATGCACCGAGCATAAATCTTAAACTAATAAATTAGACGTATACCACATTAAAAACCTGAGTTTGAAAAAGTAGTCAACGAATAAATGCAGAAATCTTAGATCACAAACATTTTTTTTCTTAGAAAATTATTTTAATCTTATAATAGGTTGCGGTCACATTGAAAACAATGCAATTTGAAAAACACCTGCTTCTATAATTTTCTTTGAAAAATTGTGTTTTTTTCATCATCTCAAGTCTTAAAGAGTTAATTTTGTAACAAAAACTGGAATTAGTTGAGATGCATTTTAATTAAAACGATTCAGTAAGTGACCGAATTGTTGGCTGTGTACCAAATTCTTAATCCTGTGGGTTTCAAAACATTGTTGTAGGCATAAATATGAATACTGAATGTATAGTGCGAAGACGGATTGAACTTCTATTAGTATAGCAAAAGTTCAATCACACACACACACACATCATATCATCACATCATTATTGTTTTTCATGATACGTATACCCTTTAGCAATACAAGGCACTTTTTTATCGTTTAAATAAACTGACGTTTTTCTGAAAACGTGTGATTACTTTGAAAACTAAACTTTTGTGCTGTCGGTGAACTTGAGCTTTTTCATTGATAAATCATCATCAGCCTGTTCTATTCTAAACTGTGCCTTAACACAGCTTCAGTTAAAAAATCTATTACACACTTTCTTTAAATAAATGAAAGAATGTGCAGAACTGATTAAACCTCAAGAATTTTCTGTCAAGAACTTTCAAGGATGAGTAATACTCTCCGCGTGGCAAAGGTCATTGAACCTCGGTCTGCTAATTACAATAACTCACTTAATGGCAATGAAATAGTTCAATCCAATCCCAACTTTGTGTCTTCTCGGAATTTTCCACAAATTAAAAGCTGGCCTGAATTCTGTAAGTTTCGCGAACTTTAGCTGGTATTCCGCCAAGCAAATCAAGTTTTCTGTGAAGACAATATTCATTCAAGAAGGTAGGCAATATTCATTCTAGGATTTTTTCTCAAAGGAATAGAATATCTCTTTTTTTGAATGTCTATTATTAAATGTTCGTTTCGTTTATTAGTCATTCAGATAAAAATCATTATGGGATTTCCTTCTCTTTCAACTGCAGACTTTTGATTCTATCTTACACATGCCAAAATTAATTAGGACTCTTTAGTGTACTAATACAAAAATATGTAGGTACCTAAATTAAAATTAGTTGACAGCTGCCTGTCCAGGTTATTGACCTCTTAGGTAATAAAGCTCAGTAGGTACATCTGAAAGTTTGTCTTACTTTATAGTGACTTAATTAAAATTTAAATTACTTGCTGCCGAATTAAGTTATGCATATTTACTGTCTGTTTACTGCCTATAAATGATAATTTATATTTGCCAATCAAATCGATCAACAGTGCCACGCCAATGCACCATGTTAAACCAAATCAAATATTATATTATGCTATTCGTGATACATAGGAAATTCAAGACCCTATTTAAATTAAAAACAGCATAGGAAACAACTGAAA
The DNA here is from genome assembly GCA_033682625.1 of Helicoverpa zea x Helicoverpa armigera. Taxonomy (NCBI): domain Eukaryota; kingdom Metazoa; phylum Arthropoda; class Insecta; order Lepidoptera; family Noctuidae; genus Helicoverpa; species Helicoverpa zea x Helicoverpa armigera. The sequence goes on along the minus strand of JAWIIS010000038.1, from coordinate 2,686,720 downwards.
TTCTACATGTTTACTTCAACAAAGAAAGTCAAAACAATAAAACTGTTTCTTAACAACTACACAATTACACTATATTGCAGATTTACCAACCAAACGGTGCACAGGAGAAAATAAAATGCGTACGTAGGTAGCGACCTCGAATTTGTAATTATTTCGGGCGTGCAACGTTCCCGTTGCACGATAGTTCTGTCACCAGCCGTGCGGTTATAAAATCTTTTATAAAGAATAAAATTCTTTTTGATCCACGTGGAGGTATTAGACTTTGTAGTTATTAAATATGACATAATGAGCCAGAAAATAAGACACTTCATAATATCGTTAACTATTAAATTCTTGTTTGTGTGTATGTCATGTATTTTGAATCTAAATTCTTCTCATCGAGTAAACACTAGTTTCTCAGAGTGTTTCAAAACCAATTGACGATCTCTGACTTAGATTTTTAGTAATAGCTGTATACTAGGTAATGAAATGAAATGAAATGAAATGAAATGAAATGAAATGAAATTGTTTATTTTGCAAGTTGGACATTACATCACTTTTACACGTCATTTTAAGAACGCTGAGGCCGGCATTTCCTAACTGACTGATCCCTGAGAAGAAACGCCGAAACAAACTCAAGGGTCATAGTCTCTTTTAAAGTCCAAACATGTTATAAATGAAATAATTATGTGTGAGTGTCACCATGTACGCGGTCTGGAATGGCCTTTTGAGGAAAGAGCCACATCAGGCTGGAGCTGACCAGTCCCAACAGACGGCACGCATGCATCAGTCGTCGTGTAGCTCAACCATATCTTAGGGAGCTCAACGACCTGTCACACGACGATACCAGATCTGCAGAACATTTGCGTAGGCCATTCAAAAATACTCAAACCCGCCAGACAGTATTTATGTTATAAGAATATATAATGTTGCTCGCATACACGATACTCACATTCACAATAATAATAAAAAATAAATAAAAAAAAATAAATAAATAAATAAATAAATAAAAAAAAAAAAAAAAAAAAAAATACAATTATAACATATAAATGTCAATAAAAAGAATGTCATTAATAAGATTATCTGATGATAATAATATTTAAATGTCAAAAGTAACAATACACAGGCATTTAAAAAGATATCACTCACTAAGCGAGCAGCTCATTCCCAAGCTTCTTTATCATTTAAATAATCAGATATTTTGTAATATCCTTTTTTCAAGAGTTTGGATTTTATATGATTTTTAAATTTCTTGATAGGCAAATCACGAACCGCTTTGGGAAGTTTATTGTAAAAGCGTATACATTGACCCATGAACGAGTTGCTTACTCTGTGGAGGCGAGTAGCATGTACAGCAAGATTATGTTTATTCCTAGTATTTATGCAATGAACATCAGACATTTGAACAAAGTTAGAAATGTTTTTACGAACGTACATTAAATTTTCAAAAATATATTGAGAGGCAACAGTCAGAATGTTTATTTCTTTGAATTTCTCTCTGAGAGAAACTTTTGGACCCAGATTATAAATGGCTCGAACAGCTCTTTTCTGTAAAATAAATATAGTTTCAACATCCGCACAGTTTCCCCAAAGGAGAATCCCATACGTCATTGAACTATGAAAGTAACTAAAATAAACTATTCTGGCTGTGTCCACATCGGTGATAAGTCGGATCTTTTTAATAGCATAGGCGGCTGAACTAAGCCTTCCTGACAATTTAACTATATGTGGGCCCCATTGGAGTTTGGAATCAACGGTCAAACCAAGAAATACCGTTGACTCAACAGGCTTCAACTCTACTCCATTTAGTTGTACATTGGTGTGTAACTGCCTTACGTTAGGCGTTGAGAATTTAATTAACTTCGTTTTAGATTCATTTAAAAGAAGATTATTAACATTAAACCAATGAACAACCTTTGAGAGTGCATTGTTAACTTCGTCAAAATTGTCGAGTTGGCGCTTGATTTTAAAAACGAGTGAAGTATCATCGGCAAACAACACAATCTTGTGATTATCCCTTACGTGATAAGGGAGGTCATTAATATAAATAAGAAACAAAAAAGGGCCTAGAATTGAACCCTGTGGAACCCCCATGGTGACCGTAGATCCAGAAGACCTCATACCATTGACATCCACCCTCTGAATTCTATTATGCAAATAAGAAGTCAGAAGGTCAAGAGCCTTGTTTTTGATACCATAGTGGTGAAGTTTCCTGATGAGTATATCATGGTGCACGCAATCAAAAGCCTTGGACAAGTCGCAGAAAATACCAAGCGCATCCTGCGAACCAGTGCGTACCAGTCGGGGACTCTAGTTTTACGTACCCTCTCAGGCACGGGGGTGTAACACTAAGCACCAGACTCCAGGCTGGTTTGTGAAAGTATCTGCAAATTCCGATTGCAGCCCAACCAAGGAATCGAACCCGAGACTACGTGCTCAGCAGTCACGCTTCCCACTGTAGACCAATAAGGCAGTTTTAAATATAACTAGCACAGATTTTTTTCCAAAGAAACTTCAAGATTTGTAAACCTATTTAGTAGATAAACAACCTCACATTACCGACCCATCCAATTTTCACCCAACCTCGATTACAGAAAACCTTTCCATCTGTGAACACTGCTATCACTAATCCGGTTATCTAGAACTGGTTCATGAGTTTAACGCCTAGTTTAGCTTGACTACAGTAAAGCCTAACGACCCGTTACACAATACGTATATGAGTCACTTGTGTACTAGAGTCGTGTTTTGTTACTGAATTTGTGAGACGAGATGTTTTGGGTTTGTTTTTTGGTGATAAGGATAAATAATAGCTGATTATTTTCAAAAATTCATATACATATCTTGAGATCTGAGCGTCAAACTGAAAATCCGCTTGTGATACTGCAAACTTTGAGTCCGCCGATAGTTCATTTGGGCTCATAAATCGATATGAAGATGAAAATACGCGCCTTACAAAGATCAGTTATTTAGTCGGTATCAAAATTAAAAAAGATAACTTTCTTCTGCCACAATGTTCCTACTATCTATTAATAATTTTTTTTTGGCATATTGGTCTCAGAAAGTAAATAAATAACATTTTCTTTTTCTTTAGTTTTGGATTTAATTTTGAATATTACGAAAGAAATCTCCTTATAAATCGAATGGATCAAAGTTTGTTTACAAACAATGTCTAGCATTGTTTTATCAGTGCAGGAAGGAGCTCGTCTCCATATGATTTGCTGGACATTTTAACGACGAATATTATTTATGTCTCATATTACTTACTATGTAATAAATCGGTTCCGTAGTATCTGGGAATTTAATATACCTACGTGAACAGTGTTCCCTGTTGGCATTAGGTCAGTGTAAGTATCTTTTGTTGAATCGGTTATCTTACAGACTTGTGTTATTGTTCCTATATTTTAGTTGGTTTTAGATTCAGATGAAAAAATCAGGTTGGCAGGCTATGTTTTAGGCAATGTATGTATACGTATAGGACCTATATTTATTTGGTAATACTAATAAGCAGGTCTATGTGGCACATTCATTGTTTTTGGATATGTAAATAAAAATAAAAAACGTAACGTTCGTGATATTGTAATTTGTATTAAATATTATTAATTAATTATTTCCTAAACTTAAAATAAAATAATCCAATCCCAAAAGATAAGCAATTACTCAAAATATATATTAATAGCATCACCTGAGAGGGATTTGACCAAGTTTTTGCGCTCCCAAACTTGTTCGCCCTAAGCCCAGTATCTTCCGATCCAAATAAATTAATCCCAAGACAGTGACAACAAGAAACTTCAAAATACAGAATCCTCCATTTACCCTTCCTTCGAAAATGGAGGCAGCAAAAACAATGGCACGAAATACAGGTCTGTTTTTGTTTTATCGATCCCAAAATACAGTCGGAGCCCAAAAAACCGACCCAGCTGTCGTTCTAATAAATCCCAATAAATGTAAGAGGTGTGCACATAAATCTTAGAGCCAGTATATAAGTGAAACAATTCACAAATGCACCGTGTTACGAGTGAAATTTTGGTAAGTATATATTTTGGATCGACTCCAAAACAATTAGTGCAGTTTGTGCTGTACCTCCAGGGCTGGTGAAGTCTCTGATTTAGTTGTTCCGTACAGATTTATGTGGGTGGATGGTGAAAGATTTATTTGTGAGAAATGCAGGTTTTGAGAAAATACAAACATCAGAGAATGTCACACTTCCCTGTTCCTTCAATTTGAGTCTGAGTTTGAAGGTTTTGTATTAAGACGTTTATATACATTTTGTATATAGTATTTTATTTTTAGTTTTGAATAAAGTTTGTATATATGTATAGTGTGTACATTAATAATTAAATAAATATTGTGTAACTATCGTATTTATTAAATTATATGCCTTATCTACAGTAGTATAGATAATCAATATTAATCTATAATAGGGAAATATTAAAACTAGGTATCAAAATATTCATCCGCATCGCTGTCAGCTGGGATCGTGCCCAAAAGGCTGGCTGCATTGCCACGCTGGATGGCAATGCATATCCTTTGACCGAAGTATAGGCCAGCCCTTTGGTCACGAGTGGACTCCACTAATCGCTTACTAATTTCTCGAAATAGTCTGTGGGCACTTGGGCCCCATGGTCCCAGGGTTTCAACCCCAAACGGCTCAAAAATGCAATTGCCGGTGAGGTTTACATATTTGTGCCGCTTGAGGTTTTCCGCGGCCGCAGCAGCTGCACCGACACAGCTCGCCGTACTGGGAAGGTGGGAAGGTGCAAGGGTGTCGACGCAGGTTGCGTCCCACACCAAAGACCTTCCCATCTTCCATCTTCACATATTGTGTTGTTTCTAATAGATAAAAAAAAAGTTATTTGAAGTAAGATACGTCATAATTTTTGTATTACATGTAAAAGTGATTACTTAAAGAATCATAATACAGAATACTTTTACCCATATTTCTTGCACCTCCGTTTAAAAATAAACGGGGCATTAAAAAACATTTTAGTACTTGACAGCCCTAAGTACCCGCCAACGGCTTGGCGAATTGAGGGAAACGCCTCCAAATGCATTTAGTGCAGTCTAGTTGAGCATTTTAACACTTGATTTAACTACAGGCTTATTATTGTTTTGGACGGAATAAACATGGTCATGCATATTGAGAAGATGGGAACTTAACATGGATGTTTAACACTGGATGTGAATGTGACGGAAAAAATATTTAAAAGACAAAAATTTCAAAAACTGCACTGTGATCAAACCGATAGTTAGTTCGTCCGTTATGTTACAAAATTATTATTGTAAAATCAATTCTGAGAAATCGAACTTTATCACCTATTTTCATTTCTCATTTATGGAACAGTCTTATTTCTTATTCTTATAAACTCTAATAAAAAAAATAGAAAAAATATGAGTTGTAAAATGAGTATCAAATAGGACTTTATCCTCAAACAAATACTAAAACAAATATAAACCAAACAGCACTTCACTTACTATTTTTCCTACCCAATGTGACAACAAGTAGGTGTAAATATCATTTCTATTACCACCTCGTAACCCAAAATGTGCTGCACTAAGAGTATGTTCACTTAATAGGTCTTTGGAGACATATTGGAGCTCACGGTCTATTGTACACTTACCGACTATTGCCTTCTGAATAAACAAAAACAACCATTACGGGTTGGGTTCCGCAAAATCGTGGAAGAACGAAAAATAATCCAAGATTTTCTGGCTTCATTTAAAACTCGATATAGTTTTTATACATGATTTAATATACAACGGAATACGATAGTATGTAAGTTCGTATTAAGTGTGTGTATTTGTATTAAGATTGATGTATGTATTTATTGAGTATTTAGTGTTCTACTCATTTTTCAGTAACTTGTTTTTCTCTTATTGGCTAATTCACTTACCATGTTTTATCTGCATCAACCTAAGGTTGACTGGAAAGAATGCCTATGGCGTTAAGCCCGCCTATGTAATGTTTTGTTGAATTCAATTTAATTGAAAAATAAATAAAAAATAAAATATTTCTTCTGGCCGTCTGCAGTGAAAAGTGCATTATTATCGTTATTTAATTATTTGTTGACGCTCATTGGCAATTAACAGTAATCACATAAGTTTTCCCTTCTGAAGTTGGCTACTATAAAAGGACAATAATTAAAATGCACGAACAAAATACTACACTTTGACCCTATGTTTTTTGCAAATTGATAGTTGTCAGTGCTGCAAAATAACGATTTCAAATAATAATAGATTCTGAAGATTTCTTACGTTCTGTTATCTACGTTTGCGTCACAGTGAAGCTGATTTTTTGTCTCAATTAAATATAACCCAAGACATCCAGGAATAATCTAGCGTTCTATTTGTGAAAGCGTTTGTATAAATAGAAAAGCAATATTAGACTTTATTGTTATTTATACATAAGTGATTTCACCTTGATTTTCTATAAAAAATATTAAGTAATTATATTGATTTTTATTGTCAGAAGTGAAGTCTAACCTTGGGGTATCGGGTTGCCCGGGTAACTGGGTTGAGGAGATCATACAAGCAGTCGCTCCTTGTAAAACACTGGTACTCAACTGAATCCGGTTAGATTGGAAGCCGACCCCAACATACATAGTTGGGAAAAAGAGAAGTGTTCGAAATTCTAATCTTTTCAATTATAATAAATACGTACAAACTATGTATATTATGATGACGTCCGTGGTAGGTGTGGCCCTCAATAAAAATAAACACTACAAAAATATCTAATGATTAATCTTTTGTTCAAATAAAAATATGTCTTCAACAGCATCATTAAACCTGTCACCGAGTACATTATTGTCGTTAATTTTATATTACATAAGCAAATTTCTATCATAGAGAGCATTCCACGAATCGCTGCCAACTAAAAATATGTTTATAATCTTAAAAAAATATAATTTGGCAGTTTTATGAGCGGTGTACATTCTCATTAGAAGCGTTGTGTTAGTTAATGATACAGAATATGACATACATACATACTGATATGAGTATATGAATGGGCTTGCACCCATTTCGTTGGCAACCAGCCGATTCATATTTGGTGTCGAGTATTTCCGATTGTGTGTAGCTGAAGAGGTTTTGTTTATAATTTAATGATAGTAACTTGCAGATTTAAATTGAAACATAGACACAACATGTATGAGAAAGCAACAATATCCATGCTTATTCTTGTTATCGTATGCACTGCAGGTTTGCAAATCTGATGAGATATTTTTTTTAAATCCCCTGATGGTCTAGTTGGTAGGTTGATTTTTCTCATCAAGGCTGCAGGTTTCTGGAGGCGAGGGTCTTCTTGCGCCTGTACGACTGGCGCGAGGAGGCTCAGCGCCGGGGAGAAACCCCGTTGCCGCGGCAAGTTGTCGCGCAGCGGGCGGAGCTCCGGCGCGATCTCATGGTGGCCTGGAGGGAGCGACTGTCGCAACCCAGTGCAGGGCACGCCACCATCGTGGCGGTAAGTCCCCTCTTTGAGGAGTGGCTCGGGAGGAGTCACGGCGCCCTCACGTACCGCATGACGCAGGTCCTCACCGGACACGGTTGTTTCGGGAGGTACCTGCACCGCATCGGTCGTGAGGAGGCGCCCGGGTGTCACCATTGTGCGGACAGCCCCGAGGACACGGTGGACCACACAGTCCAGGTGTGCCCCGCATGGGAAGGGCACCGCCGGGTCCTCGTCGAGGCTTTGGGCGGCGGCGACCTCTCGCGTCCGGCCCTGGTTCAGGCCATGGTCCGGGGCGAGAGGGAATGGGATGCCGTCGCCTCCTTCTGCGAAGCGGTCATGCTCGAGAAGGAGGAGGCGGAACGCCAGAGAGTTCGCACCTCTCATCCCGGCCGCCGCGCTGGACCAGGTAGACACCATGGGCGCCGGGTGTCGCGAGATGACTCCCGGCCACCGTAGGCGTGGGTCTGTGGGCGGTGAGTTCGGGTGGCTCATCGTCCCTCTGTCTTTCTAGACGACAGACCCGTGTCGACGGCGCGCGTTGTTCCACGCGCTCCTCAAAGAGATGTCAGCAACCCCAGCGGGGCCAGCAGGGCCAAGGCCTGCCGGGGCTGCGGGTTGTTCGAAAGAGATACCGCGGCCCTGGTACATAAAAGGCCTATGACGGAACACGACGATTTTAGTCAGTAAGAGTCTGACACTCCCTCACCGCTGCTAACCCACAGCGGGAGGGGTCATTTGATGATTTTACGTCGCTAAAAAAAAAAAAAAAAAAAAAAAAACAATACACAAAGTCCTAAAGGCAGAGATTTTTCATACAGTTTTGTCACATCAACTTTCGGATGGTTGCTCCATGAAATTGATTTTGGCCCGACCTTGGAATCGAACCTAAGTCCCCATGCACTGGAACATTGGGGGCGATTTACGTATAAATACGATATTATAGAATATTCTCTCTATTTATGAAAGTGCTAGAAATACTAACACCTGTAAATAAAATCAATAATGTCATCAACTAATTCAATATGCCACTCTCTGACATCGTATTAGCGTCAATTTATTCGCTAAGGATACCTGCACACTGCAGACTAAACAGTCGACCCTATGGTTGCCATTTTTTTTAAGAATTCTTCATTCCATTCAAAGTTTTTAGTCAGTCTGATACCGGCCAACCTGACCTTTGTTATGTGATTACTACCATTATTACATACTAGGAAACTATTTAACTGCCATGGCGTTCGTCTGGCTGTCGCAAGGGCGGCTGGTGAGCACGAGGCCTCGGGTTCGATTCCCGTTTCGGGCTGAAATTGCTTAGCGGATTTTAGCAACAGCTTTCACAAGACAGCCAGAAGCCTGGAAGTTGATAGTCCTCCGCTTGATTTTTTCCGGCGTTTCGGATTACCGTTCCATCGGGTAAGGAGAGGGAGGGAATAGTGAGTGCATCTGTGTTTGCGCAAATGCTAGTGCACTATATTATACAGGGTTACTGGTAAGTAGACCGCATCCTTTCATGATGTGATAGTATAGGTCAATACGGACAAATTTGACCCTGGGATACACTGGGCAAAAGTTAACCCGTTTCAAGATAATCGAATTTCAATATCTTTTCTTAACAAGTCGTCTAGGTACACGTATAAATTTTTATTATTAGTTAAAAGTCTCGTCTTTGCGGATTTTTGTGTGTTTTTGGATAGAAGATGAATCACTTCATGATAACAAACCATAAAATTGTACAAATCACAGAGGAAATTATAGCGAATAGCAATTACTTTTTTAGTAGCTATTTTCTCAAAAATATTACTCTTCATTTTTTTGTGCAGACATCCTCCGAGCCTTTTAGCCGAGCATTTATACGTGTACCTAGACGACTGATCTTGAAATTCGATTATCTTGAAACGGGTTAACTTTTGCCCAGTGTATGCCATGGTCAAATTTGTCCGTATTGACCTATACTATCACCTTATGAAAGGATGCGGTCTACTTACCAGTAACCCTGTATATCCCGAGCAGTTGGCTGATCTCCGTATATGAGAATAGCCGCAGTAGCCAGTAAGGACATCACTACCATTTCATTTCATTCTTGACAGGCGCCCGATTAAACTATCGGCCGACTAAAAAGTTTCTTGTGTGCTCATACTATAAGCATAAATGTTCAAATGCATTGATTTGCAGTGCGTTGACCTGATACTATTTCGGCCTGCGATATTAATTACTCTCATGTATTCATTGTGAATGGGTTTGTCGTACTTGTAGCAATGTTTCATTATGTTTAGAGTTAATTAGTACGTGTGAATAGATTTTGATGTATCGATTTTGTTGTTTGATTCTGAGAATTTTGTGTTGGCTATTTTGTAGGGTGTCATAATCGGTGTATAGGGTTGAAATGTTTCATTTCTAATATTATTTTGGTGACAGTTTTTGAGCAAATTTCTGAAGTAGTTTTGCTTGTGTCAGATTGTTGGTACTTAATACATTTGGTTGGCGAACTTTATAAGGCCATGTCTATTGCTAGAAAAAGCCTAATGACGAGGGGTGATCTTTTGTCATATTTTAAGCTCCTTAAAATTGTCGTAGATTTTTTACATTAGGTTAAATTTCAAGAGAAATGATCACATTATTGGCATATAGGCTATTCAAAATTATCACTCCACATAATTTATCCCCCCTTATTTAGGATCGTTGACACCACACAAAACATATTGTTACATAAACTGATAATGTGTAGCTAGAGCTTTATGTACGCCCATTCATAACTATTCTAAAGCTCTTTGTTCTCAATGATTCATTGACACGTACTTTATATAGTGAATGGGCTCGTCTTATTAAAACATTAATCAGTTGCCTGTTATGTTTTGGCGTGAATAGTGAACGTTGGTAGTGGGATGGTGATATGGGAGTATGTACTGGTAATGGAAGTTTGGTTCATGCTATAATTTTGGTATTGAATTTCCACAAAATAAAACCGACTTGATTTTTTTCCTAGTCTAAACTGCTCGGCAAAAGCATCTCATCTTTGATGTGTTTTGGTATCCAATAAAATTGTTACACAGTTTTACAAGCAAAAGTACTGACTATCTGAATCCATACATATTTCTTAGAAGTCATATTCACATACATAGAGACTACGGCGAGTAGGTACTATTACTTTCAGAACACTCATATCGACTACTAGGAAAAATAAATTTCTCCAGTCCTTTGTATAAAGACATTTTATCAAAAACTAGCTGTATCTCGCAGTTTCAACCGCGTCCCGAAAATCTTTTACCCGTGTAGGTACCAGGATAAAATATACTCAAGGATAGTGTAAATTTTCAACAGTGAAAGAATTTTTAGACTGGATCAGTAGTTTCGGAGCCGTTAGGGTACAAACCATGGAGAAAGGAAAGACACTTTATTCTCCATGGTACAAACAAACAAAAAATGGTTTCTCTTTAATATATTACTACCTAGTACCTATAGAAAGTGTTCTAATTTTAAATGATTTATTCTCGTCAGTTATTACAGTGCATGCTTGGCAGCCAATCATAATGCAGCACAGTTATTCATGTGGCCAGTGACATGCGGCGCTTTGGGACTTGTTTAGGATGCATTTAAACTAGTTAATGCTCATGCTGATCTGATTGGTAAGTTCGAAAAAAGAAGGAAAAAATTCTCTGCGTCTGTTTATGTTATAAGAATTTGATTTGAAAAAATCTTGTTCTTATGTTTAGTCTGAACGCACCTTTAGTTACACGAACAATTTAAATCGGATGTATTTTATTTAATTGGTCTCATACTTTCTTATTGGGGGTTGCATTTTTAAATGATAATTCAAAGAGATCGTGTTTGTTTATCCCTTTTAGTGATTTAGGTGTTTAGTATGGAGCACCCTGAGCCTTGGAAGGTTACTGGTACGTAAAGCAGTTCAACCGCGGGATACTGACGCGGGATACTTTAACAAACAAAATCTCCTTATTTTGTACTAGCAACTTTTTAGCACATTAACCACCGTATTGTGACCATATTTTGAAGAGTACTATTTAAATACAGACGTCTCACAAACAGCTCTAAGTTGTAATGTTTCTTTAACTTGAACTAAGTTTTGGTGCATATTCAATAAAAATCAACGCACCACAGATCCCATACTACCAATCTTAATTCCGAAAAGAATCACCAATTGACCAATACATAACAATAATACATAGAAGCCAATAACAAATTACCATAGGTATCGTAGACAAGTGTGTCGGTCGATACGAACCGGTCAATAGTTGATGAGGTCGACAGTTACTTGGATACGGCGGTACAATACGCGTATTGACCCGGCTATTACTGGAATGACGTTTTTATAGTGTACGATACGATGTCGGGTCGGTGTCGTGTCGGAGGAGGCACGTGGGTCTTAAAGTTGTATCAGTTTGAAGCCTTAACTCTAAGTGTGTCTGGCTATGGCACCGTAACTCTTAAACGGATGACAATCTGACAATGACAATCTTAATATATTTTTTACTTGATAGCTGATTCGTGTTTTTTTTTTACCAAATTACTGGTCCGCCTATGCAAAGATTCCTAAAGCCTGTCGGCGGTATACTGAAACGTCTATCACTTTACTGTTCAAAACTAATTCTGTTGACTTCAAACTTACGTGAATGAATGCGACGGAAAGATTTTTTTGAGACGTAGGTAAGTCTGAGTATTTCGGGGTATTTCTCGCAGAGTATAAAACAAATAAAAAGCTAATGATGATGATGATGATGATGTTATATGCACTAGCTAAAACTACTTAGTCTTCCATGACGCTCAAAGTCCTTGCTAATTATTTACCACGTCTGTACATTGAAAAGAACCATTATTACAATAAAACTCTCCAAATTGTGAATAATTTAAAATCCTGAAAACAATTCTGAAAAAAGAACACCATAAAATTATGTTTCGCGTGAAAAATACAAGAATAAAATAATTCCTTTTACAAAAAAAAAATAGTAGGTAAATGGATAACTGATTGAATTATATTTCAATGTTGATCCTCTCAGCTGATGAATTCTATGAAATTCAATTGAATAGGGATTGGCGTTCCATGCAATGTTGTTCTAAATATAAACTGATAAGTTACCAAAGCACGCACTTTTTAATACATACGATCACGACACGACTACGATCCGATAAGAACATTTTGCTGTCTATTTGTTTGTAACGATTTCATAACAAAACAACAAAACAAATTGAAAAGATGTTTGATTCGCATTTTAAAGCCTGACTAAAAATAGGGTACATTTTATTCGGATGCGGGAAAGAGATACCGGTCTCCGGGCACGTGGAACCGCGGCACGGAAAATAGCCAATATATTACAAGTCAGCGATGCTTGCATATAAAAAGCACATATTTTTCTTCTCATTACTTAAGAGCAGGAATAAAAAAATGTTTGTCAAAATCTCTATCTTCCAATATATTCCAAGTCAGCGTGGCTTGGACCTTGCATTTAAAAAAGCACATATTTTTCTTCTTATTATTAATATTTAAGAGCAGGAATAATAAGAATGTTTAACATAATCTCTATCTACTCAAGAAGGTTTCCTCCTGAAAACATTACCTATAGGCCTGTCTATACTTCAGCCTACATTAAAATTTTAAGCGGTTCTGAATTATGACAGGCATGCATGAGTTACACCGGCCTAGCATGTCGATGTCGGCTGCATTACAACCTCTTCAATAATTCACTCAGTAGACAGCCAAGCCTTGCTGGTCTAAAATAAGATGCTTTTTTCAGTTATTTATGTGTATAATCCAATTAAAAAAAAGAACTGGTATAGCCATGGGGGATAAAATATAGTAAATAAAAAAAAGCTGCAAATATTTTTAGGACAGAATATTTTTTTAAAAAAAAGCTGCAAATATTTTTAGGACAGCATATTTTTAGTCGGTTAATCAAAAACCCCCAAGCTTTTTTGTTAAATGATCATCAATTTTAAAAAAAGCTGATTTTTTATAATAAAGTTAAAAAAAATTATACCCAGAATGGTTTACAAAAGCATTACATATGTTTTGGCAAATCAAATGAAAAATATATTTGTTCAAAATATAAAGCGAAGTCATTAACCACTCTCTTAATTTTAACTCCAATTTAAAATCGCCTTTCCTGGAAATTCATCAACAAACAATATTTAATGGACTAGAAAATCACCAAAGGGATTCGCTAAAAGCCAACGTTTTTTATTTATAAAATGAGTACGTTTAAACGTTTCAAAGTAAAGAAATTACATTACATACACAATCAGTTTTGTTAGAGTGATTCCCCTTAAGTATACTGTCTCGATATTATTTATTCATGAACAATTTGCGATGCAATCAGGTCAGGTAGAAGGGTAGGCGCACTCAAATAGCGAAGCTAAATTACGCTTTTAAACACTGCTTTATTTTTAAAGAAATGGATCATTGTGTGTTATGTAGTTACGTGACGGCATTTAGAATAATTCCTACTCGAATTGCAATAGATAAGTAAGTATCTACCTACCACATCTTTTGTCATCCCCATAATGTCTACAATAAACGCTCAGAATAAGGTAGACGAGTCATAATGAGGAAAGGGTACTAAGGCCCTTTACAAAATTGATATGATTATGAAGAACTAGCCGTTTTTCCGCGGTTCATCCGTGTACTGAGGGAATTACTGCCCGTACCGCGATAAAATATAGACTATGTTTCGGAGCCTTTATGGTACAAACTAACAAAGAAATGTCTCTTTATTAAAGTAGTATACAGATGAATAGATATTTATAGCACTCGCATAGCTCATCTGCTACTGCTAGCGGTACCCAAATCTTTCACAATGTCGAAACACGATTTGACTTTGACAAAATACGATTATAAACTTCATGGTTCGTTTTAGCATTTTTATAAAGATGGGTAGGTTCGATTTGCATTCCGTGCGCTGAAAAAATTCGCCTCTTTTTTATTCAGTCCTAATCATGGAGAACAAAATAACTAGCAGAGATGTCAAAACACAAAACCTCTTAAGAAGGTAACGCACCAAAATGCGAGTGTTTGGGGCACGATGAACTTTACTAGCTCCGTTTCTCGTCCATTATTTTCAAAATGAAATCACCTAGCTATCAATCAAGACCAATCTTTGACAGTTTGGCATTGGATTTGTCTCGTTAGTTCTAGTAACTGATCATGCCTACCGCTCGCTGCTTGCCCTACAAGAAGGTGCCTGACCTACCTCCCCAATGGCATCTCCGCTATCTTTTCTTGCTCCATGGTCCCAATATTCGCGTACTGCTGAAAATCTGTTCAGAGGATTAGCTTCAGTATTGAAAACATGAATGTATTTTTTTTCTTTTTTGGTTGAATATTTAGTGGTATTTTCTGAGGATTGCGTGCAAAAGAATTTTACAGTTTTCGGGAATAGATATAAGGTTAAAGAATACAGATTTTTGTTATTAGAAAACCTTTCCATATAAATAATATTTTATCTATTGCTATGAACGTGGATCAAAAAAATTGGGATCAAAATGAACATAATTGATATTCAGGAAAAAAATCAATTATTATGAAAAAAAAAATGGCGTCCACAGCCGATTTCGGCCACGGCGGCTGTTCTTATTTAAGGAGATCAGCCAACTGCGCAGGACATATTATAGTGCACGAGCATTTGCGCAGACACAGCTGCACTCGCCCTATTCCTTGACTCTCATAACCCGATGGGACGGCAATCCGACACGACCGGAAAGAGATCAGGCGCAGGACCGACATTTACGTGCTCTTAAGAACTCTTGTGAAAATTTAAGAAAACCCACAAAGTGATTTCGGCCCGACGAGATTCCTGTAATCGAACCCGAGACCTCGAGAACAGCAGCCAAATTTGCGACCACTAGACCAACGAGGCAGTCAAAAAACCTTTTATAGCAATAGCATAAATAAAGCCAAGTTGTGGATCATGTTTTGTATCTGAAGTTAGAAAATAAAATACATAGCGAATATGCGACCAAAAAGGTTCAATCTTGAGTTCTGAAATCATATAAAACCTTTTTGGATCAAAACGCGTACTGGCCACAAACGATAAAACATCAAAAATCAGTAAAACACTTTGACTTTTTTCTTGTCATTATTTTTTTCTCAGTTGTGAGACAAATGGCCGAGCAATGTGACTAAAATTTTAGTTATTACATATTTTGTGTTGTGTGTTTTTTTTATATATTTTATGTAGTCTTTTTTTGATTTCGATTTTTATCTTTGATTTTGTACGAAATTTTTAGTGTTTGACACGTCGCGTTGTATTCTTATAGAATTTACCGTGACTCACGACCCTATCAAGCGGTCGAATTTGCCATCTTTACAACGTATTTTTGATTTAAGAGGTAAGCAGAATCACTTTCTAACTTTGTAGAATAGATGACTCCTCGAATCAGGTACCCTAAGTCCTGGTCCTGGATTAATGCTCAATCCTTCTCCATGTGAGAGGAGGCCTGTGCCCAGCAGTGGGACGATAAAAAAGGCTGCAACAGCAACAACAACAAGTCCTGGTGACAGCTCTTCAGAAATAGTCGCTAATCATGTTGACGTAACATATTATTACGGTGCCTCGGTGTTCTAGAAGTCACATAGCGCGGCAGCAGTCGCGCTCGCACGGGGTCTCGGGTTCGATTCCCTTGTCGGATCGAAATTGCTCTGTCGGGTTTTAAGAAACTTTCACAAAGCAGCTTTGCAAGCACTATTAAACTGTGATAGCACAAAATGCACTACAGGAAGTCTGACAGTTATTTCCGAGACAAACTATCATGAATGTCGAAAATTAGAGTTATTTTTGCAGAAAGACAATTTACTAGATAAACATAGCATTACAGTATTTTTCTATTAGGTATGTATCTGTTATGGACCGTTCCCTTCTTGTTAATATAGTTTACCAATATTTAGCAACAAATAAATCTAAATATACAAAGGTTGTGTCTTTGTGAGCTTCAAACCGATTACAGCCTACCCTTAGTATAAAATAACGAAATCAAAGGAATAATTAATGATCACTGATATTTTAGTAAGGAACTAAGTTCACTTATATTCTCAATTTTATGCTTTACATAATATGGGGTTGTATATAGGTAACTATAGTAGCAGAACGGTTGTCTCAACCTTTGTGTGATATACGGTCTTTTCGTTTGATCAACATTATATTTAAGAGAAAAAAATAAGTGTGTAGATATAAGTTTTGATTTACTTTGAAACCTATTATACATTAAGAATTATCTGGATCTTAGGCGGATGGTAGATGGTTTGAAGATGCAAAATTAGTTGGTATTCTAGTATTCGATTCTTCTTCTAGTCTACAAAATATTCTTAAAATAATTATATTTATGACACAACTGATTACCCTTTAATTTTTCATCAACTTGTAATATTTCTACTGTCTGAGTTGTAAAAATAATGTTTTTATATAAGAATGTCTGTGTGTCACACCATATAAGTCTCATTGGGGATTTTAATCGGCTTACCGCTTCGGCGTAGCAGCATTCACTCGAAAAAGCTTCCTACTTGAGTATTATTACTAACTCTCGTTTTAAAATATTTTAAAAGGTAAACCTATTAATGAGGTATTTTGGGAAAATAAGCTTTATTATAATAATTAGATATTTTATTGATTCAGATACCCCAAACAGGTTTCTTATTACACGTAATATTCTTATGATTAACCGGTTTTCTGCAGTTTCACCCGCGTCCTGTCAAAATTCTGCCCGTACCGGCATAATAGTCGGGAAGAGTGTAGCTTTTTAACAGTGAAATATTGTTTTATACACCCAAAAAAAACTCATTCTCCCTTTATAACATTACGTACAGATAACAAAACATAATTAAATAATAGTTTCCAAGCAAAATACATAATACGACGACGCTTTGAAATTCATAGTTTCAGTAATTAAAGTTTCAGTTACAGATCTAATTAAAACAAAATTAATATTACTAGTTATTAAAGGTACTTAAATAGTTAAGACAATAGGGGACTATTCTAGAAAGTCAGATTAGACTCTACAACACAATAACAGTTTTAAGCATGAATTTATAACTTTAAAATCTCTTTGTGATGATAATTGTAAAGATTATCTCTCATTATTTCGTTTAATTTATTGTCTCTACGCGTTCATTAAAATTGGAACTTTACTTTTAGAGGTAGCATTAATATTTAAAAGTTTATGTGCCTACAGTATTGAATTTCCATTATTTGTATAGCAGTACTTTACGTTCTTCTAACATGAATGACTCTGCAATACAATTTTGATGTAGCACACGTTATTTACAATAAATAATACGCGATTTATTTTGTACTTTATTAAAACAACAATACTTATCCAAATTATGAACCGCCTCCTTTTCAAGAAGTCGGTCAAAAGAAAGTATGCATAAATTAGTTTGAAATCAACACTATGATCTATTTCTAATAAATCTTTAAAACCAAAAATACATTAAAGTTTGCATTTGAACACTAAAATCCCGACACAAAAAGCGAACAAAAATTTTCCACATTTTTATATCCACTACGTAGAGTACACCTCCTACTAGCGACAGCTCGCGACAAATCAACAACGCACTTATCATTCTGTCGGCCCTCCAACGATAATTACTAGGATTGTTGCACAGACAGACGAAGGGGGAAACTTAGCAGACTTCATAGGTATCAGGCTTTTCTAAATAACATCAAAATGTCGAATAACTTTTTAACAAAAATTTGTCCAACACACGGTTAAACCAAAATCAAAAAATCACTCTTTACATGCCACGCATATTATTCCAGTCACTACAAACTTATTAAAATAAATATAATCTATAAAAACAAGTGCCCGTTTTTTGCAAAGGAGTGTATAAAAAGAAAAGGATTTGATTGTTTGTTTGAATCGAATAGGCTCCGGAACTACTGGACCAGTTTAAGTTATATCCATCAAACTAAAAAAGCGAAATAAAATTTTCCCACTACTTGCGACAGCTCGCGATGAATCAACAACGCACTTATCATTCTGTCAGTACTCCAACGATAATTACTAGGATTGTTGCACAGACAGACGGACGGGAAACTTGTGAGCGTCTGAGGGGATGGATAGACAAAATGATGCTTAAGTATTCGATGTAGGGGGTAGCGTGTTTTATGTTTTTTCTATGTTTTGGCTTTGTTTTCGAGGGGGTTTTTGATTTTTCTTTTTATTTTAGACTGGTTAGAAAGTATCTACAGCTTGTTTAACTTAATGTCGAATTTTATTGAAAATAAGCTAATTAAATGACCACTTTTTCACCTTAAATTACATTGGAAAGCACCAAAAATGGGTTTTCACTGCTACCTATTGTTATGCCAGTAAGATTTTGAGACCTATTTTAAAAGAAGAACACTTTTCAGTCCACAATAGAGTACAAATAACATTAGTTACAGCCTTTTATCTTCCCACTGCTGCGCACAAGCTTCCTCTCACACGGAGAAGGAAATTGACCAGTCGAATTAAACAGCTCCTTCTTGTCGTAATGCAAGTTTAAAACTAGCTCAACCTATACTTAAATTCATTCACAAAACTAGGTTTGTAGTACACAGTCTTTGAAAAGATGTACATCGTTTACAAACAGCAAAAGCTAAGCTGTGGACACACTGTCAATCAGACAATGATTTTCGACGTTACGTCGACGCCAATCAACATTATGTTGATGAAACTGGACGTTGACGATACGTAACCCGGCGTTCACTGTCCTGGACACTGACGCACGTTGATTACGATGTGGGTGACAGATGTGTGTCGTTTCGAGGAAGCTTTGGGTGACAAACGAAATGTTTGGTCAGAACTGTGCTAGTTAGGTCTTGAATCAGAATAGCTACCTGAAATTTTAATAAGTTGTAGTCTTTTGAGGTAGCTTTAATTATGTACATCAAAAGATGAAAAAGTACAGGACTTCTTATAAGCTTTTCTCAATAAGTTTTTTATATCTTTGATTGGTTGATATTTAAAGTACCTTAACAGGGTTTCTTTAATTTAATGATAAGAGCAGCTAAGGCTTCTTGCCTATTTCTTTTTATAAAACGAAACTTTTAGATGTGATCGCCTTTTGAATGCTTGTTTATTGTCTACATACGACCTTTACTTTAGTTTCAAATGTCAGGCTTTATAAGCTCAGATTTTACGCGTCAATAAATCCAAACTAAGCCATTATACCGGTTCATATCAAAACAATAACAAAACAAAGGCGTATAGGCACATAAACTGTCAGTCTATACCAAAACTTTCAATACATAAACACCTATTCTTGTTAACATAGCCATAATAAACAATAGGATATCTTACACCCATCAATGGACTACAAATCAGTATAGATAGTTCAACTCAGCTTTGCGCGCGGCCCTATGTGTGCGTCGGCTTGTAAATATACAACTTTCATTCGTGTGACAGTGACGTCGTCCAAGCATGACGTGTTCTTATCGCTTTCTGTTATGGGTACAGTCGTTTACGAAAATACTAGTTATTCACGGAGAAATTATAAGGGAGTCAGGTAAAGCGTTTTAAAACATGAAACAACATTCAAAGCTTTTTATTATTAACGATAGCATGTAAGAAATAAATAAGGTGAAATATCTAAGATGAATTAAATACTCCTTACATATTTTCTAGCTCGGGGTACGCGGACAATAAATAAAAGTGTGGACTAAGAATGTAAAAAGAGGTATAAATAAAATGTGTGGGGAATTTAAAAAAAAATATATTGCTTCGCATAATTTCGACCAAAATAAGACGGAAATAATGAAACTCATAAATGAACGTTTAAGTCAAATTGATGAAGGGATGTGGGGTAATACTTGTCGACATGTACAAAAGAAAAAAGAAGAATACTATAGACATTTTGACATGGAGTCAGAATTTATAATATTCACCTTGGAGAGTAGCGAATCCGAAAATTCATCATTTGATTTTTCAAGTAGCGATTCATAATCATTATAAATAAATAAAGATTAAATTACGTAATAACTGTTTTTCTTTAAACACCCGTATACAACCCCTAAATAACTGTATTGTACCCGACTGTACCTCTTGTCACGCACACAAAGTCACTGTATATGTACAAGGGTTACCCACACATAAGGCCGCGCGCACGACTGAGTTGAACTTACTATACAATCACAGTTTAAATATATTCCCTTGTAAACAGTTGTGAAGCTATGTACTAACGTTCGTAACAATGTCACTCACATGGCATGTGCTCGATATACGACTCTCAGTACTGACGGCACTGATAGCGCCGGTAAAAAGCTCATCGATGCACATATGTGTATGAGTAACATTTTTCACTTTTCATTTCACATCCTTAGCAGTTGTTACGGGTAGACAACAGCCAGAAAGTCTAATACCAGTCTAATACCAGTCTTATCAAGAGTTATCGGGTTACCTAACTGGGTAACTGGGTTGAGGAGGTGAGATGGGCAGTCGCTTCTTTTAAAACTGGTACGGCTGCATCTGATTAGACTGAAAGCCAAATACAATACAGTTGGGAAAAGGCTCGGGAAATGATGATGAGTGAATTTCTAACATACCTTCCAACTGCACATATTTAATCTGTGCTTCAATGAACAAAAAGGGACCCCAAATTGTGAACAATAACTGATCCCGTTGAACATTTCACAATGACGTACGTTGGGCGGCGGTGGTTTTAATTTCACGTCGGCAATTGTGCTCTAACGAGGCAGATGAACTAGAAGCGCTGACAGTCGCGAGCGCCAATTCTGGCAGTGTGATGGATTGGGTGATGAGCGGAGCGGTTGAGGTAGCGGGTTGGCAAAAATATTAAAGAGAAATTGTGCCTGTTTTTATTGTCTATGGTTTACGTCTCTCTTACATGCTTTCAATCGTCTAAAGACACCGGGGTCAGAAAGGAAGACTTTTAACATGGTGTCTAGTTCGTCACGCTATTTCCTTCTGGGGATTATTTTTCATTTTAGATCAATGAATTCTGTACTTATTATGACTTGCTGAAATAGCTATGACTTATTTGTTACTGTAACAAATAAGTCATAGCTATTTCAGCAGAAGTAAGCTCTAAAGATAATACCTAAGCTTTTGGTGCAGATGTTTTATATCTATGATTCTATAAGGGAAACAGAAATCTTTAGATCTTCAGACATCGGTTATTTTATTATGTAGCTTGCCATAGGAAATATTTTTATTCAGGGCTTACCAAAAAACACCAGTTCCGCGTCACTAAAAACGCACCCCAAAAAGAGTGAAATGTGCGGTTCGTAGCGTATCAGCCAAACTCAACTTTTCTCGTTAGCACGGGGGTGAAACCGCCTTAGTCTTGCGTTTTATTCATTATTTGATCTCCACTGAGCATCTGTCATCAGTTTTCGTTCTTGCTACAGTATGACGGCTGATGATAATTACAAATGCTTTAAGGGACATAGATAACAAAATGGCTACTGGAGGTCCCATAACGGAAAATCGTCTAAGAAAGAAGCGCGATAAACCATACTGTTTTCGTCTTTATCTTTGGACAAATGATTGGATTTTTTGTAATACCAAAAATCGTTGACAGATGTCTCAAAGAACCTCGTGTTTTCACTTGTGACTGATCGCTCTGGTCATGTTCATCGCACGAATTTGACCTAGAAGAAGGCGCGTGACCTACCTGCATTATGCCATCTCCATTCATCTTACCTTACTCTGTGTTCTAGGGACATGTATTTGACGCTGTGACAAGTGACATGGTGTTAAATTAAAATTTTGTCGCGTCATTATACGTGCGTTGGTTGTAATTAAATGTTTTGGGTGTATAATGTGTATATGCATCTTATGCCTAACGGGTTCTTGACAACAATTAAATTTTGAAGTGATAGATTGTAATTCTGCAACTCCGTGTGTTGTCTAGTAATTAACGAGTTTGCTGTAGTAAGTACCTTTGAAGGTAGAAAATCAGTATTGCTAGATTTTTCAATTGTTATATTTTCTTATGTTTCAGGTCTTATAAAGTCGGCAAGCTGGCGCACATAAGTGAGTATAATTTTGAAAAATGTTACATAGATCTGAGTAATGTTAATTTCAGATTTAATACACAGAAGAGTTCAGAAAAGATTTTAAATTTATCGGTTCTCTGGCTCAACTTTGATATTCCAATAATATAAACCTTAATTACACACACAAAGTAAACATCAACTTTAAGATATTTTAATTTCTCTCCCTTACAAAAGTTATTACAGTAAACACGTAACAAAAACATTTTCGAAAACATTACCATACACTTATAACCTTCGTGCCGATCGAATGCCTTCAGAGAAAGTTTTAATTCATTCGAATAAAAATTTCTAAGTCGAACCGAAAACTTTGTTTTGGGCCACGTCGCGAAGTAATTTATAAAACGTAATACCTACCCGAGATAATAAAGTCGAATAGTATTTTGCATAAAGTTGTGAAAAAGGGGAACCACCTGTGTATAAGTAGCTGTTATGGCCCGCCCGAGGAAATCAAACCCGTGCTTTTAAGTTTGGATCAGTGTAGCTCAAAGTTTTGTTTAGAATCTGCAGAATAAAAATAAAAAAATAGTAGGCTTAACTTTCTACTTACGGATGATGTATGTCAAACAAAATGGTATTTTGTGAAGTGTAAAATATGTTCCATATATGTAATTTTCCATGTCTTTTTAAGTGCTCACAATTCATAAAAAAAGTACTAAGGGCTGCACAATAAACTGAAAAATATTCAAGTATCTACCTACTGACACTTTAGTAAATAATTCACATGGTAATACCTACATTCCAAAAAAACAGTTTGAGCACCTCAGACTCTACGATACTGTTGCGAATGAAAAAAGTTGAAACGCACCCCCCACCAAGAAATTCTCGCGACATTCTATAAAAAAAACACGCGGATTCCGTTATTCTAAGCCTCTTATATTCTTAACGCGAACGTACCGCGGAAATGCCGAAATATACCAACCTTTTTTTACTGGCTCGACGAAATGTAATTTTGCCTCTAACTTTTCACTTAGGTAGCAAACTCAGCAGATGGGAATGTAAGTTCGGTTATTTTGAAAACTTTTTTGGAGTACATCCAAATATACCTTCGTGTATAACCAACCGAGATGAGTTTGAAAACCTCGTTGGGTATAACCAGGGTTGAAATCTTAACCCTCTTTTACAGCCAATTTCTTCATCAAAAGTAAAAGCCAAAGTAATGTCATAAAGTAAAAGTAACGGTAAAATTCGTTTTATCTATTAGTTTTGCCTTGAAGAAACGAATTTGACCGTTACTTTTACTTTATGACATTACTTTGGCTTTTACTTTTAATGAAGAAACTGGCTGTTAGTCTGTATGGTATATCATAATAATGCTTACTACCCCAGCTTTCTAGATATTTATGATGGGTTATGCAATATTGCTTTAAAATGTTAATATTTTTTTTAATAAAAGCCCGGCTAGCTGTTTATACGTTTTAATAAAGTTTCGTTTTAAAATATTGGCTTCATTGCGCTATGCGTTAAAGCGTGTGAGATTTAAAGTGAGAAAGACTTTACTTTTTATGCCTTTATCTAATGACTTGTTGTGTTGAGTTAAGTTTTTTTAAAAAGCCTTAAAAATTGCATACTGCATAGATTGCAGTTCAAAAAGCCAGCAAGAAAATTAAATAACTAAATGCTCAATATAGAATACTACTGAGGAAAAATCAATTAACTATTTCCCTTTGAATACACGGTCGAAACTTAGTTTAAATAATTACTTGAACGCTTGAAATGGTCAAAAAGAAACTATTAAACGATTCCCACGGAACTTGGGCGAACGTTTCAGACGTCGGTTTTCAGGAATTCATAATTAAATTTCAGTAGCAAGTGAAAATTTTGTGATTTCATTACTGGGGACGATGAATTCATTATTCAGTTCTTGGGTCGGTCAAATCTGAGATGGAAAGGGTAATACTAAAATAAACCTACATAGTAATCTAGGTGACAGCTCAAACTTTGTCATAGTAAATAAGCTAGTATTAAATATTGTAATTCAGCGTAATATCGTAGTACAGTCAACTTCAGGTCAGTGGTAACAGTTTTATAGGAAAATCGTACTTATTACTATTGAGTTAAGGTGCATGACAGTTACCACTGATGTGCGGTCTACCGTGCCTACATGCATGTAGAATTTACCTGACTTTAATAGTCTGGAATCACCAATCGGTCTTGAGCGAGCGTGGTAACCAAAGCTTCTTTGTACAATACTTAGAACAATACTTTTGATACATAAGCCCAATTTTGTTCACATCCCAAATAAAACTTTGGTCATATTAGGTACAATAGACAGCATACTCTACCATACACAAAAGTAGAAGAAGTATGTAAACAGCAATCAATAGCTGTGAAATGTTTGTGTTAGCACGCATACTTAAAAGTATTCTTGCTCGTATTATTTGTACTACATAAGAAACGCAAGAACTGACTATAACTTTTCGTAGGCCTTTAACGATTTAAATATCAGATTTCTTTCACGTAACATTTTAGCGATAATTTTTGATACTGTTGCTGGTCTTCAAGTAAGCATGATATCATTTCAACTGCCTTTATAAAAATTATAGATTTTATATAAGTTACTGAGGAAAAAATATTGCCGATCAAATAAAAATCACCTTGTAGATACAACCAGGGCAGTTTTAAAAGAATCTCTAATCCCCTGAGATCTTCCATTCTTTCCATAGTACAAAAAGTATCGAAATTATAGATTTCCAGGTATTTCCAATTACGTAAATAGTCTCTCATCATAAAAAGCTGAAGATTCATGATATGCGCTCAGTTTTTTCTCCACTTCAAGGAATTAACTGAACAAATTCACGCGTGCAGTCAACAAAAAAGTCGTAAAGTACAGCCACGTCTATAAATGCCAGATGAAATTCTGCACCTTTATTTATTTGCGGGAAACATTTGCCAGACTTTACCGGCTTTACCACGAGTGCTCGAGTATTATCCAACAAATTGTATTAAGCTCGATGTTTCGAGGTTTTATTTTATCGCCATTTTTTGGTAACTGGCTTAAGATTTTTTAGCCAACTAATTACTGTTTTTCTAATTTTATTTTTGAACTGCTACAAATAAATTAAAGTAAGTAACAAAATATTTGGTGTTCGCAACGAATGGTGGTGAAATAAAAACAGCGCAGACTAATTAGTTCAACAACAGCAAAAAACTAAAACTTATTTGTTATTTCACAAAAGTCTAATCAAAAGTACTGAAGCACGAAAGCCAAGCTTTAGATCATCATACCAAACAAAAAACGATCAGACAACACAAAGTCGATCCGTAGTTCTTAGTACGGCAAGCAGAGGTCGCAATAAAATTGCAACTTGCAATCGCAATCTCCAGGGATTGCCGAGAACAATCAATCCCAAGCTGGAACGTAATTTACTTTTGCCGCCTTGTAAATAAGAATCAAACATGGACGGAACATTTGAGCTTAGAGCCTTGGGGCACGAGCGAAATGAGCGACTCTGAAAAAGAACGCGAGTTATTTTGAATTTACAATCAAGTGTTGAAAGGATGTTTTTGTTTAATGATTTAGTTTGATATTCTATAAAGAAAAGTAACGTTATAATTGATATTTTAGCTCTTGTCAATAAGAATGAAACATGGACGGAATATTTGAGCTCAGAGCCCCGGGGCTCGAGCGAAATGAGCGACTCTGAAAAAGAACGCGCGTTATTTTGAATTTACAATCAAGTGTTGAAAGGATGTTTTTGTTCAATGTTTTAGTGTGATATTGTAAGAAGAAAAGTAATGTAATAATTGATAATTTTAGCTCTTGTAAATAAGAATCAAACATGGACGGAACATTTGAGCTTAGAGCCTTGGGGCTCGAGCGAAATGAGCGACTCTGAAAAAGAACGCGAGTTATTTTGAATTTACAATCAAGTGTTGAAAGGATGTTTTTGTTCAATGTTTTAGTGTAATATTGTAAGAAAAAAACTAATGTAATAATTTATAATTTTAGCTCTTGTAAATAAGAATCAAACATGGACGGAACATTTGAGCTTAGAGCCTGGGGGCGCGAGCGAAATGAGCGACTCTGAAAAAGAACGCGAGTTATTTTGAATTTACAATCAAGTGTTGAAAGGATGTTTTTGTTCAATGTTTTAGTGTGATATTGTAAGAAGAAAACTAATGTAATAATTTAGCTTTAGCTTATTTCTCAATCAAGTGTTGAAAGGATGTTTTTTTTTCAATGTTTTAGTTTGATTTTTTCATATTGGCCCGAAATCGTTCTATTTTTACAGTACACTTTTTTAATTTTATTCTATCTTATTTACAAAAACTACGCTCCACTACGTAGCCCTTTAAATTAACTTTTGTTTTGTTAAATTCTCAAAATAAATACAACATTTCCCTCCTTTTGCTTGTTACGCTTACAATCCGAATAAATAAAAATAAAAAGTAAAAACAGTTGAAGGAGAAAAAAATAACAAATAAAAATAAAATTGTAGTAGTGACGTATTTTTGCCGTGTTAAACAAAACATAGCATTGTTTCTCTCAAAGTTGACTCTGGGGTAAACATAGCGTGTTTGGGTCAAGTTTTCTTTTGCTAGGCTTGGGTGTCTTTTGTTGAACACTGCTTCACGTTTTCAAAAGTTTTGTCGTCCGTTTTAGAAAGTTTATTTCTGTACCTCCGAGGATTTGTCACGTTTTTTTCTGTTTTTTTAGATGGGGATACAATTTTGTAGTTATTTTTTCTGATTGTGATTTTTTTACATACAATTTTGCACTGTCATTGACGAGACCTTTCCATAATACTTGACTTATGACAAGTAAATTCAATGTTGTTTCACGAATTTTTAACCCCAGACTATATACACAGTAGAAGTCTTCGCGTTTATTTTTAATAGCAAAAATAAATTAACCCCGCTGCAGTACTCGACTGTACTATAAACAAGCGGCTGCTTCATTACTTACCTCGAAGCACGGAGTAACGAAAGATGAGCGGAGATGCCATAATGCAGGTAGGTCTGGCACCTTCTTCTAGCTCAAATTCGTACGGTAGGCATGACCGAAACGATCAATTTACTCGTAGTAAACTAACACACATAGAAAGACATTTGTCAACGATTTTTGGTATTACATAAAAATGTTAAGGTCCAAAGAAGGCGTATAGTTATCGGCACGAATCTTGAGCTCTGACCTACTTCTGCGCAGAAGTGATTTATTAGCATAGAACCAATCCCGAGTGACGACTATGACGCGATGCACTGCGGGCCAATCACCGCTTTAGCCCGCTCCCGCGCCTCACTTCATACCACAAAAGGGACCCATTAAATTACTTTTGCGCAAGTGAAGGTCAGAGCTCAAGATTCGTGCCGATAACTATATTAGGGCGAAAACTGTAACGTTCCTCGTCTCTCACCCGCATTTTGGCGCGCTACTTTCTTAGCCAATTTTACTGTACCACCGCTAGTTATTTTGTTCTCCATGCCTCGAAGCCTTAGGAAGTACAGTCGGGCGCAACGGGGTGAAGCCATACTGGGTAGAGCGCCGTAATGGCTAATAGTCGTTGCGGGTCGGTCAATGCTTTTGCAAAATTGTTTTTATACGTCGGTATTGCGGTGAGTTTTCGTTGCGTTTCTTCTACGTTGTGGATGTTGTTGAGATTGTAAGATGTAGGGGAAGTTGGATTTAGTTGCTGAAGGCAAAATTTTGCTCGCTCAATATCACAATCTATCTATATAAATAAAAATGAATTGTTGTTCGTTAAATTAAATTTAAAATGTTTTTAGAGGTCCAGGGAAGGTTTGAACGATACGAAGTTCGCGGGATCAGCTAAGTAGTATGAAATATAACACAATATAACTTATAAATATATTTGTATAATCGACTACAAAGCCTGCTTGATTTTGGGGAATGGATAAACAGCATTTTTAGCATCGTAATTCAACGATTAAAAATTGTTTTTTCGATCGACTTCCCAAAAAATCTTCTTTTCTCTTATTCGGTTATCAGAATTGAAAAAGCGGTAAATGCTGAACTTTAGTTACTGATGACTTTGTTTCCTTAATACAACATCAGCTATAGAGTACTTATATACCACTTTCCTATCCAATCACCAACACCCATCAATATAATGCCATCAAATACTCGGCTTAGCACTAAAGGTTCACTATTAATAGATCCCTCGCTATACGATAATAGTGAACGGCTATTGCTTCAGCCTGTCATTCCATTGCAACTTGGAATTCCTTAGTTATATAGGTACAGGTCAGTTGTAAGGGATGGGATACACGAGATGCAACGAAAAAAAAATATTATGATAATACTTCATAAATATTATGGTGCAGTCAGGTAAATTGAAGAACTTTCATTGTTTTTAATATAAGGCGAGTTCCTTTATTAATGTATAAATTGAATTTTAATTGAGGAATGCCCCTTAAATAAAATTAAATAAAGTCCTTTAATAACCTGCACAGTTACAATGCATTACAATTACTTTTACCTGTAAACTCGTGAATGCATGATTATTTGAGTCAGTACTTGTATAATGCTTCCACTGGTAGCTGGAAATTTAAAATCCGATACCAGTTAAAGCATGCACCTTAAATCCTTTTTACTATATTTGGAAAGCTTATTTATTCTTATTATTTCTTTTTGTGGTGAAATGCGTTTTTCACAATTCCACTTTCTATAAAAGCAAAAATTTATATTGACGTGAATATTTTATTGCGGTGTCTGAGAATCATCGGCGTGCAATTTTTTGTTAATACATATAAATAAATTGAACAAATATTACAGTTTTAATTTTATTCTATGTTGTATTCTGAATAATTTTCGAATCCGCCGCACGTGTATCCTAAGCCTAATATTTACGGCACCAAAGTACATTTGCAATAATCGTAATAATATTGTAGGTTACCTAGCTATAGATAGGTAGTTTATTTGTGTACTTACCGCTTATTGAGAACAGTCAATTGATAGACAAGCAATTGAATCACAATTCGAGCGAAGTTTGTTGACAAGATTATTAAATTATTAGGTTCTGGGATAGGAAATTGCTTTTAGAAGATTAGAATAGACATCCTGAGATATCTAGACACACGGCAGTGTGTTACCCAAGTTCGAGCAAAAAGAGCGACACACCGGCCGTGGGTTATATTACACGAACCATTTCGGGCCAAATTCGACCCCCCTGTAACTCAAAATCTATTTTATTTACGCATATCAAATTTCTAGTATCTGTTGAGACCCCCTCACTTATCTAAAATACAAAATTTCATTAATATACCTATTGTAGGTCTTGAGATATTGACGTCGGAAAATCGCTATTTTTACTATACACTCACTGACTGACTGACTGACTGACTCACTCATCAAAAACCTAGACCACTTTGAATGGTCGTATTGACTTGAAATTTGGCATGGAGGTAGGTCTTTATGTCAAGGTAAAGGGAAAAATCTGAAAATGGCCAAGTGTGAGTCGGTTTCAAAATAATGGAGGTGCTTTATACCTGGTGTAAATTTATACCCCTAAGGAACTAAAACGAACTAAATTTATCTATATTTATTTAATATATCTTCGAATGGTACAAAGGTTTGTATTTAGTCAAAGTAAAGTAAAAATCTGAAAACGGCCAAGTGTGAATCACTTTCGAAAATAACGAATGTGTAACTTTGGTCCACGAACATAATATATGATGACATGTCATGTCAGTCAGTTGGTAAATCTAGTCCATTTAGTTAATCTAGTTCATTTCTTTGTAAGAAACATAGTGCATATTAAAAAATCTAAAAGATAGTATAAATGAGACACTTCTTTAACTAACTTCATCATAAGAAAAAAATAAAATAAACAACCTTACAAAAATAAATGAAATCCCACCCAAAACAAAAATGTGAAAGACTGCCAAGTTCGATAATATGGGAATGCTTCGCCTATAAAAGAAGTGAGATCTGAATAAGTACCAAGTTCCATACACATACCTCAGTTAAAAATAGTTACTTTTTAATGATGTTACTTGGCAAGTTTTAATAGAAAATTAAATACTTGATTCATTGCGTTTAGTAGGTTTATAACAAGGTGTATGAAAACTTGCCAAGTAACATCATTAAAAGTAACTATTTTTAACTGAGGTATGTGTATGGAACTTGGTACTTATTCAGATCTCACTTCTTTTATAGGCGAAGCATTCCCATATTATCGAACTTGGCAGTCTTTCACATTTTTGTTTTGGGTGGGTTAAGTTTTACATACAGCTTTACTTTCATTATTATATTGGAAAATGGGGACTGTACTCAGACCGGGGCCTGAATTGAGACCAGTCAGGATGATTTTAACTATGAAATAATCAAATTTAATTTTCCCATTATATATTAAACAGCAATAAATAAATGAAATATAAGAATTTTATGCAAATGGACTCACTGGTTCGCTGTCAATTAAACAGTAATCATCGAACAACAAATTAACCCTTTGTATTTGCTTGTTTTATATTCATTTCGAATTTCCCTCCATCAAATAATGACAAAAGGGATATTGCATCGACGGAATTACACCTAATATCTCTGTACAAACAAATGGTGCACCCCAAAACTTAGACCAATTAACCAACTGGAGCCGCTATGAACATAAATCTTCATGCAAAAAATCTGACAAACTACGCGTTCTGGGGTGACGATGGAACCAATAGTGATTCCTGCAAGCTCATGACAAAATTCATGAACACGAGCGAGCATATTAAGCTGAAATAAAATATGTCTACATACGGTATGAGCACACTCGCGACTGTGGACATAGAGGCAGGAGACCATGGACGGGACGAGGAACTTTACTAACACCGTCCTTAGTCCTTAATACACTTTCCATGGAACCCACCCCCCCCCCTTATTTTCAAAATAAAATCGATTAATCGAGAACAATCTTAGACAGTTTGGTTTTGATTTGTCAAGGAACACGAACGCCTCGTTAGTTCTAGTACCTAATAGGTAACTGTTGTTGATTTATGTCTTTCTGCATAAGTACTCTGTACGGTTCAGCAACGGCGTTTCCAGTTGGTTCTCTTATCTAAAGCCAAAAATGATGTGGGGAAACTTTTTGGAGCGTTGGCCACCCCAAACGCGACGTCAAAGTGACGGCTCGTATGATTGATTGCGTCATTTTTTGTCTCACTCGAGCAGTTTATTGAAATTGATGGCTTTCTCACCAAGAGCACACCATAGACATTCGATCGGTAATCGTTCCAATTTTGAGTGCTATTGTTTTTTTTTAACATTTATTTTGTCCTTGGATTTGTGTTCAATATACCTCGGCTAGTTTTGACATAATTATACCTCTTGTTGTATTTAGAAATTCTTTGTTACCAATTTGAAGATTCTCGTGATAATCTCCTCCGTATTTCCTGTTTTCCTAGTGACTTCCAATCTACCTAGAGTAGACACAGCTAGGCAACTGCAATTTTCAATTACTGTAACAAAATTAATCGCAAATGCGTATCCATTCTGAGCACTAATGTATTATATTAATATGATGTAAGTACATATATTTAAATACGATACAAATTAATACATGACACGTATCTTCCATTAAAATGTAATAAAGAATCTGCAGGCTTCAGTCGGATGCCATTACATATTGGAGCCCAATTATTCAGAGTTCGGATCAATACGTACAATTATTTATTGACGACTGTTGCATCTTTGAACGTTAACAAGCAGGGAATATAATCATTGAGTGGGTATTATACGTGTAGTATCCATAAAAGTAGCAGCGTATGTAAATAATTTATATTTATTTGGAAGACCATAATGCTTTTCTTTCGTGAAACAAATCTTAATTCTATCACTTCATGAATGCATCAATCAATTAACATCAATTCATGAAACTAATAATGTTGTTTTCACAATTGCCTTTTGTTTAAGCGAACTCTAGTCTTACTAATCAAGTGATGGCTTTGAGATCCTGATCAAATTGGTTTAGTGGAAATCATTAGGTATATCATTATCATTTTATTCGTTAACATTTTAATCGTTCATAAAGATGTAGCCAAATTACAAACGAAAAAACCATAACTCAACAGCCATTTAATTTTCAACCACATCTTTTACAAATTCAACGGACAGCATCGCAATCGTAATATAAACAAAACTTTTTTATTTCTATAATAAAACGGACCTCCAGCTAAGACTAGCTAATTAGTCTGATAAATAAACACTAATTAAAACTGTAAATAAAATATCGCCTCTTGTTTATCTTGATACGCTGTTTGCAATGTAATTTTTACTTTGGAAATGGAAAAAGTGGATTTTTAAGGACAGTTTTAAAGATAAAAGTATAAAAGGTCTTATTGATGAAAATATTGCTATATCTATTAAGGGTTTGGCATATCAGGAAACCTATTTTTCATATCAATAAAAAAAATACTTTTAGGTCTGTAAACCACTGAATACTGGCAAAGCAAAATAAAGTTACTGGAAATATGTGTAAAGTTATTATTAATAAATATTAAATAAAAAACAAATCGATGTTTTTTTTTAATGAAATTCTGGACATAATAATAAATCTGTCTAAAATTGGAAAAGCCACCTCCTGACCTGCTGGTCAAACGGGCTCCACTGGTGTGTTTCAAAACCTGAAACAACAAAAAAACATTATTTGCAGAAAAGTTATTATACTGCTACCCTACTATTTTATATTACTTATAATGATGTATTTTTCATGAATCGCGAAAAAGACAAAACAACGTAACATGGGGTCACGCTAGATATTTGAAACGTAATTCACTTGATACTATTCAATTTGTCGGTATATTTTTGAATCAATTTGCCGGTTGGGTTGCCATGTTAGGTTCATAGAGTGACTTGTTCGTGCGTATAGGTTTTTAGGGTACCGTACTCGAAGGGTGATAAAGGGACCTTGTTATTAATCTTCTGTCGGTTTGCTTTTGTCTTTTGGCTGTGTTAGCTCATGAACAGATCCTGGAGAAGATTTTTTGAGAGATCATAAGTAACGTATTTAGTCTTTAGGCTTGTTAGCCCCTTTAATTAAGCTAAATATGCTAGTGTCTCTGAAGGTTGGCTTTGTAATACCGATACTTTAACCATAGAGCCATTGCTACTTCTAATTTTAAAACCTGTGTTCGTCATACCCAAATATTTTAGTACGTTGTGAGTTGGATTCTTACAGGAAGGGTTCCTTTTATTTCATGCTAACCGGTTTCACCCGCGTCCCGTGGGAGCTACTGCCCGCACCGGGATAAAATATAGCCTATGTTACTCGCAGATAATATAACTTTCTAATGGCGAAAGAATATTTAAAATCGGTCCAGTAGTTTTTGAGTTTATCCATTACAACCAAATAAACAAAGTTTTCCTCTTTATAATATTAGTATAGATCTAATACATGTACGGAACCTTTCGTATGCGAGAGCGAGTCTAAATTGACGCGTTTTTTTTATATATCAAGTTTAGGGGTCTGTGTTGCCTAAAGTCATTTAGATTTGGCCTTTTTAAGTTGAAGAGGGTAGTTTCGCTAATATTTTTGTGGCTTGAAGGGTATTTAATCGAGTGTGCGATCTGGTGCTGAGGGTTTCATAATCGATCGTTTGAAATATCTTTCTTGAAGGCCTTGTCTTGTTCTGAAGTCCTTATAATATTGTGGGTGGTACATGTTGCTCTACTACGGCACAGCCTAGACGTAGTCGAGATTAAATATTTGTCTAATGTTTACATAAATTCATTTTCGTATGATCATTGAAGATTTTTACATTATTCATTTGAAATTAAATATAAGTAACAATATTAAAAAAATCATTTAAATATAAAAAAAAAATAGATGGCCACCGATATCGGGCACAGGGTCCAAAGTATCGGCGGTTAGGGTCCCAGAGACAGAAACCTCCTCACAACACGCGCCGTATCAATGACTACTGCCTTATTTTTTATATTTTCAAATGTTTTTTTTTATTTAATATTTTAAAATGTAAGAAATATGTTTAGTAACCAATAAATGAACAAAATAAAAAAATCTTTAAATTTACTTCACGCCACACGTTTTTAATATTAAAGATTGGATTTCAATATCATCGTAAGTAAGATTATTTGCTGCAGATAGTAGTTTTCTAGCCAATACCATATTGACTATTGACAAGGCACCCTCGCCCAACCCTCACGTAGCATCAGAGGGTTGGTACAAATCAATACGCCTTTGGAAATTTTAAACGGCCGTTACCAAGGATTTTTGAAGGGTAGATGGCACAACATAATAGATAGGGTGTACGCGCCGGTATTAACCGGTTTCGAACTGGTTTGAACTGCTTTAAACTTGATTAGTGAAGACATTTTGATGTTACACTCGTTTGTATCGTCAAGATGGCGATAAGGTACCGGCTGTTTGCAAAGGGGTGAAAAGATTGAGTGTATGGCTTATCTTTTCGCTCTTTCGCTTTAGGGGTTTTTAATAAAATGATAAGCAGAATAAATGGTTTGTCAATGGTGTTTGAAAGTCATTGAAATGGGAAGGGGTGATTTTTCTTTTAAGGTTGTTATAGTAAGGGTAACAAGCAATGCAAAGCTTGCTTGCGTTTTGTGTACATGGATTTATACTTCCCAAAAATTGTCAATTACTCGATCATTAACACCCTGCATTAAAGTACATAAAATGAATTTAGTTTATTTTCTAAAAGGCAAGGTAATAATATTATAATTTAGTCTGCATATAAATAAAAGAAGTTGTAGGTATTAAGAAAATCCCATGAAATATAACAAGGGTTATTGAAATTCCTAATCAACAATAATTTTCCACAACCCGAGTAGTGAACAATTAATAAAGAGTAATGTATTATGGTGGACAAATTAATAATCATCCTTTGGAGGGTTTCACAATGCTATGGGTCAGATTCTTTCGCTATAAGTAGCGTTAGCATGTTCAACGAATCTCACACATTGTGTTTATTGGAACTTTTTTTCTATTTGAGAAAAATGATAATTTTCTACTCTCAATTGTCAACAGTAAATGCTTTTTTATGTTTTTCATAAGACGTTTTTTTTAATGTTTAGATTATTTTTAAATGTTTTTTTGATGTGCCATTAGATTGTCTACTTTTCATAACTTTTCATAAAATGCTCTATTTATTAGACATAATTAAGATTTAATAATATTCTTGATCCTAACAACTTAGACAGAGTATCCAATAAAAACAGTGGTCAAGTTTGCAACAGATAAAATTTCGGCGGCAGTCGTAAAAGAGACATAATTCATCGAAATCCGTCTTTACTGCTCGCTACGATGACATAATAAATTTCAAAAGTTCGATAATAATTCCTTGAAATTGCTTATATCAAAAGCCTCTGCGTCTTTTGAAATTTGCATTTTATTTTTTTTATGGCAGAACTGTTTTTATTGTGGGGCCATTCGAGCGTAACATATACTGGAATAATTTTAGTTTTAAGTCCAAAAATTTATTTATTTTATTTTCAAAAGTATACTAAAGAAAACAAATTATTTATACGTATAAATATAATTTAGTTATTTTAGAATCAATGTTAGTAAAAAAAAGTCAAACAGTAAGATTAAAATAATAAAAAATAAAGGACGTTAAAAAAATGACTTAATTTTATTTGCCAACTGTCCTCACAGTACGGAAACATGAATAGACCATC
Organism: Helicoverpa zea x Helicoverpa armigera; assembly: GCA_033682625.1. Lineage (NCBI taxonomy): Eukaryota > Metazoa > Arthropoda > Insecta > Lepidoptera > Noctuidae > Helicoverpa > Helicoverpa zea x Helicoverpa armigera. The sequence goes on along the minus strand of JAWIIS010000038.1, from coordinate 2,650,707 downwards.
CCTATAGAACTGAATTCTATACGTTCATACGATATTGGAATTCTATGACAAAGGATTGGTCAACCTTTTTAGGGATACCTATACCCTAATATCTATGACCGAGTATCCATAAAACTATTGTGTAACAAATGATAAGACCGGAGTAGATTTTTGTATGAGTAAAAAAATATTGATAGGCCGGATCATTTCTTTGCGAAATAAAAGGTTTTATTCATTAAGGCTAACCAAGGTTTTTTGGGTATTTCTACTGTCATATAATTGGGTCAGGAAACTTTCTATACCGGTCTCTTATAATGAGAAAAACTATTACTTATACTCTAGGAATTAGCCCATCCGAACCCGAGTTTCAAGAACCCTGATTGTGGATCTCATTTTTCTATAAGCCTGACCGACTTACAAGTGACTGAATAGTACCTATTTTCATAAGCAGAAAATAACTACCTACACAAAACAATTTCAATAAATCATAAAACAGAAACCCCAAAATATTCCCCCTATTAAATTTCCAAGATGTACGCAAATTCTCACCTCCAACACGATACGATAATACCTGTCAGCCGGTACGTCAAGTCATTTCACGTAACGTCACCAGGATTGCAGGGCTTACTCACGACACAACCAATTAGAAGATATTTATTAGGGCTTAGAGCTGCCCTCGAATACTAATTACGTCGAGCGATGGTTTTCAATTCGCGTGAATTATTGCCAATTTAACGGGCCAATCGAATTTTCGCTGTTGTTGTGTTCTAAAGTTTGTTTTAGAATTGTTTTGTTTGAGAGTGGTAGATTAATTAATTTTGATATTTTCTTTGTTTTGTTATAAATATAGAAGTGGTTTAAATGTCTATTAATATGACGAAGAAAATTCTGGTCCTTACATCTATTTACAAACTGTGTATTAACAATGAGTTATTTTATTATATTATTCTGCTAAAAGGTTGGGGACTGGGGAAAGGTATCCTAACTTCATAGTAATAGAAAGCATTTGAGTCCCAATTGTAAGTTTATAAACCTTTAGTATCTTATAACTTCCTCAGGTATCTATGCTTTGTTACTGTGTACTAATGCAAAAACATAACTGTATTTAAAAAAAAACCGGCCAAGTGCGAGTCGGACTCGTGCACGAAGGGTTCCGTAAATTACAGTTAAATCAACCTATCTCAAAAACTATAAGAGATACTTTGATCAAACCAAAAATCGTTGAAAGAGTTAATTAGCATGCATCACCTCTATTTTTTTTAGAATTTTATACCCCGTAGTTATAAAAATAGAGGGGGGGGGGACATACTTTTTACGACTTTGAAAGCTGATATCTCAAAAACCGTTCACTTTAAGAAAAATGTTTTTTAGAAAACTTTATATCATTTTAAAAGACCTTTCAATTGATACCCCACACGGGTATGTACATCGAAAAAAAAAAATTTCATCCCTCAGTTACATGTATGGGGGGCCCCACCCCCAATTCTTTTTTTTACTATTTAGTGTCATATTTTTGTAGCGGTTCATACAACACATATTCCCATCAAATTTCATCACTGTAGTACTTATAGTTTCCGAGTAAATCGGCTGTGACAGACGGACAGACGGACAGACGGACAGACGGACAGACGGACATGACGAAACTATAAGGGTTCCGTTTTTGCCATTTTGGCTACGAAAATAATATAATGGCTTTCTTGATAAATAATATAATTAACCAATGTTTTGATTACATTTTCTTTATAGGTACAAACCAACATATTAAATCTCTACTTGACACACGTAATACACGCATGATATTATACGTGTAACAGATTCTTCGTAAAGATCCAATGCAATCCATAGGCTTTAGGTATATGGAAACGCTTACAAATTGTTTTCCCCATATTCACAATATGAATTATGTTTGTTTCAGACGAAATGTACTTGATGCCAGGAACCCAATTAGGTATTCATTATTGTTTATTTTGTATGTTTTTCTTGTGTAGTTATAGAGCTTTTATGGTTAAAGTGGTTTAGTTAATATTTCGGAAAATATGTAATGTCTCATGTAGAGAATTTTATATGTAAATGAATTAGTAGTTCATTAGTTATAAGTAGTGTTTATTTGATTGGCTTTGTAACTTTAGAATAACAAGGTAAAGTTGAATGTACTTTGGATGATAACTGATAGAGTAGTAAAAGTTATTTGTGAAACAACTTTTGTCATTGAGACTAGAAAAAATCATAGTGTGAATAGAAAAGATTTGCCTTTTTATAGAATTTATTATTATTTTTGTACTGGTACTTAATCTACCTACTAAATTAATGTGACTGGAAATATTCTAGTTTTTGAAAATATGATTGTCGCCATAAACATTTTATGCTCCAACCTTTCAAGCTTCATAAACACGACCATCAAATATTCAGCCATTTTATGAAACCAAATACTAAGAAAATGATTTGGTTCAAAATTTTATGATGTCAATATGAAATCTACTAGCATAAAGTCGAAAGCTGATTCAAAATTGAGTAAAATCATTTTCTTGCTCTCTGTACTTTTGGGTAAAGGTTGCTTAAAGATTTTTTATCGTTTGTATCCAATGTTATGTGATGCAAGGGAGTGTTTCTCAGTACCTATTCACTTATAATTGGGATTATAATATATGATTTACGAAGCTTATTTTGCTCATTGTAATAGGTTATCTTAATACCAATAATAAAAAAATGCGTTCAACCTCTAAAGACTTCATCATCAACATATTAGCCAATTGCCATTAACTGCTCAACGTAGGCCTCCCCCAAGGTACTCCTAAGACTTATTGACATAATATTATTTTAATCGAACCCATTTCAATGCACAGCCTTACATAATTTTCTACCAATAAAAAACTGTCTTTTACCACCACCAACTCCAGAATTACCAAATAAATTACAAAAGAAATGACGTACCATCTTAGGCGAGCAGTATATTCCACAGTCAGGTCACGACGCTCCACAGCAATGATTACAGTTCCCGTCGTCTTTATGCTAATGTAACTGTTGGAAATTCACTTTTGCGTTGATTTTTTCTTAGCAGTCGGTCTGTTTTGAGGGTGTGAATTGCTTGGTGGAAATATGGATTAAGCTGATGATTTCACGGTTTTGTATTTGAAAAGTTTTTTAAAATTTGTGATAGATAGATTGATAGATCTATAAGATTGATATTCTTTATTAGGTACACCAATTTTACATTTTTGATCATAAACTAGGTAGTTAAAGTAGGTGACATAATGGGCGGTCTTATCGTGTGATCTTCATCCCCAGCAGCAGTCCCCAGCAGTAAGAATACGAAAAGCCTGATGATGATGACTTTTTCTTCCTATTGAGTGAGGTATAGGTTTAATTACCCAATGAGGACCTAGTGTCAACGTTTTGAATATTCTGACACTAGGGTCACTGACGGTCTTCAACTTGAAATTGTAAAAACACTGTTTTACACAAAAAATGAGTTTTTTTTTTAAATTATAGTCTCCCTTTTACGTGTATTTCTACTTCTTGACACCTAAAATATTTTTTTTACAACAAAGTTTAGTCGCCACCGCTTTTTCGAAGGTTCGTGATTGTGGTGGCAGAATTTAAAAATTTGGGGGACACAGTGGGGTGTGTATTGAATACAGATAGGGAACTTACACTTTCTTTTCGACATTTGAGGGTATAAACGTTCAATGTTCAGTTTGGGGTAGTAAACTGGAAAAAAGGAAGTTTAATCTTGTTTATGAGCGAACAATGCGATCTAATTTAATTTTTAGTTCTGCAACGTTTTTCAATCTGAAGTTTTTGTTTTGTTTGCATGAATCAATCTGTGCTGCAATTTATGAATATGGATTTGTAGTCATATTTATACCAGCTATAGCCTGCGGTTTTACCCGTGTCCTAATTCCCGCAGCTGGATAAAATATAATTATGACATAAATAACAAGGCTTCCTATTGGTAGAAATTTTAACTTCGGTTCCGTATACCAACCTCTGGAAGGTTATTTAGCCCTAGTCACAGGTTCAAGCAAGAAAAAAAAATCTTTCTGATACTTTTTTCAAACTTTCCAAATTTGCTGCAAAGATGTATAAACCGACAATTATTAGCTAGCTCCTCTTAATAAATGTAGCAGAAGCGAGATACCGACAAGTTCTCCCCCGAAACACGAATGATTGACACTTCTGTCAGACACATTATTCCGCTCATCAAGTCGAGATGTATTTACCTGTCGTTATTTTCCGAGACTTTGCTGCATTGTATGTGGGGTTTTCCTTCTTCTTTTTGTGGTAAAAAATATTTGTATGAAAAAAAAGTCTTAGCTTCTGGAAATGTTCCTAATGTCAATGAATTAATGCTAGACGTAATCATTTTTTTCTTATCTCGTGACCTGGATGGCTAACTACTTAACAAGTCCTAGAGTAAGTTTCCCATTGCCTAACAGCCTTCGACGTAAAATTCTAGCTACTATAGTTACTACTGACAGACGTCGCTTTCAGGCCCCCCTTTGGGAAAAAAAAAACTCTGGGTTAGGATATACTTACAAATAGAATCAGGTAATCCACTTCTACTACCAAAAACACTATTCTTAATCTCAATCATACAACATCACAGCTAAATCTCATCATACACTAACATCAACTTATTCTCGAAAAATCCACCAAAATTCTACCTAAGCACCTTAAATAACATAGAGGCTGTACGTAAAATAATGCAGTCGACATAAAAAGATTAACAGCTCTCCCGTATTGTGTTCTAGACAGGGGATCAAGAAATATAGCTGGGATGGAAACCCTTAGGTATAGTGCGGAACAAACCTAGCGTTAGGTAGACATATTTTTGCACTTGAATTCTTTGTGGAATTTCGGTGGTTTTGGTTTGGTCGAGGGATGTTTTAAATAATAGTCCTTAATGTCTAACCAATAGGAGGTCTACATCATTACCTAAATGTGTAATATTTGTGTTTTCATATGTCTTATTTTTTCATCAGTGATCGTAATTTATTGAAAACTAATATAAACATAAACATAATGTTTTTTCTTGTGCGGATGCCACACAATAACAACCACTTTCTTATAGCCGAAAAACTGCCGCACCGTTTACATATTATTATTCCCTATCCAAAACACGCTCATCTTTCACCTTTATTACGATTTATGAATCTATTCCGACACCCCAATAAAAATCATTTTCTCGTAATCTCGGCCCGCCTTCGCTCCCAAACAAATAATCTTCATATGTCCTAATGTCACTATAATACGTTGTAGGGGAACCCATTTGGTCCCATAATAAACATGCTTTAGGCCGCGAACAGACGAGAGTGATGCAAATGGCTTTGTTTTCGTGAATACTCGATAGGTTTGCAAAAATATAGCGCTGTCAATTGGGTGGTGGTGTATTTAAAGATTCAGTCGATTCGTTTGCCGTTGGTGTCTTAATTTAGGCTAACATTTAAAATGAGAAAGGAGAAAATTGATGTCGACACATGTCTATATCATAACAAGAAATGATATCATGAAGCTCCCTTATGAAATATAGTGCAAAGTGAGTCGTACTTTCAAATGATATACCTATTGGTCTTCAGAAAATCTAACCAAATAATTCTAAAATCTTATTTTTCATTACAACAAGCATCAGTTCTTCCCTACCCTATTTATTTTGCATCACCGCTGTCATTGTCTAAAATGTTCGCCACGATGGAGCCTACAAATTATTTTGTTCCCAAATTATCCCCTAAATTGTCAATTGGCAATTTTTCGAGTTGACGCGAACGTCGTTACAAAAGTTATCCGTGCCACGCTGCTTTGCAATTTATAAAAGGGGCACATTTCACTTGAAAGGAAATTTCTTTGGAAAGCGGTGTGAAAAAATACAATTTTACCAAGAAAATGTACGAGTATTTGGAAAGTTTTCCATGCCACGGATATAAGGCTGCCGAAATTTTACCAGTACGAAAAGTACGTAGATATATAAGTCGAGTTTGAAAGTCATTTTTGTTAAGAAATAAATGACAATGTATGATGAGAAAATGGCCGATTTATTTGTCAATACAATACAATATAAATGTAATTGATTACTCGTCTTTTTGTAATGTCGAATGAAAAAGCGTTACGACATCACTCCAAATATAATAAATTGATTGAAATGGCTGACTTACGTTTCGATAATAAAAATAAAAGCCTTTGTTAAATGTGAAATAGAATGTGTGCGTGTATAGAAATGGCTTTTGTAATATTTGATTACTTGACCGTTTTGGTCGATAAGATTTTTGACGAATAAGTGACTTTTATAAGTAGCATTTAACGTATATAATAAAGAACATTAGTTGTTAGACTCTAGCAGCCAGCGATTTCATCGGGAGTGAACTACTTACCTCACATAGAAACAAAAAACTTATATGGTTGTGTCAGTTTCCATCAAAACCCAAGTAGCAGCTTTTATTGCGTGAAATAGTCTCTACATATCCATGTACATACCTACATCCCTAAATTGTCCAAGATAATGTTATCCAAGAAAACTAAATAAAACTTTAATTTACTAACTCAACCAAACAAATCGTATCTAATCATCTATTCAAAAAACAAATATTTAACAGAATTTCTCCAAACACAAACAAATTAAATAAAGTTTTTCGCAAATAATGTTACATAGTTTATAATCAATTTATTCAGTAAACAAATTAAATCTACAATAGATGATTAAATAAACAAATGAGATCTATAAAACTACTAGAACGATAATGAGTTTTCGACTGTAAACGATTTTGCATAGCTCCTGAATATTGTCCATTAACGGGCTCAGTCGGTACCTAAATGGATTAGGAGCTAATATTTTATATTTAAACAAGAAACTAGCAGTAAACTAAAATTCGCTGTGTACTAGTGGGTAAAGAACCAACCTATAAAGTATGAGTGTAAGTTCGATTTCAGGTCAGACAAGTACCAATGCAAATTTTCTATAGGTATGTGTATTACATGTGCTTTCTAGGTGTATCTTGAACACCAATGACTGTGTTTCGGATAACACTTGAACATGTTTGGCAGTCGTTACGGGTAGTCAGGAGCCAGTAACTCTGACAACCCGTCTTACCAGGGGATATTGTGCGGCCCGGGTAACTGGGTTGAGGAGGTCAGATAGGCAGTTGTTTCTTGCATAGAAAGAGGTAGTCGATTGCATCCAGTTAGACTGGAAGCTGACTCCAAAATAGTTGGGAAAAACCTAGGCAGATGATGATTTTATACTAAAACAAGAAACTAAGACAAATAGGCTAAAAGATTTATTAAAGAAGCCTGTTCTCTTGAACGCTTAAGTAATAACTTCATGTCAGAATGAAGAGAAAATAAATTTCGCGAACGTCATTATTCATCGACAGTGTATATTATGGATGAAATTGATGGGGCCATTAAGTTGAAATTTAAGGGAACGTTTGAATAATTTGCCTGGAAATGCTTAGAATCTTTTGTGTGAGTGACAAATAAATTATTGTTTATTTATAATATTTAATAGCATTTATGATTGTTTCAAAAGTTGATCATTGATTGAATTTAAGATGTCGTGTTTTTTTAAGGCCTAAATTTTACTGAAATCAGTACCTTTAGGTACATACCCAAATAAGCTTGAATCTAGGTTTAATCTAAAGTACGTATATAATAGTTATTATCTGGTAATAATAGCTTAATCTTCAATAGAATTAAGTGCCTTGAAATTGAAGAAAATCCTAGGCTTAATCTCTGAGTCTCGACGGAAAAAATCTTTTTATTACCTGAAATGTTATTAGGGTCAATGTCGAATTATCTAGGTCTCACAGGGTATGATAGATTATCTCATTTTTATGTAAGCGTACCGTAACGGATTATTGTATGAAAAATATATTGAAATGGTTATGAATTTATGAAATTTTAACGAAGTAAGGAGGTATGAGCGGAGTTGCCTTAATGCAGGTAGGTCAGGAACCTTCTACTAGGTCGAATTCGTACATGCAGTGGGCATGACTAAATAAGGTAACTAACAAGGCGGTCGGGTTCTTTGAGACATCTGTCAAAATAGTCGGATTCATAGAAGGCGCAGGAGGGCGAGAACAGTAACGTTCCTCGTCCCCGCTCACCCGCATTTTGGCGCGCTACTTTCTTAAGCGTTTTACCGTTATGCCGCCTCCGCTAGTCATTTTGTTCTCTATGGCTGAAGCCCATTTAGCTACAAAAGTATGTTGCGAGTACCTCCTTCCCTAAGGACTGAATTAGAAGTAACTGTCGCCAGAAATTGGGGATTGTCATAAAATGGGCAGGTCGGTGGTCTGTGGTTTTCTATTTGAGTTAGATTTTTATTTGTTTGTGATTTTTTGGTGAATTGGTTGATGCTAGATTTTTTGTATGTATGTTGATTAGTGGGGAAGATAAGTCTTCACTAGACGTAATATTTAAAATATAAAAGTAGGTGACTCTGTCAGTTCGGCTTTGAAGTTATAACCAGTGAACCGATTTAAATGCAATTTGTTACACAGGTAGTCTAAAGCCTGAGAAAAACAACATAGGTAACGTTTTATCTGGCTGCAGGAAAAAGTATCTCCAGGAAGCTGGCGAATCTATGGGGAACAGCTTGAAGTAAATGTTTACCTATGTGTTGTATAATATTGATAAACATAATTTTGGAGCACTAAATTCTATCAATACCCCCAATCTCTTTACTGAAAGTATTGATAAAGGACAATGGGCACTTTGTATGGGATTTGGTACCCGCTCCAACAGTAACGCATGATATATAATTAGAAAGGTATTTACGTGAAGAATAATAAAAACTATGGGGCTTGCCTCAATTAGCTGTCCGAACCGAGTAATGATAAAAATTGAATCGACACAGAAACAAGTATGTCATCCATATATGCAAATTCATTAAGATGCTTATGTCGTCAGTGTAATAATTTTAAACTCATTTAGTAGACATCTTACATTGTTTGAGATACACTCTATTATAATCTATAGGTTGTAATAGTCTATGGAGTCATACTACGTAAACACAATCATCATCTGATTTGACAAAAGTTCAAATTATTTTTATTCATCTTTTTTTAGGAAGAAATTCATCATTATCTCAGCACCTCTTGAGGAGCAAGATTAAGTCGTAAAATGTACTATATTAACATCTCTCTGACTTTTCAACCTTAATTGATTGTTAATACTGAAAGACTTTCATCAAATACATAAGCTAGTTTTGCGAGAACTGCAAAGGTTTGCGCAGTCTTTTTTTAAAGCAGTCGGCAGGCAAACATTTTAAGAAGGCCAAATTCCTGTTTTTTTTGTTACTTTATCAGTTTTTATTCAATACAGTTAGATTTAAGAACTAAATCTACGTTGATGACTTATGAACATTACACATACTATTAGTCGATGTTACGCGAAACGGACAAGGATTTGGGACTAGTCGTCATAGTAAACATTTTTTGCCTTGCCAAGACCTACGCAATGGTACTAAAATCAACACTGTTGGACGGGGTACCAAAACGCCCATCGTCCTTTTAATAAGCCCAAAACAGAAAAGTATTAAATTATTACCCAATTTCTCAACAATATACAACAATAGGTACCTATTTATCCACGTGCCACAGTTTATATGACAGCCAGAACCAACAACTTAACATGTTTCTCCGAAGCACAGAGGGCGCCACTTACCAACTTATAATAACAAAATACCTGTATACTTACTTAGAAGAAACTTTTCCACTAACTTGGTTATTGGCTTAACTTTGTTTACATAAAGTGTAAGTTAAGCTGGCTTTAACAACAACAAGAAAAATCTTTGTCGTTCCTTATTTGTAAAAGTTTTGTAAACAACTAATTATATTGGGACTTTTTTGGCGTTGAGTTTACCTGCTTTTTTATGGATCTTAAGCCTGTGTAACTGGATTTATCTAAGCTTATCCTAACTTGCTGTTTTAATGGATACTTAAATCAATTTCGTGAAAATTCGAAAAAGTAGCACAGGCCCTTAGTTATAATGTGAAAATCCTAATTATTACCTATAGTCCTTACCAGGAATAGGTACTACTAATAATCCAATGCAACAAAGTTAGTTTGAGAAAAATGGTTCTTACCACATTCAAAATTAAATAAAAACTCGTCATGTAATCTGACCTTTACTATTGCCAAGTCCAATCGAAACAAAATGACGAAACACCATTACCTTAAAAAAACCCTCAAACATTAACAAAAGACGCTCTGATATTTTTGCCTGTACCCATCACTTTCACTCTTGTGATCCCACGAGACATTTATCAAAAGCATTTCGCGCCTGCCAGAAATTTCTTAAACACTTCACAATATAACGAAACAGAGTCAAAACGGTCGCTTGTCAACGGGACCATTACTCATAGAAATAAGCAATCATCTGGAGCACCCCTTTTTAATTATGCAAAATCTGTGCCATTCATTAACCCCCCCCGTTTCTTCCCCACCCCCTCCATTATCTCTGAGGAATGGACAAAATTATTTACTGGGAAATTATGAAAAATATCTAAGATGGATTGCGCAATCTGTTTCAATTTTTGAAGAGTGGTGGCGGTTTGGCATTTGTTGCGGTCGTGTTGCGGATTTTTGGCCAGGTGACGGTTGGGGAAGAATCTTTGACGATGTTTAGGAAGTTTTTTTTTTAAGGAAAATTATATTATGTAAGCTTCGATTGTATTATACCTACCCATCTGTAATATTTACGATAGTATTCCACAAAGGGCTTTATCAAATACTATTTACTTTATCATATACTTGAATGTCGCTAATTATAAAACAATAGAAAATCAATTATATCTGGCGTATATCTGCGCTCCGACGTACAACGGGTTAACCTTCACTACATAAACATAATTTATTAGCTGAACCTAATATAATAACTCCCACTACTTTGGATCATTATGGCTATTGCCTAAGAATGTCTAAAATGAGGTATTTTCCCCAAGTGACTAACAAATCTTCGTGAAAACCAGCTATATTAAATATCTCCAACGATAACGTTGCTGGGTAAAATATACCAGCACAGGAATGATACCACTTATTTCTATTTATTCACGGAAAAATATAGTCCTACTGTCGAAGTTTTTTTGACCTTCAGTATGTTAAAAAAAATTACGTGAATAAGAAATTCAGAATCACTTATCGCAGTGTCACGAACTTATGTAATTAAGTAAACCAAGCAAGGTAATCATATACAGAAGGTACATACATAGGTAGGTATAGTGCACAATATAAGCCAAAATCATCTTTAATTTTTCAGATGTCCTTGGCCATATGTCAACCCTAAGTCCTGATGTACAACTTGGTTCATCCAACCTCAGCCATCAATCCTGAGTAGAAAGCTGAAAGAAATAAAAATCTGTCAATCACAAAAAATCTAATACAAATATAAAATAAGCCTCTAAAAGATCACAAAATTAACTTCACAGCCAACAAAATAGTCTATCACGACCCGATTATCAATTCAACCCGTTATCTAGTGGGATGTCAATATTCATTTAGCGGTTCGGCCACAGTGTGCGCGTGATTTGTACCTCCCCCCGCCCCGCCGAAGGGAGGGGCACGTGGTTCGAATACGGAATCGCGACGAAATTCGACGAGGGCCACCAATTGATGTCGAAAATCGTTTGCGATATTAATAATTCGCCATCCGTCTCCGTAGATTTTGCTTTGATTTATATGGTGATGGGTGTGCGTTTGTTTTGTTGTCGATGGAGAAATGGCCTGTCCAGGAAGACAGTGTTTTTTTCCTGTATTTTATTTTTAAATAATAATTAATGTATTATTATAAGTTTCAGTATTTAGCATTTTAATATTGCTTAAATTAAACCATTGTATCGACGGTTTTATTATCTCGGTATCATATTATGTGTATAGACATATTACATATTCAATTCGTAACTATTACAGAACAAAATATAGAAATACATGAAAAATATTTTTTTTAAAGAAGTTTTAGGTTAATCTAACCTTCCAGCTTATTCTAAGAATCCAATACAAATGTCTAACAAGTTCTTTATATTTTCAGATTTTTCTCAGTACATGGGCGACATGGATATACAAGACTACAAGGCAATGGCCGGTGGAACTGACAGGTAAGTTGCTTTAAATTATTATTAGTTAAGGTATTCTATTTAGTAAATAATATTTATATTAATTCAATTCGAGGGTTGTTAACACTATACTATATGCAAATGTTGCCATTTAGCAACATTATAAGACTTCTAACCCGATGATTATATTTCTTTTAGAACTAAGCAAATACAATTTTTTTCTTTTGATTAAGTTTCAAGTTACTTTTACAAAAACATAATCTTAAATAGAAAACTTAACTTTCTTATAAATAATTTTGCACCCTTTCAAAGGTGTTCAAATAAGCCTATTAAAATGCAACACTTGTCAAAAATCAAATTTATTCTTGAACCTTATTTCCATATTAGACTCAATTCAATTTTATTTTCACAGCATCCATTAATCCCAAAAAAATATTCATCAGCCTCTCTTACACCAATAGAAAAATGATGCACTTTAATAAAATATTTTACAGACGCAAAAAAAAATATATAGGTAACAAAGAACCTGTCGACAATAACACTTCAATCAAAATGAGAGGTTGTGAAAAAAAAATATTAAAAAAAGAGCTCTTTGACATATGCTTGCCAGGTCTCAAGGACCCTCCAATCTGTTTCTATTCATTCACGGGAGTCATCTATCTTGTATCTCCTTTTTTCTTTTTTTGTGTATCCCTAGCCGGGCGTTCGTCAAAGTGCAATATCATCAAATCACTGGGAAAGAAGTTTTCATGATTTTGAAGGGTGTGCCGTGCGGGGGGATGAAATATTACAACGAGAAAGGTTCGTTTCGGAAAGGACGAGTTGGTCATGCTTGTGATGTAGATATAGATAAGCGTAGTGAGAGGTATGGATAGCTTCTATTTTACCATAATTATGTAAAAAAGACGTTTCAAAGTTCCGAATTGAACCTCAACTTTTTTGGGAAGGCGGGTTAAACAGTGCAAAAAGCTTTAGCATTTCATATTTTCTTTATTAGCATTCCAGATATTACACAGATGGTATATTTTACACGATGGACAAAGTATGTGACAGGTAGGGCACAGCATGATGTAAAGTTATATCGTAGCTAATTTCTTGAATTGTTTTATTGTACACAATGAAAGTATTCATTATATAAATTATCACACAGCACATGAATGAGGACCAAGTATGTATGAGAAAACAAAAATAGGGCATTTTAACTACACTGTGCTACGATATCTCATGTTTAAAAAGAAAAAAAGCAAAGAAAGAAAAATAAAATCCAAAACTTTCCAAAAAAGATTATTTACATGCAATAGTGCATCTTACAACTAAATATTATAGCTTCCACTACAGCACATACATATCGCTTTTAGTGGCGTCTTGTGTCGAGTCACTCAGGGCGTATTTCATGCTACGTCGACTCACGAAATGATATTGTCGGGAATATGATTCGTGTAACAAATGTATTATGTGCTTCGACCTTTGAGGAGCCGGTTCGGTTCCCGTTTGATGCAACCTGTTTATTTATTCAGTGGGTACTGTAAACTGGTTTTGTTTGTTGAGTTGTTGAGTGAATTTTCGGTTTGGGATGTGGAATAGTTTGATTTTTGAATATTAGGCAAATATTTGGATGATAAAAGTTCATCATAAACTTTCATTTCTGGGTATTTGATACAAAAGCTACTCTTACTTATGTAGGAGAATAATAGTTGTCTTTATTAAATATGCTTCATGTAATCTGAAAATATTTGCGATTCTTGCACTCAAAATGGATTCAGTAGATTTAGATACTCAGGGCCTTACTACAAAAACTTTAAACCCTGTTTTACACTTGTCTAATAAAATTTTGGCTGCAAAATGAACCATATGTCAACGTCATAATTTGACATTTCTTTAGACAAGGCATAAACTGACGTTTAAAAGTTTTTGTGGTAAGACGGTTAATCTTTCAATTTAGCCTTAAAGTTTCTCAAAAGGTAACAACATTTTAAAGCCATAAACAAAGTACATTATTAAGGTACTTCAAGCATCTATGACATCGTAATGCAACTGACAGTCGTAACACTCTTATCAAAACATAAACACGATCCCACATAATGTGTTACTTATAGAAATACTGAAGCCATTCCGAAACGTTATAAAAGTTTTAGTGAACGTAGCTACTCGTAGCCGCGTAGCTGACGGCCGCCATTAGGGCTACGCCGTAGCACGTAGTTGTAGCCTTCTCTAAACATAAAGTAGACAGACACTGAGTGAAGATTTTAACCGTTAACTTTGGTTGTAGTGATTTTTTTTACGTGGACATTTTATGGTACCTTAAATATCGAGGTTGAAAACTTAAACAGTTATTTTAAGTTATTCTGAGAATAAAATCAAAAATCAATTGTTCAAACTTGGCTGCAAAACAGCACTTTTCGAACGTCAAAAAAGTACATAAGACAGCCCCCAAAACTTCCACCCTTCACCACTTCTTATGTGTTTTTGCGGTGAAGAAGTGGCGCAACAAACACTCTGGCAGCACGTCTGTCAGTTCGGGGTCTGCGGGATTGTTCGAAAGAGTTACGGCCGCCCTGGACATAAAAGGCGTACGAAGGAACATGATGGTTTTTAATTAGTAAGAGTCTGACACTCCCTCACCGCTGCTAACGCACAACCGGAGAAGTCATTTGATGATTTCCCATCAAGATTAAAAACAACAAGGGTTGAAAACTCAAACAGTTATTTCAAGTTGCTTTGGAGAATATCATCATCAACAGCCTTTTTATGTCCCACTCCTGAAGAATTGAGCCTTCAGCATGAACGTTCATGGTGGTGAACGCTCAATCCTTGTATGTGTGTCCGCTTGTTCACTGTGGAGTTCCTGATGGACGCCTTCGTGTGTAAACGTGCGGCCAGTGTGACGCATCTGCCCCTCAGCTCTAATATTATACCAGTATATTGTTGATGGGGTTGTTAAGTTATGGGGGGTAAGCGATTTTAAACATAACTCCCACAAGAGCAGTAACAAAACTTTATTACCCTAATGTTCATGAAAAGTATTTTTTGCCACGGAAAAGTATTTTTATCTAAGTTTAATAAACAAAATAACTTAGTTTGTTAATATATTAACAACTTACTATAAAACAAAACTAATATTAACATATAAAGATAGAATGCTTATTGAACCTAATAAAGTGTCTCAAAATATTCTCATCGCTGTCTACCGGTAGTTTTCTCAATAGACTGTCAGCATTGTCATTTAGTTATGTAACGCATTGCAAACTGAACGCTTTCTTCCATCCACTTGAACCTCTTTGAGCTCCAAATATCTTCAATTGCACCTGGTAACCGAAAAAATCTCAAATAAAGACGCTAAAAGTTAAATCTTTTTTAACTTTATATTATGTGATGAAAGACATTATTCAAAGCAAAGTTTCTTGAAAATATTGTACTCAAGTCTAAAGCCTATTATGAACTATAGTTTTATATAATTTATAACAAAATATTTTACTTCTATTCGCGTTATCCTATACCTTACACCAGATATTAATACTCCGCTCCAATGTAGGTAACTTCATGCGTAAGATCATTGTTCGCTGGCCTATTAATCAGAAAGCCGCTTCTACAATATTTTGTATAAATAGCTATTTGATCTATGTACTAAATATTGCTTTCTTTGACGACGTCTAATATACAAGGATATAGCGCAAATAATGTGGTTACTGAACTTATAATAAACGGAGTTAATAATGGAAATATTTGCCATCGTTAGGAAAATTCTGAGTAAACTTATATGTTGGAGGTAATACGGCGATATTATTGTCACTCGAATTCTATGGTAGATGCGAGCAAAATATGAGAAGTGGGTGTATATTGGACTTAGATATTTTGA
The DNA here is from genome assembly GCA_033682625.1 of Helicoverpa zea x Helicoverpa armigera. Lineage (NCBI taxonomy): Eukaryota > Metazoa > Arthropoda > Insecta > Lepidoptera > Noctuidae > Helicoverpa > Helicoverpa zea x Helicoverpa armigera. The sequence continues at coordinate 2,634,828 of JAWIIS010000038.1, read as the reverse complement.
CAATAATTTGATGGAAAAACAAAGAAACAACATCATTCACCTAAACATATTGTAGTTAGCTTTTTGTGAGACTCGAGTTTAGAAATATCAGGTATATCTTTAGCTATGTTGATTTTCTTTCCAATCAACAAAAACAAGATTCTAAAACACAAACAGACAGCTACAAAAACATCAACAGCGGACTTCAAAAAGCCAGACGGCTAGACTTGAATACTATAAGATTGCGAAAGTCGAGTACCAGGCGCCCATCAATAACAGAAACTATCTTTAGCCAAGCCAAGGATGCACTGGATCGATAACCAATCAGGTGCTCTCCACGGCCGCTAGAATTACCTGCCCCTGATTAGGTGTTCGCGATCTCTGTAACTACACCAGACGGTCAATAAACCGGTTCGCAGAGGGGGGGCCTTCTCTTAATATTTTCCCCCTTGATAACTGCTTAGGTGTTAAGTTTTATGGCTTTCTGTGTAGTGTTTTGACGGGGTGTTCGATTTTAAGATTGTTGTCATTTTCTATTCAGTAGTTGTTTGTTGTGATTGTGCGATGAGTGTTTTTGTTCTCAAACTATCACATAAACAATTAAATTCAATCAACGCTTCTTAAGACATTCCACGTATTTAAACTGTGTACATGATGTTGATATACCGACGAGTATCAGAGTGTTTCTTTTTTCGCTTTCCATAGGCATCTTTTGACTGATGTTGTGCATGTATGTATGTGTACAAGCACGCACACACACACAGACACACATTCACACACTTGAAATAAAGCATCTTCAACTTAAAGTAAAAGCGTGACAGATTTTATAAAATATCAAAATGTCAAACTAATAAAAAAAATCAACCCTATAAATCAGTTGGTATATTAAATTAGGCCCTACATTATTCAGCCGAGTAGAACACGAGAGTGACAGTCTCTCCACTTGTGTTACGAACTCGTTGAGGGTACTCGGTGGCCGTCTGACGCGACTGACGAAAGATGACGTAAGGTCTAGCCTTAAATCTTCATAACTAAAATGCAGTGTAGAGAGGGGTGAAATGGCCCTTAACTTTGTCCCAGAAATTGGATACGTTAATTTAGTGTACTAATAAAAATATTTTGTAAAAAAAATTTGAAGAAAATCTTTACTTGTATTGTAAATGTGAAAAAACTCTCTCTGTGTGTGTTTGTCAGACTTTCCTTTCACCCCAAAAATACTGAACTAATTTAAATTTAGGTAAACAGAGGTAGTGATAAGCCTGAAAATGGATATAGGCTATTTTGTATCACGCTTTTTAAAGGGTGAAACCGCGGGAACAGCTAGTAATAATCTATATTTATTCTGAAAAATAAAACTCTTAGCAGACACAAAAGGGGACGAAAACTCTTTATGCATTGATCTGAATAAGAACTCACAAACTCAGCCAGACAGACATACAATAAATTTTTTGCTTCGCCAGTAAATCAACGAGAAAATAATGCGATCCTACGAAACTAAAGTGGATACAAAAAGTTGTCAGAAACTGCGCGTCCCCAATATAAACAGACGCTGAACATCGGAGACTATTGTTATTCGTTATCTTGACGTTTCAATTGAAACTTTCCTTGAATGTTACTTGGAGACTATGGTTTTATTTGTAGAGGACAAAACTGTCTTGGTCGCACGAGGTTTTAATAAAACATGAGATGGAGATCATTAGTTGGTCGGCTTATGGTAATGGCTGGAAATATTAGCTGGGAAATTGGAAATGGCAGCGGTCAGCTCTGATATTATATTGGAGTCTATGCAGTTTTTTTAGGTATAGACTCGGTCCCCCTTGCATATGAAAAAAGACAATTGCATTTTTCATACTTTGGGTATCTTTTCACATAATATTGGAGGCTGCATGTATGAATACAATTTAGGTAAACTGAACACCGCTTTCAGTCATTGTGTCTTTTACATGAAATTATATTCTCAAGTTAAACTAATATGGCATAATTTGCAAGGCCAAAAATTTTTATCAATTTGAATGAACAATAAGATAAGAGGCCTACCTATAGTTTACTTAGCCAAGTTATCATAGCTAAGTAACCAATAATAATTAGTTTATGCATTTTAATCTGCGTTTTCACCAATGATGAGATCCACACCTCTGGGATCTGGAATCTGGAGGGCCTTATTCAAATTCACCATTATCTCACTACACAGCCATAACTTAACCAAACCACACACACGTAATTTATCTACCTTTTAGTAGTACCGTTTCACAAACTAATCTAGTATGAAGCCATCGGCCGAAGACTTAGGCCGTCAATGTTATCTATTATTAAAATCGTGGCATAAACCCGGTAGGGACAGTTTTCAATTAACTATGGTACGTGGGCCGATGTACCGACAATGTGTTAGGTAAATAGTGCTTTTTGTCTATGGAATTGGGTTATGGTGTCACGCTGTTTATGGATTATAAGGTTGTGTTTGATGTTATCTGTGTTTTGTAGAAGATTCTGGAAGATTTTGTTTGGTAATTAGATGTTTTGTTTATCATATTCTTCTGAAATAGGTCGTATTTTGCGTATTAGAGACATAATTTGTATCTGGTACATACTTTAATTCGAAAACCTTCGTTTAAACTGTTGACGATACTCTTCATGTAAATTCATATATAATCTCAACTAACACTTTTTAATCGTGAATTTAGTCCTTACTTAATTGACATTCTTACTTGACTGATTCTAATACCAGAAGAAAAGGACCCAATTCTCCTCAAGAGAAAGTTTTTGCAAACAATATTCATTTTTTGAAATATTGTTCTTACTTTCGTACGGAGCCCATAAAGTGATTTGTACAATAGCGGTCAAAAGGTTAAAACGGGAGCTGTGTTGGGGCCCATTTTCCTTCTACGTAATATTCTTATCATGGGGGTAGGTTAAATATGTGATTGTTTGCATGTGTGCGTAACTTCTTTGTTACAAGTATGTGTGTGTGTGTGCTATGTTTTACCTTGAATGTGTGCTTATTAACCTGCTGTATGTTGGACCGCAGATATACGCGAGACACAATTGATTTTCTATTGTTTTATAATTAGCGGCAAACAAGATGTTAAGAATATTGAGAGCGAATTAAAAAACATGGATTGAGTACCTAAATAATTTCTAGCAAAGTAAAAAAAATAACAATTTGTATTAATAAGGCGTAGCATCAAATTTTTACTTAAATTAATTGTGAGAAATATTAAAACTTCAAACGTGCAACTACAATTTTGAAGTTGAAGCTAAAATAACCCTTCAATGTAGGCGTGGTTTAAAAATAACTGCCCTTTTACATTGACACCATAATTATTAGTTGCAACGCAGGGTTGTTCAAAGGTAATATTATGTCGAAATTTTAATTAAACGGGAAAACGTGCGCTATCGATTCAATTCTGATGTCGATTATAGGGTTGTCACTACTTCTAATGTGTTTTACATTTTGAATAGGTAATTTATATCCTTCACCTACATAAGTGTTCATAATTATATTAATTTTGCATGTCTATTTTTCACTTTTAGGTACATTAGAAATTCTTTATAATTGAAGTTGCGCCCAACTGCAGTTTTACCCACGTTCCGAGATAACTACGTCCCAAGTGTGAAAAGTAGCCTTTGTGTTATTCGGTTATATAAAATATGTATATATGTTTACAAGTTTCATCAATAGCTATTCGGTATTTTTTCGGAAAAAACTAACAAACGACTTACACGTTTATTTAGTAGGTTTCGACTTCTTTGTAAATCTCTGCTAGTTGCAATGTATGTAGGAAAACTGTTGATTTCCTAGGATTTGTTGGTAATTCATACTCGCAATAAACCATAATTAAAATGTAACTTGAATCTAGCAACCCTATCGGAGTTTTGACGTTGACAGCTTGTAATACATTAATTAAAATACTGTCGACCACGCTTCGATTTCATAGTTTTCTATAATAAATACTGGCTTCAATATAACAGTTTCCTTCACTCTTAGTACATTTGATTCCGTATTTTAACTGAACTACTATTTCATAACATAGGTTATTATATTAATTCTGAAAATGATTAATAATGTATTATTAATTTGTGGTAATAATGTCCAGGTTTTGATTTGTTAATTTAGAACGGTGTACTTTGAATTTGATAAATGGTAATATTGTGTCGTATTTGATACATTGGTTTGTCTGATTTAAATTAGCATGGTGGAATTAGGTAGTTTAATTCTGCATTTTGACAAACAATATGATCGATATAACGGCTGTAAACTGAATAAGACCACAGGAAATAGAGACTCTTCTCTAAGATATAGTCTTCTCTTAGATAATTAATTTAGATTTTTATTTAATATAATTAAGCTCAAGAATTTCTTTGTGGTTGTAACCACTCGTCCAGGAAATACTCGATTTGATACAAATCCGTTAATATTACATAGCCCCATTCTGCGAAGAAGCTAAGGCTAAGGCTATTTTTATTTGGCTACGTGAAGTAGTTCCCAATACAAATGAGCAAAACTACCCACTAAATCTAGTAAGTGATATTACAGTAATGCGTATTAAATTAAACAAGCAATGTTTACTACTCTAATGTAACACACAGGCTTCAGCGTGCAATGTAACATGCAATTAGTTTGACTTATTCGGACTGTTTATGCTAAATACAAAGCTGGGAAAGTTTCCGCCGTTGTATGTACCCCTCGGTCAGTCCATTGTTTCGTGTAGAATTACTACGCTAAGTACATAGTGAGTGCATAACGTGTTGTAGTGGAATTCGTGTTGTGTTAAGTGAAATTATGCAAACATAATATACAAATAAATTAATTTAATTTATGAAAGATCCCGCTGTCATTTGAACATTTGGGCGGTCGTTAGGGGTAGACAGAAGTCGGACTCTCTGACAATCAGTCGTACCAAAGAAAGCAGAAGAAGTCAGATAGATATTCTAGGAATCTACTTGTTACACCTAGATAGAAACAGGCTGCGAACTTAAGCTGTTAAGAAGATTTCCAGAAGTACAAACATGCACAATATACAATAAAATTGTACACAGGCATATTTTTTAATGATTAAAACCCAATCAATTCACTGACCGACGTGAATAGATGTCACGTAATTTTACAGAAGACCAGATTTCCTTTACTTAAATAAAAGTATAGAAAAAAAATAATACCACAACGACAAAACCTATGAACACGCTCAAAGAGACCGAGACAATATTACACGGTTATAATCTTGTTAACATTGTTTGAATAAACTAAAGAGAGAAAAAACAACTAGTATTGCGTTCTGCATTCTTTCGTATTAATGAATCGCATCCCGACTGCATAGTTTTTAATATCTGTAATGAAAGCTGCAAATATGATGAGAGAGAGGTGCGCTCCCAGCGTGGCGGTGAGGAAATCGGGTGAGGACTTAGTGAGGGCCGAAAGAGGGATTTATATGTGAGGGAAGTGGCTGTGATAGATAGAAGTTTGGGTGATGATAGAGTCTACCCGGAAATAATTAAATTCCTCCTAATTGATCCTAGGCATTTTACATTTTTAGGTGTTACCATACATTTACCAACAGAATGACATAAAATAAATTAGTATTTTATTTTTGTTTAAGCCAACTTATGTCCCCTCATTTCGCGAATATAATGCTTTAATAGTAAAGTCATCATTTGTGACCTTGCTTTGCAACCAAGCTGTAGTTTATATAGGTATGCATATTTCTTAGGTACTTGTACGGTAATCGCTCTCGCGCCCTCTCCGCTCCTCCCAATCGCATCCCGCCACATTTCATTCCCTTTGCGATACGAAACTGCGACGTCGGTGCATTAGTAAATTACTCACGTACGTAAAGTCCGTACTTTTCAAAACTTGGAATTTGTCGCTAGATCGTCCAACACTCTGGTAATTTGTTTAATTAACATTCGGCTGCTAGATTAGACTGTTGTTTTGCAAATTTTCCTCTAATTCAATTTTGTTGGGTATATTTTTGTCTGTGTCGCCCCACGTTGGCTTGTGTTTTGTACTTTTTGGCTTTTTGGGCCTGGGGTGACGGGATCGGTCTGGCGAGAAGTTATGTTTGAAATTAATTAAATATGCCGTGTCGGCATGCCAGAACATTATTTGAATCGTCTATATGACCTGTTAATAGTTACCTAAGCTTTAATTGTTTTATAGTGTGAATAAAATTACGTTTATGTTTTCATCAAAATATTGAAACTATTAATACCTACACTAGAAAAGACCAATAGGTACTTATTCATGTCCTTCAAAAGTATACAATCGTAAGTATTTTTTTCATTTTACGTAAAACTCCGAAAGATTCTCATTACATTACACACAAATGCATCGTCACGCGACTCAGAGTCAGTTGAACTCTAAAAAAGTTAACGGAGTGCAATAAAGTACGGAGTTAATATATCACTTTAGTAACAGGTGGGTTAAATAAATAACCCGCCAGCCCTGTTGACTCTTGCAATTTGCGACACTTGATAAGCTACTGAGATACAACTACTCGTATATTTATTTTTAGATTAAATGGAAGAGATTTTGTTTGCTTACTGCTTTGATGTTATTTATTTTTGTTTGTGAGAGATTTTTCGTTGATCTTCGATTGTTGGTGTTAGAAGGAACTGGGTGTATTTGATAAGTTTTTTTTTTTCAGCTTACTTACAGTTGAATTGTGTAATCCTGTTAGAATTCAGCTAAGATTTTACTTAAAAGTTCTTTATACCAAGCGATATTTTTTAAACGGTTTTATTTAGCTCACCCCGTTTGTTTTATTATTCATTCTTGGGTCAAATTTAGAAATTGAAATTTCAGTGCCTTCCTGTTGTCAGATTGATCTGAAATTTGGTACACACCTTTATTTCCGATGACAATAGAATATAGTAATATCAATAACATTGCAAATCCAAGATGGCCTCCGGTACAAAATGGCGGATAACGTAGGTTTTATCAATCCCGTCAATGTGGGTATCAAATGAAAGTGCTCAACCAGTAGAATACAATGTACTATATAAAATTCAAATCCAAGATGGCGGCCTCTACAAAATGGCGGATAACTTAGGTTTTATCAATCCCATCAACATGGGTATAAAATGAAAGGTCTCAACAAGTAGAATACAATTTACTATGCAAAATTGAAATCTAAGATGGCCGCCGCTACCAAATGGCTGATAACAATTTTTAAACGGTTTTATTTAGCTCATCCCGTTTGTTTTATTCTTGGGTCCAATTTAGTAATTCAAATTTCACCCTCTTCCTGTCAACCGATTAATCTGAAATTTTGTATACACCTTTTATTCTGATGACAATACAATATAGAAATATCAATAACATTGTAAATCTAATATGGCCGCCGGCACGAAATGGCGGATTACATATTTTTCCACAACCCCCTCAATATGGGTATCAAATGAAAGGGCTACACAAGTAGAATACTGTCAGCAACCCCAGCGGGGCCCAACAGGGCCAAGGCCTGCCTGGGCTGCGGGATTGTTCGAAAGAGTTACTACCGTGGCCCTGGTATATAAAAGGCCTACGACGAAACATAACTATTTTTAGTCAGTAAGAGTCTGGCACTCCCTTACCGCTGCTGACCCAGGGAGGAGTCACTTGATGATTTTTGGCGTCGTTGAAAAAAATGACTTTTTAAAAAATTAGATTGTAATAAATTATCAGATAAGAGACCGTGTAATAATGATGCACTAAATGAATTAGATAGAATGAGGAATATTCGGTAGGCATTTTCATTAAATACTAAAAACTAGAAAATAAAAAATCGGTAAAAAAACTTTTAAGTCAAACGGTTTTATCTTATGTGCACTGAAAACTAGAAAATAAAAAAATAGTTACTTACCTGTCAACCTACGCAGGTGGTCTTGGTCATATTAGACTAAAATAAAAGCGTGGGGCCCCTCTGAAATCCTACCTATGGCGAAGCATATCTTTATACTTTGGTAGATCATGAGCTCGGCGTTCGCTGGTGAAGCCGCTACGGCTGATTATTGATTGTCAAAATCTCCAGTTACGATTATAGTAAGTCGATGCAATCCACACCTATTATACCACTAGAAGAAAGTACTACAGCAACAGTTAATGGGCCCCACGTTTTTATTTTAGTCTAATATGACCAAGACCACCTGCGTAGGTTGACAGGTAAGTAACTATTTTTTTATTTTCTAGTTTTTTTAGTAATAAGTATTTTGCAATGCTAAGAAAAACCACAATGTAGCTAAAAGCAATTCGTAGAAATGTCTTTACATAAGTTAAACCTAACAGCCAGCCCATTACCGAGAACAGAAAACTCCCAGAGCAAAGCAACAAAAACGTATCAACATACTATTGTTTTACTGACAGAAAAAACATTAGCGTGTTAAAATAAGCAGCACTGGTAAAAGGCATTTACATTACCAATGGCAATACTTTACCTTAACGACAGCCACCGGGAACGTAAAGCTACGGGTAAACTCGCGGTGCGGCCTAAAGTAATGGAATAAAAACATAAAGAGCATTAGAGAGAGCCGTGCGAAGGACGCAAGATAATACAGTGGGTACCCGACCTTATCGACCGTGGTAAGCGCCCAAGCGATGTTTGATAGGGTAAAAAACCTCGGTTGAAATATTACAACCCTTTTTTGTTTCAGCTTGAGGTACAAACGAAGTTAACTGACAAGATTTTATTCGCGTTTTTTAAGGGTATTCTGTGAGTGATTTAGTGGTGCCGTGAATAGGGATGTGTTTGTAAGTGTTCGCTTTTGTAATTTGGTTTGGTACTTAATCATCATTAGCCATTATCATTTGGGTCCTAGAATGGCTCAATGCTTTGACCCTAACTTTTGTGCCCATGGCTATGAAAGAGATAAAAATATTCCACTTTAGTGAAACCAAATTATCATAATGTCAGATGACATCAGTAATACTGATATTCGTATATGGAAAATGTTTTTCTATTTTCCTTAATAATGGTCAATTCCATATTAAAATATTACTGTCCCCCTGCATATTTCTTGCATACAAAAGTTTAATTTTCACCCGTTTCCATATTACACCATTGATGATGAGCTCCCCATTTCGAAGATTAGTGCCAAACAAAAGTATTCCCATCCAATCCGGTTGGTTTTTCAACTTATTTGGGTTTTCAACTCGGTTGGTTTTTAATCAGCTGACGTTGGAAAATGTCCAGTGGCCAGTTATTGGAAAGTTTTAATCACAAGTTTGGCGTGTGTGCTTTTGAATTCAATCGATACTTTATTCTGGATGTGTTAAAATATTTGGCTGGGTAATTTGATTGCTTTGGTGGTCTGTTATATAACGTAATTTTTTATTAAAAGTTATGTAAACTTTTCATATAACTTCAGTGATTATATATCCATTACATTCATTTAGCATTCTGCAATTAAAATAAACCTTTGATACTTTTCACACTAACTTCGTTAAATGCAGCTTAACTTATGTGCATAGGAAAGTATTGCATACGAAAAATCTTCATACTTGTAAGAGTGACTACTTCAACGATACTAATTTAATTTTCTTCTCTCATATTCCTCCATTTTCACTGCACCACCGAGCCTAAAATACTTCTCCATTAAACAATGGGAAAGACTGATCACCGCTGCCGTGAGCCATTTGTAAATGTCCTGAAGATATTGAGTTTTCAATAACATAAATAGGTGCATTAGCCGTTATGTCCGTCTTGGGGACACCTGGGGTACGACTTAATGATTGGAGAAAGTTTCAAATTGTTGCGAGTACATTGCGTGGTTGGTCTGAAGATTGAGTAGGTAGTGCGCTTGTGAATGTTCGATGGTTTAGTGTTTTTGAGATGTTGTTTTCTGATTGCGAATTGTTTTTTGGTATTAGGTGGATATTTACTTACAACAATTTTCAGAGAAAAGTTCTCAATACAGATGTGCCCATTTTCCATATCAGGAATTTCGTTAGTCAGCTTGTAATTGATTAACAAGATCTTATAAGTTGATTATAACATTTGGAAATAGATCGGTAAGCCAAATGCAACGAAGTAAAACTGTCCTGAATATTCACTTTCGAAACGAAAAATCATTCGAGTTAGTCTCCTCACTTACAACATAAAACCTTAGAAATCATAAACCCGTATAACACGAACGCTGCATCCCTTATTCCCGTCACGAACTCCGCACTCAAGGGGCGATGTACATCAAGCTTGTCGCAATCACCGTAATGTCTCATTACTCGTCGGCTTCTATATTGAAATATGATAGGGTCCCAGCTGTGTATCCCCCCGCACTAATTCAGCTGTTTAATCGACCGGCTACTAGCAGTCTCTGGGGTTGGACACGTGAAATGTGATCGAGTGGATCGAGATTTTTTTTTGCTGTTGATCATTTGTGTATTGATCGCTTGATCTTGTATTGTCTTTGTCAGCACATTGCTGTCGATTGAGGTTATCTTAGCTAAGGGATAGCTTATACTGTTCGGCTAATGTGTACCTTTATTAATAGTAAAAATAATTCAGCAGTTTAATCGACCGGCTACCAGCTAGTCTCTGGGGTTGGACACGTGAAATGTGATCGAGTGGATCGAGATTTTTTTTTGCTGTTGATCATTTGTGTATTGATCGCTTGATCTTGTATTGTCTTTGTCAGCACATTGCTGTCGATTGAGGTTATCTTAGCTAAGGGATAGCTTATACTGTTCGGCTAATGTGTACCTTTATTAATAGTAAAAATAATTCAGCAGTTTAATCGACCGGCTACCAGCTAGTCTCTGGGGTTGGACACGTGAAATGTGATCGAGTGGTTCGAGATTTTTTTGCTGTTCATCAGTAGTGGTAGTGGTGTATTGGTCGGTTGGTATTGTATTATCCTATCATCGTATGGCTGGCTGTCTTTGAAAGCACACGTCTTTCGATTGAAAGTGTCTCAGCTAAGGTATAGGATATGCTATTTAGTTGATTTTGTCACCTTTTAAAACAGTGAAAATGAACTTTTGGAAAACAACGATGTGTTCAAAGAAATTAGTTTTACATATTCTGTAGTAGCTCTCAAAGACACTTGGTTAACGATTTAGTCACCGAATGAGGTTATCTCAGCTACACACATGGCTTATACTGTTGTATTATTTGTCACCTTTATTAATAGTGAAAATCAATCTTTTGAAAAAATCAATCACGTTTTCCAAGTAAACCTATTTTTCATACATTGCTTTTAGAGATAGTTAATTACCGATACAGTCACTCAAATAAATCAAGTCTTTTTATCCCAACATGACCTAATTCAGTATCAAAGAAAGTAATTTAATGCTCTTACCAAAAGTCCTTCGTCACATAATTCAATATCATAATCATTAACTTTATGTATCTATTGCAAAATTCATAAGACAAGTCGCCAAAGTTTGATTCGTAGTCTAATAGAAGCACCGGATCTTTGTCAAAACAGACCTCAATCAGGCCTTGAACGTATAAATTTTGATTACAACCTCCGTCGCTGGAATACCAAATTGCCCGAATACGGGATCAAAGTGTTTCACGTTACATCGAGTGTTTTTCAACGAAAAAAGGTGTGTACATTATCAATATTCCATCAATTTAGCAATAATAAGTTTTGTCAAAGGGATTTTGGATTTTTTTGGGCGGGAAATAGATTAAACGTTGCTTTTTTTCTATTTTGGAGTTGTGTACCTACACCATGGTTAATATGTATATATTTTGGTTATGATTATTTTAATTAATTCAATTGCAGCAAAGACAGCTTGTTTAGTACTCAAAATATACAGTACAAGTTCGAATACGTGCCTATCGATTAGAAGAGACGCTTACATCATCTTGCACCGATTTTACTCTTAAATTCTAGATAATCTCGTCTGCATATTACAAAAGATCTTTTTTAAGTTTTCACATTTTCTTAATCTCAGACAATTCTAAATGTCAGACCTGTCAAGTCTGACAGAAAACTAACCCTTATAAAAATCCCATCAAACGCTGAATCATGATTGTAATGTAGTAAAACTCTCTGGAGATACCACCGACTGACATATTTCTCAAAGCAACGTGCTCCATATGATGTGTTGCGCTGGAAAAAATATGACTTTTCTTTATTATTTTTTGATGTTATCCTCATGAGTAGCATTTGGGTGTTACGTAATTTTTATATTACCCTGTTTTCCCTGATGAACGACCGGTACCAGCTTACCGATGTGATGTATTTGGATATTTTTTTTTATTATGATCAAAGATATTTTTCGTGTCGTGTCTTGCGTGTTAGCCGTGGGTATTGAAATATCTAAGTCAGCTTTTTTGGCTGGTTTATTACTGCGTGTTGATGTCAAGTCTAATTTAGGCTGTTATGATAGCTTCTGTTTTTCTTTATTTGTTCAGAAATAATATTGTTCTTAGTTGTAAGCTTTGTAATTTTTATAGCTACAGAATTCAGTTTTTTTAAACTCCAAAGTATATTTCAGATTTTCATACATTGCTTACAATGGTTGCAAAAAATATGTTTTCGACACGAACTAAACCAACACAGCTGAAGCTCGAAAAACTCGAAAACTAATACTTTTCCCCAACAATATTTCACGTGAAACTTAAAACTAAATCTGTTCGTTTTAACGATCTGCACGTCGGGCGAGGGTAGTCGCGTCTTCTCCACAAAATTTACATAAATCAATTTCAATACAAACACCTCTTAGTGAACTCTGTCCGCGGTCTTCAAAGAAGTGTGGTCCCACTTGTCTGGGAGAAAATATGGATTTGTATGTTATGCTTGGGAATTGTTTGGAGGTGACTGTAATTGTACTTTTTCGGGAGTAGTTTCGTTTTAAATGTGCTGCTATTCTGCAGTCAACTAGTTGTTCCTCGAAAACCGGTAAGTAGTTTTGGTTTGTAAATTGAAAGCCTGACAGAAATTTACTTCTTCATTATAATATTAACAATGATAGGTACTTATAGTATAATATGAGACTATTGCAAAAGTTTTCCCTATCCATTCCATATCCATTCTTCTCTCCATCTAAAAGTGAGTTTCTGTTCGTCTGTCACGCTTTTACACATCATGGTATAACTAAACAGATTCAAATGTTTTGATACATTGATAGCCTGCTAGAGACTGAAAAAAGGGCATAGTTCCTTCAAAACATGACAGAATCGCTATATAACCTCATTTTCCCTACCACGTCGCTGGCACAGGCGCCGCGCCTCAGTCCGTGACTTGGATGGCGAGCGTCCCGCGGTTACTGGGCGACAGTTGGAACGCAGTTATACTGATCAAATTGAGTCAGTTGCTCCTGAAGTAACGTCGATGTGGGCGACGCGATTTATATCAAAGATGTTCACATTCTTCTTGTTTAGGTACTCTTGGTTGGTTAAGAGGAATTTACGGTGGATTTTTATAACTTATATATGCGTTATTTTGTGGTTAAAGTTGATATTTAGACAAGCTCCATATAAATTATCTCAAATTCCAATCCTTAATGGCAACATAGCAGATAAATAGTTTGTGGAAATATCCACCGTTGGAAAATTGGCGAAGCGGAATCTTTATAATGATTATTCTTCTACAATTTGATTCTTTGGTCATTATGGTTGTTTTCGTCATTTACAATCTTGAATTGGTCACAAAAAGTCTAGGAATTATGTAAAAGAATGAGGAGATCCCAATAACTAATTAATGTATTTACTATTACCTACGATTGTTTCCATTTCTAGTGGATAGTATCTGAAACCAAGTTTTAAAATAGAAAAAATAGTCTAGTTCAAACTATTCTGTAAAAACACTCGTTCAAAAATGTATTTGGCTCTACTCATTGCTCTGGCAGATATTTTGCATATAAATGATAGTGTGTCAGTAACACACCAAAACAGTTGATCATTCATTCACAGCAGTTATTCTGACGCCGATTTATAAAAAGTTTTATCCAACGGAGTCAGAGAAATATTTTGGAAATTGTTTTCAGTACCTTTCAAAAGGTATATTGTAGCTCAAAGTCAAAATTATTTTTTCTTGGAGATGTAAAAACTTTATACGCACCATATTTGCAAACTTCTGAATATTAATCACAGATTTAATTTTTGTAAGCTTTGACGAATCATTAAAATCAGTTTTTCCAAACTATGTATATGTAGCATTTATATAAAATCAGTCAACTTACCAAACACGGGTTTCTCCCATTGATTTGTAAAAGGCCTAAACTAAAACAAATGAGGCACAATAATAGGCATCTTACTTGTCTCACAAAAAGACTTTTTCCTTAGCTCCTAACGGATGCATTTGACTCATCTAGAACATTTTTCTCACATTTAGCAACAAAGGAGACAGCAGACTTGTCAGAAACAGGTGACCTGACTACCGTATTCATAATTTGAATAAAACTTCGTCTCATAAAAAACATTTCACTTTGATTTATTTGTCGCTGAAGAATATTCATCCGTTTATGTATTTCGAGTTTCTTGAAGCTTGATATTTTCAACAATAAGGATCATTAATCTGAAGACATCTTGGAAAGCCTGAAAAAAACTTTTTCAGTCTCTTGTAAGGAGGAGGTATGAATAGGTATAAGGTAAGCAAAGTAAGTGTTTCTGGAGTTTGGTTTGTGAAATCAGGCCATCTATAGATAATGTTCCTAGTACCTACAGATGACTTGGGATTAATGTCAGCAGAATCCACTGTACCTACATGAACGTTGTGTATTATAATGGTTCTTATCAAACCCTATATCTAAAATGTATGCACGGGCTTGTAGGCAAATAAGCACTGTCGATATCTTTCTACGGTTTAAGTTATTTAGCGTATTCATTATGCCAATAAATCCAATATAAATTATACTGAATCTACTAGTAAGTAATTAAGATAATACATATTGGTTCAAAATTTTCCGATTATGTCATCATTTGCTGGATGTGTGTTAGTTATTTCTTAGTTGTTTTATTATAAAATTTGAGTATTGAACATATTCCGAATTTTGGTCAAAAAACATGAAAATAATAAATGCGATTTTGACCCAAAGAAGACTTGAACTATATTAAGATAAAACATTCTACTATAAATATGTATTTATCAAGAATCCTGTCATAGCGTGACATTTTTCCCAAAAGATATTTCCTTAACCTTATTTTTGGCACACTTCACCTGAAAATATTACTTCAAAATATTTTTAGATACAACGTTAAAGCAAGACCCTTTAAAACACTTACGGTGTCCGTAAAAAAACGAGATTTACGTTTTACATAAAAAAATCTTATCTCCACTTTTTCAGTGAAGTGTTTTAACATTATTTTCTTGAAGCCTTAGTATATATTTTACGGGAACTTGTTGCTTGTAAAGTGCCGCGTTTGCGGGACCTTGGGAACGGGTAGAGCCCAAAGCATCGTCTCGCGGATGACCTTACTAAAACCGAGTTTTTACTGTGATTCGATTTTTTCTGGGTATAAAATATGTGGGCCAAAAATCAATTTAAAATTACAACGCAAAATTGTAGTGTCAATTATTTTGTTATGGCATTTACAGACAAATTTTTCAAATCTTCGTATCGTCAAACGAAGTGTCAAACTAGTCTTATTAGAATGTTCCACTACCACCCTAGTATAAATTGAATACACAAAACTCTATGTAATCTTTATGTTCTAATATCAGACAGACCAATTCGCAACTCACTAACTAAGACGTTAATCCGACCCATGTAAAAACCTAGATTTATACCTATTTCAACGTCAAAAACAGGCCACAATTTAGCCCGTCCATCCCGCAGATGGGCAAAACTGATAAACAAAAACTTACTGGGGTATCCAATCAAAAAGTTTTGCCAAATAAATTTTGGTTTCGCATGAAGTTTAATGGGCAAAAGCCTATTGTTCTATTTATGTATTGCCTGCCAAGACTAAAGGGATCCGTTATTTAGCCCACCCTAAGGGACGGAACAAAACATTCAGGTTGGAGTGAACGGTGAATTTACCTGGGTTTTCTCACGTAGGTATATAATAAATAACGTCGCGGACAAAAGTGTTAATCCACCGTGACATAGCTCAAGGTGAATACACAAAGAAAATTACTCAGATTAATTAAAAAAAGCCACTCATAATAACAATTATAACACTCAAAAACTAATTATTGATAAAAGCCCAATTTTAATTAGCGAAAATCTAATAAAATATCCAACGATTAATTCAATTAAGCAAAGCCACGTTATCAATTTCAATTACTTACTCTAATTTCATTTGGCGACAATTTATTCTTTGTCTCTTTCGTTTATCTTAAAATAAAGGGAGACAGTTATCTTACATCTTTGGAGTAAACAAACAAGAATAGAAATGTCGACAGATTTCAATTTCGATAATAGCACCCAAGAAGTTGGACATTCATCATGATGGAATACTTATTAATTATGTTAAAGTTACATCTTTCATTCGTAATTAGTATTGTTTAATTAGATTAATTCCATCTCAGAAATATTATAATTAAAGCAAAGTTAATTAATCAGACTATTTTCACAATAGACATGGTAAATGAAAAAAGTAATTTGTCCGTCTTTTAGATAACCTTAAAATAATGGACACGTATTTTTCTTTTCTCTCACAAACAAATAGGTAACAACTAAGATACACTATGATTGAATTTTGTGTTACGTCACTTTTTAAAAGTATTTTTTTTTCACAACCGTGACGTCAGACACCCCCATTCCAATGCCTTATATCTAAGTTTGTTTTTTTGTGTTTTATTAAAATAAAAAATAAGTGTCCAATATTTTTTGGTAACTTAAAAGACGGACTTATTAGAAACACTATTTTGTAACCCTGTCACGCCTATTAGGTACCTACTATACCTAATTATTTTTGTTCATGTTCTTTTATTCTCAAAATAGTTTTGTCTACGATAGTACGCCTTTTAACCCGTCGGTTGTGGTCTCGTACCGATTTACATACATGCACGTAAATTTTCGAGACCCGATCAGGTTCGATATCTAACATATGTGGACCCGCAGAGGTTCATAACTAGGTCGATATGGCAATTTATTGATAACGAGATGTTCTTTTGGTTTAGTGGATCTTGCGTGAAATGAAGCGGGTCTTATGTACCTACTGATGTTTTATGATTTTAGAGAATGGAATACGTAAGATTATTGTAGGAGAGATTAAAATAGCTATGTCATGAATTATTTTAGTGTCAAGCCATCAGACCAATTTTTTATTGGACAATCTGACTAGGATTTTCTGACAAACCTTTTGCATTGCCAGTATGTTTAATTTTTTTTCGTCAAAAAATCGGCCACTTTATCTTCATTAATCATCATAAAATCTTAATTTTTGCAAAAATTCTAAACATTTACTTAAATCGGTATTTTATGTCATTACAGCCATTTTCAAATTAAATAAGTTTTCCGAACAATAGCCCCAAAACATTCGGTTACAACCCAGACAGACTACATTCTAGGTACAGTCGTCTACAAAAAGAATATAATCAATCAGTCCCAGCATCGTTCTGATTGAAAAAGTAGGAGGACCATGCCAAAGGCCCAATGCTAATATTTACGCTGAGGGAATCTAGGCAAAGATTACTCTTGATAGATTAAACCAGCAACAAGTTGAAAAGGGTTCTTTATAAAAGTCCTATATTTCAGTCTGGAAAATTATCTACGTTTGAAAAGTTAATTTTTGAAATGTTTAACGAGTTTTTTTTGTTTGATTTTTGATTGAGCCTACTGAAATTGATGGATTGGTTTTGTTTTCTTATTCGAACTACTAGTTTTTATTTTCACAAAAAAAACTTTGAAACCTCATCCATACGACACAATAGATACCTGTTACTTTACATTTTAGAAACAAATCGTGTACAAAAATGCACAGTTTCAGCAACAGGGTTAAAATAGAAAAAGCTCAAAGTAGTCAAAGTACAACTGGGAATACCCCTTGTTTTTCAATTAATATGTTGCATTTTGAACGTACACAAAACAAATCAATCAAACACTTTCATTTCTGCACGCCTGGGATTTTAATTCACACTAAAATTTATGACCCCTGATGTAGTAAGTTCACTTTTTTATTATTGTCTTTAAGAATACAAGCTAATAAATAAAAACTGCATCTTTCATTAAATTACATTTTATTTATTCTAAAAATAAATAAAAGAAAAAAAAACTTACACAAACCAATAAATCTCCCCAACTCAAAACCCAGCAATATTTTCCAGCAGAGATCAGAAACGATTAAACGCAGAAACTCAAAACAACACGTCGCGTACAATCGAGCACAGAATAGTTGTAGATAGCAAACTATCGGGGCACAGCTGAGCGTATATTACCTTCTGTCATAGCGCGTTATTTACGACTGTGCTCGACTGTATCGCACAGCTTCCTTTGTGACGGTCGCACAATGAAAGACACGTGCGCGTGTAGAAATGAGATGTGACATTAGTCTAGTGTTTTAGTTTTTATGTACTCCCATCTTGTTTTTATTAGGGTCATTTTAAGGTATAATATTAGCTAAAATGTTAGCCATAACAGAACATGATGAATTTCAAAAAGTGACTTTGGTATACTTGGTTAGCTAAAAAAGTTTTTGTAGCGATTGTACATACTTTACTTTATTTAATACTTTCAAGTTCAAACAACAAAAAAACTATTTAAAAAACGATGTACTTTTATTCAACTATATTCCCTTATATCTATGAACGTACAAACAGCTATAAAAAATTTAATATGAACAGAAATTCATTCATCCATACAAGTTGAAGTTATTGAAATCGAGTACGATATTAACGTATAAATTCTTCAATGGCTCTTTGACTAGCAATAGCACTTTGAGTTCCGCTCATCTCTTTGTCGATATGTGTCGTCTTGAAGTACTGAACCGTTGGGCTGGTTTCACGGAGGAAGGAAAGATTAGTGGAGATGGCATAAGGTAGGTAGGTCAGGCGCCTTCTTATAGGTCAAGTAACATATGGCGGGCATGATTAGGTACTAAAACACGAGGCGTTCAAGTTCGTTGTTAAATCAATTTCACAATTCATTGGTGTTTGTTTTAAAAAATGAGTTGTTTGTAAAGAAGTTGTATGAGGCGGAGCAAGTTACGTTCCTCGTCACCCGAACACACGCATTTTGGCGCGCTACGTTCTTAGCAGATTTTGCGTTATGACAGCTCCGTTAGTCATTTCGGTCTCCATGGCTGGTCTAGACAGATCAAGCGTGGAAATACACGACGTTTGTACCTAGAAGTTTACAGGAAAGTGGTCACAGTTTTACTAGTTTCGTGCTGTGTAGAGTTATTTATTGTTTTGTCTGTTTTAGATCGGTTAGACCAGTGTATCTTACCTGTCTAAATCGTAAGTAAGTGAGAAGAAAAAAGAAGTTTTATAGTCTGTAGTCCACTCTTTATTAAAAAAATATGTACCATTAGTAATTTTTAAAGAAATCTAGACACACGGCAGTGTGTCCGCCAAGTTCGAGCAAAAAAGCGACACATCGGCCGTGGGTTATATTACACGAACCATTTCGGGCCAAATTCGACCCCCCTATAACTCAAAATCTATTTTATTTACGCATATCAAATTTCTAGTATCTGTTGAGACCCCCTCACTTATCTAAAATACAAAATTTCATTAATATACCTATTGTAGGTCTTGAGATATTGACGTCAGAAAATCGCTATTTTTACTATACACTCACTGACTGACTGACTGACTGACTCACTCATCAAAAACCTAGACCACTTCCAATGGTCGTATTGACTTGAAATTTGGCATGGAGGTAGGTCTTTATGTCAAGGTAAAGGGAAAAATCTGAAAATGGCCAAGTGTGAGTCGGTTTCAAAATAATGAAGGTGTAAAATACTCAGTGTAAATTTATACCCCTAAGGAACTAAAACGAACTAAATTTATCTATATTTATATATAATATATCTTCGAATGGTCGTACCGATCTGAAATTCGTTACAAAGGTTTGTATTTAGTCAAAGTAAAAATCTGAAAACGGCCAAGTGTGAGTCACTTTCGAAAATAACGAATGTGGTACTTATTCAGATCTCACTTCTTTTGTAGGCGAAGGATTTCCATATTATCGAACTTGGCAGCCTTTCACATTTTTGTTTTGGGTGGGTAAAATCTACCAAACAATTTTACAATTGTTAAATTAAGCATACTGAATTGTCATTGAAACTTTTGGATTTACTTTCCTATTTGAGTTTGACTCGAAAGTTTTTGCAATTATTTGTTCAGAAGTAATTGCTCTATAAGTCTACTTACTTAAATAGAATATTCATCTTTCAATGTTTAGAAGAGACGACAGTTACTTCAATATTGACCTCATATTTTCCTTCTTATTATTAAACACGAAATAAAGTTACACCAACGAATAAGGCCCAACTTCACTGACAACATAAGCGTCTGTTTTTCTTAAAATAACAGTTTTCTTAGAAAACTGAATTATAAACATTTGTTTAAAAAAAATGACATTTACGTTGTACAACCATATATAAATTTTTACACAAACTTTGATTCTATACTCTATGTTTTTAATAAGTTAAACTCCAACGCCGCCTCTATACTTTTCAACTTTAAACCTATCGGCCATTTTCCGCTCTCACAATGGTGGCGAGACGCATCGAACAATTAGGTCGCCGTGTAACCAGTATAGAACGCAGGAACGGCCAGCCATTCATGTGATAGTAACAGCTTTGACGGCTTAGCATGAAGTAGGTGACGCTACAACTCGATCGCGATGTACCACTTGAAATAAATACGGAGGTATGTGAGAGCGTTCCACTGGATACATCAAAGGGATCGGAACATCGGAACAGCTATTGTGGAATAGGTATTTTGTGCCGAGTGGTGATAGTCTGTAGTGATGCACTCTTATCGAGTGGTGCTGGATAGGTGATTCGATTGTATCGTTCAAATTGGAACGGGTATTTGAAAATGCGGAATAGGTGATGAGAATTTTTTTCGCTTTGATTTGTACCAAAGATTTATCAACATCTGAAAGACTTGACAATTTAAAGCATAGTTCGAGAAAGTTGGCTAAAATTCGAAGTCAAAATTATCAGCTGTCCCAAAATGTATTTTAATGTAAATCAGCAATAACTGAGCAAAAGTTTGAACAGATTTGAACTCCTGACCTTATTCGCGATGCAACGTCAGAGCAATAATTAAATTAGCATCATAAACCTCCCCCCATCCCTTCCAAGATTTAGTTCTTGGAATTTGAATAATTTTCTCATGAGCTCTTTCTCTTCTATCAGAAACAACAAAGACGAACAAAATTAAGATTGTGACACCCCTAATTGTTGCCCTTTTGGGTTTGTTGTTATTTTGGTTTTTTACAACGCGGTTCCTGCTACCCTTTGTACTGCCCTTATGTATTACCCTTATATACCATTCTTATGTGCTACCCATATGTGCTACCCATAAATCTTATGAACTACCCATATGTGCTACCCATATGTAGTTCCCATATGTACTATCCATATGTATTACCCATATGTACTAATCTTATCTACTAACCTTATGTACTTACTACCCTTATATACCACTCTTATGTACTACCCTTATGTACCACTCTTATGTACGCTTACGTCTACGCATACGCATCCGGTCTGCTCGAGCCTTTAACCACATATTACCAGTTACATCTAGCTGTAGCCGGCCAAAGATGTAGTCTTCGCACTTCGGGCTTTAGATCAAAACATATTCATTATCAATTTCATACTTTCTTTTAAAACATTTCCATTCCAATTTTTTAAATGAATACAGATACAACATGAACTTGAGGTTCTCGTATAAATGTGCCGGCCGCGTCCGTACCTGTCTTGAATAATTTAAGCTCAGACTACCCGCAATTTGAGCATATTATAAGCGGAGAGACTAAAATTAGGCGCGGTTGCCATGTTGATGAAAAATCTTTCTTTATGTATGTATGTTATTGTTTTTTTCTTTTTTTGTTTTGGTAGCTTTGACTTTGAACAATTAATATTCTGATTAAATTCTTAGCACAGAGTAGGTACATAATATTTTTAACGAAAAAAATACCATTGCACCATTTAACTATACAGATAATAGGCACACACTACACATACCATAACCAGCCATATACTTGCCGCCCTTTAGTGAAATCGGCGAAGATAACTGAAAATTACAAACTTGGTCACAAACTTTCAAAACATAATTTACCGAAAAAAAAATGTTAAGGGTTTTCTATAAGTACAATTTACTAACCTACAATTTACAATACTAACCTCTTTTGTTTCTGAATTGTACTCAAACCATACCAACTTAAATAAAAAAAAAAAAAACCTATGTTCAAAACACGAGTGTACGTTTAGTTGTTTGTACAGAATTATGTCCACGGCAACGTATTTTATTATAGATCGTGTACCATCAATCATTTGTGTCAATATCAATAAGTTGCCACAGCACAGTGTATTTATTTGTTAACTAGTGACTGGTCGTGGGTTTTCGTAGAATTTTCAGTATTTGTTAAAATGTGAGTTTCTGTACTGATGGTCAATTTTGTACGTAAATAGTTAACTGCAGATTGCAGTTGAGATTTCGATGTTTTGAGTTTGGAAAAAATAAATTTTGAGATTAGGGGTAGCTTCATGTATAAATTCATGGATCGGTTATTGTAATTCGCAGTTAGAAGAACAAACAAGCTACATAGTCTGTAGTCGCTCAAAACATCATTGACTGGAAAATAGACTAGAACTAATCTTTATGCTAAATTTTGAATTTAGAAATTCATTTCAAAAAGAATAAAATAAAAATGTAAAATAAGTATTTGTAGGTTAAATCTGAACACAAGAAATATTCAACCTAAACACAAGCAAAGTCAAGGTCGAACCATGTGCAATACCCAAGGGCCTCCTAAGGAGCTTTATTCAGCCTTTGTAGGTTCAAAAGGGATGGAAACGCCCTACCATGTAAGCTTACTGAAAAAATATGTTTTTGGCGACCTGAGGGATCGGCCCTACTTTGTAAATGGTCAGTTTTGAAATACATTTTATCAAGAGAGATTTGTTTTGTTCCTAACTGTACTTTGTCAATAGGTATTAGGCTTTACGAGTCCTGTTTTGTTCTTGTGTTTTGGGCTCGATAAAATATTCAGGCACAAATGTGTCTCTTGTTGGAAAGGATTTTTGTCATTGTAACATAGGTGGTCAAAACATAATGTGAGTCGTAACGAGTTTCATAAGATTTTCATTCAATGTAATTCTTAAAAGTTCATTGTTATACTAGCAATTTAATTTTGGGAATTAGTTACATGCTTCGAATTTTCCCAAGACTGTTTCTTGGGAATCGCGTTTGTCCAGCAATGGACGTCTTTCGGCTGAAACGATGACGACCACAGGGGTAGTGTCCAGGGTCGAAATAATGAAATAATATTTAGTCCGCTTTTTAGATAATCAAAAAATATTGGATACGTATTTTTTCTTTTTTTAATTAAACATAAAATGACAAAGATAATACGCTTCAAAAATTAGGAGTGGGGGCCTTTTACGTCACAGTGTCCTGAAAATTGTAGCAACTTGTGACGTCACACTCAACTTTAACACGCTATATCTTAACAAGTTCTGATCCGATTTAAAAAAGAAAAAATACGTATCGCTTAATTTTGGACAATCTACAAGACGGACTAATTATTATTTTTTAGGAAACTAGCCTATTATGATGACATAAGGCCGTCTACACATTTGCGTACAATGACAGCGGCGCGTCCGCGGCTCGCCTGTAATCGATCGCGCGTCATCAATCACCCGTGTCTCGTCGCACTGTTGCCGGAGAGAGCGGTTTTGTGCGTTTTATTAGCCGCTGTCCATCGGCTATGAATATTAGTCATCGTGTGTAGACGGCCGAGTGGGTGGTGATTATGTGGTGGTCATTTAAGTGTTATTGATTGAAGTATAGATGGTTCGATGGACACATTTTTTTTCAATGTGTTACTGTAAAAATGAGTTTTTCGTTTTAACATTTATTGTCTTGTAAACTTGTCTGTGTTTTTATTTATTTTTGGAATAATTTCTTATAGCTGGCTATCATTATTATCCGCCTTTTTATCGTCCCACTACTGGGCACAGGCCTCCTCTCACACAGAAATGGATTGAGCGTTAATCACACTTGCTCAATGCGGGTTGATGATGTGACTTGACTTTACAGTCCAGGTTTCCTCGAAATGTTTTCCTTCAACTTTGTCACTCATTGATGTCCAATACATATACAGGAACTGGGTTATACGACATAATATTTCTACTTGTTTTCCAAATTACGTACAACAGCTTAAATGAAGATTTCACAAGAAAGCCTCAAACAGGAGTAGGTATCTCGTAAATATTTAACCCTTTCAAAGCTTATGGATGGGTACAGAGTACCTATACCTCATACTATACTAGGCAAGTCTAGTATTATAGTACGCTGTGAGTATTTCACGGCGTGTTTTGCTCTCGGCGTTGATGCGGAAATAGAACCGGCTATTATAAGCGCAGACGTTTCTAGAACATTTGTTTGCAACTTGCACATAATTTTAATGTAACTGCGTGGGCAAATTATGCCGCTAATGTATTTGCATGAAATATGTAAGTGAAAGAAACAATTTATGATGTTTTAAGGTGGTATGTAGTTCAGGAATTATAAATATTTAACGATACAGACCTACAAAGTATAGCTTACACGCAGACGATAAATTAAGGGGACTAGAAAATAATTATGGGAACTCTGACACGTGGTGTAGAACCCGTAACTTACACCACTTTCTAATGAATATGTAACTAAAACTATAATTAAATGTTTAAAAACTTTAAACTTACTTAACTAGCATTTAGCTGTTTTTAAATGACATTAGAAACTTTATGTAGGTACTTTTATACGTATTTAAAAATATTGGGTCACCTACTTAAAAATTTAATTACCGAATAAAAAACACACAAAAAAAACTAAATCCGATTTCATCCTAATATAACTATACGGAGGTGTCAGCGGGGGGGTTAATTAAAACGCTCGCGTTGCACGGTTGACACGCGACGCGGTATGTCGTCCCGTTGCTTAGCAACCTAAAGCTTTGAACTGCACGCTACTACTCACACACTCCACATCGAGGAATTTTGGCTATTTTTGCACAGTTTAATGAACCGTTTTTGAGTTTATATTCGGAGGGGTGAAATCAGTTGATCAAATGAGGGGCGTGCATTAACTGTATATCGAGAGTGATTGATTTCGTTTGAACGTACATCAAATGTTTGGTAACTGAGTTTGTTTCATGGTAAATTATCGTGGCAGAATCGTGACGATTCATATATGAGTTCTTATACGGTTAGTCAGCTTATATACTACAAGAATATTACGATACTATTGTATTATTTTCCGCGGTTCCAGCCATGTCGCCATAGCTGAAGGCATAGCCGAAGCCGGACAACCTCCCGCATCCGGATAAATAGTAGTATGCGTCCTTTGCTAGGTTCCATAGTTTTGGCGTGAAAGACGGAAATACAGACAGAGAAATGGAATAACTTTCGCATTCATAATATTATTAGCAATTATTTTTTCCATAGGCTTCCCCAAAACGACCTTTACTATCATTCCCAATAGTATAACTATGACACGACCTAATTTGATACACGAGAGCAACATCTTAACAAAACACATTGTGTCGACGGTCGTCGCTCGCAATTCATACATTATGCATTGACGGGTGGCTACCGTTTCCACGGCACCTGGGATCGGTGACACCTGCAAACGAGCAATGTACGTTGAAATGCGAGAAATTCCCATCGGCGATTCGATAAAGTGGGCGTTTGTTAACAGGGTCAGGAGTGCTGCGTAGATGGAAATGTTGTGGTTTGTCAATCTTCACTTATGCTGTATTTTTAATAATATTATTGTATAGGTAAAATTTAAATTTCAAAGGTAAAAAAATGCAGTTGTTTAGTTGAATTTTGATAACATGTTAAACTTAACTTTTTCCCGATTCTCTTTCGCCCTCGAACACTACAGAAACAACACGCTCTCTATTGAAATTTAGCATACCACAGTCTTGAGAATAATATCTTATAAGAAGTCTGAATTTCCGTAACAATATATTTGTTTAATAACAGACAAACAAAATTACAATCTATATTCCTCGGTAACGTGCATCAAAAGTTTGACTATCATTACTTAGACTGTCTCTTAAGTGTAGAGTTATATGACACAACGAATTTCTAAATAAACTACGAAGACAGGTTTCACTAACGTATGTGATAAATCTCACCTTACACTTGCAGTTTTTCTTTTCAACAGTCTCGCTAAATACTGATAGGATCTTAATCAGTTTACAAAGTAAACCGCTTTACGTAATCGAGTCTTACCATCTTGAATTTGTTTAATCGCCCGTGTGTACGGGGCTTTACTCGTTAGGAGGTAGCTTATGGAGTTTGGACTTAAAATTTACTTTGTTATTTTATAAAGTGACTAGTTTTTGATTATAGTTTAGTATTTTTTTCGTTGAGAAAATATAGGATTTTGTCTCCAGAGCTAGTTGATATAAATATTCCTCTAATCAAATGGTCGAGTGGTGTGGAGACGAATTGGGGAGGCTTTCGCCCAGCAGTGGTACAGTGGGCTAAGAAAAAAAAACTGTCACTGTTATTTCCATGAAAGATTTTTTTCCGACAAAAAGTCATTCATAGGTAGGTTGCATTTGCCATCAAAAAGTCATAATGGACATACATCTATCAATAAATGAACATTTTGTCCAAAAATACCTTTTTCGCTTTATATTCGGTGTTAATTAAAGTACCTGCATTCAATCATATTCTCGTAAATATCCACATTTTGTATGGCCCGCCGAGTTTCATGCAACAATATTATAATTAATTGCCCAGTACCATGACTGATGTGCCGTGGACGCGAAATTAAAACATATTTAATTCGTATTGACACTGGCCGTCGGCAGAAATGTACGCTTTGTAATTAATAAAGTTACTATTTAAATATTAATTATGGAATGCCAGTCACAGATCGGCTTGTCAAAAGATTGGAAGGGATATCGTTTTAAACTATATTTTTTTGGTTCATAGTAATTTTGAAATTGAGTAATTGGTTGGTTGTTTTATTCCTCTGATATAAGGTGATCATTTAAATTATAATATGTGTTAATTCTATTCTTACAACATGTTCTATTTTTCTAAGAGCGCTTTCAACTAACCGTTTTTCCCGCGTGGAATCCAAACGCTTGCAACCACAGCGAACAACGAGACAGTTGCTAAAAAAACAATCAACAATTATTTATTTTCTTTTATACAGGAAATCATCAAAAAATGTTCCTCTGTGGGTTAGCAGCGTGAGGAAGTGTCAGACTCTTACTCACTAAAATCCCACCATGTTCCTTCTTAAACCCTTTATGTGCCTGGGCACCGGTAATTCTTTCGAACAATCCCGCAGCCCTCGTATTTGTAACCTAATAGCAACATAGTACTCGACCTATAAGTACATAAGTACTGAATCGATAACAAAAGCATGTAACATCGTTAATCAATTATCTCGTTCGAATTTAATAAATAAAATAACATCGATTTGTGCTCTCGATACTAATGTTATTAGGTAATTACGGGTCGCGACGGCTGGCGTTCATTACAGCACAGATTTCAGCATTTTATACTTGATTAACATTTCCCGTGACCCGGTTAAAATCAGGTAGCCATGTTAATGAGATAGGTATGTATGTGCACATGATGTGAAACTTTTCATAAATTGAAATTGATCCAGCAGTAGGTGTAATGTTTACAGTGATGCTTTGATTGGTATAATGGGAAAAATTATGTATTTTCTATAGGAGTAAAAGGTAATTTGGTTTTTTTAGAACAAAGTAGTTTTATGTAAATATTTGTTAAGTTCAAAATAAAAATTATATGTTATAGTGACACCAGACATAACCAAAAATGAAAGTTATATTAATTATTCATTTAACACATTTTAAACCCTGAATAAAAAATTGCGACGGAAAAAAGTATTTCGAAATTGTATTTTTTTTTAATAACCAAAAAATGACGTGTACACATCACATCATAATAGGCACGTTAATCTTGGATTATTATTTAAAACATTGCACATAAAATGTTAACAGCCTGATGTAAATTAAAAGCATCGAAATAAAATATTGGAAAAATCAAAAAGGCATACCTCACAGATTTTCTGATAGTAAAAATGCACTACCAAACAGAATGCTTAAGTATCTGAATTAACGAATCTTTATAGGTTATTCCGAATACAGCTTTTGTTCAATGAAATAATGTTAATTTTCAGTCGCACAAATTATAATTATTTCCTGGTTTCAATAGTATTAAAACGTATCAGTTTTAGGAATTATGGATTTAATGGTGTAATTATTAATCATTTATTTCAATGCTTTCGATATCAATTTCATTTGACTATCAATTATATCGACACTTCATTAATAATACGATTTGCGTTTGTATAATTATTTGTAAACTGTAAGTGTCTGATATAGTTATCACTAATATCAATTACATATGAGAACATCAACACACAGGTAAAATTTCAAGCAAATTCTAGAACAAATATAATTACAATAAATCGCCTCATAATAAACTGAAAGCCCAACACAAACAAAGGCGATAATCGTGTTAAACCATCGTCGCCCTTTAACCCCCTTAAAACAAAACAGTCGCTAATTCGCGCTAAAACAATTATCACGGCGAAATTATTTCGTCACAAATCAATTGACGAAGAAGATCACGGCACACGGAGATTTGTTTAACACGGAGCGGGGAAGCAGGGGAAACAAAGAAAGGCTCGCAAAGGGCGGGCGGGGGCGAAGCTTTAGGCGGCCGGCAGTACTTGCCGAGCAATCGGCAAAAACGGACGCGTCACAACGTCCCGCGCTCCCTGAAACACGCTCGCGATAACAAGTGTTTGTGTTTATCAAATCATCAAATAAAACCATTTCGAATAAAGAGTACATAATAGTGACGTCATAGTTGCGATGTTTTGTTCCCCAATCACGTGGTTGGTTGTGTTAAACGCCAAAGCGGCCGGCTCGTACGTTACATTGAACGGTGAGGAAGCTCTTTCTTAAATTATTTATAATTGCTTTATTGTATTACGTTGTTATTACCAGGATATTATGTAAAGCGACCCCAATTTGTGTCGTAAATTAATTTTCGAAAACGCCCGGTCGAGGTTTATGGGAACGCTCGAATATGGCTTACATCGGCTTGATATTACGATTTCTGTAGTGAAACTCGTGAAAATGTACCAGGAATATGTGTTCCTAGAAAGATTTTTACTGATAATTGTGAGAACATTTCGATGTTGTTAATGTTTTGGTTTTGATCACATTGTAAACATACAGTTTTGTAATGATTTGTGCCCAAATTTCGCTTCAATAATCACCTACGTTGTTGTATTTTGTTGGTTTCTTATATTATTAAAGTGATAATGACAACAAATCGCTGTTTTTTCATAAAATCACGAAGGAAGACTATCAACGGATAATTGATTCAACTTCAGCTTT
This sequence comes from Helicoverpa zea x Helicoverpa armigera, assembly GCA_033682625.1. Lineage (NCBI taxonomy): Eukaryota > Metazoa > Arthropoda > Insecta > Lepidoptera > Noctuidae > Helicoverpa > Helicoverpa zea x Helicoverpa armigera. The sequence goes on along the minus strand of JAWIIS010000038.1, from coordinate 2,605,409 downwards.
ACAGAAATTGTAGAGTGCTGTTTACTATGTCAATTTCATGATAATATTATCATTTTTTTTTTGGTAATAATTTCGGTGTTTTTGCTGTGTAATCAATAATTGTGTTAGAAATAGAATTGTGATATTAATCTTACGGTTGTAGCAGTCAGACAGAGCAATCACATTTTCGAGATTAAAGTCCAATTTCAGGGTCAGTCCAGGGTTTCGAAAAAAACGATTTAATGTAATAAATACTGTGTGTTATGCTTAATCTCTGTAGGTCGTAGGTACATTCCAAAATAATTCAGAACAAAGTTCTTTTTTAAGAATAAAAATTATCTTACATGTAACAGGTTTTTTTTAACTCTACGTCATTATTGCATATTGTACGTTTAAAAATAAGTGATGCCAACTATTTACTTTTTGTAACTTCCTTGCATAATTTTCTTTTATTAAGAAAGTCGTCACTTAAAAATATTTTCGAAAGTTGCAATATACACTTGTTTACGGTATGAAACAGCAACTTTAGTCAATTGAATAAAATAACTTTTGATTATTTTATTACCAAATATTATTTTCCAAAGAAGAGTAGGTATTTTTTTTACTTAAAACAATTATTTAGTCATTACTGGTTACAAGTAAACATCATACATGAAACAACATAATAAAGAAGTCTAAACTTTACATAATACAAAATAAATAATAGGTATTTACAACCGACAAACAGATTTTCAACTGAAAATTAACATGTAATCCAAACACACAATATTTGCACTCATATTAAATTTGATTGACCCCTTTTATTTGTTTTCATATAAAATCGTAAATTGCCAGGATACTGCAAACATGATGTTCGGCACGTTTGCTTAGTTAAATACAGAAATATGGTTTCAATCAAATGGCAGTGGTATTGATTAAAATATCTTTCAAAAGGCACTGGGAGCTGCAGGTGAATGAAAGAGATATGGTGTGACAGTTCTAAAATATTCATGGTGTATTCCCACTGGATTTTGTGCTTTGTTTGATAGAAGGTTTAGAAATAAATGTAATATTTAGGAAAGTACTATGTGGAGACTGATGGCTGATTCAGAGCCTACAAGTTACAAATCATTTTACTTTGATTGTGCTTGAAAGTTGGGGAAGGTTTAATTTCTGAGATTTCATATAGGACAAAATGGGATATTTTAATTTTACTTTCATTATAAATCGAAACTCATAAATACACAGTTACAAAAATACAGTTTTTTTTTAATATTTTCAATTGCTATAAATACATAACTGCCCATCTCTTCTGGGAATGAAGCCTAGATGTTACGTTTAATAAGGGACGAAAGGCAACATTTATTAAGTCCAAACATTTATTTTGATTAGTTCAGTCACAGGTTTATTAATCTAAACCCACGCAGATTCACGACGCCTACTTCAGTGAGTAATCAAAAAGAAAATGTAGGTAGTCTCTCATAATAGAAACCTACTGTTTGATTTATAAAAGCTAACTCAATAATTGGGCCATTAAATATGTCCTAATTATTGTGGTATTTTTAAATCATCTTTATATATGATATTATTGCTTAAGGTTGTCATTATGAACATCCTTGGAAATCTTTATGGGGAGTCGAAAACCAGAAAGTCTGACGACCAGTTTTATCTAGGGGTATCGGGTTGCCAGGGTAATTGATGTAAGGAGGTCATATAGGCAGTCAGTTCATGTAAAACACTGGTATTCAACTGCATCCGCTAGGACTGGAATCCGACCCCAACATAGTTGGTGAAAGGTTACGCAGATGATTCTGAAGCTTCAAGCCTATCCTATTTTTACTCGTATGACTATATCTGGCCAAACATGCCAACTGTTGCTACATGTAAATAATAAGAATCAAATCACCGAGATGGAGATGGCGATCTAAGGAGGAGGCCTATGTTCAGCAGTGGATGTCCTATGGCTGAGATGATGAAGATGATGAAATCACCAAGATTGGCTACATATTTTTGCAAAAAGTTATCTGCCATCTGCCCTGACAATGCATAACTTACTTCTACACCAGGTACATGCATCCAATCAAAAGCCCTGGAGATGGAAGCTGTGCTCCTTTCGCCTACATCTGAGATAAATATCTTTGTCACAGTTTCCATCGTTAAAATGTATTGTTCTCGTTTTCTCAGTACCGCTTCCAACGTTGTCTTTATATTAAATGCGTTATATCTAGTTCTGTAATGGATTACAGAGGAAAGAAGGTTTTTTAGTAAAATTTTGTTTAAAAAAATAAAACTGTATTCTTAATAATTTATTGCAATTTAATTGACATAGGAATTCATGTCTGAAATACTTTTCCTCATATTTTTTGTAAAAATAAAATTTTCATTTTCTCCATGTATTATTTAACTAGTCGTAATTAAAAATCATTTTGCTTTCCTTTTAAATGTTTGTTAGAAGTCAATGAACTAATAAAAATAAACGTTTGAATATAAAATCCAAAACATTTTCCCTAAAGCCAAGTGATATTTTCCCAGTCACATCAGAAGCCAAACCCAAAGACAAACCAATTCCTTTCATCTAAACGTTCAACAAATCGTTTTAAATGTCCCATTTTACTCTCAATAGCATTTATCCCCAAAGAAGAGTTTTTTTTCCCCACAATCTGCTAATCGCGCACACTGTGCCGATCGCACAGTGCTCCATTTTCTCAAACATCAAAGCATTTAAATTGTACGTCAAATTCGCCAAGAATTTTGCCACCATTTAATTGAAAATGAATGCTAAAAATATTTTTTCCGCCTTCTCTTTATTTCTTAGGAATTTAATTTGGCTTTTTAGTTAATGTTTCTTGGAATTGCTAGTAATGTTGAGCGAAATATTTTGGTTTTATTGGTTGCGAGAAGTTTGGTTGTAAAGTAAATATTGCGTTAAATATTGGTGAGCAGTAAATAATGATTTTCTGGAAAGTGAGAATTGGCTACACGTTTCCTAGAAAGATAAATGATTGTAAAGTAAAAATCACTGTAGTAAAATGTATATTCTCATCCTTATTTATTATGTTTATCCAAGCGAAAAGTCAATTGTACAAAACTCAATAAAAGTAATATTGTGGTCAATCAAAGTTATTGTTATTTTCTGCAGAGCTTCAACGAGTTAACAAGTTATCGTCACCTCATTGAAAGCTCTGTTCAATTCAATTAAAAACCCAGTTGGATATCACAGATTGAATTCAGTTACAAAAACAAGTTTGATGCTAATCTGCCGCTGGTTTTTACAGTTCCCCACCCGTACTACAGAGAGAACTATGTACTTTCCATACCACGATAAACTATAGGTTATGATACTCACAAATAAATCGGTTGAGCAGATCCACGTACTATACAAACTTTACGTCTGCATCATATTAATTTGAAGGGGGTATACTGAGTAACGAAACATTATTTACAAAACACAAAACAATTTTTAATCACCAGTATACATTACGTAGATAACCATTAGCGGCGTATCGAGCCACGTTCAAAACATTTTACGTCAGTTCTTTGTTTTTAACAATCATTGCGACACGGCACGAAACTGTTGGCTAACAAAGAAAATTGTCAAGTGCGAGCGCCCTTTTTAATATTGGGTTCGGAAACTAGGAATATACTTACGACATAATTAATACCAAAAAAAAAAAAAAATATTGATATGCCCGCGTTCCGAGGTAAGAACTTCACAAACAAAAATAGAAGAAAATATCCTATGTTAAAATATATACTTAATAGGTATAAAGTTTCACCCAAGTCGCTAAGATTCTATTGCCTAATTAACTTCTTTTTATCCATACATTTACAAAATCTACACTGTGAACTTTGCGTTTACAATACGTATTGCTGTGCCCAATACTATTTTTAGTGCACACAGGCAGATAAGTTAGGTAATCAATTTGTATCAGCTCAGATCTCTGCAGTTTAGCAGAGGTCCAAACTGTAAAGTTGTACAATCCTGAATACTGGACACTATTAACTGAAACTCTAATTGCGCCATCCTATTAGCAAATTAGTGTTTTGGTGTAGTCATGTAGTGAAGAGAATCTTCTCACACACAATTAGTATTAGTAAGTTTAGGCCTTTCTACTTTTTAAAAGTGATAAGTTGAGAAGAGATTGATACCATATACAAGGCCTTTCCTCTCTTAAAATATTTAAGTAGAAAATGTATTCTTATAAACACAGGTGAATTTTTGTATCTAGTATTAAAAACTGGTTAGAAAACTCGGTACACGTACCTCCTATTTCCAGACAGGTAGTCGATAATCTATCTCGAGATTTATGACCCACCAGCAACCCTTTAAGCGTCCAGTATCAAGACTGGACGTCGGAGGGTTAGTCTTACGTTATACAATCAAGGAGTGCTTGAGACAAGGAGTCTGGTGTGGCGTACATACGATATATGGTAAAGTGGATTGGAGTAAAAGGTGAACGGTATACGGTGGATTAATGAACTCCCATGTCAGAGGTATTGGGTTGCACTTGCAGGTATAGAGGTAGCTTCTTGACGTGACTAGGGTTTGCAACTTTACTTGGTGGTCGATCTGAGATCTATCTTAAGGGTAAGCAATGCTTAACGACTGGTTGATTCGTCGTGAGTGACCATCATCTATGCCATAACGAGTAGTTTCGTGTTTTGAAAGACACTTATGTCATTTGTTAACTCCAGCTGTAATTTGAACATCTTTGGCAGTCGTTACGGGTGGCTATTACTTACCAAAAGGTTTCGGGTTGCATGGGTAATAGGTTTGGGGACGTCAGAAAGGCAGTCAAGCCGTTTGACTATGCACGTAATTTGTACATCCATTTAGATTTTCTCACAATTTAAGCACGTTTTCTCGTTTTTGAGCCCTTCTGACCTTAGCCGACCATGACACTTGATAACTCATCCTCTTACATAGCCTAAGTAACTGAAGCTAACCTACACATAACTTGAAGCATACAACACATCACTTGGCCGTCTCAAGTTAGACAATATCCTTTGGAGCGAGTGCAGTTATACTAAGCGGAACTTGGTTAAACGTGTGAATTTGCTTGAGTTTGTCGTACTGTAACCGTCTTGGCCAGTAATGAAACTAACTGGCTGTCGCGTGAACAGTCAGTTTATTAGGGGAACTGGATTTTGGGTAGTTTTGTTTGAAGGCATTGTCGTGATTGGCGTCTCAAACACAATGTGAAACAATGAATACTGGCAAGTTCTTTTGTAGTTTTCAGATTTCTCTGGAAGTCAGTTCTGAAAGTCCTAATAAACATTAACTTAATAGATAGGTGTGGCTGTGATTTAAATATTATGCCTGTTGAGTTTATATTTTTGGTACTGAAGGCTTTTTCTCGACATAATTAGACAAGATTAGAAAAGGTTATATTATTCTGTTATATTATCTCAATGTTTGAGTTTTGTTTTAGTTATCTGTCTGTTTTAAGAGCACGTAATTTGTATAATTACCAGAATTATGATCGCGTAACGCTTTGAAGATTAGAAATTAATGTTAATGCTTCAAACTTGACGTAAATTAAGTTTTCAACTGCAACAATTATGTTTAACATTTTATCTGAGCTGCTTAAAATTTTTCAGCGGCTTTAGTTACTTGAACTTTATTTTCAAGATAGGAATAGGTATTTTATTTCCATAACTATAAACGTTAACTTAAATTATCTCGTTTTTAGTAATATTATATAAAAAAGTCACTTGGGTAGTGATTTGTGTCTTTCATTAATCCTATCTATATTATCTTAGCATTTACTTTTACCATCCTCCACACAAACCCTCCATGCTATTCCATAATTTAAAAAATATCAAAATAAACATCCCACAATTTAGAAATTATTGCACACTATTTCCACAAACGGAACCCTCGCCCAAGGAATCCTGCAACCATTTTATCATAACTCGCGAAGTAATTACAAAAATAACTTGAATATTCCGCATAGCTGTGTCGCTATTTATTTTCGATAACATTGCGTCTACGGTCTACAGTCTACAGTCTACGGTCTACAGTCGACAGTCGACAGTTTTAATAATGTACGTACGCCCGTCCAATTAGGCCGAGCCCGATGTGCGGATATTATGTGAATTGCGTTTTTTGCGGTGCGGATATTTTATTAGTTTCAGCGTGGAAATTTTGAATGCGAATTGCTTTTGATGTTGCGTGCGCGAATAGGACGCGGATTTGGGCTTTGATGATTAGGGTTTTGTTTTGTTTTTAGAGTTGATAAAGTCGTGTCATTTTGGGTTATGAAGTTTTTTTGTCAAATTAGTTCTAATACTGATTTTTCCCCATGTCATTTATAGCCAATAGTTAAACTGTGAGGAAATTATTTTGAACCACTTTTAGCCTTTACAGATAACAAGCTATACCCCGCGGTTCCATTTATTCAAATCGGTTCATTAGTTTTGGCGTCAAAGCCAGTCAGACAAGTCAATCTCATTCACGTTATAAGCAAGAATAGAGAAATGGAGAAACAATATTCCACGCACATACGTAAGTACGTACGAAATAACACAGTAGCGTCAAATTAAAGCAATTTACCTTCAATTATAAAAAGAAATACACCTATGCCGCTTGGTCACGCGGCTACCCAAGGCGTCGCGACGCGGATATATTACCGCGAAATAATAACACGTCTGTGCCTGCCCTTATGAACACACCACCGCCCGTAATAAGGAAAAGTCATAAGCAACTATTTTGTTTAATTGAGTTATGATCTATAAAAAACACGCTATTAAGACGCATTTTTTTTTTATTAATTGGATTTTTAATGAAGTTCCTTAGCTAGTCATGTATTATATTATCAGCAGAACTCAGAGTGTGTGCAAAATATCATCGTAATCGGAGATCAGGAGGTGGGTCAAATTAAGATTTTAAGATTTTTTTACATTACAAGTGAAGCTAATATAAGCGTGTTAAAAGAAATAAACCTTCTTACCCCTATGTCGCTCGGTCACGCGGCTAGTCGAGGCGTCGCGACGCGGATATATTACCGCGAAATAATAACACGTCTGTGCGCGCCCTTATGCGTACACCACCACCGCCCGTAGTAAGGAAATTGGTTATAATATAAAAATCTGATCTAAATATCTACAACGAAAAATTTAAAACTAAAAAACACGCTATTAAGACGCACATTTCTTTTTTGATTAATTGAATTTGTAATGAAGTTCCTTAGCTAGTCATGTATTATCAGCAGAACTCGAGAGTGTGTGCAAAATTTCTTCGTAATTGGAGACCGGGAAGTGGGTCAAATTAAGATTTCAAGATTTTTTTACATTACAAGTGGAGCTAATATAAGTGTGTTAAAAGAAATACACCTTCTCGCCCTATGTCGTTCAGTCACGCGGCGAGTCGAGGCGTCGCGACGCGGATATATTACCGCGAAATAATAACACGTCTGTGCTCGCCCTTATGAGCACACCGCACCGCCCGTAATAAGGAAATTCAGTGGCGGTTAGTGCGTAATTTATATTAGTGTTTCTGGTAATAAGCGGTTGTTGTGTTTAATTTGGTTTTCAATTGAATGGTTTTGAAGGAAAGTTGTTCTTAATTGGGGTTTAATCGTCAATACTATGGAAAGGAACAACTACTGAATGTTTGATTGTTTAACTTTTATTTTTAAAGCCGCATATTTTTGTCTTTAAAAGACTTGTATATATATTAAGTATTGTATTACACAGTTTATTTAACGCCACTTTAAACTAGAGTCGTTCTAACATGAACTTCTTTCAAGTACCAGTTATATAGTCAAAATAATTTAACAAAACAATCTATTAAAATACCTTTATTGGTGTCGAATTGATTTACAAAATACTTCCTAATTCATTTAAAAAAATCGTATGTACCAACATAATCTTGGGCCATCAATTTAACACAAAATTAATGCTTGCTAGAGGGTACAGTTCCCACATTAATATTGAATATTCACCGTGCAGTCTATTATTCATAGCTCTATGAGAATACCAGCATTTGTTCTATAGAAGAAGGTCATTTTTATTCATCGATCATTGCGAGGTTAAACCAGTTAAGGTAGAATTCCGTGGGTCGCGGCTTACGACAGTCGTCGGCCGCGCGCGACAATAGTCAACCTATGAAAATGTATGGCGCCGCTGCCGAGGCTCGCGACAGTCGCGCGCGGCCGACGAATTTCGTAAGCCGCGCGCGGCATTGTGTTGAAATTAGTAGATTTTGTTCGTCCGTTCCCTCTAGTCGAAGTGCTAATTGATATCCTTGAAGAAGAAGTGGATGACGTATTGCTGTGGCTGTATTATGAAAATGGATTACCAATCGACCCTATTTTTAAAAAGTAGAAATGATGAAGGATACTACCCAATACTGATTCAAAAGCATTTGTATTGTAATGAAAACAAAAGGAAGTTTTGCCTACTAAATAAAAAACAATTCAATTCTGGTTTTACTAAAATTATATAGATGTTACTAAGCGCTAGACCATGTTGAGATGCATACGGCCGCGCGCGGCTACGAAATTCGTCGGCCGCGCGCGACTGTCGCGGACCTCGGCAACGGTGCCATACATTTTCATAGGTTGACTATTGTCGCGCGCGGCCGACGACTGTCGTAAGCCGCGCGCGGCTGTCGTAGCCGCTATCCACGGAATTCTACCTTTAGAAGTAAACGTATTTTTATTGATTTTCATTTTTTCTTTAGAGGTATTTTTTGCTTTATTCTGTCAGACTATATTATTTGTGGAAGTAGTACTGGCAAAATTTTCGTTTGTCGTTGTGCCTTTATCATCTTCAAATGGATAAGGGTCTTGAAAATGATGATGAAAAGCGTCTGATGCCAACATCTTTACTAATATAATAAACATGTTTGTACCCTAAACATTCCGAAACTACTGAACCGATTGGAGCAATTCTTTCACTGTTGGATAGTTAGACTATCCCCAAGTAACAGGTTGTTTTTTTTGGATAAGGGAAGAAGTTCCGAAAGAAAAAGCTAGTTCAGTAATAAAATATAAGGCAATTTTAGTTTATACCTTAAGTTTATATACAATCCTTAATATAAGCTACTAGCCGTTTTCCCGCGGTTTCACCCGCGTCCCGTGGGAGCTACTGCCCGCACCGGGATAAAATATAGCCTATGTTACTTGCAGATAATATAGCTTTCTAATAGTGAAAGAATATTTAAAATCGGTTCAGTAGTTTTTGAGTTTATCCATTACAACCAAACAAACAAAGTTTTCCTCTTTATTATATTGGCATATATCTAGATAATAATATTTATGAAAACTAAACCTAATATAACACTTCCTTTAAAACAGAACCTAACTCACTTTATCTATAGTACTCTTACCTCAACATAGCTATACATCTGTTTCACCGCACTGTATCTCAGAAACTCATTACTATTGATCACAATAGAATCACGGCGGATCTCGGGACAACTTGGGTTGTATGAATAAATTAAACGCCTAGCCCCGAAATGTAAGGTCACTACCGGCTCCGCTAATGGCTTAGTTTTCGTAATTATTTTGTTTCGAGGAAGTGGTGGATTGTGGCTGTTTATTTGGTTTTGATTGGTTTGAGTTTTGTAATTATTTTTGTGTATTAAACTTTTGTGTGATATTTTCATTGCTTTTCTTAACAAAAATATACAAAGTGTATCGTATTTCATCACATTAAATGAAATACGTTAAAATACTGGTTAATATATGTCGATTAGTACATTTTTTTTAAATTTAATAGAGTCAAATTGTGCGAGAATTAGAACACCATATAAGAGTCAATCAGTCGCCATAGAAGATCATAAAGTATATGTGTGATAGTATCTAATGTGAGTAAGACACGCCCGATATTCATCTGAAAAAACATTTTTCAAAAAATCTTTGCTTATAACAAAATCATATGATACACAAAAACTAAGGCTTACTGTACAAATAATAAACAAAAACTAACTATTAAACTCATTTGATTTACAACAGGCCCTTATTAAGATATTACCAACACATTCTTGAAACGTAAATCTCGATACGTGTAAAAGTGCTATGCCCCCTACGCCGTAGTGCGTGCTACGCCGTAGCAGAGTCCAGCGGGGAGCCCAAATTAAAAAAGTTTAACCGTCCGATATGTACGTAACATGTAGGCAAATTAAAAAAAAAGAAGTTTGGGTTTAAATCGCAAGCTTCATTAGGTCTGGCAACTTTTCAATGGCTCGGTAGAGTTTTATTGAATTTTCGTGCTTTTTTTTATTGACATTCCTGGCATGAGAAGTTTTTGGGAATAATTAAATTTGTATGTCAATACTATCCATGCCGAACTGCCGAGCTGATGGTCCCGGGTTCGATTCCCGGTACAGTCAACATTTGAGTGATGAACATGCTTGTTGCGGTCCATTTATAAGTATACAAATATATGTAAAGTATATGTTATCACTTATGCTAGCACCCATAACACAAGCCTCTAAATAGCTTATCATCTGTCTCATACTGCATTCGAAATTAAAATCAAATCGATTAACCAATCGAATTGAAATCGATTCAACAGCGAGTCACGCCAACTTCAAAGCGATAATCTTCCAATCTATCATTACAAATGACATTGCAATGCTGACACACATATTTATGTTGCAGTGTTGATCTGTAGGTAGGGTTTGTACTCGAAATTATTATTTTAACTGTCAATTTTACTATTGTGTAGAAACAAAGATATACTTATGTCGCTAGTATACTTGTGTACATTTATTCTAAAGAATTCAGAAACTTTCTGTTTAAACCTACCGTCATCAGCCGTTTAATCTTAGAAAAATCTAAATGATTTATCGATTCTGTTAGTCATACCTACTTGTAATCGATGTAATTATTATTATACTAATAAAATTCAATTTTCTAACTAGAGGTATATGGTGAGTTGCACCATTTAACTATGTATATCGATAACCATTTTCAGTTGTCAAATCGCCGATTTGACCAATGAGACCATCACGGCTAGTTATGGTTTGGTTATCATTATAGCCAAATGGTGCAACTCATCCTTAGTACATCTATCATAGATCTTATTTGAACAAGCAGAGTATAATTTATTTATTTAAAATACATTATCAATGATAAATTGTAACTGAAAGCCCTATAAAACATCTGTCGGCGCGTGCGTCGAAACTTGGCATGAAACGTCATACCAATAGCATGACTGGCTGTGATGTTACGATGCTATGTCGACAATCTGATGATTGATGCACTGTCTGTATTTGTCTAGATTTATTCCGTTTGTCAGTTTATTTGACGGTGTAAGGACGATTTTTGACAGTTGATATGCGTTTTAGAATTATTGAATGCAGTTATAAATTAGTATCACTGAACAGTCAATGGGACACTCAAATCAATAATGTATGACGGAGCAAAAGTTTTACGTGTTTTTCAATTGGACCGACTAGCATACAGATTTGTTTTGTGTCAGAACATATTTTGAGTAAAACAGCGAGCAGCTATGCTCATGTAACTTGCAATAAAAAAAAATACAGGCAAACCTTGATTCTATTACTAGACCTAGTTTTTGAGCCATTTTATCGCTGTCATCTAATTTTAAATTCTGTTTTATGAACTGTTCGTAAAACACAACTTGTCGACACAAATTCTCCATTCAAAGTAATAACATGAACGATTGAAAGCCACGACTATTCGCCCTACACTCAAGCGGCTATAATACACGACTATTTCGAAATTATGCAAAATACTGCAAATTATATTCAAATGTGGCCCGCTTGGCCGTAAAACACTGATCAATCGGTGATACAGAACACGAGAACACGTGTTTTTGTCGCTTTATTAGTTTCATAGATAATTGTTTCAGGATTATCATTGCGTTGTTTGGAATTCACTGATTTAGTTTTATTAAATCCAACGAGAAACTTTAAGAAAGTAAAAATTTTGTTTGGGGTTTATTTATTACATAACTTACTTTGACGTAATAATATAAACAAATCAGGACAACCGCAATATTTTTTTCTTAATTTATTATTCTACTGATTTATTGAACAAAGCCTATCAATTTCTAATTAAAACTTAACAAAAAAAAAATACAATCCCAACGACACTCGCAATTGGTCTCCTAAATCACCGAACTACAATCTCTGCCCACCCACAGACAGACGAAAAAACATCAAAAACGATACGTGCTTCACCCATGGCAATTAAAGGGGATAAGCGCCAATAAAAGTGCTCGCTTTAGTTATAAATTGATCAAATTGCGGGATCCCGGCCAATGTATGGCTTGGGGAGACTTTTTGGGCCTTTAATAAAACAACCGCACATCTGCGCTAGAGGATTTAAAATGCAAAACGACATAAAAATCAAATGCTGTTGCTACGAAAATTTAAACAGATGACCAAAATTCAATGTCTGTTGACATAAACTCAAAAAAGTTGGTAAGAACTGAATATTAATTTGGCTATCATAAACTTAAACCTACATGTTGACCTTTAGTCGAGAAACCATAGTCATTAATTAATGTCGACTCTGATTCTGAAATGTTTTCCTGCAAGATGTCTACTAACGTAACAATGTTTTCCAAAATGCCTTGTGTATCCTATACAGCTTCTATTCATAATACCTTTTACATGCATTCTTAACCTGTACAAAATCTGCGATCCTAATCTCCATCTATAGGTATAATCTCACAATCCAAAGAAAGGAACTGCCACTATGTTCCTTTAAAACAATCAATGTTCTATTTATTTTCGCTCAAACTCCACTCTAAGGAATTCTATCGTCTGGAGCACTACACGAGCTGCCGCTGTCTATCCGTTGGTCACTTTATCCTCTGCACCACGATCCTGATTTAGCATCCAAAGGGGGTGTAGGATGTACTAGGGTTGCCAGGAATAGATAATTTGGTTATGCATTGTAGTATGCTCCAAAGGAAGTGGTGAATTCTCAACGTAAAATTACTTCTGGTGTAGTCTTGATTTGGCAGTCCCTTTGTTTGGGGTTTGTAGTTTTACAAAAACCAATGATTTTATTCCATTCTATTTATTCTTTATTGCACTCACAAATGCTTCAATACGCACACAATACAGAGGGGTTATATTATACAAAGGCGAGTTTAACCCAGAATTGGATTCTTTAACAGCAAACCCTAGAGCGATTTTAATCATTAAAAAATACTATGTGCACTGTGTTCCTTGTAAGTAATTTTATTGCTATTCGAGTATAATGGCAAATCCACAAAATAGTATAGGTTTTACATCATGTATGCCTAGCAGCCCTAACAGTGATGCTTCTAAAAGTGCATCGGTACCCCACCACCCTTCACGGCCCATTAGATGCGTCCGCGGGAAATCGTCATTTGCATAAGCGGCTTGGCTCTCTGCACATAGTAATTGGGATCACATGAACGCGACCAATTCAGTTAGACACTTGTCCTCTCCCTGACACCTACAATATTTGGGATTACGCGGGGCCAGCGCTTAGGGATCGGGGCTCCCGATAATCCGGTTTGTCCGGCGTACGTTTAAGTTGGCCTGTCCCAATGTTTGTTCAACACTTACGCGCTGCTCTTAGAGCTTTTAATCGAAGTGCGAAATTTGAATGTGATTTAAATTCGCCGGTACTTGTTACAAAATGAGGGGGAGTTAAATGACTGCTCAGCGCTGCCGTTTCGTGAATGTTACTCGAAATTTGCATTAACTTTGCAACGGGTGCGCCGTGTATTGTTTCTTGACGTCGACATCTGGTTAAGCTAGGTTTGCGAATAAAATAGTAATAAATACGAGAATGATAAACAGAGGGGTCTTTGGAGCGTGCTTGTTGAGTGTTTGAGTATGAAGGTAAATACTTAACGGAGAACTTTCGTTTGTTTTCTAGTTACACTTTGTTTTGTAAGTCAAACAATGCAAGTTATCCATTTTGAGATACAAAAGCTTGGCAATATAATTTAATGAAGATTTTCTTGGACAAATTCTTAAGTTGATCTTTCAAATATTTTTGTGTAATCAGAATAAACAAAACGGCAATGTACAGAGCACTTCAACCTTAACATAATGAGCTTATTCCACACAGTTTCACGGCGTAAGAAGGCACACACACTTCACGAAAATTGATTAAATTAATTCCAGAAACGCACCGACACAGACAAACGGCCGGCTCAACGGGAGGCACAGATTAAAAATCGCCATTTTACATCTAATTTATAAACGCGAAAGAGGGCGGTTGTGAGCGTGTTGGGTGCGTTTTATGACCACCAGAGGGCGCTAATGACCTCAAATAATTGGTGCTTTAAATGTAAATGACTACACACGCCAACCTCTCTGGCTTTATTAAATTTCGCGATTGCTCGGAAAGTGTGTACGGCTTGTAATCGCCGTTTGACAAGTAATAGGGCATCTGGTTTGATGGCTGCGATTGTGTTAAGGTTATGTTTTAACGAGATCAGTTATTTACGTACGCAGAATGCAAAGTTTACATCCAACAGATTATTTTATCGTAGTTTTTGGTGAAAGTGTAATAAATAGATATGAAAAAGAGGTGGTACCCGTGCCGTACTACAATAATAATTATGCATTTATAAAAGTATTTTACAAGCTTTCATTAAACTATGACGATATTAGATTTCAAAACCACAACAGCTATACAAACCAACCATCAAAACATGAAACAAAATATCTAAAATTCAATTAATAGCAGTTTTGCAACTCTAACCCTTTAATCCAACGAATTTATTGCCAACAGTTTAATATTAATTAAAATGACTGTTATGCTAACTGCAGTAAAGAGGCTACATTGATGAATGGCCTAGCTCATTAGTCGACTGAGTATTTAACTGGAAATAGTTGTAGTTATTTTAGTTTAATCGCTGTAAATGAGGGTAGATTATCGTGAACTAGCTTTTGTGAGCCGATTGGCTTTGATCCGCGCCGATGGTGTTTTGTTTTAATTGGCTTTTTGGTGGTGTGCTGTGCTTTTTTGTGTAGTCAGTAACGTAACATAAATTGGCATCATTGAATTCCCCAAATAAATTACTGACTCCTAACAACTGGCAGCTTGGACTATGTAAAAACACATTAAAATAGTGTCCGTCCCTGGAACATGCAAAGGGACACCTTTTCAATGTTTTTTTTTTTATGTTATATAACATATGTTGAAATAAAAAAATAAGCTGAGTAGATAAATGAAATGTTGTATATTTGTCAACCTAAATGTCATTTTATATGAATAAATAAGTATTACTTGTAGTGCAGTCAGTACACTAATAATATTTGAATGCATTATTATTGTTTGACTGTTTAGCTTTTGGCTTCAAATACTTGTCCAAAGATGTAAGCTTCTATTGTTGGTATGAATATAATACTCACAAAACTATAATATCACGAATACTGAATGCTTAGTATTTTGATCTTATTATGCACTCGCCTGAAATTAGTGCGGCTTCTGAAGATGCTTTACAATTTACGTATACTTGAACTAATTTGAGTAGTTTATTTCGGGAATAATTTCATAGAGCAACAGCAATGGAATGAGTTTTATTTAATTTCATTTTAATTCTCGGTCTAAAAATACAAATGATCAGTTTTGGAATGACTTTGTTTGCTACAACATGACGCATTGTTAAATCATTTCTCGCAATTATTTAATGGTAGAGGACGGCTGAAATCTTAAGTGCTAAGGACATTACGATGTGGTAATTAAAAATAATGACCAATAATAAACTTGAAACATTACCCAAAAATGGCCCATAAAATACAATAGATTGTATTATAAATTAACCGAATCCATTAGAGGCGGGATTTATTTTTTAATTTAGATTTGTCAAAGGGCGAAGATTGTGGCGAAATTCTTCCTTTGTTTGTGTCTAATCTGCTTACGACCGATTTCTGAGGGCTAATTAAGTTGAATGAACACAAAAGGGTAATACCTGAACACACAAAGTTCCTGTTACCGTTTGATTGAAGTGTTCAGTTTTGTTACCCCTTTACTCCGTTCGTTACCCTTGTCAGTTGTGGGGCTGTGGGGTAAATAAGCGATGATTTCACTTATTGTTGGATACTTAAGACGACATTATTACTGTCAAATTAATTGAGGTCGTTGTTCTTCTTAGTGATCATGAAGGCGAGATTCCGCTGGTGTGTGACAATGTGACTCACATAAATAGTAGAAAATTTCTAAAACTTTTGTGCACGAACAGATTTTGCCTGTAGATTCGCGTCAACAATACGTGGGCGCACGTTTTTTGTTTGCGAATAAATGTGCGTGAACAAGTTTGGTGGAATCGCACCATTACAATTTCATGCCTAATTTTACCAGAGTTAGTTTACTAGTAGATTCACATTTATTTAGTTAGGTTCTGGAGCAGTATTAAAAAGGATAATCCCACCTAGATTGTAAATAGTAAAGTGATGAGATCTGACTTTATATTTTTAATTTGTTAATTCCTAAAATGAGTGTTATAAATTATGTGTAGTGCTATAGGATTATGGTAAAAAAGATAAAAATGGTCAATGATAATTAAAAAAATATTGAAAAAGCTAGTTCCGTGAGATTCCATTAATCCTAATTTCTGCGAATTCTGACAAAATAGCTTTGAATAAAAATCTGATAATTCGTAGAAATAAATCTCCCGGGTCTGAACAAATGTTAACAGGAGGTTGGATCAAAACCACTTGCTAACGTTTTAAGTAAACAAAATTATAAGGAAAACTATAAATACTCGCTTTATTTGGAATTTAAATCAATTCCGTTCCTGGTAGTCGAATGTACCTAATCTTTTTGCTTGGCTGAAGAGACGTTAAACAGTTTAATGGTTGCTCATAGAGAAATAACAGTACGTAGAATTTAATAGTTTTAAAAAATACTATTTATTTATACGTATAAAGAGGAAAGATTTGATTGTTTATATGTTGTTTGTTTGCATCGAATAGGCTCCAGATCTACTGAAAGGATTTTAATAATAATTCTTTCACTGTATCTAAGGAAGCTAGACTATTATTCCACTGAACATGGACTATGTTTTATCCAGGTACGTTAAGAACTTTTCCCGGGACTCGGGGATGGGGGGATAACCAATTAATTTTCTACCTACTAACTATCAACCTCTTCCAGGAAACAATATTACGATAAATACGATTACGATACGCTCAAACGTATTACATGACGATGTTTCTTATACAGGGAGGTTTATATACAGGGTGGTCCTACACATGCAGGTTTATATACAGGATGGTGCCTATACAGAGGGTTATCGATCTGCAATATGATTTATTACAATCAGCACTAAACGCTCGAGCAGACATAATCCTGAACGTATAATTGCACACACTCGACTGGATATTCATAGGTGATTAGTATAATCACTGTGCTATTACGTATCGGGAGATAGGGATGTTCGGTATTGTGGATGGTGTATTGAAATCATGGTCTATCGGTCCCTTTGTCTTATATCAGAAATGTATTGCTGTATATTTTATTTTATTTATTGCATTACACATTACAGGTATTAAAAGTAAATAAATAATAACTGATATTTTTAACGATTAATAAAACCACTTTTATAGCGTTCTCATTCGTAGAGAAAATATTTGAAACTTATTTTTTTTTAACTGAAACCCTAAACCTGTAACCGAAGTTTTGTTGTGGACCGATCCTAAAAATCATGGTTAAAAATTTTAAATGGAAAGATTTCATTAAAGTCATCATTTTAATGAAATAATGATGCCCTACAAATATACCTCAAAAATTCTAAATATTGACTCAAATAATTTAATTTTCTCATAGTATCTGATATTTATCGAAATTCAACGCTTGAAGCAGCCCTACCTGTCTTACTTGAACCAGTATTACGTACGCACCTCACTATTAAGTTACATACAATATCTGCGAAATTGGTTAGGGCTGTAACAGCAACTTGATACACTAATATTGAATATATTTACGGGAACCTGTGTATTTTGAGGGCATATTAATTTAATAGAAGATAATGTATTGAATTAATGCTCGCTTGTTTGCTGTGGTTTTCTGCTTCAGAGAAGGATTCATTTATTTAGGTACGTATTGATTTGAATTGATTGCCTTCGATAATTTTTCAGATATTGTTAGCCACGAACTGTATTTTTTTCGCCCTAAAATTACATAAATTACCAATTTTATATTCCGACTCTAAACATATAATTTCCAAGAAAAATGTCGAAATCATCCAATTTAGGTACAATAGGCATAATATATGCCGCTTGCCATTTCACCCGGGCCCAACGCATCCCCGCGTGACGTAGCACTTCACCCGACCGTAAAAAAGCGAAATCAATTATACCCAAATGGCAAGCGAACCAACCAACATAACAAGACCCACCCCGCTTTCCCTATTGTTATAAAAATCCAACAATGAATGCCCATGTCACCCACGTCACGGGTCAACTTACAATGGACGGCCGTCGGACCTTTCGAAAGAACACAATATGTTGTCTGGTCCCTTTCAAATTGATTCCTAATTAGTGTGATACGCAAATAATTTGTTGTGACATTGAAAAATCTTTTGTTAAATTTCTTTTTGGGTTTGTAACTTTGTACGGATAACGAGGGATCGGAATTTACAAAGTATTTGTCTCTCGTGTTCAGTGAACAATGAGTTAGGTTAGGCCTTTAATTTGTATTAGCTTTGTGCGTTTTAAGATACCTAATATTTTGACAACCATTTGTGCTTTTTCAAAACCACAAGAATGCTGTTTCCAAAGTGGTACTTCACCAAAATCACTTTTTCATAAAGCTTTGTGTTATTTATTCAGAAGCTGTTGAGGAACGAAAAAGAAAAGCAACGTGAAGACATCTGTGTTCAGTTAGAAATTCTTGAATAGCCAATCCACTTCGAAAAAGCGTGGTTATCTATATTCGTATATTCTTAATTTGAGAAGATCTTTGTTCACATACTGTAGTTTCAGTACTCAATTTTCGGAAACCGTTGCAACATATTAACTTTTGTATGATGCGTGTCCACTGCAAGATTTATTCTGCGAATCGCATTTGTGGTAAAACATTTCTGTTAACGTGCACTCATGACGCTTTGTAAATGTTTTCACAAACAGTATAAATGCTCCTAAACTCTTCTCAGAAGAACTGTTATGTGGTTATTTACAAACTGAAGCAAATAATAACTGAAGAGAATGTGGATGCTTTTGTAATACAATATACCTAGAAATTGGTAAAAATGCAGTTTTAATCTCCGATCAATGTCGCAAGTGTAATAGAGAGTAGTATATATTTGTGATCATAAAAAAATGGGGTACATGTTGTGTAAAGTCTTATATTCGTATTGTTATGGTTTGTAAACTATCATGTAGGTGTTAAATTAAATAGGCCGTAGGGGTATTCCTTCGCCATCAAATAAGTTCTAATTTTAGATCACCAATGAAACCAATGAAGCTCTAAATGAAACCAACTAACGTCCGACTTTCAGCCAACAACACGCCGCTTATCTGTCGTTTCACCAAATGAAATTTCGAAGCCAAACTCAATCGGCTCACGGCTACCCGAAACTGTTCCGAAACGACCCACACACTAGACTGTGTACTTTTTCTCGGCCTCATGTGCACAAACAGTGTTTAGTTACCGGAGGGTGTATTTTATCTTGTTGTGCTTGTTTTGTAGCTGTAGTGAGGGCGTAAGGGGGGTTTGTGCGGGGCGGGGGAGGCACCTGTTGCCCTTGCTTCAATGTAGGAAGGCCTAATCCTGGCTCAGATGAAATAAATACAACATTGGCTCAACAGAAACGGTCTCGAGATGTCTTTTGATGGTATTCAGTAAAGCCGTGTGAGCGCACCATATTTTGGTACTTTAAAGGAATTGCTATTTTTACTCGGCGTCTGCTTTTCGGTGTCGTGTTGAATTTTTGATGCAACAAGTGGTATTGTTGTGCTGGAAGTGGTAACTAAGTGTTTGGGTTTTAGTTTCATTGGGATACTGTTCGATTTGTCTTCCAATTTTATTATTAACTTTATCTTTTGCTTAAGCTGCTCTGTTTAACGATATCAGTCAAACCTTTTGGTGCTTTCTGTGATACTACTGCCAACTGTGATACTAATTACATTTTTATTTTGTTCACAGGTAATGAGTGTTTTGCTGTCTTATTATCCAATAAGGGTTTGTAATCGGCTATTTATACAATGATCAAGTAAGAGCTTACTATCTACTAAACTTATTTCCTATTTAGCTTACATAGTTGTTACCACACTCTATACAGTACAAAAAATATAAAATAAATATGAAACCCAGCAAATCTGTCTGACAAGTCAATTAGATACCCACATGTACTCATATCTATAACGCATATTTAGTCTGGCAACACTCGCGCTCCGTGAAAGCGTGTTTATTTTTAGAATTGCAACTATTTCCAAACGGGCTGGCAACACATTTCTATTTCCGATGCTAGACATTGACATGAATATGTTTTCAGCAAACCGGATTATTTTGACGCGGCCAAGTATTTGATGCTCGACGTAAACACAGTTTATTACGGTTTTCTTGGTGTGTCTATTAGTAATATATTGGTGTTAGGGTCAATGTTTATGTGATGTATTATTGCTTCATTACTAGGTACTTTTAACTAATTAAATTACTTCTTCTGTTTGAAAGACTCCCTCGATTCGAGAACTTCTAAAACTCAACAGCATATCAACATGTACCCAGTTTTTTTCCAAATTATGTTGTATGCACCAATGTTTTACAAGGAGCGACTACCTATCTGACCTCCTCACCCAGTTACCTGGGTAACCCAATACCCTTTAGTAAGACTGCTCGTCAGATTTCCTTGCTTCTGATTACCCGTTACGACTGCCAAAGGTGTTCAATGAAAGTCATAACAGAATATCAATGACTCCAAATTATTCTCTTTACACCATTGTATTAGAACAATAACTAACATCTTCACATAAATTATTTTTACGACTTCCCATGACAGCCTTTTTCCTGAAAACAGAATCTTGTTACAAAACGTGACATTTGGCCTAATAAACTCGTGCGCTCGTGAAATCGCGCCGTAACTCATAAAGCGGAATAGCATTTAGTTCACGCAGGAAATAATAAAAAAATATCTCCGTCCAACTGTGCAGATGTTTGAATTAATGTGTGAAAGGATTTTATTATGGGCGTTAGACTGGTGATTATTTTTTCATGTCTCTTGTTTTTTTTATAATAGGTTGCTTTTCATTGGTCATTTCATCACGAGTGTACACCTGGACCTATTTTATGTGTGTTCAGTTGAATTTGATTGCGTAAGGAAAACTATTAGTGGTACATATTCGAGAATGCTCAAAATTGTGTAAAATTAAAATACATTTGAAGTGCAAACTATGTGTAAATAAATAAATTAAGAAAGTGGAAATAAAAAGTTTTTCCCCAAGTGCAAGATAAATAAATCACGTTTTGCAAGAAAAAAAGAGCTTAGACACAAAAGCATGTTACGATACTTTAAAAATCCTACACTTTTACGGTAGCCCATATAAATCATAGTACTTTTGAAATAATAACCTGACAGAACAGGAAAAGATAAAAAAATAACATATCTTTCTAAAAGTTTTTTGGCAAGAAAACTGACTCGGAGAGCGCGAGCTTCTCAAAATATAAATGGATGGATTTTTAAGATGTTTCAAGTTTCTTCATTTTTACTGTACTTTTTAAGATAAAATATGGTTCAAACTAGGTCTGTGTTCTTTTCTATAGTTGAACATTCAATAAAATTGTGTTTTATTGTGAATCCACTTTTATTATGTCTGACATAAATAAAATTCTTGTCTTTTTTATTTTGGTCGAATGAATAAAATAGAGAAATAGATTAGACATTACTTGGAGATATTGCCTATTATATGCACACCAAAAAAGGGGTGTACTTCAAATCAGAATAACTTAGGAAAAAGTTATGACTTGAAACGTGTAACTGTCTTCAACCCATATGAAGTTCCATTCAAATTTTCCAATAAATACACGTTCATCTTCAACTCACGTCAGTTCGCTTCAGAGTCGGAACGGAAATATTGTCGGTTGCGGCCTCTCGCGGCGGATGCTGTATGGGCGCCGGAGAGCCGTATCCGGCCCGTCCTCGTTACGTCGGCTTTGTATGACGGCCGACACGGCACGCCGACGTCATAGGCCCGAATGAACCATTGTCAACGATATTACACTCTGCTCTCTGTGATTTATTCTGAATGTTTTGAATGAATAGTGAAAGTTTCATTGTGATTTGTTCGGGTTATATCAGGGTGGGGGTTGGAGCAGATAATGGTCATTGTGTCTGTGCCCAATCATAAAAGTAGAAATATTTCTATGCAAAATTATTTAGTACCTAATGCGTAGGTACCTACTGTTGGAATTGTAGACAATACAGCTCTTTTTGAACACGTATTTTTCTAGCCAAAAATTCAAAGAAACCTATCCTTGTCGTGGTGCTAAACTTACCTAGGCCAGAGGGCATTAAAATATCTTAGTGATAAATCTTTAGCTATTTACAAACATTAGATATCACAACTAACCAAATTGTACTGTTTACTGTACACTTTAAAAACAAAAACAACCAACCGAAACTTTCCAAATAGACTTAATTTATTCGTTCTCATCCGTTAAAAGTCCGAGACTAATTGTTTAGCCCTATAGTTATTACTCCAATGTCACTTAATTAATTTCTTGGCTCGAAGAGAATTTGCAGTAGACAGCTGGAGTTTCATTTCATTGCTTGAAATACAGTTGGCGTCGTTTTGTTTTCGTTTTCAAGCTTGGGAAAGGCATTTGTGGTCGGAAAAGGATTGGGTTAAGGTTGAAACTGGTGTTTTGTTTTAAGTGGATTTTACTTTATTTTTGTTTATAATAGATATTCTTTTTAACAGTTTTAACTGTGAGCTGCTGTGTTTAAATCAAAACATAATAATGTAACTTATGAATTTACATTTAGAATATGTGACTCATATTGGTGTAATATTTTGACGACTCTTAATAGTACCTGGATAGGCTACGAGAAAAAATTCACTTGTAAAGTAGGTTCAATATTCCCCTTCATTAATATTGACTTCCTTACCAAACTTCATCACCCAAACCGTATTTCATCAAAATTTCAAAACAATAAATGTTATTGTTGAAACGTTAACCTTTACAAATGTACTGGACGTTATGAAATGTAATCAAAAGTTTGTTCAAATATATTGTTTGATTAAAACTGTCACCAATTTTATTTTTGATTATTATTTACTGCTTTTATTGTCTCGTGTTACACGAATTTATGCTTTAATTTAAAATCCGTTTGAATTTCTATTGAATAAAATTTAGCATTTGCTATAAATAGCATCTTACGCTATTCAAAATTTTAAGATATGCTATTCATTTACAATATTTTGACGGAATATATTTATAATATTTAGTCGAAATCTCAAAATTTACTCCACACTTTTTTAAATTATCAAAATAACTGTAATAATTTATATTAAACCAACCAACAATAAAATATTTCACTATTAATATATCAAATATACTTCATAACAAATCACTTTCTGCTTATAATAGAAGTTAAATCATGTCATCAAAACCAGCGAGGCCTCCCGAACCTTGCGTGGGTCGTTCCCATTTTCATGAAACGCTTCATCTACTCCTATAATACCCAGTTTTCATGATGCATGCACATTTTGCGGTCACAGCTAGTGATTTATATCTGTCGTAGTACTTAATTTTGTCTCCCCTAAGGTCTCCTGTAGCGTAGGGTCCCGATTGAGCAAAGTCGGGATATTTTCGCTGTGGTTTCAATTTTTGGTGCGATTGAAAGGTTCTTATGTTTTATGTGCGTATTGTATTCTACCTATATTTGTGCTGATTTTATTTATATTAGTATTTTCACGATTTTATCACGGCCTTTTTAGATAGATTGAAACTCGATTACACTCAGTACCAAACTTGCTTCGTATATAATATTTAAGGGATTTATTTACACTTAAATACGGATTTTATTATGTAGATAACAGCCAAAAATATTTAGTATTTGAAAATATAAACTGTGGTAGCCGTTACCCGCACTTTTTTACACAAAACCTTCCTTTCCATCCACAAGTTTATTTAATAAAAAATGTACAAATGTACATTGGATCCATATTTCATTGTTAGGTACATACCATTGTTTTTGATCACTACGGTTGGTACACGGTAAGGCTTTGTCGATACCAAATAAATATCTGTAATTGGCTCAGCAACCGGCGCAAATGAAAATGGAAATATGAATTGTACGAGTTTTTGAGTATTTTTTAGCTTTAACTGCTTCGGGGTAGGTGTATATTTTTTGTAACTTTTTTCGGTATATTTATTTAGTTTTTTTGGTTTTTGACTGATTGTTTCATTGGCATTAAACGTGTGCTTTTTGTGGAGTAATATTGCATACAGATTGCGCCGATTTTCACGATACTAGTCTAACATTTCTCGTAGAAAATAAAACATTCTCTTTTTTCCTCTTTTTAAATCGTTTTTTTTTTTAATCTATGACCCGACACGTCCTCGTGTCTCGCCAATGTTCCGTATCTAACATTTTTGATTCTATTGCTGTATCTTTTTTTCTTTTTTCCCGAGCATCGACGCCGGTAACCCGCGCCAGTCAATTCGTTCTGCGATACGCATCTGCAACGAATTTGTGTGTTCCACGGCCTATCGTGGCCTTTTTTTTATTATTTTTGAATTTGAAATAAAAGAAAAAACCTTAGCGCATGTGGCAAAAATATTCATGGAGTTTTCGTTGCTTCGTGCTGTTAGGTATTTTGTAGTTTCCATTTTCGAGTACTTTTGTGCCGATTCAAATGTATCGAGTGATGTAATAACTACTATTTTCGATGCTTCAGTCAAACAATGTACTAGCAAAAAAAGTATTTCAGAATTATTTTTATTGGCGGTTGCGTTCAATTCCGCTTTCATCAATTAACCAAACAACTGCACATTTTTTTTTGTTATTTTTTTATGTATTTACTCGGCGTGTGGTTACCGTTTGCTATTCAATTTCAATTAATCAATTACTCCGCACAGTCAACACGGACCCATATCCATCACTGCTCGTATCAAACTTCGGAAAAATATTGTAATCCAAACATATATTTTCGCACATGCCCCGCGTTATGTACGCACGTGTCATAAATTATACATTGCTCTCGAATCACTAAGGTAAACAGTGGAAACCCTTCGAGGATTCGCCACTTTTATCGTTTTTCACAAGGCATACATCTTAGTCTAAACCACTTAATGTAGGCAGGTCGTATATTACACGTATAATTTACAAGACGAAAGTAATAAAACTTAACGCGTCTGTTACTGACGATGTTTGTCGAAATCCTTAAACACGACCAGTTTATTTGATCCCTCAGTTGTTTGACTCTTGCGACTTTTGCTGACAGTTTTCCTAGTGTTTTGGGACGGGATGCAGGTCTTGTTCGCTGGTCTGTGGCAGTCTGCATGTGATGGTGTAAACACATTAGTTGAAACAGCTCCAGATGCGGTTTCTTTGGATGAGGCACGACACCTGTAGGAGATCAGCTTGATTTTGTTTCCTTGTGACTTTAATTAAAGACGTTAAGAAATTGTGTTTGCTTTAGAATGTTCCTTGAGTATGCGAATCAAAGTTTTTATGAAGGTTGACGTTAAACTTGTAATTAGCTGTCTGCCATAAAAGCTGTGTTAATATTTCGGCATTTCAATTAGCAAGAGTATAACTTTTCACGCAATAAACTCTTGAAAAAACATTTTTTGAAACATAATACTCTTGTCCCTGACACATAAAAATATATCACGATTTGCCGAGTAATTTAAAACAAAATGGCAATATGGCGCCGTATCAAATCTATACGGCTAACGATTTCACCCCTGTCGATATGACTGGGGTCCAAAAATAATTGTTTCCGGTATTCCTGATGCGCGGGTATTGAGCGAGTTTTGATTTAAAAGCCCAGGGTTAGGGGGTTTTAGGAGTATACTAACGGCTACATAAATCTAAAGGGTTTGAAGTATCGCATTTATTGTGGCACGTGTCATGGACTGGAAAGTGGGTACTTAGCATTTTGATGTAAATTGTGGATAAATTAGACTAATCATCGTAAGCCAAGCCGATCTCACTTTCCCACCCGTAGCTAATGTAGGTACTCGACCTGATGATTGAGTTGTATTTATTTTAAGAATTATTTTTCATCTTCTATATAAAATACCTTTCTGACTAGCGCAGATTGTCAGCCAGCTATGTCCCTGATTTAACAACAAAATAAAAAAGTTAAGTCTATGAGCTTTCACAATGTGTGTCAATTGGCGAAAAAAAAATGAGTCAACCTTCTCGATAATTATTAAAATTGAAAATTGGATTGTGTATCAACTTGCGTTCCATGTAAATTGAACACAGTATAATGCAACAATTACAGATAATTGTGTTCTACAATGTTTCGTTATTTCGATTCTCTGTAAATATATGATACGTTTACGCAGAATTTTTAATGAAGACCTTTGTTATTGGTATCGTGTTTCGGTTGGTGAAACCTTTTGTTGGTAATGAGAATATGATACCTACGTATTGTACCATTTCGACAATAACGATAAAAGGAATATCATTGGTAATGTAAAGCACTGGTAACATTATTTATCGTTTTTATTGGATTGCAATTATTTTTAATTGCTCTCACTATTTATGATAATATACTCGTATTTACATACTGCCATTATGAACATACAAATCTACTACAATTACAAAACATACAATTTTATTGTTACGTACCTACTACAGATTAATTATAAATCATTCTTACCAATTCAATTTTGCATTGAACGCAAACTTTATCAATAAAATTGTAACAAAAATACAAGTCACTCGCACAATTGATTTTGTGGTGCGGCCATTTACCAGCTATTCGCATTTTTATGCACGGCATAATTCTTCGAAATGAGCCAAGTACCGTCCATAACTTGAGACGCAAACAACAAAGCGTGTCAGTCTAATAAAAGTAAAATTATGCAAATCGACCACCCTCCCTGCTTACCCCCGCACGGTGGTAGTTTTATTGTAATCATTTACGGAGGGACGGATCTCTTTATGCGTCACCACGCTCGCCCTGGCCCTTAGGGCAAGAATTTTTGACATTTCGCTTTATTTATAATAATAATAATAATGTTCACTTTTCAACCCCCATGAGAAGGGAGGTGTCGGGTTTCGCATATTTTTTTCTCGTAATTGGAAGATAGAATAATAATGAATTAAAAAAGTTATATTGTCATGAAGCAGTGGGTGAAATTTTGTTTAATTAATATTTTTTTTTGGTATGAAATTGGCTTGAACACTACCGTACTTCCAGATTTTCGTGTAGGTAATAATGGGAGTACTAACAGCAAGTTTTTCATAGGTATTTATAATCTTAATTTTACTCCAATAACCAGGAATATATTCTTTTTTACTTTTACTGAAAGTACAGTAAAATATAAATAGTAATGTCACATATGAGTAAAAAAATATATTTTTATTTCTCTCTTACAAAAAAGCAGTCTTGTTATATCCGACATATATCGTGAAACAAGCACTTTATTACGCCACATTCATTGGCTTGAATACGTCTCAATTGCGTACGTAATTTTGTCTATAAATTGCCTACAGAATGTGAGGTAATTTCACTCTTGTTATTGAAGTACATGCGAGACGAAATTAAAATAATATGCATCTCTAATAAGCCTTGTTAGTTGATGTTCATTTATATCATCATCTGCCTAGCCTTTTCCCAACTATGTTGGAATCGGCTTCCAGTCTAACCAGCTGCAAATGAGTACCAGTGTTTTACAAGGAGCGACTGCTTATCTGATCTCCTGAACCCAGTTACCCGGGCAACCAAATAATACCGATTGGTAAGACTGGTGTACCCCTTGGTAAGACTGGCTTTATCTGAGTCCATAAATGTATGGAGTTTTGGTTATCTAATCCTTGTTATGGTTTTAGATGTAGGTACTTTTTTGAATGGCATCAATATTGTAATCCGCTTATTTCATGAGAATTTATAGAATAGGATTCAGAGTAAGGGCTAATTTTTCAATCATCAATTAATTACTTTATGTCGGAGGAATCAATACCTATGGTGGTATGACATATCTGAGGGCACGGCAGTGCCCCAGCCAAGACTCGAGCAAAGCGGGCACGGCCGTACCATCTTTTCTCGAAGCGATTCGCGGCTATTTCAGCCCCCTGTATCTTCCATGTGAACAAAGCTAGGAGTTTAGGTTTTCGATGACCAAGAGTAAGTATTAGAACAAGCTCAGTCCCAAAATTACAAGAAATTTGAATAAATAGTTTACGAGTTATGAGCGATCAAAGTTACACTATTTTGTCACTGACTCACTCACTGACCGATCATCAAAAGTCTAAGGTACTTCTAGCAAACTTAGAACCTTCAAATTTGGCACCAAGATAGGTTATTGGCTACATATAAAGGGAAAATTATAAAAACCTTAAAACTTAATAAAAAAATAGGAAACAAATTTATATTTGCGGTTTTTCAAGAACATTGTGTATGAATTTTGACTGCATTGATAACTTTGTTATTTATTTATGTACAAAATGTTACTATTTGTTTTATTGTCACGTAGTGTGGTATATTGTTATTATGT
Organism: Helicoverpa zea x Helicoverpa armigera; assembly: GCA_033682625.1. Classification (NCBI taxonomy): domain Eukaryota; kingdom Metazoa; phylum Arthropoda; class Insecta; order Lepidoptera; family Noctuidae; genus Helicoverpa; species Helicoverpa zea x Helicoverpa armigera. The sequence goes on along the minus strand of JAWIIS010000038.1, from coordinate 2,576,859 downwards.
ATTAAATATACATACATATGACAATATTATTGTAATGTGAACAAAACTATTGATATAGTCACAAAATATTGATTTATTATTACAAATAAAGTTGAACAGGACTTGGCTTCTATGCGATCTCAAAACTTTTTACGGTGGAGGAATTGCGTAGAGGATTGGCTTTTTTTACATTTAATGTTTTTGGTGGGATTTTATATGCAAAAGCTGCCAAAATATATTCCTCAGATAAAAACTAAGTAACGGTTGAAAAATCGGGCGCTGCATTAAGAAAACATACTTTTAAAGATATATTAACCTAACCCTGTTCATAAAATAAAGCACACAAGTACAGCACAAGTGTTGATGTAGGGTGACAATCAATTTAGTTCCACGCGGTGCAGTCTATTGTTTAAAGTTAAATTGCTTTCGTGTCTTCAACTCTCGACGTCATAACCGCAACGAACGAAAACAATACTCTGATATACAAATTTAACGTCACAATGTTAGAAATATCGTACCGATACCCAGTATTTTAATTATCGATAAAAAATAACGTGTGGCTACTTCACTATTTACGAGTGCAGTTCTGTGTTTCATGTCCAGGAATTTATCATTCTAACAATTTGTTTTGATAAAATATCGTCGGTTAGTTTTGTCTATTTTTGCAATAACTCTGTGGTCGGAAAAATGCATTTTTTTACCTGGAAACGAATGTAATGTTCGGGCTGTTGATTACAGATGCTAACGGTGACGATGTTTTTTTTCAATGGGAAAATACTGTTTCATTCACGCATTCAACTCTTGTACCTACAGTGAATATGTTCTTCGAAATAATTTATAAAAATGTTACAAAAAAGCCTGTAGCTTAAAAGATCTTAACAAGCATACCTGTAGTTCCCAATATGCAGATAAAATTTGTATTCCCCATATTTTTGCTTCGAACAACTTCATCTCGCAGCGACAAAGTTAAATTTCCCATCCATATTTCAGGCACAATGTCAGGAGCAGCGCTCTTATTACTCAAACAATAGGGTTCAAAATTGCTTGTGTCAGGGTTGTCACGTCACGTCACTGTCCGGGAAAGTTTTAAATGGTCGCCGCTGTGTATGTGACGAGGTGTTGTGGGTAGTGACGGCCCTATTATTGCATGGTTACAGTTTGATTTGGGCTTTCGTGTGAAGTTGTGGTTGTAGCCCGCAGTTCCTACTGGACCGTGAGGGTTCCGTGGGCATGAATGACGACGGAGGATAAGGATTTTGGATTTTTTATAAGTTACTTTTGCACGTGATAGTTCAATTTTAAGTTCAGTTAAGTTTAGTTTCCTAAAACTTGAATAAATAACAACCTAATCAACAATAGGAGGTGGTCTATCCGTTGTAAAAAATCTCAAAAAAATATAAAGCTTCAAGACTGGAAAAATTGAATGTCAATTATCCCAAATCAAATCCCAACGTTAAATCTCCCGTAATACACAAAATCATAGACGAATGATTAAACACGAACGTAACACGAAAAAAAAAGAAAAATACCACCTACCATTTGGACTGTGTAAGCTGATAAAATTCGCGCACGGCACAGTTTTCAAAGCAAAAACGGGCGACATTGCTGGCTGATTACCTTCATTTTCTTGGGGCACGCATATACCCCGGGGGGTTGGATACCCCCTCTATCCCGCACAATTTATTTCGCCTCATCAAAACGTCAACACGTTGACGTGTATTTTAGGGATTTTAATCGGGTGGTCCCGCGCCCCGGGCGACTTCGCCCCTCTATGTAAATTGCTCGGCCCGTTTGCACGAGTAATTGTTTTCGTTGAGAATTGACACGTACCACGTTTTAGTTTTGACGCGTCTAACTAGGTGTTAGTAAAGCTTGTGGGCTATGGAACTACTGGCATTCGCTGGACTTGTTTTGGGTGGGACACAAAAATATGTTGTGGTTCAAAATGCTCCCTTTACGAAAATTTACACTTCTCTCCTTGACTTGTGCCATATTGATTTGGCCTTACCAAAATATACCTATACTGTACACAATTTTTGTAATAATAAAATTGCAAATTCTGACTATTAAAAAAGTGTTATTGAACCCTTTACTTTTAAATAAAAAATGTTACTCTAACATTCAAACGCTAAAAAAGCTGCGTTCATTTCAAATGCAGTCGTAAATCTCTTTCAAAGAGCAATAACACACAGGTGGTTGAAAACTAATAACCATTCCGTAGCCCCGTAACCCTCAACCGCTGGTTGCCACTTCATTAATCACGAGTTATGCAAATCATGGTCACGTTAAGCTAACCCTTAAAACGCCTCAACACTTGTACTTACTACCGAACATGTATTTAAGTGTGAATTTCATTTGAGTGGTCTTGACGGAACTCAGTAATTTACTTTGACCCATTTATCTCATACAAGTTATACCAATTAGCGAGAAGCATACCTAATCATTTTCGCACTTCTTCTAATTTCGTGTCGAAGACATGACGTGAATCTACGACAAAGTGTAGGCAGCGAGAGCCTTATTTAGACTGTAGTTCAAGGATATTTTAAGGATATGAAACAAATAATTATTATTACATACACAATAATAAATAGCGTATATTTCAACTAAATAGCTGCTTCCAATTTTCTTATTACACTTTATTTCTACGTCAAGGTCCATAATTCAGTTGCCTATATTCGTTTTACAAACGGTTTCTAAATCTCACTGATTTCCAGTCAGTTATTTCTAGTTCCTGACATCAGATTTCAGGCGTGTTGTGTAGGTTAGTGACACTCTAGGCTTAGGTATTTAGGTCAGAAAATGGGTTGTTCATCCTGCGTCAGTCGTAATCTCACCCGTCAGTAACTGGACTATTACCTGTGCAAGCAGTATTTACTCTAGTACAAAATAGGCTATGTAGTACGGCATTTTGAGCTTAAAGATATTTTAAGGGGTATATTTCTGGTAAGTAGTCTAGAACGTGAGAAAAAAATAACCTACTTTTTTATCCGGGTTCAATAGGAAGTTCTTTTGACACGCGAAAACAGAGAGTAATGATGCAGTCACAACTCAACAGTCAGCGACATTTTAAAGATTGAAATCCTTGTTTTATATTCAGAATTTCTCAGAAATGTTTTTCTCATATTTCTCGTGATTCACCTCTTAACTCCGTTTGAAATCTTTTCCTTAAACAATGCTTCCACTTCAATTTAATTCATTCAAAGGGAGTTGTCATAAACTTTGAATCGTAGCGACACGGCACAGAAATCACCGCTCATTACGCAAGATAAACGGGTTTTCAATAAAAATATTTCCCTTTTTGATGTAAAAAAGCGAAATGCGAACGTTATTTGATGAAGGATCTGTTTCCCAAAGCCATGTGACGTCCGTACGTGACTTGAGAGTGTATGTTTTTGGTTGCTTTTGACTAGTCTCGTAAAATAGCTGATCTTTATATTTGGTAGTTTGTATGTTGTATGTTACTCTGGTTTGTTTGTAAATATTTGGAAGACAAAATTCAGAAATAAATGTAAAAATAATTTTATACGAATATTAAACGAATACCTGTATTGTTTAATCTTCGAAAGAGTTTTAATCCTAGGAGGAAAAATAAAATGTATTATATAGGCCACATTGTGCGTTCCGCCTGATGCAGAGGAATACGCAAAAGGGAAATGAAACCCATTTTATTTATACGCGTAAATAATGCAGATACCCACTCTCTGCCCAAAACAATGTATTATTTATTCACAAGAAGAATCCACTAACACCGTCCTACTTTCCGATTCCTTTCTCCAAAAACGATACGGCTAGATATAATTATCTTTGCGGTTGTAGTACATTAATTATTCAGAATGTTTAGTGGTTATATTAACGTGTATGTAACGAGCAATGGATGAGGCCACTACGAAATGGTCTTTTCCCAAAGGTGTTCCATACCAAGTAGGTACAAGTAGTGTGGGTTCAGGATATTGCTGTTCTCTGAATATGCAAATCAATGTAGATAATTGGTGGAAAGTTTCGGATTGGCGCGGTGCAATTTCAAGTTTTAGATTATTGCCCAAGTTTTAGAAGTTGCGGTTTTGAACTAGTGGCAATTTGAATTACAATGAAGTTGGATGACATGTACCTATTAGGTATGTATAAGTTTACCTATTTAGATGGGTGACATAAGTTGAGGAGGAGTTTCAAGGTATACCTGCTAAAATAGAGATGATGACGTCATGTTAATCTTTTGAACTATAACATCGTAATATTTCAAGTAAATCCTTAATATAAAACCTATTATTATCCAAGAAACCCCGGACATTCTAATAGATTACAGTTTACTGGCGGTTCCTGGACTATATTAGTTGCGGTTCCAGTTTAAACTAGAGAGGGTTCCGCTCCACTGGCTTACTACATAACCGCTTTCCAAGTAAATACACTGTTTTACCCAGAAACAGACATCGCCCAGTGAGATCGTTTGAGCGTTGTGGTAAAACTGATTTTGACTTTACCTCTGAGTGTTATTGATGAGAAACTGAAGTGTTTAGATTTTTTATATTATTGATTACTAGTCGTTTTCCCGCGGTTTCACGCGCGTCCCGTAGGAGCTACTGCCCGCACCAGGATAAAATACGAGTAGGCCTTGTACTAACAAAATTATAGTTTCTCGTTTCTTCTTACAATCTGGATAAAAAGTAGCCAAAAACCGTTTTCAAAACAGGGTAGAATTTTCCTGCAAAAATTTAATTTTATTGAAATCACTTGAACTGTAAAAATGCAACTAGCAAATTCACTTTCACATTAAGTTATAATGAACTCAACACAATTGAAAAGTTACTAAAACAACTCCCAAAATAAAAGTTCCAACTTAATCACCAGCACGGAACGTCAACCGGTAAAACGCGAAGGAAAACTATCCTCATTTCAACATTTAACTAGATTAATCTATTCAACACTAATGACTTAATGGCGTTCTTCTAAAGATAACACAGTTAAGATCCTTGTTGCTACAGCAATTATGGCAAAGTCTGTCCTCACTCATTTTCGAGTTGGACAACTTAAAATGTTGATGGGAAACTTTCTTTTTTTTGGTGGGATTTTTAATGAGGATGTTTTTTGGATGTTTGGTGAGAGTTTGGTACATTTTTGGGCGCGTTAATCTGTGATTATATTGACCTGATTTTAATTTTGTTTTTGAGATTGGATCTGCAAATACAGTCGAAACAAAATCAGTAAATTTGATTTGTTGTGTGTGTCAAGTTCATGCAAGGTGCTAAGATGTTTGTACCATTTAAAAATATATATCAGAGCGTTAGCTATATAGTTGCTTCTTTCATAGTTACGAGTGCAGGTCATTAGAAATAGAAAGGCATGCCTTAAGCAAACCGTAGGTACAAAACAAATAAAAACGCGCCACAGAACATCAAACGAACATGACGAGTCGCACAATCATAAAGGTGCACAGAAAAAGAGTATTTATTTACATCTGATGTTAGTGCACACAAGACTAAGTGCACGCGTACTTTATAACTATATGTACATAAGGTCGGTTTTTGCGTGCGCGATTTTTCTTGTTTAGAAAACGGGCAAGCACGAGCCTGCAACAATATTTTGAGTTTTGCAGCTGTTATTGTTGGAGAGAAACTTTGTTTAAAGTTTGTTTGATAGCACGTGATGGAAAGGTAAACAAGAAATTTTGGGAAGGTTAGTTTTTAGTGTTAGGTTTGTAAACAAATTAGTTTAATTATGTGAAGAATAAAAACATCCAACACACAATTTAGAACCTCATACTTTTTGGGAAGTCGAAAAACTAAAGTAGCTGAGTAACCAAAATAAAATTATTTACAACCGACCTTCTGAACTATCAGACCGTTCTGGAAAAAATTACTTCTCAGTACTGTATAAACGATATAACGAAAAACCAAACCTCCTAGTTTTCCAAAAATCCTGCACAATTCAACTTGACTACACACAGATTAAACACAGAAACATTTCTCAGTAACTTTTTCACGGAACCCAAACAGTAGTTTGTACGTTCTTTGATCTCAGTCGCCATAGAAGGTCCAAGTAATGCCCCGAATGAATTGCTTCAACCAACGAGAAAGAGCAATACGTACAAGTCTTCATTTTATATCCATTTTGTTCAAATACCAATAACTTTTATGTACTCGCGTAAAATATTTGGAAAACTTGTGAAAGTTACAGAGGATTTTCTTCTGCAAGTCCCTCGTCAAAATGTTGATGGCTCAGTTTTACAACTTAGATTATATATTCTTGTTATAAAAGTCATTGAAAATCAGTGTAAGAAGTTAAAATGAGTCCTGAAAAAAAAACGTAAAATATTTTTCCAATAAGAAAATGTCATCTGAAGTCAGTGCTTTTCATTCATTTATTTATTTGTATCAGACATCTAAGGCCCATTGAAAAAACTATACTTACCTAAATATTTTACATCAACATATAAATTCACATCCTGGTTCAGAACTCTGTACTTAAATATCCTGAAACATTTGACAATCACTTACAAACCCAGTCATTACTAGAAGACGGTTGAGTCAAGCAGCCTGTGTGGGACACTCAGAAGTCGCGGCGTATAGTACCGTATAGTACTGTATAGCTACATATAATGAGTGTAGAGCAATCATCACAATGAATGGGGGGCGAGACGAGAAGCATCGCAGTATGAATGCCGCTCCTTCGCCGGCTCGCTGACTTGTGGGGTGACTGTGGGTTTTATTTTTAACGGGATATGTTTATGGGTTTTGACTTTTTGAGGCATTTGGGTTGGCTTGATTAAAGTTTACGGGACTAGTAAATATTATTTTTAATTTTTGATAGTCTTTTGTATGGGGGGAATGCATGGGTCAGAAAACACAATTTAAAGAAAAGCTAGCTAGCTTAACTTTATTTGAAATCGATTGACTGAATTTATTTTGAATTATGTTATAACTCAAAAATATTTTATAATGCTCTGAAATTGGAGTAAGCCTTGATGTTATCGTAACCCTTTATATTGTGTTTATTACTTTATTTCAGGCTTTTATGACTGCCATAAATCATTCGATTTAAATACTTCGCCATTCCTAGTAATGAAAATCTTGATAAAACGACCTTTTTAAAAAGTAATTACAACAGCCTGATCATAAAACGCGATCCTCAATTACCATATTAAAAGTTTCACATGAAATATGGCGTGTTGCCACCTGGAATTTTACAAAGATTTTCTGTAAAGGAATATGGTGTATAAACACTTTCTTATGAGGAAAATTGTTAATGCATACTGACACATGAATTCCTAAATACTGTGCCAAAAATATTACGTAAGTTGTTTGAAACGTCAAGGTATTTTTCAGGACATTGTTTTGTTCCAAAATGACATTTAATAAACAATCCACTTTTCTTTTCTATGAAGAGTACCATTAAATTATGGGTATTCAAATCCAAAAAAATATCCGACCCATAAAGTGCAGCGTGGTCACCCTACATTAGGACTTCTCTTTAATTTGTCTCGCACTCAACAGACTCTGAAAAGATATGACCTCAACGACTGTAAGAATGCTCTGTTTTCAAGTACCTATGTGCGCTTCAAGAGTTGTGGAATTCAAACCTACGTAAATAGGAACGGGCTTTTTTGTACAGAAAATATGTGAGGAAGGTTATTTTTAGAATGTAACGGAATTACGCTATATGTTTTGTACTGGCTTATTTTTTAAATCCGATTTTGTGTGAAGATATTAAATAGATAATAAATATTATCGTTTTTAATTGCTTTTAATTATGTATTACTAACACTAGTCTTTAAGTTATTTTGTATAAACACTATGGACACATGTCTGAAATAAATTATTTGAATTTGAATAATATTAAATTAAATATATAAATGTGCATGTTTAATATTAAACATGGAATGCATCATATTTAACCTCTACTTATGTGACTTTTCTTCAAGTACACGACGATAAAAACATCAACAATAAGGTTTAAATTACCCAACGAATCATTAATCGTACATCCTGCCCCTATAACCTATAAATAATAAAGGCAGAATAACCCAGTTATAGAGTTACTTACTACCCGTTGACCCAGCGCCTTTCTTTCATGCCCTGTCTCTAAGAATTGACTGAAAGGAATGTAACATTTTAATCTACCATCGATCAGATAAGCCAAATGCAAAGGGGAAGAAACTAATGAAAAAAGAAAAACAAAATACCCGTGCGTGTCCATAATAATTTTACACCTACGCCCGTGATTTTTATTTTGTAGGAACTTTTTACACAAGGAAAAAGCATTCCCTAGAGTAATTTACCTAATTAGGGCAACAAACAGAAGGAATTTATTGGGACCCGGTACTCAAAGGACGCTTCTCTAAATTATTTACATTTCTCTAGAGGCCCCATCTTTAACATCCTGACCAGAATATGGAGTGTCCAGTCTGTTTCGAGTTTTATTCTTTGTGAATTATTATTTTTACAAAGGTCGGACGTTTGTAAGCCGATGGTTTCCGTTGAATAGGACTGTGGTGTTTCTTTTTTTTTTTGTTCATTAATTCATGTCATAATGTTGTTTTGTGGCTTTTTCGGGTGGTCGAACATTTGTTACATTGTTCGCGAGAGAACGGATATGAATGGAAATGTACGTGTAATATTTTTATGCGAACCTTGAGAAGGCACGGCAAGGTTTGTTCGTTGTAACTTTTATTTTTATTTACGTGTGTTTAGTTTAAATGTTTTCTATGTAAATAGTTTAGTGTTTGGTTTAGTTTCTTTTCAGTTTATTTTATTCTAAAAGTCAGACTAAGCTTTCTCATTTATCCTTTCACCTAATTCAAGGCCAATAACTATCTGTTTAACTATGTATCTTTTGAAATACATATTGATACCTCATATATCTAATAGATACACAAATGGTACTTTTTCTTGAATATGTATTTGTGTGTTATGTGTACATACACATACAGGTCCATTTACCTGCTATGATGCACCTTCAGTTTAAAGCTACCTTACTTTTGCAAAAACCACAACATCTTGTAAGCAAAAATCCTCACACCAAACATAAACAAACTCCAACAAACTTGCATTTCTGCTCAAAAGCATCTCTAGTAGTAAAATATTCGTCAGCTGACTAAAATACTAACATAATCTAGTCTAGGCTTTAGCCAGCGTCTTGTGTTATCTAGCATGGTTTCAGAGATTACAGCCAAGTCTGCGAGCTTGATCTTGTGAGGGCTTAATATGACAATGTCAGCTTTGTTGTTCCATTTTGTTGTTGCTCGTGTGAAGGTGGCTTTATGTTGTGTGGTGTGACCAGTTTTTTGATAGCATTAGGTCATTTGATGATGGGTTAGTTATCTTAATTTTCTATAGGTAGTTGTTACTTTGTTTGTCTGTTTACCTTTCAACAATTCTAAACTAAGAGAAGGTAAAACTAACTTAGATTTCTGCCCAAAGGCTATGAATTGTAATTCTTACATATTTTTTTTGTAACTGCAGCTTTTGCTTTAGAAAAATGTTGTCTGTCTTCATGTATGTACATAAAATATGTATATCCCTAAATAAAAAAAGTCTCAATCAAAGCGGGAACGAATTCATTTTTGCAAAATGACACATAATTTTTCATTCATTGCTCCATCAAGTTTGAATTTGCATAAAATATTGCTGAATTACACAAATAATAAAATGCCAATAAAAATAAATTGAACTGCGACTAATTTTATTTATTTAGCTTTTCCAATTCAAATTGTTTCGTTTGCCAGCGATTATTATCGCAGATTGTATTTTTGTACTCGTGGAATTGGAAATTTTCTGATAAAATAAACAGTTTCATTCCCTATCTCTCTATTCTGTGTAATTCACTGCAAAGTCGTGGGATAAAATCATTTCTTTGCATCTATTTAGATGATAACATTTTTTTTTGGTACCTAATACAATAAAATAACTTTCACAATATTTTTTCTTCATTATGTAGCTTAAATAGTTTACTCCTTTTTTAAAAAGTCAACTGTATTGTTGCTGCAAATTGCATACAGTCTTCACAAAAATTACCATATACCTATAAATAATATTTGCACCTAAACTTACATTTGTATAATCCTATCGAGCATACACTGTTCTATACACTGCACGTCCGTTATATCTACCCATCTTTTTCCATCGAATCGAACGGTTAAAAATGAAGCTCGTATTCCAAGTTTACTTCTACCTAGACGGGGGTTAGCAAAGATATCTTAGTATTCAGCCAGTGGTCGGTCCAGTCAAATGTCTAGTTTTAAATATGCCCTCCGCCGACATTCGTCTCATACATACGAAATAAGTGTTGCTGCCTCGACCCACTTGGTTCTCTACATCTGCCCGTGTTAGGATACGATGAAATTTTTATGCCCAGTTCAACTGTACGGATTTGGTTGTAAGCTGTTTTTGGTGTAATTTTATTTTGTTTTATTGTGTTACAGATATATTACTATTTTGTTTTCTGTTTAAGTAATTTTCCACTATCTAGCGCATAACTTAAAGCATTACTTTAAATGTCACAACTTTTAAAGCTTCTGAGGTCCATATAAGATGTTATTAATCATGGTTGTTATGAAACACATTATGATGGTTTTCTTGAGTGCATTCAGTGTATTTTTTGTGTACTTCAGTCTATCCAATTTGGCTAACAAACCCCTGACCATAAATCAAACGAAGCCCATCTTAACAAAGCAACAGCCACAGAATCACTCGTAAACATCACAGCTGCAAACAACAGTAACTACGGAAATTTTCCAAAGAACTCGCCACTACAATCCAATTCCAAATATTCGTTTTTCCAAAAACCCGTTGCGCCACTTCAAACAACTGATGCACCTCAGCCTTCCTACCATAAGCATGGAAAATGCTTTTCCTCTACCCTTATAAATGTTTTATCAGCCTTTTTGTGTTCCCCTAATTCTGTCCGGATGTGTATTCTGGTCAGCGCCTTTCTAAATATTGCTCAGATGGTCCGCGTTTCATTTTTGAACTCGGCCTTGGGTTGTATTGTTCTAAAAGAGACGAATGTTCTAAAATTGTGGGTCATTTTATTTGGCCCGAAGTGTTTTAGAATAGTTTTGGTAGGTACAATCTGAAACTTGAATTTGGATAGTTTTAATAGTTTTATGGTCATTTGTTTTGAAATTATAGCCATTTAATTATATTTCAGTTTACCGATACAACAGATTATTACTTATTTCGCACCTGTGTAAGCAGTGAAAGCATGCCACATTTATTACACAAAAATGCAAAACCAGAACTGTCTATATCTTTTTCAATCCTGACACAAAGCAATGAAGTTGCCATAGTAAAAAAAAACCCACAAATGTTTGGTAAACTCTCAATATCTCTATTTGAACGTTAGCTCGATATAAAAAACTCCACGTCGACACTAGAGCAACTATTTCTTTGGCTCAAAGCATTACGGAGTGTCTCGTTAGCCTGACTTCAAATAGTCCGGCTTTGCCTGACCACTCTATACGCTTTTCAGCTATTATACCGAAGTTGATTGCTCTACTAGGAACCTGAGAAATTAACGCCTTTTTCTATACGTAGTGGTTTTGATTTTTATATTTGAAACTACTTTTTGCGTCGGTTTTTGTTTTATTGATTAGTGGTTTGGTGCATTTGTTATATTAGGGTTGAGTTGCACCATTTGACTATAACTGCAACCAGTCATACAGTCGCCTGTTTTACGTTTGGTTAGAGTTTCGTAATAGTTAAGTGGTGAGACCCCTCTTTATTTGGAAAAACTTGTTGCACCATAATAAGATAACGAGACACTTGATTTTCTGTTGTTTTAGTAATGAAATATAAAAAATAGGTAAATAATAATAAAGTTAGGTCGGTATTTAGTTTTGTAAAAGACTCACTTTACTTCGGTATTCCGTAATGATCAAGACTACGGAAAGATGATTCAATCTGAATGCTTTCGGTTTCCCCCTACAAATCTTGAAGCCTCTCTCCAAACACTTATGAAACTGTCAGTCTAAGCAATACGTTTGGCAGAGGAACTGCTGATGTCAGTATGACATCTTCAAATCTATGCAGTTGCCAAATCCTTCACAGATTCACTTCAATCTCTAGGATTAAATTCAATTTGAATTATGTGTAAGACGTTGTTTTATTTTAAAACTGTCATTTGAACATGTTTGGCAGTCATTACGGGTAGTCAGAACAACCAGTCTTACATTAGGGGTGTTCAGTTTCCCGGGTAATTGGACTGAGTAGGTCAGATAGGCAGCCTCTTTTTATAAAACATTGGTACTCAGCTGCATCAGGTTAGACTGGAAACCGACCTCCAGCATAGTTGAAAAAAGGCTGGACAGACGATGTTAAAAGTTCCATGAATGTATTTCCCACATCGTACATAGTATGCGGTACCTAAATAGTTGTTTAACATCAAGACTTTACTTGAGCACGAAAGGCGTCTCACGACACGTCCATTACTTTTAATAGGCTATCATCCATATAGACAGCGTTAAACACTACGTTAAGTATTTTAAGAATAGTTTCAACAGGCTATAGACTTCAAATGAGTCTTCATTTCAATTTAACTCCTTCCAAATCACCAAACATAAATCCTTACTAAAAAAATCAATTGAAAAACGCCCTATTCAAATTCACCTGTCTCTACAAATGTTCCCTCATTAGTTCAGTCACTTTCACGATCATTAATCTAACAACAAACAAATGCACCCATTACAGTTTATAACACCGCCCGATGCTATCGGGGGCTAGTAACAAACAAAACTCGATTTATTACTTCCGTACCCCCTTAAAGGGGGGGGACTACTTTCACCCCCTGCGTCGACTGCATGAATATCAATTATAATGCAGGCCTGAAAACTTTCCAGACGATTATATCTTGGTATAAGTCAAAATACTCACATGGTTTTCGCGGTTGCGGGATTTTCTTTGAATTGTTCGCACGGTTTCGCTAAGTTTTTGTTATTGATTGTCACTGAAAGTTCTGAACGGCATTAAATACCGGCAAAAACAAACATATTTATTTTTAGCTGTGACGATTCCGTCACAGCTAAAAATTTGTGTTTTAATAGTTCTTGGTTAGATTTGACTGCATATTTTTATTGTGACTTCTTTGGTATCTATTTAAAACATAATGATAGTGTATGTTTAGTGTGTTTGAGCTAGATAGGGTGTGCATGTGTGTGCGTTTGTGTCTGTGTCTGTATATCAAATTTCAAGTAATTCAAGCAGCCATGTATTGTGTGTACCGATCTTCTTTAAATGAGTAACAGTTTTATTAACAGAAGTGTCCCAACAGCACACTTTAACTCAATCTCTTTGCAAGAAAGCAACACCAGAACCGAATAATATAAACACAAGTAATTAAATTAAATTGTCAACATTAATTAGTGGCATTCGATCGTGGTGCACCAATAATAGACTAATTACTCTTTGAACGTCTGCCAGCTAGTATTTGTATAGGGAACACTGTAACATTATAGTGTTACTAATTATATATAGACTATTGATTAGTGTATGCTAATATGGCGGGCTATTCTTTTGTTTGTATGGGTGGAGATGTTGCTGTCAGTGTGTATGTGTGAGTGTGTTATTATCATAGTATACAGATCTTTAGCAATTACTTATTTATCAGCGCGAAAGTAGATCTGTTTTAATGTAAACACATGAGTGTATGAGTACCTATTGCACTTACACGATATTACTGCACGAGACAGGGAAAGGATTAAACTATGACAATCTTTAACATCATCCATTAGAACCTAGTATGAATAAAGTACTTAATTTGCTACTGGCATAATATAATGTAAAAACAAACCCAAGTGTACCCAACCTTCACAAAATTATCTCAACTACTATGAGTCAGCTAAAACCTTTTTCATCCCTTTCCACTTTGAATCTTTTCCTTTCAAGATTAATAGATGGTCTGCCATAGATATGCAAATATATATTGGAGTTATCTCCAATCCTAGACTTAATTTTCAATATTAACTTTCTTAGCTCAATCGCATATTCATTAGGAGAGCGGTCTTTTCTCCGAGTTATCAATTTACTCGGTGTCGATTACAATCGGTATTCAATCGAGTACCGAGTTAAATCGATTCTCGAGTCGTTCGATTTAATTGAGCGTTGAATGAGAACTTTTTGAAGTTTGTCACTTTTGTCTTTTTGATTGTTTCGGCTGAATGTGAAATTGTTCATTGAGCTCGGAATAATTAGTTGTGAGCATGAATTAATTAACTTACTTTGACTGTAACAAAGTATTTTTTTGAGTAGAATAATTAAGAGGTATACAAAACTTAATTAAAGTTAATCAAGAGTATTTTTTAATGATTTTATTTTTAGAAGTTTTATTGTACTGTTTCTTCCTTTGATTCAACTTTCGATTGCTTTGGAAAAACTTATACAAATAAATAAACAATAAAACCACTGTAATATAGACTTTTAACTTGAACCACACACCTTACAAGTGTATTAGTTGGCACTTTCCTTTATGTTCACTTCGACTTTTTCAACACATATTTTTAGCTCTTTTTTTGGGCACCTTAGTACTCAATGTGATTAACGTAGAAATCTCCAGCCTTCTACATACATATTTAAGCAAAGTTTTCGCCCAAGATTACCTAAGTGTATTTAAGGTATACCCTAAATGTACTTGAAAGGGCCCTTTATCACTTATTTAGGCGATGTTTATGAAGGCCTTACGCTTAGGCAGGTGCCAGACCTCTAATTCAGATGACACGTGTATCTAGAAGTAATTTGGGAAAATTAATGTTTGAGCAGAATTAACGTAGTTAAATATTTGGTGGAACAATGTTTGAAGGTTCGTTTAGTGAAGTATTCAATTGGTGGGAACAATGTGTTTTGTTGACTTACGTTTTAATTTTTGAGCTTATTTTCTTTGGATTACCTGATGTAATCTTTAATATAAGCTAAGATAAGAAAGATTTTTAAATTATTTTTGAAAGAGTCATTCAAACTTCTAAGGGAAATCGTTCATACCCACTGTAGAGTAAATTTACAAACTGCGTTTCAGCTTTTATAAACTAATTAAGATCGGATAGTCGCTAGCTCTTAATCTAATATTTCTGAAATAATAATATTGTATTCAGAGAATCTACAAGATATCTTAGCATTCTGATTTCAACAGAACAATAATTAGTTCTAAATGGAGACGGATAGTTGTAACATTATATCTATTAACACAAGCAAATACCGATACGTTCCGTTCCACGTTATTAGATTACCAATAAACGTAATTGTCAAACGTTGACCTACAGTTGCGTGGAGTGGCGCGATAGTGACGCAACTTAATTTGATTACCCTTTATGTAAACTGAGGCTGTTATTGATTGAAGATGTTTGATTTTGTGTTTAATTGATTATAATATTGTGAGTTTGAGTTTGAGTATGTATTTAGAAGACGGTTTTTGAAATTAACACAGTTTTCCGCAAATTCATTGCCTGCCTACATATTTCCCAATTACGAGGAAAATTCCATAACAAAAAACACAGCAATCAATCTACACATGTACCAACAAAAACCGATCATATTCCAACACGCAAGCCATATTGTTGCCCAAAACAAATGAAAACTCATTAATAAATCCGTCACCACAACTTGATCTATTAGGTCTTTATTAATTCAGAAATACACTGCGGTATCCTTCTTCGGAAGTGAGAGAACCCAACACTGTGTTATGCGAAGTTAAACGCTCGATTTGCATAGAAATTATATCGTCCGCGCTTGTTCATAGGAAAATTTCCTAATTAAAACGCCTTTGGTACAGGGATTTTGTTCCAATTAAAAGTTTGTTCGCAGCACTCTGGCGTCGGGCGCGGTATTGATAAATTTAGCGTGCTGTGCGGACTCAATCATTGGATTGACGATCAGTTTGCCGTTAGTATGACAAACATAAAAAAAATATTACACTAGATTTTTCCCACGGGTTTACGTCCCGGCGGGTGGAACTGCTGTACCCAAATAACAGCTAAGCCGCATTAAAACCTTAAGTTGTTTGTAACAGTTTTCACAATTGGTTCAATAGATCCAAAGATTACTACTACACCCTAAAACGTCACAAGCTTACAAGACACCTTACCTTTTTTATAATATAAGTATAAATTAAATGATGAAAAAATAAACAGTGTACGTATTTTAAAACACATCAATTACGTCAGCAAGTGGATTTGTAGCCATATCTAATCTAAACTCTAAGCTACTGCTAATATAAAAAATTGCTTGATTTAAGCTCACCTAGTTCTCAACACTAAATTGGATTAAAGTTGTAACACTAATAAATCAATTACTTATCTAAAATTTCATCAGTCTTGACAGAAAAATTTAGCAATAAAGTTACCAAAATATATTACCTAAAGACTATAAGGTATGTTAACTCTTTTCAACGCTTTAACAAAAAGGTCATTCTGAAAGAAATTTCTAAACAAAAATGACAGAGCAAACTTGTTAAATTGTAATTTTTTCGTCCCCTTACACATTCTTTCGAACTTACCTCGAAATTCGACGGGGCCTTGGAGACACCCTTTTGTACAATAAATTCATTTTGAATGCCAACCCTGGATATACAAAAATCACAGTTTAGTTGCGACCCTACTAGATTGTAGTTACCTTTCTAGTTTTTCGATTTGGAATTCCTATGATTGTGTTTTTATATCGAATCGAACACGAGACTCTTTTCTGGTTATATTTGGCAAGGTTTCATAAGTTTAATTACTTATTAAATACCTATGTACTGGAAGACTACCCCAATATACATCATCACCCTAAGGTTGACTGGAAAGAAAGCCTATGGCATTAAGTCCGCCTATGTAATATTTTTTAACCGACTTCCCAAAAAGGAGGAGGTTCTCAATTCGTCGGGATCTTTTTTTTTTTTTTTTTTTTTTTTTTTTTTTTTTTTATGTATGTTCACCGATTACTCGGAGACGCCTGGACCGATTTGCAAATTTTTTTTTTTGTTTAATAGGGTTTACCTCCCAGGTGGTCCCATAGTCACCAGGTCAGGATCTGATGATGGAAACCCTGAGAAATCGAGGGCAACTTTCGAAAATTGTAGGCATACGTAGGGTAAAAGCTTGACACTAAGGCGTATGTCTGATAACACTATGCAGTGGTGAAGGTTTGAAGCTGACCTGATGATGAAGTCCAGAGAAGGTTGAGGGAACTTGAACAATGAATGTGTAAACTACCTCGTGTTTGGGCTTATTTTGTTCGTATTGACAAGACCTTTGCAACAGTGAAGGTTTGAAGCTGACCTGATGATGGAGACCAGAGAAGGTTGAGGGAACTCGACAATTGAATATGTAAACTACCTCGTGTTTGGGCTTATATTGTTCGTATTGATAAGAACTTTACACTTATGCGGATAGTGACAACTATGCTTGTCACTGAAAAGCTAAAAATAAAAAACTTTTTACAAAAAAATAAAACCGGCTCCCAAAAACACTGAAAAGCAAAAAAAAAACTATTCTTAGGTGCATCGGCCTAGAAGTCGGTGGCGAAATAAACTTAGTTACATCCATTAGACACTGACTTCTAGGCCGATGCACCTAAGAATAGTTTTTTTTTGCTTTTCAGTGTTTTTGGGAGTCGGTTTTATTTTTTTGTAAAAAGTTTTTGTTGCATAAAGTTTAAATAAATAAATATAATTGGGAAAAGAAAGACCTTGTTTTACAGATCCAAGCCTTTTCCCAATTATGTTGGGGTCAGCTTTCACTCTAACCGGATGCAGCTGAGTACCAGTGTTTTACAAGAAGCGACTGCCTATCTGACCTCCTCAACTCAGAATTACCCGAGCATCCCAAATACCTCTTGGTAAGGCTGGTATCAGACTGACTGGCTTCTGACTACCCGTAATATAATTAATTATAATCTCTCACAACTAAAGGTAAAGCTGCACAAAGTTCCACCACATTTCTCTAAGCTACCCCGCAAGTAATATATTTGTACAATAAATTCATTTGGCCGTCAACCTTCACCAATCTCTATTAGAGGGACATGATAGCCACTTGGCCGCTCTGGGTCTGTGTGTCAAGGTATATGACAAATTATTATGGTAGCAACGTGTTTTCATGCAGTGAAAGCGAGAGTCTAGAGCGAACAATTAAGGTGCGTTTTGAATTCTTGCTGTCGACGGCAACAGTCGATCTTACTTGTTGTCGTTTCGATCCAAAACGGTTCTATGTTAATGCATACAAACCAGAAATGCAACTGCGGCCGACTTCTTGCAGCCGGCAGCGTGAATTCAAAGCGAACCTCTTTTTAATTTTAAATTTCAAATGAGAGCATTAATAGAAAAAAAAAACAATCATAATAGAAGAATTACCTCAGATGAATAGAACCTCTTTCTTTTGTAATGAACGCAATAAAAATACAACTACATTTTATTTCGCGAAACCTACTTAGGTACACCTAATGCCCTTGGTACAACAGAATAAGCAATAAAACTGATTACTTTTTAAATAAATTATCAGAATGCCAGCAAAGAAAGGCCTTAATAAAGAACACAATGCGTGTCACGGTTTAATGAAAAATAATAGTTATTGTGTAACCAGCAGGGTCGTTTTTTCACAAAAGTTTTTTTCAAGGTCAACTTTCGTGATAAGGGTAATGAAAATTGATATTGTTGTTAGATTTTGATAGCTATCAGAAAATTTGGTGCGTTTTGTTGGGATGGGCAGAGTTGAAGTAAGAAAGATGATCAGTTTGAAATTAAAGTTAAATCTTGTATTTCATTGAGTAAAATGTTTTTATGCAGAGCTCTATGGCAGGATACTTACATCTGGCCAGGTATATTTGGATGATTCGTGCTATAGAGTGCCAATCCCTTTGCAATTTGATAATAAAATCCAGTTCCATTTGCTATTGAGAAAATTCACATCAGTATGAATTGACCAAAATAACACAGAATATCTAAAGTTCTTCTTTTGCAGTCGGTTTTGAATCAGAAGTACGACTAAGTGAATAAAAAAATTACTCCCACACGTTAACACATGGAACAATAACTTGTTTATTACACAAACAATTAAATATGAACGGAACTAGAATAGACAGGTCCCTATATATTTAATGTAATTGTATTCCTCATATTACGGATATTACTGAGGCGACCAAGTTATTTTATGAAACCAAATATAAGAAACATGAGAGCAATAAATAATAAAGCATCCTGAAACAAGAGCACGTACCGTCGTAGGCAGTCTTAAAAGTTTTCGAAAGTCTAAGCTAATTCTATATCAGCAAACTAAAATAAAAGATAATTATTTCTTCTACTCATAAAAGATTCTGACGAATTCTCCACCTCCTTTTTGGGAAGTCGGTTAAAAATAAAATCATAAGTACCCAACCTACACCGTTGATATGGTTCCCCATAAATTGCAATACACTGCTTGCGGTTCAACCGCGTGTGCTAGACGATAGTTCGCATCTGCTCACCCCCTCACATTACAACGGTATCATGACAGCCAGTCTGAGTAAACACTATAAATTATGCAAATTATATATTTTATTACCTACAACACACATCCCCCCGATTGTTCGCACTTTAGTTGTAGAACTACAGAATCGTGTTAAGTTTTGACGGGCTTGGTTTAAGTTGGGGCTGGTAAATCAGCGTGTTATTTACATAGTTTAACTTTTGGTATCGAGATTTTTTAATTAAAGGTTTAAGTAAGATCACTTTCATTATCAATTCGAGATATACATGTAGCATATATTTTGTTTACATTCAACATTTTCTGTAAAATTGAAAATTAATTTCCGTAACAAGGAGTAGCATGATAAATATGCCTCCTAACCTCTTTCCGCATGTACAATCTCACAGTATGATAAGAAAAAACTTGTTTGTAAACTACAAATAGGTATTCAATTCTTTTGAAATATAAAACACGTAGTTGAAAATAAGTTAATTATAAACAAAGACAAAAAACACAATGTCACCTTTCAACGCTTTTTAATTTAATTGTGTGTTTTGCCTTTAATTCAACACTGCTACAAACCATTGTGTGAACAGCACTGTAATTTCATACAAATTAATGTGAAAACAACGTTTTCAAGTAACAGACGACATAAATAAATACACTTTGTGAAACCCAATATTTTTCTCCCACGTATACGAATACCTAGCTGAAATGGTTTCAGCGCCGTCCTAGTAACGCAAAATTTATATCCCAAAATATTTTAATATCGCTTCCATTGTAGCCAGCCATTTCAGGCACACTTAAAATGCAAACCCTAGTGTATTGAGTTAGGTACAAACCGAAGCTAAAATAAAAATAAATGTATTATAAACTCCTTGAAATAAATTTACGATAATAACAGAATTTGCATATTTTAATGTATCGCTGTAGTGTACTCCATTCCGATCTTGAGGTTATGCTTTCGATTCAACGATTCCCCTACTAAGACTTGTTAGCTCAAGTACTTTGCAGAATATTCATAGACTAGAGCTCCTTTTAAAAGGGAGCGTTGAGTGGTTCGGTTAAGATCTGCGTCGATATCGGGAATTAATTGAATAAAACGCAGTGTTGGATGAGAGAAGGCAAGGCATCAAGAAGGAGCCCTCATGAATATGGATTCATGTTAAAGTGTTCCTCTCTCTGTAAAAAGTTGAAGTTATTAAGTCGATGGCCATTAAATCGGAGGTCAAAGTACGTACAATTGCTGAATGGGGGCCCAAGAGATTTATCGGTTCCCTAATTGATAATTTATTACACTGAGTCGAATGAATTTGAAATGAAAATGTAGACCTTTCAATACTTTGCCGGCGATAAATTAACAGAAAAATGTTGGGGTTTCAGTTAATTGAAAGTTAAGGAGACGTTTTGATACAAATGTCGGTACTTAATACGATGGATTAAACTGAAGTTCGAGTTAATCATTTTGTGGTAGCATTTGTATCTTTGCTTATCAACTGTGAGGCTTTATGCCAAAGTAAAGGCTCAATACGGATTTTAGAACAGAGTATGGCGTTGAATCAACTTTTGGCTGTTTGCCAGACGTTATCGAATTTATGTAAAAGATAGAAATTGAGGTGAGAAATGTAAGCACGTGTTTTCATCTCTTCGCAATGAAATAGTTAAATCTCAGAGCAGAAACACGTATATTTTGCTCTGATAAGATAAATTATTAAGTGTAAGCAAATATTAAACGTCGCAATCGATCAATTTTCAAAAATGTTAGCTTTAAAATGATTTATTTTTGACTTAAATTCAAGGTTTCGTGGCTCCACAGCGAAAGGCGAATATAAGGCAAAGCCCCTATTCTTAAATCTCAAGCTTCGTGTTCATATCAGGGGCTTATTAAAACTCACAACTTTCTGAATTTTATTAATTACTTGGAAATACTTGGAATACCGTTATTATAAATTGCTTCTAAAGTTTAAATGCAAGGTATTTCGTTTCATTTATGTAATATTCACTTTGGGAGTTTTGTGTTGATTATTCATATTAATATCGCGAAGGAAAACAAAGAGTTATTCCATTGTTGTTGTAATTTGTATAATAATGGTTCGCGTTTAAGATGTTACTGAGAATTCCGGGATTGGGATCAAGAGGTACTTTGGAAGATAATAAGTACCTAATTCTGATGAAATTACTTGTCCCATAATATTAATAAGAGATTAGAAGTTGACTGGCTCATACTAATCGGGTTATAAATTAAGGCTCCCTTCCCACTCATTGAGTTTTTCGTATCACCACTAATGTCAATAATGAGAAAATTTCATAAAGATAAATAACAAATAGTGTAGGAAAAGATGATGCATCTCAACAACTACATATCCGAGACGCAAAATTCCTTGACCAAAAATAGTGAACCGGGGAAAAATGGACCTATACCACAACAAACGATGGGTAATTGGCCCGGAATAAATTTCTATGACAAAGTGTTTGGGTTAATTACTAAAGGTCCGACGAAAATGGAGGAGTGCTTTGTAATCCCAGTGGCGATGACAAATTTGCAAAATTGTTTCGGTTTTGTTTCGGGTCCCGAGATTCAGACCTCACTAATGAGAGTTGGTTTGCCGCGGTGACCGACTATGGTTTTTACCTGTTTTTTGGGACACATAAGGTGGAATTTGATGGTATTTTGTTTTCTAATGATTATGCTTTGAAAGGGTTTTTCGAAATATGCTTCTGGTTGTGGTCGTTTTGGGCTGCGTTTGTGGTTGAGCGTTGTTTGGAAAATAATATGTGGAAATGGGTATTGTTAAATTGTATTATATAATAATTTTAATATCAGCGTCAGTACTCAAAAGGTAATATTTTTTAATGTAGATATTTTTCTATTAGTATCTACAGTAGGTTTAAAATGGCTCTTCATACTGAGTGGTAAGATCTAAGCTAATCCGAAGAGAGAAATGTCGTCATAAGACGTGACTTTTCTCTCGACTACCGTCGTCTATGAGAAATTCTTCACTTAGCTGCCCGGAGATAGTAGAATAGCTGGAATATGATAACAGATATAAATGGCTAGCACTATCAAACAGTTAGTTTTAACCACTAACGGAAAAAGAGAGGTAATTATTTTTGTTGTTTTAATGCATTTTAATATATTTTTTAGGACTGAAGCATATTCCATTTTAATTTTTCTTGGAATTAAAATCGTGTATTCACGAAATATACATAGATAAATAAAATTATTTCATTGAACTTTGAGTTTTCTTCTATATCTAACTTCAAAGCATTGTTCGATTTCCTTGAATATTTAACTTTTCAACTATCTAATATAATGAAATTCGCCATCACTAAAAATACACCGGCTCAATTACCCCCACACTCCTCTAATTGAAGCTACTTAAACTATCCAGCTCACTAGTTCCAGCTTAAATAAA
This sequence comes from Helicoverpa zea x Helicoverpa armigera, assembly GCA_033682625.1. Classification (NCBI taxonomy): domain Eukaryota; kingdom Metazoa; phylum Arthropoda; class Insecta; order Lepidoptera; family Noctuidae; genus Helicoverpa; species Helicoverpa zea x Helicoverpa armigera. Next base: position 2,554,068 of record JAWIIS010000038.1, on the reverse strand, counting down.
TATCGACCTACAAAAGCAAATATCTACTTTGAAATAAGAGTAGAAACATGGAGAACAAAATGACTAGCGGAGGTGCCATAGCGGAAAATCTCCTAAGAAAGTAGCGCGCCAAAATGCGTGTGTGCGGGGGACGAGGAACGTTACTGTCTTCGCTCTTATACGCCTTTCTTTTAACCTGAGCATATGTTTTGTAATACCAAAAATCGTTGACAGATATTTCAAAGGACCCAAACGCCTTGATACTTCACTCGTGACTAATCGTTTTAGTCAAGTCCACCATAACTATTTAACCTAGAAGAAGGTGTGTTATAATCATCGGCAAGGATATTGAGCCATGACCTTCACCTGAAGTGATTTATTGGTTTATTGCCTTAAGTGTACAGTGCGCAAAACGATCCCCACTCTTCCGACGAGAGCTCATTATCTGTGCCGATAACTATACCTACCTGCAATATGTCATCTCTGTTAATCTTTCATTATTCCGTGAATAGGAACTTGTCTAGCTTTAGTAACCTTTTTAGTACTAATTTCCTCCGGTTTGAGACTAGAGGAATTTATCAACTTTTCTACGTGAGTTGAGACGGAACTAATTAATGTTCTGTGTGTTTTCATTGTATTTTACAGATGCGTGAAGTTCGTTTGTATGTTTTAATTGTTAGTGTTTTTTTTATAGAAACTTGATTGTTGATATTCTGTATAAATGTAGATAGATAAACATAAAAAAGTTGCATTGGTACTTGCCTGACCTGGAATCGAACCCGCACCCTCATACTTGAGAGGTTGGTTCTTTACCCACTAAGGTTGCTCCTTGTATTATTTATTGTGTTTTGTACGTTTTTTATGTTCGTCGGATTTATCGTGTATCGATGTAAAAATACAAGAGTACGTATAATATTTTGCCAAGAGAAAATGATCTCATTAACTTTATTACCCTTGTTAAACCATCGCTGATTTAATGGCCCCACAAAATTTATATCACGTATACAGTTTGTCGCTCGGATTTACGTCGCGTCCAATCCTAGTCACATGACACGCCAGTCGATACTAATTAGACAAGGTTTTAGTTCCACGCCGGTTTTATGGCCCCAAGAATTATACCAACGTAATAAGTTCTGACCTCTCGTTTTATGCTCGGCAATTTTGATGTTAATCTTACTTTTGATCTGGTTACAAAAAGTTGGTAGTTTTTATTAGGTTTTTTATGTGTTTTGAATAATACTTGGTTGCGTTTGTTATCTTTATGGTGATGGGATTTTGGGCCGGATAGAAAGTAGTTGACGTCATTTGGACTGATAACTAGAGTTGAATTGAGTTGCTGAGTTTGAGAGACTTGTCACGGCAATATTAATTATACACAAAGACTACGGACCATTATGCACCTAGCACCTAACCATTAGCGTTTCGTTAGTACCTTTAATAGATCTATAGGTAGATATAAAATAAAACCCTAGACTTTGATATTTCACAATAGGAAAAGTTGAATTTCAAATATAAAGATATTTAACGATAAAATGAAAAACTAGGCTCGCTTTGTCCATACAACAAAAAACACAACGATCTCGCCAACAATCGAAATAATGAGCTTTCAACGAAATTCCACGAACTAAAAATAATAATTTAATTAAAATTCCAAAACGCAGTGTAGTCGGCCAGCAATAACAATTAAACGCAAAGCCAGACTGCAACCGGCTAACTGAATAAATTAAAGTATTCGCCGGACTGGCCTGTAAACTCTGTGTTTTACAACTATATAGGAATTCTTATAAGTACCTAGTTTTCTGTCTAGACTGTAGATGAAAGAAGCCTGTTTTAATATTCGGACAAAAAAGTTAGAAATGATTTTTACTTGACTGCCCAGAAGATGTTCTTATGATTCTTTTGAAACTGAGGATAGGAAATAAACGGTAGGGATTAATTTGGTGGCTTTGTTGGTTTATTTTTTTTAAATAGCTTCTAAACACCAACAACATCTAAACTATGTAGACAGCAATCGCATGTCAATTAAAAAATAATCATAACCAGAAATTAATTGCACACCAATTAAATGCAACCGCACCAGACAAAGGGCAAAAACAAAACCATTTCCACCATGAACCGTCAAAACAAAGATCTCCAAGTTCTATAACAATCAACGAATACCACATTCCTTTCACATCCAGAGGTCCATGGAAATTTCAAACACAATACCCTGAAGAAAGGAACCCGCCACTTACGAAGCTCTATGGCAAGGAAAGATTAATTTGTACCTCCGCCGGGAAAAAGAAAAATAATGACGGGGATACGAAGAGCCTGTCATATTTGTAATGTACACGGAATTCCCAGTTATTAAGCGTAAGAGGAAATATAAAAGGACAACGTATTATTTGGTGCAGGGACGTATTTAGGAGTATTAAAATGTTTTAGTCGACATGTAAAGTTTAAATTGACTTATCATTCCTTAATTGTTCGGTACTTATGACTAAAAACTTCGAAATACGCATTTTCAAATTAAATTATCTCATCTTTTGTTCTTATGGAAAGTATATAAATTAATTATGGCTTATTTATTTACTCTGTAGAAAAAAAACGTCATGACAGTTCAATGCGTTGCAGCTAAACTAAGCTAAACCGTTTAACAGTAGACGTTGTAGTGAAGGTTTGATTTACAGTGACTTGGAGATATTAAGGCTCGAGCAGACCGGATGCGTATGCGTAACCACGTCGTAGTCACGCGCGTAGTTACGGCGTAACGACGCGCACGTCTACGTTACGCAAGCGGTGTGGCCTGTCTCATACATTTCCATACATTACAACTCATGGTTACGCCGTAACTACGCGCGTGACTACGCTTACGTCTACGCATACGCATCCGGTCTGCTGGAGCCTTTAATTTTTCTTTAACATGGTCAATTTTCTCCCACAATCCGCTAAACCCAAATCCAGCCCTGTCCAAATGTTCATAATATCCATTAATGACGAAATATTATTAGATTTGTCACCAGACTTATCCATTACGACACACGTAATGAGATATGTCGCAACTATTCCCACAGAAATCAATTAAGTGATCCCTTTGACATGTTAAATACCGCCACATACCGTTATTAATAATACTTATTGCTTTATATTTTTGTTTGTTCATGTATATATTTCTATTTTCAGCTATATGAAATACTTTGGTTTCACTGCGGTTCCTGCATACGTTCAAAGGACACTTCCCGCATCTACATAATAACTAGCCTATCACCTTTGTCAGACTAGATCTAGACTGTCAGTGTAACCATTTATTCAAATCAGTTCAGTAGTTTTAGAGTAAAAGACAGACAGGCAGAGTTACAATCGTCAAATCCCTAAGAGAGTTAGTAGGTATCCGTGATTTCTCTAGTAACGTACACCTGTTGAAGCAATTACACTATTATTCGTAATCGCAATATCATTTACCATTATTCCTAGAATGGTAACTATTACTGCTAAGCCTACAACTACAAACTATATACTTACAAGTACGCTGTAAACTGATTCTTCGAACCTACATAGCACAGCCAGTAAATATACTGCTTCTGAACAGTGAACACAAGTTGCAAACCCAGCCAAGTTTCATAATCGAGTAGAATTCGTCACGTGCCTCGACCCCAAGTTAATAACGGCCAAGTGTTGCCCCCCGGCGTCGCCTATTCTGATATAATTGTGGAACAAAGGGGTCGCCAGATGTAGAGGTTTGTCACGAAACTTTATCTGTTAGGCTTTGTCAATGCTTCCAAGATTATGGTGTTGAAGTATTTTCAGTGCAATTATCGTGAATGTCAGTTTGAGACTTGAGGAGTTAGTTTGAAGGTCTTGTCGGTTATAGTGATTTTCAGTTAAGAATGAGTTCCTGAACCACTTAACTGTTATGATTTATCAAGCATTGAAAAAGTTTTATGAAGCGTCTAAATTCACAATTCACAATGAACAAAGTAGAATTTATAATAGTACGAACTTATTAAGTATCGTATTAATTCCCGAAAAATCTGTTTATTAGAATTTAGAAAACACAAGTTTATGGTAGTTAATAAAAATGATCCTTTTCGGGATTCGGCTAGCAACCAATGGACCATAATAAGGTCATTATCCAAGCCAAGACATGTGTTCTGTTCTGAAGAGACTACGTACAATATATCCCCCAAACCTGCCTTCTTTTAACGACATCACCTCTTGATAGAGCACTAGCTTCCAAAAAAGTAATTGAACAAAAAACCTCCCTAGATATCACACGCGGGTGATTCAAGGAGTGCCTACATCATAGGGCTCTAGCGACCGCATCCGCGCTCAAACGACTCCGTCTTCCTACTTGAGTGACTAGTTTCCTCAAGTGTAGGGCTCTTAGCATCGGACTCTTGAGCCCCTGACATAACAACCGTCTTGTTGTATATTATATACCTTGGTGTGGTAGAATTTCTATGTTATATGATGTTATGTTCGTGATATTTAGGGAGTTGGTTTTGTCCATTTATTTTGGTGCCTAAAAATTGTGAAAAAATTGAATGCTCGATGTGACAATTCCAATCTATTATTTGAAAATTTTATGACATTTTAGTCCGGTTTTATAACTATATCGAGCTCGAACACATGTATCATAAATCTTTACTAATCCAAATAACTCAAAATTCTATCCCTCATCCCCCAAAAGTGATTTAGCACTTTACAAATCGATTAAGAAACCTCGAAAACGTGCTAGTCTGAAATAATATTCTAAGTTCTGACCTTCAGCAAAATGGAAAGTACTAGGACAATAGTAGGTCACAGGAGATTTACGATATTCACTGCTCTTAGTAAGTGTCCTCTTGTGACACTATGCTCGCCTGGTAATTTTATCCGTTACGTCGAAAAGATTTCGCAAGATTTACTGTTGCGATATGTCTTCACTGATTTTAGGGATAGACCGTTATCCAGACTTTTTTGGTGTTCTGAATGTGTCACGACAAATTGAGTGAAATTTTTCATACGTTTTCTTGTATTACGACAGGAAAGTACTGATTTATTTGGAAAGCTTCATGCACAATGCTTTTGATAAGCATTTTTATTGGACCTTTTACTACAATGAAGTCGACGTAATGCACTTTCCATTTATCTGCGCAAGGGACATTAAAAAACTCTGGAGCGCGCACGTAAATGTTACTGCCCTATAATTTGTCAATTAAAACACTGATTCCGCGAACAGCCGGGAATGCTTCTCATTTCACTGCTGAACGCACATGGGGTACGAACCCAAGCGTGCTTATAAAACTCAACGCAACAACGGGTTCTTTTTTCGAAAATAAACCCTCCAATACAGTGCACAAATCAACCGGCACTTTCGATTAGTACAATACGCGAGGGCGATATGTTTCAACGGGGTTTCGGATCGATATGTGCAGCCGGATCAACCGTGTTGATTGGCTTCGGACTATCACCAGTCGCGACTAGTGTAAACCGGTTGTACGCTCCCGGCTCACATTGCTCGATTTGATTTCCGTTTGAAAAAAAATTGCTAGCGGATTTTTGAGGTGTTAGTTTGAATGTATGCGGGTATTGGTGTTGAGTGGTCATGCAATCCTAAAGATAGCATCGGAACTTGATCAAAGGACCAATCTTTGGAACTCAATATTGCAAGCATTCAATCGAAATGATTGGACTGGCCAAACAGAAACTGCAGTTTCAACACATTCTAAATTCAAAACACGCGTCCCAAAATATTCTGCGCTTAACAGCTGTACCCAAATTACAAAGTACTCCGTAATGTAGTCTCTCATAAATTTGTCATATAAACTCCACCTATAATGGCGCTGGTATTAAAACACAAACTTGTAATAGGAACTCGGCGTCTGCCATTATAATTAACCTAAGAGAATCGAGCGGCGTTCACAGCCGATCTTCAGAACAGTGGGAACACCTTAGTCTCGCGAGCGGGATTACACCGCTTTAAAATTCCCTAGACACTTCACACGAGCTTACCCTTCATAGGTGGATAATGGGCTAGGTTTCCGATAGAAGCGGAAAATCTTTGTGAGTCTAGCTTCGATAGATCATATAGGTAGGTATAGGTAGGTAGGCAGAGACAGCGAGCGTACTGTAGACTGCACCGTGTTAGGGTGTGGTATTTTTTTTAAAAGATTACCAGCACAGTGTAAAAAAATATTTCCAGTTTTTGGTATTGAGACAATATTACCCAAATTTTCATTCTTTCTTTACCTTTCACTTTTCCTGTCTGTAAAGTATATTATTACAAACGTGAATATGCTTTTATAAAACAATGTATAAACTGCAAATCATAGAATCAATCTTTAAGGTATGTACCTAGTTTCCTAAATCAAAGTCGTAATATCGATCTCTTCCCCAATGACGTTTCTCGCTCCTCGCTTACACTAAAACCGAAGCCTTACCCTCCCCTTGCTCAGCTTACCCGGGGGCCTATTTGAGCGTATTCGAGCTCGCTAGCTAATTGAGTCGAGACTCCTCCTGATTGTAGACTCAGAACAAAACTAGACTTATTTTTTCTCCAAAGTACATTTAATAAAATGTGGCGGTGAAGAATTTGATATCGATATTTTTAAAAGTACTATTTGGAAAGTACTTCAAGTAATATGGTTAAAAATCCAGAGTGGTGAAAGAAATTATAGACTAGAAAAAAATAAAAACTACCTGAACCGGGAATTGAATACAGTACCTCATGTTCAACAAAGATTATTCAAACACAAGACAGAAGAAAGAGACAGTAATATTATATTTTCCTACGTAATAAGATTAACATAATATTACGGCCTGCTTGCTATTTTTCATGAATCTTTTATTCTTGCTTGTCGTCTCCTAACTGATTTATGAAAAGATTCACTTTGCATCTTTCTTCATTGTATTATTTTCTTAACATAAAAGAACCCACATTGGTATGCGCTCGGCTGGTCTTTCTAGTACAGGAATTCACAAAAACCCTTTGACTGTGAAACCCATATTAGATTCAAAGAAAGTCCGATAATATATGTTGGACAGTTAAATAATAGAAAATAAAATCTATGTATAAGTGCTCGTATTTACGTCACGTGTCGCGTTGACGAAGGGACGGACGGATGGATTGAGGAAGGACCAGATATGTAGTAGAAATTCGTACAGAAGGACCAAGAACCAATGATGTTTTAAATATTGCTTAATTTTAAACTTCGACAGTGGATGTAAAAAATTAAAAGACATATAACAAATGCTTGAAAAAGCTTACTGCAAAACTTAATAGCACCGTGTCTACAAACGTCTACTTAATTTTCTTTGTAATAAGGCCATCTTTGGCCACGGAGTATCTTAGACAGACCATTATGACAGTGCTTGTATGTGCAGTTGTTACTGGTGCAAACATTTCTTTTTTTGACCGAATAGAATATAATAGTAATACAATATAATTGCAATCATTATAATCCAAAAAAGGTTATATTTGATACCGATCTCCTGCATACACATGTCATGCACTGTTACAGACGCGAGATACGCATTACCAGATTCGATTACAATATGATAATATAATCGAGTACCGACCGACAGCTTACAGCATGCAATCTGGCATGTACCCTATTAGTTCTAGAATATTCTGCAGTTATACATGCTGGCTTGCATGCATATTGTGCATGGTATCTTCTACGTAGTGATAAGATTTGATGCGATTTTGGCGGTAAGATTACAATTTTACTAAAGCAAATAATAAATACTTTGACTTTGACTTTGATTGTGCCCTACGATTTTAAAATAACTAAAGTTACTTAGGAATATGGAGAAAAATTGCAAACTCCGGAAAACTAAAATCAATCGTAAAGATGACTAGTAAAACAAACAATAATTTTCTGAGATGCTCATAAACCTGATTACATCATGGAACCTATTTAACCTATGTAATACTGCAGGATGCCTCTTGCAGAGAATTACATTTGTTTGTTCTTAATTTTATTTTTCTTATAAGTATAAAAAATAAACTCACCCTCAGTTTCTGATAATACAGCAACGGAAGCGACTGCCTTAGAAGTGCTTTAGGCGTGCGCCCTTTGTCCACTAGAGAATATTTCAGTGCACCCCTGACTTGCCCCGATCCGGTCATCTACTCGTAGTTTATTATTTTCCTTATCTATATGGCTGAAACCAGGGGTGCCAAAGACGTCCCCTATTAGTTCCTATAGCAGTGTAACCTAATATCTCGATGTCTTGTGTCTAAGTCCAAATAAAAAATGTTCGTAGTAAGTTTTGCTTATTTTATTCTGAAAGCGAAATCTTAAAAGTCGGTTATAAAAATGACGATCTACCAAAGTCTATAGACTGAATTTGCTACAACTGGATATTTAGTTACATGACAAAAGTTACTGAAGGCTTACAGGCATTACTAATTATTGTCGTACTATCCACTTAAACAGATGAACTACTTATTTGTGCAATTTTCATTTTGATTTGACAACTTTTACGTTGTGAACTTTTCCTTGAAAATGGTGTGAAAGTAAGACTTCTCATTTTCCTCAGCCATGTAACCAAGGGTCCAGCATCAAATGCCGATAAACACATTCGGGGTCCGTTTATTGAGCGACGTGTAGGGTCGCGGGTTCGATTCTCGTTTCAATTTGTTGGAACCGCTTTATGTTGGGTCCCCTGTCCGAGGCGCGGATTGATATAATTAAATTAGTTTTCTGTTGCTTTGGATGCAATGTTGTATTTTGTGCTTTCAATTTATTAACAAAAATAATTACCTAAATGTTTATAAGTCTATTGTTACTAACCATTATGGATCTATGTTATCTGATTAAATAAATAAATTAATTAATTAAATGATATAAATAAACTAATAAATTTTGCTATTTAATCTCTTTACTCTAATAACGGTTACATCAGTGAATCTACTATGTTGAGCTAGAATCAAATTAGTTTCAACAGTTTGTAGTGTTGATTTACAATGTTTATATTTACTACCTGGCAACTTTTATTCAAACTAGCCAATAAAGCGGAGTCTAGATACAACTGTAATCAGCTCGCAAAGACACAAGTTCTCGGCAAACAAAGAAGCTAACATTAAGCTGAGTACACACCGCCGCTAATCCTCTCCGGTTGTAAGTTGTAATGCGCCCGACCGCGTCGAAAAGTTGAGCTACACCCGCCCTCTTGATATTAAACCCGTTTAGTGCGGTTTATACTGGCTTTATTATATTAGCGCGTCGACGCTTCGCTGTGAATTCGGCGGTTTAATTAGAAACGTTGCGATATGAACGGTTGGAGGTGAGAGTGAGCGCAGTGTGTACTCGGCATTAACTCTGGATCTGTTTAATGTACTGACGGATTATTTGCGATATTCGGATTATTAGAGTCGATAGTTTGTGGTTTTTGGGTCAGAAGTTAGTTTGTTCGAGGGCGAAGCCGATAGTGATGTATTGTTGGTAATTTTGAAGGGTAGGTCGGTGAACTCTTGTTACTAATGAGTTTTTGTTGCTGTTTTTGGTTTTAGTAGCTTAATATAGAACTTGTAAAGACATTGTAGGTATAGATGTTTTATTTCACGAAAGCGGGTGACCCATACTTGTGCATGTAATTTACCGAATATTGTCTTTTCAACCGACTTCAAAAAAAGAAGGAGGTTCTCAATTCGGCTGTATTTTTTTTTTTTTTTTTTAAATGTTTGTTACTCGATTTCTCAAAGACACCTGGACCGATTTCAAAAATTCTTTTTTTATTTGAAAGGGTATGCTTGTCATTTGGTCCCATCGTCATCAGGTCAGGATCTGATGATGGAAACCCTGAGAAATCGAGGGCAACCATCGAAAGTTGTAGGCATACTTAGGGTAAAAACTTGACATTCAGCTACATGCCTGAAAGCACTATTCAACGGTGAAGGTTTGAAGCTGACCTGATGATGGAGACCAGAGAGGGTCGAGGGAACTCGACAACTGAATATGTAAACTACCTCGTGTTTGGGCTTATATTATTTGTATTGACGAGACCTTTGCAACAGTGAAGGTTTGGAGCTGATCTGATGATGGAGACCAGAGAAGGTCGAGGGAATTCGACAACTGAATATGTAAAATACCTCGTTTTTGGGCTTATATTCTTTGTATTGATGAGAACTTTCCACATATATGGATAGTGACAACTATTCGTATCACTGAAAAGTTGTAAATAAAAAACTTTTTTACAAAAAAATTAAACCGACTTCCAAAAACACTAAAAAGTAAAAAAAAAACAAATTTTAGGTGCATCGGCCTAGAAGTCGGTGGCAAAATTAACTTAGTAACATCCATTAGACACTGACTTCTAGGCCGATGCACCTAAAATTCGTTTTTTTTTTTTACTTTTTAGTGTTTTTGGAAGTCGGTTTAATTTTTTTGTTGTGACTCAGCCACTATTGAGCTTCCAAGCCAATGTCAATCTATATTCTTACAAATCAAAATTAAATAACAATTAAATACCATAAATCGTGATATTCTTGATAAAAGACCTTGTGCAAAAAGAATCGTATTTTGTCCCACAAAACAAAAAAAAAAGATCCTTGCAAATCTGGTTCCGTAGAAAAAGTTTGTGCCAATGGTTTCCACAGTACTCCGTCTGGAATATTTATTTTATCTGCCAAAGTCGGGAACAGGTGAGCCGTTTCACATGAAAACCTTTTAATATGATTTACAAGTTTTAACGAAAAGGTTTCTGGCTACTTAGTGCCTTGAAAGCTTTCAATGTTTCTGCTGAATACTGTTTGAAAAGTACTTGGGAGTTTTTTGTTCGTAATTCAGTGTTGAAATCTGCTGAATTGATATAAATGGTGATTGTTGGATTTATGGTTTTGACTTTCTTGGTTATTTAAGATTTGATTAAGAAAAGAGTCATGTATTTTTATTTAATATACTGTTATATATACTGTTACAGCCTTTTTATCGGCCCACTGCTGGGCACAGGCCTCCTCTCACATGGAGAAGGATTGAGCATTAATTTAATACTATTAATGTTTAAAAACATTACCATGAATCTTGCCATCATAATCCTCCTGCCTTTATACCAATTTTACTGCCATATATCTGACTAAATAATTATAAAACACCGTCTTTATTTAATTTTATTAAATGGAACGTACTTACTTCCTTCCAGCCAACTTATTTATTTCATTCCCTACCAGGCCAAGTAGTAAAGAGGCTTGAACGCACACGAATCGCCCCATTCTAAGGCCGGACCCACACTCCCACATAATAATATATTTTTACTAATGTTTTTACGTTCTCACACTTAACGACTTTGTTTTGCTTGTTCCAGGTACATAAAAATCTTCAATTCGCTCAGCGGTGTTCGATTTTATTGTCCTACAAATTAGGGTAACGTTTTATTGTAGCGATTAATGTAGTCATAAAACTAATTGGTGTGGATTATGCCTATATATGGGTTGTTATAGGTCATGTTCTCGCTTTTCTAGTGATGATAGACAAATACATAAAATGGTAAATAATACTAAAGAGTCGGATAAAGTGTGAACATGTATGACAGATCAATGACAAAGTTACAAAATTGTGGAATCGTGACATGTCTATGAGAAAATACTTATAGTAATGGACCAATATCCTACAGAGCTTTATAATTTATGTTCACTTTTTTCATAGCACTTAACGTGACTTTTTATTTCAATTTAATCTATTTATTTTTCCTTTCACTAAGCCATCTTATTTTATCTTCATCTGGATAAATAGGAAATACTTACTGTATTCTTGAAACATACTCTCATTAGCCAGAATTACTACTAGCGTACTTATTACTATTTCTTTTCCTGAACCACTTACGAAACACATAACATACAGCACTAAACATATTCCATGTCACAACAAAAACAGCTCCACATTAGTGACGCTCGATTCAAAATCGGATAAATATCCGCAACGAAAATATCCGCCGGTACAAATTACACTCGAGTACGATACAAACTGTTGAGATGTTTTCTCGGATACTCGTATATTATCTCGTTGTAGGCAATCGTCCCTAATGCGGGTACATTACGGCAACTAATGTAAATGTGTTTGTGAGTCATTATTGCACGCTGGCCGTTTTACAGAGGGGCCGTTTTATAGACAAACTGGACACTTCTTTCGTATAAGAGGGAACAAGGGTGATTTCCTGAATGGAGGTGGAATTATTTGGAAAAGTTTGGTGTAACATTTTATTTACGAGTACATGCACCATTTCACATTGGCAATGGCAATATTGTTCGTAATGATTAAAATTTTATAAATGTTGGTACCTATTTTAAATCTTAAAATTACAGTATGATAATTACAACACTAATTCGTCATCATCTGCTGAGCCTTTTTCCAATTACTTTGGGGTGCAGCTGAGAACCAGTGTTTTATAAGCAGCGACTGCCTATCTAACATCCACAACCCAGTTTACCTGGCAACCCGATACCCCTTGGTAAAACTGGTTCTCAGAATTCTTGGATCCTGACTGAATACACAAAAACACTAACTAATATTGCAATATTTATATAACCAGCCTTGGTATATATATTGTGTACTGCTAATAAAACTCAATCCAATCTTGGATTAAACATAGCTGCGATTCCGGGTATCGTATCCGAAATATCCGAAACCTACGTGACCGCATATCCGCGTAACCGCAGCGGTTGTACCTAACATAGCGTGCACTTGGCTTTAATTAACTAAATACTTAAGCTGGCCGAGGTCAATATACAGCTAAATACTTAAGTAGGTACGTTTATAATGAATTTCTCTAGAGATTGTAAAATTACAGCAAAGTATACCTTTTGTCTGCATCTTGTAGTTTTTACGGTAGATGTCTGATAGGTAGTTGATTTATGTAAAATACTGAATATACTGGATAATGTTTTGATTTTAGATGATAATCTAAAAGCCTATACCAAATACTGTGATGTAATATTATTAGCAATTTATAAATTGTAAGAAAAATACATTTTTGCTTCATCCAACACTTACGATATAAGGTTGCCAAGAAAATACTTACAATCTATTACTGCTATTTCAATACCAAACTAGTGTTTTTAATAAATTAAGGTCTCTAACAAAATAACAAGATTTAGCAATCAAATAATTTTCCAAATTCTGTAATTACACTTAATTCAGCAACTTCTAAAACTAATTATAAGATTAAAATTCAATTCCATTTATAATTGTGTCTAGAAAACTTTAACTAATTCTTAATTTTGTATAGTAAGCTTCATTTTGTCAAGAAGTGAAAAAACACTTAGTAGCTACATAAAACGCCTAAGGGGCGCTTGACTTTGATTTTTCTTTAATGTTTTTAATTCTGTTTTAGATAGGCCATTTGTTCTTAAATCACGTGAAAAATACTTGTCTATAGATACCTACTCAAGAGGAAACATTTTTTGTGTTTGTTTATAACCCTAAAGGCTCGGGAACTACTTAACCGATTCGAAAAATTATTTCACCGGTGGAAAGCTACACTCTTCCCAAATACCATAAGCTATATATTAATTCTCGGGATAGACAGTAGTGGGAAAACGGCTTGTAGGTACATAGTACAATTTTAAAATGGTCAGAGGTAAATGTTTTTCATATACCAGACAAGAAACTTGTTTATGCAATTAAAAAATGTAGCATTTTTCTTGCGTAATAGTGTTAACGCCAAGTTTCATTATTGTCTCGTTTATGTAACCACACGTACAGCGGCTTTCTTCAGTGTTCTTTTAATTACTATAACTATTTTCTTTTGTTTAACATAAGAAAGTAGCAGTCTTTTTTTTCTTTTAACTTGTTTCCTTCTAAAATTCTATACTGTTTTCTGTAATTTAAATTTAATACATCTGAAAAACTTCCAGTTAAACAGCTATGAGCAGTTATAGATGGCATAAAACACCTTTTACAGTCATTAATGTTATATGTTCTTCAAAGTGTAACTTATTTTTTCCACCTTGAAAAATCTTCAACACTTTAATCAACTAACAACTTACACTCCATATCCTACTCATCCCCGGTCCCACATCAGACTCTTCAGAACTGCAGTTAACGAGAAAACTGCCACAACTTAGAAAGCATAAAAACTAAATTCGCCCACCTCCGCCGAGCTGTAGTTATTTTTTCAAAAGTTTCCACCTCTAAGATTTTTCATTTCTTTTTTTTATTCTATCAACTTGAAACTTCATTCTGTTACACTTTGCTTGAACACTAAAACAGCACTTGTTTATTCTTAACTTAGAAATAAGTTAGTCTTTGCCGAAAAGTGTGAGTTCAACCCTTTTGGTGTATTCTAGTGAAGTAGCCATTAAATATTCAGATTGAATTTAATATTTATATTTGAAGTGCTTTTAGGGTTATTTTCGTCGCTAAGCTGTGTGAAGTTTATTGTGCTTATATTCAATCCTTTTATTTATAGAATATATAAATGAATAGTGTAATTAATGCTACATTTGGTGAATGCAAATAAAATGTCTGCTAATTAGAATTAAGCAACATACAATCCACTAATAGGTAGTAATTAGTACTTAGTATGTGAACAGTGGAAAAAATATTTTCAAAATTGATTACTTAACTTTCACATAAAATATTTTTATTACATGGTGGAGTTTATTTAAAATGTTGAGTACATATGACTAGTAAGGTAACTTCTATTCTGAGTGCGCACTCAGCCTTTATTCAGCTTATATAAACTTGGCTCTTAAATATAACGAATAAGTTGCTCAACTTGCTACAAGTTTACAATTTTCTTTGTCGAATTCTGCCACGCAGGACCTGCCAGAAAGATTGTTTATTTTCTAACAAATTGTGGAATATTTGTGTAGATTAATTTATGGGATTCCTTTTAAAAGTTCTGCATTCAATAACACAGACAGCACCGTGAGAAGAACATAAAAGTCTCGCTAATGCGCACGTGTGTGTGGTTGACACGTTTCGAACTTTTAGACAAAAGAATTTACTTGAACTGTATACATAATCTTTTTTCATCTATGTATAGTTTTGTTTTATTTAATGTGGTCAATAGTGTACTAAAATTGAAAACTATAGGTAGTTTTACAAAAAATATATAAAAACACATAGATCCAAAAAATCTAAGAATTTATTCTCCAACATTAAGCAGAGCTCGATTGAAATACCCAGGTCTGTGGGAAGCGTGTTTTATAGGTACCCAACAATATTTGGCGCGCGAGAAATATTGACGATGTCGAAAGAATATGGGATGCAAACAAAATGCCGTCACGCAGTTGGTTTGGTCATATTGTAAGCGGGTGTCTTGACAAGGGGTAGCGGTTTATGATAGATTTTTGGCTTACTAAATTGTTATGAATAAAAAAATAATTTGTTGGTTTGTGATGATTTTGCGCTAAAATAGCAGGACTGGTAGAGATGGTGGTAATTAAGTTATGAAAAGAGGCTACTTTAAACGATATTGCACTTGGAATACCTATGTTGTCTGTATGTGAACAAAATTGTGGCTAAAACCTAGTGTAACTATTTCATGTTTTTCCTCAATAGTCACAATAACGCAAATACATCATCAATCTAAACTAAACGAAGTAAAAACTCCCTACTTCTTGCTAAAATACGACACCAACTGCCGTACTTAAGTCGTCGTCTAATTCATTACTATGTCAAAGATTAACGCGAGACACCTAAAATAGTTATCGCAACAACAAATTCCGATGCGTAAGCCCTTAATCCGGCAACCTTCCACAAACTATCTCGCTAAGCTATAAACATAATGCGGAGATATATAGCACACCATCGGGAGCTCTATTCACTCTCTCATTGTGCCTACTGAAGGGTTTTTCCGTAATTTTTCCTCCTTCAACAATGACCCGAAGATTTTGGCCTTCCTTGTGGGTGCATTTACGTTAGTTGTACCTCGGGACCTCCAGGGACCTTAGAGTTCAACATCCTTCTCTGACCGAGGTTCCCTGTTGTGGCATAAAACTGTCTATCGGTAGAACGATTCGTGTTTTGGTAAAAATTGTGGTTACTCTACTCTGGGGGATGTGATTTGTTAGTGTCGGGTTAAGTTTGTTTGTCGATTTATAGTCTCAGATTCATTTCAAATTAATAATTAAAAAGTGATATGGAAATATCCTTTTAAGTGAGATTTTCATTAACACTACACACCTACAAGATCTTTAAGTTCAAATATGCGCAAATTCAAACAAACCCAAGTAGCATTCGGGGTTCTATATAAGATGTCTAGTCGTTCACATGTACTCTACAAGCTGTGTATGTCAGCTGTATATGAGCTGTATAGCTTGCTATAATGCTTTTATTGAACCAGTTTGGGCACAAATTAGACAGCCTTAAGTTCACTATGGCTGTACATTAGAAGTATAATAGCATTATAATAGCAGTTTAAGTAGTAACATCGGACTTAAGGCTGACTTACGCCACTATATGGAACGCAGTGTGAACCATACAACGTACATGAGTGTAATAAAGAGTAATAAGTGGCTAAATACACAGCCTTCACAGTTAAAATCGGACAAAAGTACTCCAGTAAGCTACCTTAAATTCACTTGTGTCCTAAATTATTTCCACATTTTAATATATTAGTTTGACAATTGTACGGACGGAGTGCATAATGGATTCGGGGCAAACTAACTCCGGCGGATTATTATTATAATATAACACGCGGTAGTACCTGTTTTATATACTATATCATGATAATGCCATGGGAATGCAACTTTATCGTGAAATGTATACATATTGACAACTAAAATTTTCACGCGCCTCTGTAAAAACGCTTTATTCATTTTGAAATATTTAAAACTGGCTGAGAGGAAAATTTACATCTTCAGTTTTTGACATTTATTGGCATTATAATTATACTACGGTAATTAATTTTAACATGAAACCAAAACTCATTCGCTCTATCTGCGTATTTTGTGATAAATCTGCATTAATCTTTTAGATTTATTTGGTAAATATTTTAGATTACGTAGAACAAAATGGTGGAAATGAAATGCGGCTATGTGAACTGTTATATAGCCCTTCTAACAGCCTACAGTCCACATGTGAATCATTTAAACACTACTGTACAGATAGTAAAAAAGAGGTTATTTTAAGTATCACAAACAAGTCCTAATACAGCTACTGGCTGTATAACAGTCTAAGACAAGTAGACATAACAGCCTTTGGCTTTATAAATGACCAGAAGTGTTTTATTAAAATGCTAGCTCTATAACATCGAACAAGTAGGCCGTTAAACAGCGGTTGCCGTATCTCTACCCTCCTATAATGCTCTTAGTCAGAAAGCTGACTAAAGGATAGTTGTTAGAGTATTATAACACCCATAACCGTATAAAAGTGTTACTCTACACTCCTATAAGTCCCTTAGACAGGTATAGGTGTAATTAATTACAATAATGCAGCTAATACATCACAAGTGAACTGTAGTAATGCTTTAAGTTCACCTGTGAACTAAATGTGTACTCTTAAATGGAACAAAATGCTACTTGGGAACAGACCTGACTTCAAGTCTTTATTTTACATCCAAGTTAAACCACATTAAATTACAATAACAACGTAACAAAGATTTATTTAAATCGCTTACACTTTAACCTAACCTTACCGTCGACGTAACTCGCTCGAAATAAATGCGGTCATACTTTACGCACCGCTTTTAAGGTGCAAAGAAATGGGGAGACTAGGGGGGTGAGGAAGAAATCTAGTCGCACGAAAGATCTCCCCACCACCGGTTACATTTGAATGTGGTGTATTAGTGAATGGTTAGATTTATAGCTGCCGTAACGACAACCGTCCTACGATTTATGTTAGGGCGCTGTGTACGCAGCGAGTGCGGGCTTGGAATGTAGAAGCGTGGAAGAGTAACCTCATTAGTATGTGCATATTAGTGGCTGTTTATCGATGTCCTCTTGTTGCCTGCCGTGCTGTTGTACAAGGGTATTTCCCCCGGTTTTCCTGTTTACGAGTTTTATTTAGTTGCTGCCCCTGTCTAGTCGGGCTCTCCCTAACCTCTTGGACCGTTTGTTTTGTATTTATTCAATTTACGGCACAAGTTTTTGCTTTTATCGGTTGCATCATTAATTTATTGTGTATCGGAAGCTTCTTTGTATGTTTTGTTTGCAAACTTTTTTTCGAACACAGGTTAATCCAGAGATTTTGAATAATACAAATGTATTTGAATGCATAAAAAATGTTACATTACTTTTTCGTTATGTACAAAAAAATACAGTTTACCTAGTTTACAAAGTTTTAAGATATTTGATATCTGAATCACTGCTATTTAAGTTTGAAGCTCAAATCTAAGGACTCGGTATATATTGTCTTTTACGCCGCATAATATCGTAATACAAATTACTTATCCTGACCACTACAATCTAAGTAGATCACAGTGTACTCAGGTACGGTACATCAAGATTCATGTTTTACGAACCCTCAGGTACCTCCTATTGCTTGCGGTCTTAAAACCCGTACGCTGGTACATTTAATGTCAACCAGTGATTTATTTAACTGGATTATATTTTTTATTCAGTCCCTTAGAAGTGCTTGTTCGAGTCTTGTGGGGATTATTTATAAGACAATTTATTTGCTTTTTGGTGGTTTATTGAGTGGTGATTTTTGATGAAATTTTTCGTTGAGTCATTGCCACTGAGCTCTCCATATATTAATTGCCTTATGACAAACTGTAATTCACAAATTTCTTTTATATCATAAAAATAAATTCTCGACCTACTTGTACCTACCAATATTGGTATAGCCATTTTAATACACCTTTTTTATTTGCCAGGCAGAATAATTTCATATATTTGTAGGTACAAATTGAAAAAAACTTGTGGCATGTTTCAATAAAATAATTAATTTTCAGATATAAACAGCAAAAATAAGGTTTTGCTGTTATTTATATGTTGTAATTAATTGCATATAACGCAAGCGGTAACGGGTTGCGGTTTGAGCTTAATTGAATTAAATTATTACATTAACTTTACATAACATACTTATGGTTTTCACTTATTAAAGCAATATTTAACGCTGTGGGAAGCAAAAATCATATGAAAATGCAAAATACTTACCTATACTGAAAAACATTATCCTCCTAGGTACTACCAGTATATTTATTTTTATTATTCTACACAAAACTGTCAAATAATTCCATTAAATACAGTCAACCTTCTCATGAAAATCTTTAACTAATAGAAGAAATAATAAACTAACTTCACCTATATGTCATCCTTCACACAAAATAAAATTTGATTCACAGCTATCTATCTGAAAAAGGGCATAGGCTACTCAGATGCCGAAATTCAGTAGGCATACATTTACAACCTATGCTTAGGTATGAATGCTCCAATTCTTCTTTCGTAGTATCTTACTTGTGAACTGAAAGCACTTCCTTACCTATATTTTCCCTCGTAACTGACACGATACTATTCCCACAATTCGTAAAACATACCGTTTAGTGGGTGTTAATGTAGGCTATCATAAATGCAGGCAGTCGCGTCGCAACAATCTAATAACTTCAAATGAAATAAGAGGCCTGGGTTAGCGACGCGGTGTTAGGCTGGGGTCAGATGGGGCTAGTTGTTAAGATAGGTTTTCGGGGCTAGTTTGAAAAGTTCAACAGTGCCATGAATACAGTTTTTAAGAAGAAAACGAGAGTCTTATTAACCACCACATCAATATTTTCAGGGTGTATTAGATACTGGTGTTCGCCCCTTATTAATCAGATTAGTATTTTTATCGCAAAAGCGCGATGACAGATAAACTACTACAGAGTAACATAAGAATTAACATTTCTTGCGGATCATCGGTTGTAGAGTTATATTACAGGATTTCTTTAATGAGCAAATTGTTACTTACTGTGTGGAGATTTAGAGTTCTTTAACTGCTTTTGAAGTAGGTTTTAAAGTAGGCTATACATACACACTGTACCAAAAAAAAAAATTAACTTACATTACATTTTATACTACATTCGTTGTATTTTTAACTTTCTTATCAAATCCAAGACAGAAAACCTATATCACAATCCTTCACCACCCCCAATTTCACCTTAAACAACTCCACTAGCAGAGTCTACGATTACACCCGTGTGAACATACCCTAACTAGTCGCGCTCGCCCGCCGCCGGACGAAATTTATTAACGCGTCACCGACGTAAATCGCCGCCCTAACACGATTCAATCGCGGCTATCATGCATATTCGTGTGTTGAGACTTTATTTTTGTGAGTTTAAAATTTTAAGACTTTTGAAGTAGGTAAGTAGTCCAAGTTTGAAGAAAAGTGAAAATTTAAGAGAACTTATTTCAACTGAAATAACTTTGGCAAACTGATAGCAATCACAATTGCTGCAGATTCGATAGTAAAAAGGTATGTGTTAGGTGTTATCAACTAAGAAGCAAAATCTTACTTGAGTATTTTGCTTTTTCCTATGGACTACAAATCGAAAGCCAGGCCATGTTTTCCGCCTACTTATACTAACTTCTGTTACTTAAGGTGCGTTAATTGTAGTAATTCAAACTTCACTACTTACGACTTCCCCAATATCAACACACAGTCTAATAATGCCATCTACTAGAACAGATATATTAGCACAAAGTCAAGCCTAGAACTGCAGCCTACTAAACATGTTGAGCTAGCCAGTTCAGTTGAACACATGTAATTACTATCACGCTCGCTATTTGGCTGGCCGCCAGAACTTATTGGTATCGCATTTCTGACCAATACCATTAGCAAATGCTATCGTTTTGTTAATGACCGATAGTAATCGTTGTATTTCCTCCATCATTGGGTTCTGTACGGCATACGTTGTGGCACGATACCGCAGTGTTGGATAGGTAATATGGTTTCTAGAACAGGTGAGGTGGTGAAACGATTTAAGTGTTTTTGATTATGTAGTAGTTTTACGAAAGAATTCTATCCTTTGATTCTTATTTTATTGCCATTGTGAACCATACTTTCTCATGTCTTTAGATAGAGAGGAAAAGACTGATAAATATCAAAATAGATAAACAGAAATTGCGGAGGTTTTACTTACCTGTATCAATAACAAGGTTTCATTTAATTAAAATCTTCGTCTTCAAATTGAATAGAAAATCCATTTGATTTCGAAACGCTTTCTTCAAAGTATCGATATTAAATCGATACCTTTAGGTACTTATCGCAGTGTAAACTGCGCTCGGATAGTCTTGTCATCGAGTCCACTTTGACTCCGTCTCACCTTACTTAAGTCAAAAAGAGCGCCAAGTATCGGAAAGTTATTAAAACAAGTAAAAGGGATATCTGCGTTTAATACAATATTCCGTTTCCTCCCTTACCCCCTGTTCCCTAGTTCGTCTCGCCCGAGGCTATCGGAATAAACCCATCAGCAACGAATCCGAGATCTCTTCGCCTAACTTAGATACAGTAATTTGCATAACATGAAACTTTCCACAATAAATATAGATACGATTTTATTTTTAAATTACTTTTTATTTGTCTTTGAAAGGCAACTGTTTGTATAAAATGGTGATTTGCAAAGCGATATCTACTTGAATCTAGTAATTTAATTTACATTTGCTGTACATTTTAGAGCCTAAATAGCAAAAAAGTTTAATGAATTTCGCTGGAAAGTCTAATAAATAGAACGACTATTGGTTATTTGTATCATAAAATGTAGGACAGATCTTATACCAACAGAGTACTTGGTTACAAAGCTAATTATAATAATACCAATTCGTCTCCAAATTGGCCTATCATCAAAAACGAGGAAAACTTCGCAAAAGAATTGCTCATAAAATAAACATTATTCATCGGACGATAAAAACACAAAAATCGCCCACAACACTGCCTAACACCGGCTCACCCAAATTGTAATGAACTCCAAAAGTAAGAGTTTGATAATTAAATTTATACTCGCTGGCTGTGAGACGAGTCCTTTGTTTCATTAGACAATTTGTTTCCACAAATTTTGTAACGAAAGCGCCTTGTGACGAGAGACAGGCCGAGTGTCCTTGAAACTTTCACATTATTGAGGTGGAATTTGAAAATGAAGGAATATGAAATGAGAATATAAGTATCTTGTTTTGATGGCTATACTTTACGTGGATTTCCACAGGGCTCTGTCTTAGGACCAATCATGTTTTTGTAGTGGTGACTGGCATAATTAGACCTAGACCTTAAAAAATAAATGCGTATTCTACACTGTGACTTGAACTTAGTAGGCACATTATTCCTAAATGATCTTCAAGCATGTCTTAAGTCTTAAAGTAAAACACAAGCTCTTATAAACGAAAACGATTAAACCCATTTTAAAATCTCGAAACCCCAAATGTTTGACGACACTTGTAAATAAAACGCTCAAATACTTGAAACAATAGGTTCCAACCACAATAAGAACAAAGAACTTGAATATTCCATACATTTAATATGATTTTATCGTGAGGACACCCGTAATGTCACCTTCGTTTGTACTTGATACAAAAATATACACGAAAATAACGTGTGACGATAACCAAATGGAAAGGCTTAAACTAAATATATTGAAATTAGGCGCTTAGGTGTAAACGAGATTGTCTGAGTCGCTATTATTTTGTGGATATTAACGCTATGTAGATTGAATCTTGGATTATGAGCTAACACCGTTTATTGCTTCTTGTAACTGTCAATCATAATGTGGAACAGTGTTATAACTAAGATACCTATGTTTCTGTGCGTTTATTCATATATTTTCTTAAACAGATGAAGCTAGTGACAAAGCTCTTAAAATATTTATACTATCCTTGGTATCGTTCTTTAAGGAAGCCTATAAATTACAAATTGATATCTGAAACATAACATGGTCAGTCATGTACCTACACTAGGTGAGGTTTGAACAAGCCTATATCATCCACCTGTCCTCTTTCTAATTTTTATTTGAGAGCCCCAGAATATCTGCTTTTCATACTTCTTTTTCTAGCGACATCCTATAACTTAGATCTATCTATATTTTTTCCTTCATAATAACTTTTGTCAGGCCACTTTCTCGAATTCAATTTGTACTACATTTTCACCCTACTACCGAATACTTTATAACTTTCATAGCGTGGTACCGTCAATCAATCGCGAAATACACGCAACTTTCCAAGGTCGATTGTATTATCGAGCGATGTGAAAAAACCGGATAATACTCGTAAAATGCCAAAAGTATAACGTGGAATCAAGCTAACATCCATAATTTTTGTCCTCAATGCGACACAAAGAGTGTTAAAATTTTTAGGTAAATATCATTTTTGCACACATAGGTTGGATAGGCAGTCGCTCCTTGTAAAACACTGGTCACACTCAGCTGAATCCGGTTAGACTGGACGCTGACCCCAACATAGTTGAGAGAAGGCTCGGGAGATGATGATGATCTTTTGTGCACATATCATCAAAGTACTTTTATATAGTTATCAAAGAATTTCTAAGTGGCGATTTTTTATTTCGAGGTATATCGAAAGGTGCTTAAGATTTGCCGTAACAATCTCTCAAAAAGAACTCAAGTTTCGAGATCCAGACCAGTCTCAATGTCTCAAGATTCCTTCACGCATTCATTCAATCGTAATCAGGAGCCCTCAGTTCACATAAACAAAAGTCTGGAACAACGATAAGAAACAAGATTAGGTCTAGGTACTCTTAGCAGTCAAACACAAGGGTCCATATTTTTTTCGTATCCACTGGACCGGAATAGCCCAAGAGCATGAAGAACAACATGACTTGTGGAGATGCCATGGCGGAAAATCTCCTAAGAAAGTAGCGCGCCAAAGTGAAGGTGTGCGGGGAACGCACACTCACACGCCGTCTTTGGACCCGACCATTTTTTATAACACCAAAAATCGTTGACAGATGTCTTAAAGAACCTGAACGCCTTGTTAGTTCACTCATAACTGATACTTTAGGTCATGCACACCGTACGTATTTGATCTAGGCGAAGGCACCTGACCTACCTGCACTATGGCATCTCCGATCATCTTTCCTTGTTCCGTGCCCAAGAGTCGGCTATTACTTAATGATGAGAATAGCCGCGATTTATCTACTGAGCTTTCATTGTAGGTGATGAATAGATGCTGAGCGCGTTATCGCTCATGTTTTCGCTCTTGTGGGTTAAGGGTGAAGGTCAAAGACTCTGGTCAAAATCGAAAGTACCTTCTTGGATTTTGACCAGTACTGTAGTAAGACCTTATATCGTCATAATTTATGTGTTGGGAAGGTAATTGTTCAATGAAGAGTCAATCTTTGTATGGAAACAATAATAATTGAAGAACAATATGTTTTCAATACGATACCATCCAACCGTATCTCCTTCACAGAATGCTATATAAATAACTTCTAAAAGCCTACAAGGTCAATGAACCGCAAATACTACGTATTTCATAATTATATCTGCCCTTATTGTACTTGTATTGTCTTCCCAAAAGTGATATACATCGCAAATAAAAGTATCCAGCACAAACGACCCTCAATAGGTAAGATCTCTTTCAAATTTCATTTATTTCGTTTTGATTCCACTACATTGCGGCTCTTGCCCTGAGGCAAACCGGCGTACGCTCTGTTCAAGGAGAAATGGACTTCTAACAGAACAAAAGAATCGATATAGATAGACTGCCGGTAAATGAAATAGTAGATAGGCCCCTTTGTGGAGGATCTCAGGAAAAATAGCACTGGTTCGGGATCCGAAATAATACGCGGAGAAAATACTAAGTCTTCAAGATGGAACTTATTTTTTATCTGTTCATACAATAGGTAATTTTCTAAATGACGAACATTAGTCTAGAGTTTTTTGTGATATAAGTATTTCGTGTCCTAAGGTTTTTACTTAATATCTCTGGAAATTAATGTTTCTGCTTCCTTCCATTTTGTTTGAATAAGCATTGTTTGTTTGATTTATTTGGACCTTTGTGAAAAATATTTTACAATAAACCACCTAGCTCAGACAAAAATACACATCTGTTGACTTATGTAGCTCACTATTTATTCTTTGTCAACAATTTTCCAGATTCCAAAATAAAACCTTTGTTTAATGATAAATTTTTTACATAAATACAAAATTATTATTGTCATGGCCAGCACCCCCACAAATTCCAACCAGCTTAACGCGACTACCGCACCTATTCAAACCGGACATCAATAACAGAATAACCAACAGTATCACAATGGTCTGTAACACATTTTGATGGCTGATAAACAATGACAGCGCAGACCTCACAAATCCACTCTTAGCCACAAGATTAATGTTCGTGACACTTGTACGCCAGTAATTCTGCCGACCTACATATGATATGCATGAAATGAGTAGTGGAAACGATCCCAGGTACGGCGGACGATTTCGCCAGAGGATTTAGGGCGGTTGCATGGTTACGACGGTTGAGCGTTTTGGGGTGACGGTAGCGTAGTCCGATTGGGTGTAGGAATGTTACTATTAAATGGTATTTTTTTCGGCATGGTATCGGCAGAAGCAAACTGTCAAAGTTCTGCGGTTGAGATGATAATAATCGTTCATTATATCACGTAAGCAGCTATAGTTAGTAGCCACCACGTCGCGCGTCGTACAGACAAATTAATTATTCTGTACCCCGCAATAAACCACCCACCCTACGGTGCATAACCACTTTGAGCAAGAACCATCACATCACATCAAAATCGAGTCACACGAAAAAATCGCAGCTCCTCACTCAGCCTAAACAATATAACGTCAGTTGCGGATTTAGCAACGTCACGGTGACAAAGGAAAATGCGCTTCGAGTTATGACCCTCTCGGCTCCCTTTTGTTTGGCTAATGTCCTCATTCCTCCTTTTTTTTATTTTTCCCTCATCCTGCCATTTTTATGCCTTTTTTTACGGGAAACAGGAGCAGGTGTCGAGTCCTGTGACGGCCACACTTTGTTTACGGCTTGAGTGTGTCCGTCTCAATTTTGCTTGAATTTTTTTGAATCGCTTGTGTTTCGAAATATATTTTTTTTTTACGTTTGTGTCGTTCCTTTCATAAATGCTCGCAGTTGGTGCCACTTAGTGAGTAGTGTCTAGAATTTGATTAACTGGTGAAGTTCCTTTGTTGTCTTTCAAAGTGGGAAAACGTGGTTATGTGGGTTTGGTTCATGTTGTTGTGCTGTAACATCAATCTTGTATGAGAGGCAGTTAAAAACTACGAGTCAGAAACAAAGAAAACATATGTAAAAATTACTCGCTGTCCTTCTAGAGGAATGAAAATTGTGATAAATAATTAATTTATCTTCAAGCTTGCACCTGTTTTAAACTACCAACTTAATCCCAGAATAATTTGATCGATTATAATCCCATTTCATTGTAATTCGACGATGATGCCATAACAATATGGTGGGGCACGTATAATCATTAATCTATTGTCCCATGGTGGCGCACAATGGGAAAACAATGGCGGTCTGCCCTAGGGGAGCCCATCGATATTCAATCAGGATAGTGAACGACCGAACAGTTACGTGACGGTAGTAGAAGCAATTCTTTTTACTATTGAAGGCATTTTACGATTTGATCGGCGTCGTTTTTCAGACTAAAATGTAGAGTGGAATGGACGATTGAAAGGTCAGGGATTTGGATGAAACTAACGTTCTATATTTCAAATGGATGGCCGTTTTTTTCAGCGCAATTTTTTTTCTGACGAATTTTGCTAACTGCTGTAAATAAATAAAAAATTAAAGCAAAAATAAAACTGGAAATAAAATTAACTCAAAATTGGACTGAACAAATCTCTCAGCAGTTTGCACAACATTTAATTTGTTTGTTGTTGTTTCAACATTGTTGTTTGTTTAAACATTTAAGACAAAGCACCTTTCAGACGAGACGCGAGCTCGTCATTGTACATTGTACAGTACAGATTGACCACGGTACAGGGACTCGTGGGAAATCTGAACCACTCCGTCTTGTAACCACCTAATAAGCGCTGCAATGCACTTTTGTTGTGAACCGATTGGATTCTAGGTATAGATGTAGAAACTGGATCTTTTTGTAGATGCTGTGATTTTGTTCTTGGTTTGTGTACCATACCATTTTGTTGATGTATAAAGAAAGAAGGAATGAACGTATGCCACTTGGCATAATGACAGAGATAGCAAACAAAAGTGAGCTGACAAAAATAGGTAATTATAAAAGTACAACTTCCCAAAGTCACAAATTGTATCTTGTAAGAATTTGGTAGTTTATGTACATCTTTAATTCTTATTATAAAAACTCATCACTGACCCTTTATTTTTGGCAACAATATACTATGCAAAAACGCTAGCGATGTAAAACACTTACCGATCTTGAAAGCAACAAACTTCATTCGTAATATTTAAAACATTCTCGACGTTTATAACGGGAAACAAAAATTTTCATAAAATAACACACACAGCAGTGTTCTGGCCCCGAGGGTAGTTTGTACCAATAAATAATAATAAGGGAATGTTGCGAGAACGGAATTTAATTATTTCAAACAAGTTGGCGTTGCGAAGTTTCCGGATTGGACCAAAATATATTTCGAAATGTCTACTTAAAACTGTAATTTGGGTAATTATATTGAGTGGGTATTGGTTGAATAAGCTGAAAACTCTTCGGTTTGAATAAAACCAATTAAACTCTACGTGCAGGATATAATATAGGTGGCGATAAAGTCGACAACGTACTTAAAACAATACTCAAAGAAATACCAGCTAACGATTTCATAACTGTAGAAAGAAATTCCGAACATTTTGCACCGCAGTTTTAACTGTAGCAAGAAAGTATTGTATTCAAACGTATGCAAGTTTCGGATTTCGTTTGACGATAAATCGGATTGCAAATGTTCGCCATCCATAACCTATTTCAACAGATTTACTGAGCAGTTTTCTTCGATAAACGATAATATTATAGTCTAGAAAGACTAAAATGGAAGATATGATTGGGAACAGAAATGCATCCTTATTGGAACAAGTCCAAAAGTATTACAATTGGAAGCCAAATTGCTGATTGCAATGAGCCTTTTTGTTCTTAAAAGTATGCGAATAGATCATTGTCTTTTCTTTTTAAGGAAGCACACTTAGAATTCTGAAGTATGCCAATTTCATTTAAGAAGCAAAGTCTGTTTTAAGTATTAAGATTTAGCAGATTTTATAACACTCATAAACTAATAGCATAATCCTAATGAAAGATTTTATCAAAGTCATTAAGTTTTATTTTCTCAATTTTATAGCTAAATGCCGCAGTATTTGAGCCTTCATCATCTCGGCAAATGGTCTTATTTCAGTCCAGCCAGGCTTCTATAATAAAGTTCCCCAAACCGGTATTAACGGCACTTGCCACTTGAAACCAATAATAAAGCTAAACGGCCCTTGCGACTTCCAACCGAATTCTATAGAAATCGGCCTTACACTTTTTATATTGCCAAAGGAACTTTTTTATATTATCCCCATCTTCATTCCCTACTTAAAGTCTTAGTGGAGTAGTAAAATAACTTCTGTAAGAAGGGTACCAAGTTGTGACATAATTTTGGCTGAGTTTCCAACTTTTGGGCCTGTGCGAAGGGTGTTGGATTTTTATGAAGAGAGAACTGAGAATCGATAGATCATAATAAATTTCCAGGAGTGGCCCGCATTTTGAGCTCGCGGCTTATTTATCCACGTGCAAAAAGTATTATAAATAATGATCAAAGTTCTTATTTTTTGTTTCGCGAGTTTGGCAAGCGCCGCCCGTCCGTTTTTTGGGAAGTACAAAGTTTGGGGGTCTTAAGTCTTACTTTGGCCGTGTTCGGAATATATTACAAGCTTGCATTAAAACTTAGTTGGCAAAAAATGAAGATTTCATAAAGGCTCTTATGCATAAGTACGAAATCCTCGTCAATTCAAACTCTTGGTAACTGAATTTTTGGACTTCATTACTTTTTACAACCATCAAGTAGCTGATCAATTTGTAGGGGCCCATACAAATTGTTGCATTTACTTGACTGTCATCACAGAAAGGGGCTATGTTTTTCTTCTGATACAATATCACCGTCAATCCCATTCAAGTAATCTACCTTATTCTGCTATAAATTCAACAAAACACCGTCTTCATTCATGCCAAGGAGACACGCAACAAACACAACAGCGGCATAGCATTCCATATTTTCATACGAAGCGTATTCGTACGATCATCGCTCATTTTAAATTTTGCCAGTTTATTTCTGTTATTTTCACACAGAAAACCATATATACTTTTATGTTTTGACATAAAACATAAGTAGTAGTAATACGCGGGGCGGGTAAGTGCAGGATATTTTTCTACTGGTAGGTACATTCTTTGCTTGTGGCCCCGGCATAGGGTTGTCGCTTTTTATTAAAGGTTAGTGAAAATGTGGACCTGGCTTTAAAGATTGCGTTTGGTCGGAATTGGATTCGTATGCGGCCTTAATGTTCAGTTTCGTTTGTAATTTTAATATAGTTGCAGTACTGGATATAGCAGTAATAATAGGGGTATGATTACAATTTGGAATAAAGGCTTTTGTGCAAAGATGACTTTTGCAATTTGGGTTTGTGTTCTTGTGTATTGCATATTTAGTGTAGGTGTTTATGGACATAAGACTATTTATGAAGTATGGAACGCTTGCCATATGATAACGAGATCTCTATTTTATACATCGATATATTCATAACTTTTTTTCTTGCGTAGTTATTTCTCGTTATTCCTCAACCTTCACATATTATTGTGACCTTCCGCAAGATTGACGATTCAATCCGCAGACGGGTCCTGACAGATTGTTATAATCTCGAATGTGACAACCCTACAGGGGAATATTATAATATAACCCTTTCCTTGAGACGGTGTACTTGTGGCGTTAATCAAAAAAGGCTATATTCTCCTTGACGACCGTCATAGAGGGGGATTTATTTACTCTCATATAATATTACTTGAGTTTATATGTATTTTCACGTCACCCTTTCTATTTATGTCATGGTCTATAGAATTGAGAGAATGTACCTCGATAAATGACAGGAATTAATTAATACAAGTTAGTGACGATATTTCATACTTAATTAGATACCATATAGTTGCATGTTGCCAGTTCTTATACAGTTTAGAACAAATAAGTGGCGCAACAAACAACAGTTGAAGCAACATTTTATTTTTTTATGAAAAAGGCAAGAAATTAATATCTGCCACACATAAATCACTAACATATAGATGTAACCTTTTTACTATCTATTTTTAAAGCCTAAAAGCCGAACACAAGTATCCATATGACTGAGTGCGGTTACCACGCTCCGTCGGGACCCACAATCGATTCCTGATCGCAGAAATAACAATATAATTCAACTGCTCGCTCGACTATCTGCTCAACCCCACCTGGTGCCCCCCCTCCTAGGGGGGGGGGGGGACTATCGGGCCATCCCGCGAGATTCCGGGAAATAAAAATAACGGGATGTATGAGTTGTAGGCTTCTTTAATATTTTGTTAATGGATATATTATATTTTAACAAAATTGTAGATAACTTATGGTAATATAAGCAAAAAAATTAAGTAAAATTGGAAAGCACATAGACAGTTTGAGTTTGAAATCTGTTCAACCGATTCGAGTTTAAGAATCTACAAACGAAGTTTCAAATTTTAATACCCAGTAGGATAAAAAACCTGTAAAACAAGAAAAATAAACTTTAAAATTTATTACTGTTTGAAAAATCAATTGAAATCAAATACTAAAGCAAGGTACAAATTTAACTGAAAACTTCAATAAAGTGCTGTTTTTATAGACTCTCGTAAAAATCTCGACGAAAATCTATACTGTGTTCCTGCTTTTCTTGTGCGGATATATTTTTATTTTAAGTCGCGGAACCCTAAAATTTGTGCAAGGGGGAAAATAGTAAAAGTTGGCGGTGGCCCATAACTCAACGTGAAGGAGACGTTACTCCGATACGGATGCACGGCCGATAAATCGGATGAATCGGCAGCATTTTTAATCGGATACTTCAAATAAATATGACTGAGTTATAGGCTGTTCATGAAATTATGTTCATCATCTTCTTGCTTGTTTAGTTTCCATCAATAGTGCTCAAACGAGACAGCTATAAATAAAAAAAGGAAAAACCCTTTTGGACTAAGAATTCTTGTTCAAGGCACGTTTTTCATAGTGGCCCATGCAACACTGACCGCCGCGCCGTGCCTACATATAGTTAAAGCTACGGTAAAGTACCAGTAAAACGTTTGTGAGCAAGAGGCCTAAGATCTCCCCTAATTTACGCCTATAATATTAGTACGACCTTCAGCGTGAAACCAAACCAACCAGCATTAAAATCACACATATTTACGTTACACTTCGCAACGCGACGCACTCACAGGCCGTGAACAATCAAATCAAATGAAAATTAAATCGTGTACGGCACGAGCACGGAGACTTAACATTAATTATTCATTAATCCTACACCGTACAGAATTGATGATAGCAAAACATGGCGACGGCTGTCTCGTATTGACGGATTGTATTTATAGCGATTATTACTGTGTTCGCGTGGCGTAACCTCAGTCTTCTTCTTCTTCTTCGCGAGTCGATGGCAAACTTAAATTTTTGAGGCCCAATATTTCGCTACGCATACGGCATTGTCAGTAGCGTTATAGAGGTCATCCACTATGCAGCTGTCGGGGCATAGTGGGCAGCATAAAAGGTGCCGCATGGTTTGTGGTATGGCACCACACCCGCAGCTATTGTCGTCAGTGTAGCCCCACTTACATAGGTTTTCCCTGCACCTGCCTACCTGTGCACGTAGCCTGTTAAGAGACTTCCATACAGGCCACGGTTGGTCGTAACCTGGTGGAAGTCGTTCCACGGGTGGAAGGAAGTCAGGCAGAACAAGTTCTCCCCATTGTTCGATGCGGGTCTTAGGAGCATCTCACCTTAGGAGTAACCTCAGTGTGTAACGAATAATGTAATTTATTTGTGTAGTGTGGTGGAATCAGTGCATTTTTCATGGGCAGTGCACAGGCCAGTGTCTCTGCACCAATTTAACAAGTAGAGGAAAATCTAGAAAAATTCAAAACAAACATCATTTAAATAGTTATTTAAGTATTAACTAGCTGTATTGCTGCAATTTCACCCGCGTCCCAAAATCTACTTCACGTACGCGGATAACCTCATGTCCTTTCTCAATTGTCATGTATGAGGTTTAATATGGTACATACACCTGCAAAGACTTAGAGTAAACTAAACATATCGATAGGTAAACTACAGTACCTACATAAATCATGATACTTAATACAACTGACCAATACCAAAATTAGTGAAACAATAGACATAGCAACTCAACTCACCCCAATATTACTCCCACCTGTGTCCATAATATTCCGTAACAAAAAATCCATAAACATTAACTGAGTTTCCCCTCCGTATTATACCGTCTTCTATGATTTACTGCGCGAAGGGCTCATCAATCCTGCGTTTACCTTATACATACCTACCAATCTGTATTGATGTTACCTATTAAAAAGCAATCATGCTCTGCTTGTGGAATAATTACCTGTCTGTATTTGTCTGGATAATAATTGTGGGTAAATCTGACTAGACCTATCCTTATTAGTGCCTGTATAAAAATTATTATTATTAGGCCAACTTATGTCGTTCATCTAGGATACATGCTTACTTGGGTATTTGTCTGGGAAATGATTGTAGGTTTATCTGACTTATATCCTTATTTGTGGCTATCAAAAATTGCTGTAAGACCAACTTGTGGCATCTAGGATACATATGTACTTGGGCAAAGATTTTGTGAGTTATTAATGAATTCTTATGGGAATTATTATCGTATCTGTGGCAGTAAAATTTCGACTTCTTTATTACTGTCATATACTTCATTTAAATATATAATTGTTAATTCATTAACTTTATAATTTGAATTTAGAGAGACGATTTTGACAGATGTCCGATACTAATTTTATTAACTGTACGCCCAACTGAAAAATTACAGGTTATTTGAATACATTTTCTAATGATATTTTTCTTTTTGTTTCAGGTGGATTTCTAATGAAATATTAATCGTCCCATGCGATAAGTATGCACCGTGATATTTTTTATTATTTAATGTATGTTAAACATTTGAAAGTACTTTTTGTTATTACAAACATTCGAATATAGATAAGTACTTGGTGAATATTTAGTGAAAGTAAATACTGTAGTACGTTATTTAACTCATATAAAATACTTTATGCGAAAAGTATAGGTAAGTAAGTATGAACAACTTAGCAATTTCTCGGAATCCACGTACTGAAACGCTATTGAGTTATTGAAAAAATATTACGCTCTTTACTTAAATACCATGAGCGGTAAGATTTGTTTTTCTTTACCAATTATTTCTGCCTTAATTATTTACCTACACTGCTGGATATCTACCATTAGTTTACTTCACTATACTTATATAAATTAAAAATGTTAACAAGACCAAAATTGCAACTTTCGAATTCATTCTTACCTACTATGAAATAAGGTCCAATTTACAAAAACACCTTTCCATAAAATTAAAAGTGCCACATATTACACCAGCTAATGGGCGCTCATTATGGGCAAATTAGTTTTATGACCGCTGTAAACACTATACAGATAATATTATGAGCGGTTCGTAATACTCGCGGTGGCCATTTTAAGTTGGCATGTACAGGCTAAATGCTCTGATACTGCTAATGATTAAAGTGGTGATACAAATGCGTGCCAGAACTGCAGTTGGCAATATTAGACGATACGCTTGAAATATGAGTCTGATTTTCGCGTAAACAAGGATTTTGCTGTGTGATATGCGTGATTAGGGTAATAGAAGACTAGTTTATTCCGTTTGTTACTTACTATTTTTGTTTAAATTTCCAAAAAAAGACTAAATTATTGGGTGACATTACACAATTAAGGTGACATAGGCTGCATATTGTGCACACGGTTATGTAAGAAATAAATAAACGTCTATTACTATCGTGCCATTCAAGACTAGGTATAGTACAAATATAGGAGTGTAAGTTAAAATGTAAGGATTTTTCCATTAGCCTTGCGCAAATTAACTGCCCGACACTCCGACATACAATGTTTGCAGACCAAAAATAGTGGACCTAATAAAACGTATATTTTTAGATAGCCCTGACTGGCACCCTCCGATTCTGACCACAAGAGTGGCTCGTGACTCAACACCCTCCCAATTATATCAGGAAGGGTGTACGCCGATAGTTGATTATATTTTTGGGGACAGCTGTGGTGCGCTGATAAAATATTTTTTGGTATCTTGACTTGAACCCCACAAGCAGAAAACTCATTTTGTACACTCTTTTCAATGAGGTAGAAAATAAAGAAAACTTGCTTGAGTTGTATAGATTTCTTAATCTTAAAGTTCATTAACATGACTAAAAAGACTTTCTGATACAAAATAACAAACTTAACTTGAAGTAAATTACACTTATAGTTTACACCAACTTACACTATCCATCTAACCTGCATAAGTTGAGATATAATTTTAAAAGTGTAATTCAAAGTCATCCTAATTTAAATATCCCATCAACACTTTACAAAGTGACACTGACAACCATAGTTCCCATACTTCGTGCATAACCTTCCACCGCTCGCGCTCCCCACAGGCGCCCACCCAGCTGGTGTTACATTACGCTAGGGTCCGAAAACCAACAAATTATTCCCCGCGGGCCCCCCCAACGTGATTACAGTAATTCGTTCGAGCAGTTTACTGGGCACGGGATTAGCAGGCGTAGGGTTACCTTGATTTTAATCTGGAGGAGTACGTGTTTGGTTGTCGATTGTTTTATTTTTTTGGTTTTAGAGATCTTTTTGTCAGTGTTTTTTTTTTTTGGGCTTGGTATGAATTTTATTGTCTTTCAACATTTTATAAGAGAACCGATTAGATAATTTTTAGGAAAGACTGGAACTCACCTATATGTAAATGGAAAAGTGTAGCCCGATGATGAAAAGCGTAAGGCTAGCTTCCAATAAATATAAATGTACCAAACTTTGTTGTTTAAAGCAAAGCTTTGACGCTATAACAACAATCTTACCTTTAAAATCATTCTTCATTACAAAAATTACAACGTTCGTTCACAACTCTGATGTATTTTAGGGCGCCGTCCGATCTTGATACTTCAATTCAATTAACTTTTACACCCAAACAAGCACTCTAAACCGCTACTTTGTTTATTACATCGTATTTTATAATCACATCGTAAAAAATCCCTCTCATCGCGCCAGCTTTAATCTTTGTCTTTAGAGAATTAACATTGAAATATCTTGTTAAAATAGCCGTGAAATATTAATAAGATTATACGCCATCTTGGTCACTGAGTTCAGAACGTTTTGGAGGCCGGCAAATTGGGACTTAATAATGTTAATGTCGATTAATTATTTGGAGCTATTTAATTTAAAAAATCTGATAAAAAGCTTTTGTATGGTATATTGCCTTTTTTATTTTGTTATTAATCTGTTCTTGTATTTCAATTGTTAATATATAAAAGTCATTCAATTTATAGAACCGTTTTGCTAAGTCATACACATAAACAGCAAGCTTTCTTTTCTCAACATAAATTATTGTGACATTAAAAATGCTTTCTTTAGTATGTAATTTCTAAAAGCTAATGTTAACCCGTTCCTTTACAAGTTGCATAACATAACAGCCTCATAAAACTTAAGTAAAAACTTTATTTAATACACTCATTTTATTAGCTCATGCACTTTAGCGAATGACGTACTTAACATAGTTAATTTTTCCTCCCATTTTCCAAGTAGGAAAATTTCTTTAATATCACCTATTACGGGGCTTATGAAAATCTTGGAGAAGCCTCAAAAATGCTGCGAGTAGGGAAATGATAGGGAGTTTAGTGGTAGGAAGGCGAAATATCCTTCGTGTGTAGCTGACTTTATTAAAGGGGTACTTCAGACGATGTCGCGTGTCGCTGCGATTAGTGGGATGAAGAAATGAGGTGAGATTGTTTATGAGGTAGAGGATTAATAGAGATCTAACATACTTGTATCTTATCAAGGAGTGTGTATTGTATCATAAGTAGTTATCAAGGTGATAGTCTACTCTACATGTCATAATCAAATCAATCTATTAAATTGTTACAGCAGGCAGGAAGATACTATAAAGTCAGATGATAGGACTAACAAAATAAGCTTTCACGAATATCCAAATAAAAGTTTATTTAATCTTTATTTATATAATAGTTCCTATGTCATTTTGAATAATCATTATTTTCCAAAAAATATTTTTGTTTGTATAACTAAATAAAAATCGCAGCGACAAAAATTCGCGTGTGTGAAGCACCTTACTCGAGCTTC
The DNA here is from genome assembly GCA_033682625.1 of Helicoverpa zea x Helicoverpa armigera. Taxonomy (NCBI): domain Eukaryota; kingdom Metazoa; phylum Arthropoda; class Insecta; order Lepidoptera; family Noctuidae; genus Helicoverpa; species Helicoverpa zea x Helicoverpa armigera. The sequence goes on along the minus strand of JAWIIS010000038.1, from coordinate 2,517,894 downwards.
GTGAAATTTCATCTGGCATATCCGGCTGTATTATTAAAGAGCAAACTAGAGCGTAGCATCGGCCTGTGTAATATTAGAGCGCATTGTCGCCGTCTCTGCCTTTCTCATATTTCTTACATCATTAAGTCAACGCGTATTGTCGTTTTGTCGCTGCGACAACGACGATGTTGTGAGTCTTTTATATTGTTGTTTTTTTTTTGTATGTTTTGATAAGTTAAGGGGAATTTCAGGTTGTTAGGTCTTTGTGTGGAATTGAGTCTTTTCTTGGTATATTCGATAGGATGGTAATTTGAGGGTGCTTCATTTTAAAATACCCCGTTTATTTATATGAAGAGTATTTGTACTGAAAGCTCCCGATGTGTTAGTTAACCTTTTATCCCTATTTAAGCAATTTCTTTGTATTTGAACTAACCACAAGGAAAGCTCAGTCTAATCCAACTTCCTCGAAAATCTAATCTATACAGACATCAAAGTAAACAAAAGAACCTCGTTACCCCAATCTAAACTATTGCATCACTTATTCAACCGACTAACATAAAACCATTCACTCATTCACTCACTCACTCGCTCCCATTCGATTCATTCGTTTCCCTTTTGCCCCCAAACCACATACGTCTTAGATTGACGCGTTTAAATTACTCGTTTCAACCCTTACCTTGCCACCCTTGTCGATACCTGAGCCTTTGAGTACGGGGGCTTATAAGACCATTGTCACGGTTTTCTTTTTTTTCTTTCTTTTGTTTCTAAGGGGGGAAATATATTTGAATGTGGAAGTTTTTTATAAAAAAGGCAATATGTAAAAATGTTCGTGTAACATTCAAAGTTATTTTAAGACTTGTTCATTGATATCCAACCTTACAATAATGAACCAACTTTTTGCTATTAGCTGTAGTTGTGTAAAGTAAATTAAACTTTCACCTCCTTTATTTATGATCCAAAACCCAATCGCAACTTTATATCACAGAAATAAATTGCAAAGTAACCCAAAACTAACATCATTAAATCACTCGAGTACATAAAGCGGGCCATTCACGCCGTGAAATGTGCCCGAAAAACCACAAAATGTATCTTGCATAGGTGAATTTAAATTGTTACCTTTTCTAGCCCAAAGTTCCCTTATTATTGTACAAAGTATATGGCAGAAGGTTCAGTGACATCATCTGTTTTCTTTTTGTACTTTGTGTTACCTATTAAAGTAGATGAGATTTAACGACTAAACAGTTGTTTTGCTTGATATTTAAAACATGTCTGGGTCAATGTTCTCAAAAGTAAGCGCACGCTATTTTATGTGTGTTTGAAGATCAGTAAAATAAGCTCTTTAATTAATTATAATAACATTTTGAGTTTAGGCCTAGCATATTTTTTTTTTCATAAACCTATTTGATAGCTACGTATTTTAAAAGAAGCTCTCACTGTGGTGCTTCTGTCAGTCGTACCTTCGGTGTTTCCCTTACATAATACCTGGCGTATCTGAGCAAGAACGCCTATGGGTGAGTCATGGGCGTCCCGAAACAATATTTCTAAATAAAACACTTCCTTGAGGGACGCGAATAGTCCTGCTGTGTGTGCCACAAAAGATAAGCTTTAGACTGTTCAGATACTTCTTTTGGTTAGTTTTTATAGGGAATGTTGAAAAATAAACTGGGCTTTAAATATGGAAATAAGGGATAATCAAATATATTTAAAAAATGTAATGACAATTGGTTATACAAGGACAATTTTGTAGCTAAAACACAGTTTTGTATACACCCAAAGAATCCTTTTTAGATCAAGCAAACACATTTATTAACATAGGCAGTCGTAAACAATTTTGTGCGAAGACCAATTATCGAATCACAGCACAGACTCCAAATTAACACAAAACACGTATTAACGACTGCCTCTTATAACTTAAAGCGAGCGAATAAAAACGCTCCACAACTCACCGTATCGGCCGCATTATATTTAAGTGGGTAGTTTGTGAGAAAAACAGCGTATTGTTGTCGGAATTGAAAATAAACTCGCATCGACCCCCCACTTCGGGGATGTGTAGCTCTCCCCTGTATAATATTCGGCTTGATCGTGTGATGTGTGTGAATTACAGAAGGATAATAAACAATGTACAATCAAATATGGGAAAAGGCAAACAAAAATCGTAGAAATAAATAATCAAAAAATATAACATTACTACTTTTCATATCTGTCGATTTATACCTGTTTAACTAAAACACTTCTAGAAAAAAAAAGGAAATTATATAACTTTGACGCAAATTGTAGCCGTAAATTGATTCTTTACATTTTATATTGCCCTATACTCCGCCCATCATCATCCGTAGACTGTCCTCATACTAATTAGATTAGCAGTTGGTGCAGCATGTCTTTTTCCTCCATATACTTCCATCTGCCATCCACACAATCCATCCAGTTCCAGCCATACTGTCATTCACACAATCTATCCCTCGTTTCTTTACACTGCTCATTACATATTGCTCAGCTTACCTTCTGTATATATTTACCCAGTACCAGTACCGTTATTTTGCACCACACCGGTGTGTTTTACTCGCGTCTCGTATATCCCAATTATTTTCGTCCATTGTTTACTATTATTGCGTTCATTCGTTGACATCGGACGCGTTTGCACTGTTCGCAGAAATTATTTTAATTTCGTGCCGAGCGCGGCGTCAGCCGCCGCTTATATTGATACCATGCGTTCGGAAGAACTCGTGGCGAACGAGGTCCTGGCGTTCCTGCAGTACCAGCTGGACGTCATGGATGAGGTCAGTGTGACCCAAATATGCACCTCGAACTTCACCGAGGAGGAGATACGCAGCGCAAAGAAGCTGTTGTACGAGTCGCTGCTAATGGCAGACCGAATGCCGACCCGCAGGCGAGATGAAAAGGGAGAGAGGAGTCTTCAAGACACGATAAGGCTGTTGAAGGAGACCGACCCGGACGACGTGCCAACGTTTGTGGCAAAGGACTTGCGGAAGCTGCCCCCGGTCACTTTCGATCACGTCGATGTCACCAGGCTGTTAAAGGACATCACGAGTATGAGGTCCAGCCTGGTCGAGCTGCAATTGAAGCTGGAGGCATCACAATCCACCATCGGTGATCTACGTAGTGAGGTAGCAGAATTGCGAAACTCTGTATGTAGGTCACACGCGCATGCCAACAGCGACAACACACGCCACGGACAGGTCAACGCATCGCCGCAACGCGCCGAGTCAGCAAAATTGCACTCGTCGCCTGCCGTCGCCACTACTAGTGATGCGTCACCGTGCCCCGCCCTCCCCGCGTCCCCTGCCTTCGGGACGCCGACGAATGTAAGCACGTCTAGGCTTGGACGTGTTTATTCGGATGCCGTGAAGCGAGATCCCGTCCAACGGCCACCTAAAGCTACTGTGGCGATACAAAATCAGCCCGAAGGAACCCGAGGTACGGTACAATCTGTACCATGTAAAGGGAAAGCTGATGCAGATGGTTTCGTCAAGGTGGAGAGAAGGAAGAGGAAGCCAGCTAGCCGAAATCAATGCGGAACTGCGTTGACTGGTCCGAACATGCTGCTGCGCCCCGCAATACCTACGACGCAGCTGTATGTTTCGCGTTTACATCACTCCACGAAGGTCGAGGAGATCGTGGAGTATATACGAGTCAAGACGAACTGGACCTTAAGAGTCGAGAAGTTGGAGCCGAGACACAATACTAATTTCAAGTCGTTTGTGGTACGTGTGCCGACTCAACATCTCGACATGTTCCAGGAACAGTTTTGGCCGAAAGGTGTAGTTTTCCGGCGATTCCGCGGGAGGCTACGCGACACCACGCAGTGCAACACGACACCGCCTATTCGTGTAAACAAATAGAATTGATGATTGTTTTTATTTTTGTATGTATTAGTTTATAATTATTTTAATGTTATTTGTGTATTGTATTTTCTATGGGCCCTAGTTGCCTGAATTAAAGGAATAAATATATAAAAATATTGGGCGCCTGATTGCGTTCAAGGGTACGGGTACCTTTGCTGTATTATTCTGAGTAATATTTCATGGTATGGTCACGTTAATTTGTAGTAGATTTTAGAAATAACGTGTTATTAGTTTTTCAAGGATTAAGAAAAAACAACTAGTGAATCTGTTAGAACGTGATCTAAATCTACTACATGATTTTAATGCTGTTCAAACGAGCAAATAAAGTCACATTATGCCTTACTAACAAGAATACACTCTTCACAAAGAAAGTACCAATAAATCAAAATAATGAACACACTGATCAACTCCTCAAACCATATTTATCCTCTCGAATGATTTGCGCGGCGCTTATTTAAAATAATCGAATCGATACGGCACGAGCAATCGATAACAATCGAATCACTTCGATGCGATACTGTGTACGTACCGAATGAAATCGCTCTCATTACCTTCGGCGCCAGTTCGTACGTAAGAGGGTTACCATGTTTGAGGGTGAGCTTCGGACATTCGTTTGATTTTAGTATTAGTGAAATGAATTTGTAGGGACGAGGTGTGATGTGAGTGGTACGTGGAATACTCCGTTTTACATAAGGGGAAAATTAAAACAGAAAAATAGGGGGTAGCTCTTAAGTTCTGTTTGAAAATGAACTGAAATAAAATAATGTTAAAAATGCCACTGTTGCCAATGTGTCGCTGGTCAAAACTGTTAGCTGGAAAAACCAAGAAAATAACAATGTACAGAACAAAAATTTTTTTTCCATAAATCATTTTCAGATTCCATAAATGTCGCATTTCAATATTACCTATGAACAATTCTCATTAAACAATACATAATTTATCAGAATCCTCTTCCTCGAACTTGATTACATTCCCTTCCACTCCCACTTGTCCATAATTGAATACAGTCGGCCACTTATAAGATTTCTTCCATTTAAATCCGGCAGCGTATCCACCCTACGCTATCGATGGTGGCGGAGTGGCTTCTCACTCAATCTGTCAATTAACGTACGTTACTTGGACTGTAACATGTTTCGCTTTTATACGCCTTCGCAGCACAGCTACATGTAAAAGGTAAACTTTGTATGATGGCCACAGACTTAGGAAGATTTGCAGAATAGAAATGCCTTTATTTGCGTTATGTTTTATTTTAGGTAGCGTCAATACCATTTACGATTAGTCATCGCCATTTACGATTTATTTACGTAAACGTTGGTCGCAATATGCACTAAGATTTTCATTGCTTGTGAAGACCGATTGTAGTGAAAATAGAGTTTTTTCTTATTGATAAAATAACTCAAAGTACACATAAACTTAGAGATTGATCTAAGTGACGTGAGAAATTTGTTTATGTGCAGGTGTGCAAAACCTAAAATACATATTTTATTTCTTGTTTATTACGGAATTTTATTAACATTATTTCAAAAATTAAAAATAAACTTATATGTACAACTTAAAACTAATACATTGCATCAAAAAATTGCTCCTCATCGCTGTCACCGGGTAATGTACCCAGAAGGCTGGCAGCATTGCCACGTTGGATGGCAATGCTCAACCTCTGTGCGAAATAAAACCCAGCCCTTGGGTCACGAGAAGTGTCAACAAGGCGCTTAGAAATTTCCTTCGCAAGCGCGTGAGCACTCGGACCCCACGGCCCGAGAGTTTCAACCCCAAACGGCTCAAACATGTAATTCCCGATAAGGCTACTATATTTGCGCCGTTTGAGGTCCTCTGCTTGTGCTTTTATTTCTCTAGATAGCAGCTTTTGAATTAATGTACATACTAATATAAAATGTAGTAGTAACTTTTCTAGTTTTTAGTACTCTGTGGTATGTCTGCAATAACCACGAGTATTGTGGCTGCTGTTAAGTATGTGTGCACTTCGTTTGGCAATTTCAGTAGACCTTTAATGTGGTCGCAAAACAAACACCATGTATAGGTTTGACAGGTCTACTTATAGACGGCCGTTTTGTATTTTACTATTGCAACACCAAAACATTCTAGTTCTTTTCATGGCTTAGACTAGACAATCTGTGTACCATAATTCGTGTAAATCAGTTCAGAAGTCTCGGCGTGAATTCGTGACATACAGTCGAAGAGAGTTTCTTCCGCATTTATAAAGTAAGTTTTATTTGAGCTACTGCTCAAATATCCATGTAGTCTATTTTCAGGACTCAATAATGGAAATAGTTATTTTTTTAGTCCATTTTATTGATTCTCTACGATCGTTAGTGGAATAGTTACTCATACCAAAAAGGGTTTCTGCGAATTTCAAAAATCTGTACGACGTGTGAGGATTTCAAACTAAATTTTTAGTTTTCCGTATCGACAAAAAATTTCGCATAGTCGTAAACTGTTAGATTTCACACAAACTGCTGCTAGGCTTTGTGCTTACAAAGTTGCGGAAAAAAAACACGAAAGTTTTAGATAGATTGACGAGACTAAGATTGGTAATCGCCTAGTAACTTTTGAATTTGTTTGTTTATTTGGAAATTTATCATAATTTGTTTACATACATATTTACAATACATATGTAAAAAAACTATCCAAGTAAAACAAAAAAAAACTTTATTAATTGTGATAAAATTATTTGTCGCTGACCAATTAAACAAATCTTCGTACCCTGACTTTTTCTATTGGATATTGTATATAAACAAATAAAATTAAAATAAAGTGATATAATTAAATATGCAGTTGACAGCAATGTTTAAGAGAAAATAATTTTTTGTACTGATTTAAAGAACTGTCCACCAAAAAACGGTTAGACCATACTTTAGCTTCGTGAATCCTCGGCATTTCTCGGAACACCTCGGGTCCTGTACTCGCCCGGAGACATGAAATCACCGCGCGTAACTTTGCCAACTCGCTCCGTATAGTTAGTTTCATTCACTTTGGGAATATTTGTACAACTGCTGTACTGTGTTTGATATTTAAATATTTTCCCACTTAACTAATATGAGGTTTAATATGTTAATGTAAAAATAATGGGGATTAGTTGTAAATGAATTATAATTAAGAGATTTTTAACAGCTTGACTTAATTATAACCTTTTGTCCTATTTAGTGAAATCTTATTCTAAGCGCTTATTGTGTAATAAGTTGCTCATGGTACAGATATTACCAGTAACAGTCAAGCAGACTATGATATCTGTAAATAAAATAGAATTGATTACATATACCTAATTGTTGTTTACATAACTTAATTAATGTTATTGCCAAAGAGTAATAAGTATATGACCTAGATGAAAAAGTTATTGTAAATTCTATTTAGTAGGTAGAATTGAAGTAGGTATTACTTCAATTTCTACAATAAAACCTGTTTCAAAAGTAAATGATACCTACTTCCTTGCCTCCAAGACACAGTGAGTACGGCCTCCACATGAAATCGTTTTCGGTTCTAAATTAAACTTCAACAGTAATGTGTTTGATCAAGAGATTTACTTAGTTTGCTATCGCTACAACACAACAAATACGGTGTTTATAGGATCTAATTGAGATCCCTTCCCCTTCATCCCTTCCCCTTTGTATGCTCTAGGATAGGTTTCATTAAGACGCTTATTGTTTAAATTATAATTAATTTATGTTTGCTTGTGTTGGTAATTTGCGTTTGTCTTCGCGGTTTCTTAGCTTTGGTTATGAGGAATCTATTAGAAACAGTACATATTATACCGATTCTTAAAAAATCTCGTTAGTAAATGCGTTAAAAAATAGATAGATGGGAATCATATAATTTGTAACATGTTACACATCTACGGCGTAGTTGTACCTACTACGACATACTGCTACGGCTACTACGAATCCTACTTCCTTTGCTACACCGTAGTCAACGTCTACGAACTCGACTCACTCTCTCGATAAATACTTTGAGGATTCAAAATAACACTGTTACACTTGAAAGCGCCAACCTTTCTTTGTAATGTAACAAAATTACAAATTCTGTAGCCTACGAACATTTTTTCTAAAAACACACCCAGAAACCATTTACTGGAACGACAAAACAATCTTATTTAACAGTCAAGGAATGGTATTCTGAATAAAAAGTGACGTTTGGCCTCACCTCCCTTAAATTACGCACGAGACAAGAATTTTGATGGCACGCCGAATTTCCACCCGGAATAAAATTAATGCAGGGGACTGAAAAAAAGGAAAAAAAACATGGAGAACAAAATGATTAGCGGAGGTGCCATAACGGAAAACACATCAAGAAAGGAGCTCCAAAATGCGCGTGAGCGTTGGACGAGGAACGTTAGTGATTCCGCAATTTTGTTCTTTGGATTCGGCCATTTTTTTTAATATATTATGTATAAAAATCGTTGACAGCTATCTCAAAGTACCCGAACGTCTCATTAGTTCACGCGCAACTGATCATTTTGGTCATGCCCACTGTACGAAATTGACCTAGCAGAGGGCGTCTGACCTACCTGTATTATGGTATCTCCGCTCATCTTTCTTTGCTCCGTGAAAAAAAACTCATTAGAAAATAGTAGGTACATCGACTGCTGGCCAATGGTGAATGCAATGATTTTGTTTTTAGGGAAACTCAAACTGTTATGGGATACGAGAGATACATTTTAATTTTGCGTTTTGTCTCTCGGACTTAAAAACACTTCAAAGATTTCGAAGGTCTGTTTGAAAGCTTTTTTGGAACAGCTGCTTATGAATGTTTACTTGTAAATAGGGTTGGATTGATTTCAATATTTCAACTGAAAACCGAACCTTGATAAAGGAGTTATGATTACATTACGTAAATCAAAGCATCTTAGTGTGTTTAATTACATATTTTGAATGTTAAGTTTTGTACCACGTACAATTAGTTACATATACAAGCTAATTTTTTTACAACTTTCTAATCTAGGAGTAATAAAAACATTTTGTCGTCGAGATCACTGTTTAATCTTCCCTCGTAGACTCGTTATTAAGGCTTCTAAGAAATCTAGTTTAATCACAGCTACTAAAATGTTACTTATGTGTCTCTACAAATGTATTTATAGACGCTACGACTAGACTACGGCGTAGCAATGTACGGACTCTAGTTAGTTTGCTACGCCGTAGTAAGTGACTACAATGTCTTATAAAAAATAATTCTACTATGACTAAATGTCAATAAGGAATATAAGTATTTTCAAAGAATGTTAGAGTTGTGCCTTTTATTTATACTTCCCTCGAAAGGATTATCATGAGGATGTTTTGCTTAAGTAGTTTTTATTATTAAACGCTAAGTCAAATTACAGCTTTTTTATATTGATTGAATTAGAAATATCAATTCTCCCATGACTATGCACACATGCAACACATATCCCATACAAGCTCTGTTGATAATTAATTCGCTTAGCTTTCGCGCGAAGCAACGCGATAGAGAGAGGGGAGCGACGGGTGGGGCGGTCCATTTGTACCATCAATTTATTATTCGCTTAGCGTACTAAGATCTGTTATTAAAATAATTCTAAATTAACTAAGTGTAAATAAAACTAGCAGAATTAATAAAACTCTTCAAAATATTTTCAAAATCTATGTCAGTTACTATGAAGTTGACATCATATTTTTTGTGTGCCTCTAAAAGATTTATTTTTTTGTTTTTCCTCTTGGTTAAAGTAATTACGCTTACCTGCTCTAATGCAGGAAATTATTTTTGTATTAAATATTGCCTACAAAAATATCTATGCCACCACGATTGTGCATACCATAATACATACATGCAACACATTACTACGAACACATATCCCATACAAGCTCCGTTGATAATTAATTCGCTTAGCTTTCGCGCGAAGCAACGCGATAGAGAGAGGGGGGCGACGGGTGGGGCGGTCCATTTGTACCATCAATTTATTATTCGTTTAGCGTCGGCCTGATTTATGTTGTTTCGCGCTTGACCTATTAATCCCCGGCTAGTTGCCATTGTAGATTGTTTTCCAGACAAAAATTAATTGGTGTACTAATTAATATGTCTTTTTGAGGTGTTTAGAGCGAGTGATTGATTGGGGTATGGTTGTTTAGATTGGTTGATTGATTCGTCTTTTTTTTAATTGATTTGTTTTTCTTTTATGTGCTTGTATCTTTTGCAAGATACTTGTTGAGTAAAATGTCTATGAAAACGGTAATTAAAGCTGACATTTCATAATGACGGAACTTTTAAAAAGCCAATTTTACCTTGTCAATTAACCTATCATTATCGATCGCCTAATTCTCCATCTAGGGTGGGCGTCTACTGAAAGCTACTTCCCGCCGTAAAACGGTAACCGTCCGATAATTATTCATTTATTGTAACCCGGACCGTTATTTACGACAGGCCGTTTAACGGTTGGCCGCCTCTACGAGCGACCGCTACGCTGCTACGGTGCTACGCCGCTACGCCGTAGTCATTGAGTACGGTAATAAACTGAATTGAGATTAATTTTTTTTCGGTACTGACCTTTACGAATTGAACGATCAAAGTTTTTATGTTTATGGGGTAAAATTTTATTTATTGAGGACTTAGGAGTTATGACTATAGTATTGATCTAAGTTTGGGTTTTGAACTAGCTTGAACACATGATTTATTTTGTGAAATACTATCAGGTATTGGTATTAGGTATATAATTTAAGCATTTTTTTCCTATAACCTATCGAAATACCAGTTGCTGAATTAAAACATTATTTCAGTAACCACCCAGCCTGACAGCTAAATTACCAATATTTTTATTAAAAATCCAGGTAAAAAACTTTGTACCCATATTACAATACAACGTTCTCGCTGCAAGTGAAACCGCACAGCGCTTAATTTAAGCGATTGGTGGCGCTATCAAGCGGCCACAGACGAGTGCACTCCCCGGTACTGGTTCACTTGTGAAGCTGCGCAAAGAATTTTATGCCTTATCACCTTTGGTATAGGAGTGTTTTTTGATTGGACAGTTTTTGGGGTATTGGTTCACTTGCCTGTGCGCTGCCTCGTTGATGCTGCTCAAAGAACTTTATGCCTTAAAGCCTTTGGTGTAGGAGTGCTTTTTGGGTGTAACTTCGGGCCTATAAGTTTTACTACCTATCACAAAATTGTATCGAAGTGAAAAAATATATAATGATAAAATAATTCCAATAGAAAAAACACAGCATATTCAAATTTTTCACCTAACCTAACCAATTAAAACGAATTTCCATTGAAGAGATCAACATTTTTAACATTCATAGTTTTTACATCGAATGTCATCACAAATCATGGTTGAAGGAATTTTACAACACATGTATATATGTAAAATCTAATATCTAAAACTATCGATTGTACATCACTACAAATGTGTTACCAACATTTCATTTAAATACAAAATAATTCCGATGAATGTTATTCACAGCTCTCACACAGGTGCACACATATTGAACTAATTCATACATATGTGTGTGTGTGTGTTTCAAATACACGTATTGTTACACGCCAGACATAATGGCGTAACTTTGAAATTTCAACTTTGGCAAAGTAAAGAGGTAGGTACTTAAAAAAGTTTTGCCTGTTTTGTTTTTGTGTGATATTGGGCCAGAAAAGTTTTGGAAACTGTGAGCAGGTTTTCTTCAGTTTTATATAAAAATGTTCGGTATTCTCTAATTTCGTATTGAGGTACCTACTGAGTAAAAAGCAAGTGTATTTTTTTTTGGGGAATATTTTAGCCACGTTTATCAGGTGCTTTATATTATTTTTAATGACTTATGACCAAAGTTTATAGGCCTGTGCCCAGCAGTGGGACGATAAATAGGCTGTAACTAACTAACTAACTAACTATGACCAAAGTTAGATACTCAACTTATGCTTATTATAACATTAAAAGCCATTCAATTTTCAGTAACACACCTATCAAATTACCGCCACAAGTTACACGAGCAACACGTTACATCTATGTGTGCGTTAACACATCAATGTGTGCGTTACGTATCAATGGGTTGAGTTCATTCGTATCGAGCTAGGCCGCGTTGCGAACTAAGCCTAATTTCGGACCCCCACGTTTGAATGGCCTTACAATTGTTCCGTATATAGGCCTGTGCTAGATGTTGGTATTGTGTTATGTGTTTGTTGATAGATTATTGTAAGTTGGTGTGAATGGTCAAAACGATTAGTTTAAATGCATCAGCGAATTTCAACTAATCGTTTTGACCATTCAAATTTTGATCAAATTTTACTGTTCGTTGAGAGTAGGTATGAAAAAAAATATGCAGTATAAGATAAGGCTTGCCCATTGATTTTTAAATTATTTCATTAAACATTAATCCGTTTATGATAGTCATTTAAACCAACATAATTCTACGACATTTTACTAACATTTACCTCAGTCATATACTCGACAGTTTACCTCTCGATAAATAGCCTTTTGCTGGAACAAAAAACCAATCAAATATAAATAAAATATTGTCATTCAGTCCAAGTTTATTCCAAAATACAACCCAAGCAGTTTTATTCTGATTGCTGAAGATTGTATCTGTATTTAAATTTATGTCCGCCGGTCGTGAATATATTTTCGGAGCTTAAAACAATGAACTTGATAATGTAGGTTAGTAGGCTGTACTGGATTTTATAAATAGAAGGGATTTTACATGAAATGAAAGTTCGTAATGTTATGTAAGTTAATAACCTGTTTCATGGTTGAAAGTAAAGTTGAAAAAGTTGAAAGTACATATAAGATACTCTATCTTGTGGATGCATGCAAAAGCCTGCATTTAGCTTGATAAAAAACATAGTATAGTAGTAAAATAGTACTTATTTACAAATAAAAAAAGTGTCGGATCCGGTTTTGTTCATTGGCGAAACCATTTTTTTAATACACTTAAAATCATGTATTTCAAACATTAGATTCTACTCAAAATAATGAATTAAAAATATCTTCTTCACCATGACTTTTAGCACGTATCTTTGACCACGAGTCAACGCGAATCCGTCACAATATATCTCCTGACACATTTTACGTTGATGCGTGAAACGACACGCAGAAATAACCGCGTGTTTGTCCAGAGAGATTTATAGGCCGTGAAATAATGCCCGCGCTGATTTTAGCACAATGCGCGTAATTCATAATAGTGACATGAGTTCAGGAATGTAGGAAACTTGTGCATTGAATAAAAACTAGAAATATTATAGAAAACTGCCCATAACACCACCTACTAGTGGAATCGGGCCTTAAATAAAGCTATTACTTGTAAAATATGTATCTCTTAAAGCCCCACTTTTGAGACTCAAGTGTGAACATAATATATCCCCACCACCATTATTCCACCACCCACGTGCGTTAACACAATAAATCACCCAATAAATTCTGTACCCCAAACTAAATAACGTCTTTCTTACACGCTAATAATATCTCTGCCCCCATTAAGTGGAAAAATCCTAAAGATATTAATCTAACTAACACAAAAATCTTAACAAGTCCATAAATAACCCTGGGTTTGATACAGGACGCACCTTAACCATAAAATGGCGTTAAAGCTGTCACAATATATCACTAGGGCCGGTAAGGGCCGGTACACAACGCACGACTGCATAAAAACGCGTAAATTAACACGCGAGGTAAATTACGCGCCGAACTTTGAACATGTTTTTACATGTTGTTTACGGTCGAGGTATTCGGATTTGTAATGGAATGTTTTAATTTTTATGCGCTTTTTTGACATTTAATTGGATGTAATGGGGAGGATTTTGTTGTAGAATAGGTCATGTAACTGTGAATAGGTAAGCAATGTGAATATCAGTTTTGTTTCATAGGTAGTTATTAAACTTCTTGATTTACCATTGCAGTGACTTAAGGTAACATTTACGTATTTCAGTAAATACATGTTAAATATTGACACATCATTTTGCTTTTGACTCACATCTATTAATACCAGCTACAAAGACATCGATTCACATATGTAAATTATTAGTACCATTGAATTCAAACTCCGTCATTCTGTACTGACCTTAAGTTTTCCTTGACGTTTCGGCGACCACTTGACATACGCTATTATACGTCAACCCACAAATAATAGACCATTGTACATAACAAAATGTAAATTCAAAACGTTTTTCTTTTTCATATCTTTACCTTTATTTATTGTCGGTGATTGTAAGAAAGGTCTTTTACTTCTGACTTGAAAAGGTCGTCGGTAGAATTTAAATGGTTGAGGTTTTTTCCGAACTATTGTCGTAGCTTTTTGTCAAGTTAATGTTTTAGGTTTAGGTTTTGACTTTTTTTAAGAGGTTACCTGAGAAACATGTAGAGAGCTATCCACACGGTTTATTCTTATTTATTATGTGAAAATTATAGATTCACATAAATACTATACAATTTGTACTGACAACAACAAAGTGCATGGGTTTTAATTATCCTAACCTTCTGTTGTATCTTAGTACCTAACAAAAAAAAGTTACATACACTTGAAACGTAACATTTTTACCTAAATACATAACGAAATTGAACTATCATTTTAAAATCTCGTAAATTATGTGGGTCCTACCATTTCAAAGCTATTCTAAAATTTTCACCATAACTCACATTTCAATGATAACACATACGTTACACAGATAAAATTAAATTTCATACCAGCAGAGGTGAGTGCATAATAAATTGTTAAGGTCGATTTCCTAGAGCAGCCGAAATTTACGACGCCGTGCAAAATATGTTCGTAGGTCTCTGCGAAGCATATTTCAGTATTTCGTGAAGCCAGTCCAAAGTTGCACATAAATCTGAAACTAACTTCACGGTACATAAACATTTTTATAGACACACTATATTTTCATAACACTATATTTATTATGCTTGTTGCAAACAAACTTTAATTTACGACATTCTAGAGGTATCTAGAATGTCGTAAATTAAAGTTTAATTTACGACATTCTAGAGGTATCTAGAATGTCGTAAATTAAAGTTTGTTTGTATAGTTGATACCTTTTCGCGTAAAAATGATGTCGCACAATATTACTTACAAGTATTTAAAATTCGAATGTTCGTCCTTCTATAAAACTAGCTTCGATACTAGTAGTAGTAGCAGCTATCAGTCAATCTGCCGTGCTTTCACGTAAAAACTACTAAACCGATTTATATGAAGTTTGTTATAAAGATGAAGTTTTCCTGTTTTCCCGGCACTATCCATGTTTTAAGTCTTGGGTAGACTACGGATGTCGCAATTTTTCATAATGCTAGGTGTTATATAAAACATCAATACAGACGAAGTCGCAAGCAGAAACTAGTGTAAACATAAATAAATCAAAAGAGCTTTATTTTATACGAAATAATTTATAATGTTGCGTGTACATGAAGCACTGTGAAATTAATTAAAATAATGACAGTTTTATGAAAAGGACTATCTGCGTGTGACATTATACTACAAACAACGTGAACAATACTGAACAATATGAACAAGCTGGCATTTAATGCTTTTTCATTTTCCAATACTATTGATTTCATATTTTATTTGTCATATTTAACTCTTTACCCATACCCTTGTTTCAACTCAACATGAGATTATCGGGTACATACTACACTACCCGCGTATTGCAAAATGAAACACTCCAGTCTATAAAGTACGGTATAACTAGTTATATGGGACCCATACTAGACGACGATAATATTACAATCTGACATAATTTACCTTACAACTGTCCTGTACGTTTAGGCTCTAACGATGGTTATCCAAATATTATTCTGACATTGGCACGGGCTTACATCTCCATAAAAACAAAGTGTATAAAAAAAGTATTGATGCCTTCTTTCACCACAAATGAAACATATTTTCTTCCGTCGATTAAAATGACTAACTATCGTTTCCTATTCGCCGTACTAGCCGGACAAAAACGAATTCACTACCGCCACACATCCGGGTACAGTCGGATACAAACGATGTAAGTACATACACGGTCATAAATCATTATGCTTTGCGGTTGAAGAAACCAAATGTGAATACATACACGGCAAGATATGATTCGTCGCGGACAAGGAGACGTGCGTTTGTTGAATCATTTGTTTTAGAGAGTACAGGCGCGGACAGAAGTGTTTTGTTTTGGAAGGAGTTTTGTAGTCTTGTTGTGGGTATGAGTACGTGAAGTGTTGAGAATGTTTGTGCTGTTTTCTACGTTGTTTACATACAATTTTCATAATTTCAACTGTTCTTTTTAATTGATTTCCCAAAAAGGAGGAGATTCTCAATTCGGATGTTTTTTTTTTCTAAATGTGCACGAGGCTTTCAAATAAAAGTTTAAGTTTATGACTAGCTTAATGTCAAAATAAAAGGTAGCCATTCACAAATAATTTTCATTGCGGAAACAAAATTCATATGGACACATACAGAAAACCAACTTAGGATTACATTGACATGATTTTCCATAGCAAAATTAATATTAAACTTATATTCACATAATCAATTAAATACACTAACACTTTTGCTCTCGCCTACATCTGGCTCTGTAACTATGCAGCACCTCAGTTCCGTAATATTGCCATAACAAATGACCTGTCGTTAGTTTAACTGCTATATTAATCGTTGTTTTGTCTACTCTCGCCGACGAAACCCGCGATTTATGTGTAGTTACAATAGTTAACCAAATCGATTTGTCAGTACACTTTTTATATAAAATTCTCTGTTGTTAGTACATTTTTTTGTTTTTTTAGAGCTACACAACTGTTTTGCAGTTAGTTTTGTATCGAGTCGGTATCGTATTTTGTTGTTTCATTCGCTTGTTTTGTGTTTTTGGAATTAACCGATTACATTTATGGTATTGACTGTACTGCGTAGTGTCTAAATCAAGGTCTCGGACATACATATATTTCTAAGTGTATCTGCAATACCAATAATAAAGTCATGTTTAGCAAAGTAACAATTTATCTACTGAAGATATTTGATACGGCATATTAGTTGAAAATACTCTCTGTAGTCTCAATAGTAGCACCAATGAACCCAATTCTGTAACAAGTTCCAACAATGAAGAACCTCCTTAACAGTTTGAAGTCAATCCAAAACTAAGACAACGAACCTTCAAGCAAAAACGTAAACGGTTCCCAACCGTAGCTTCGTTTCCATTTAAGACTATAATCACTTTAGAAGAAAAAAACTAAAGCAAACTTGTCAATTGTGGAGCAAAGAGTTTGTGCTGCACGCCGTGAACTTTTCAAGTGGGTAGTTTAAAAAAAGAAGTTCTTTCAGGTTCTTTGGTTACATGGAGAACAAAATGACTAGCGGAGGTGCCATAACGGAAAATCTCCTAAGATGTAGCACGCCAAAAAGAGGATGTGCGGGGGACGAGGACTTTACTGTCTTCGCTCTTATACGCCGTCTTTGGACCCGACCATTTTTTTAATACCAAAAATTTTGACCAAACCCGTACGAATCGATAGGTCACTCTTTACCGATCATCTTGGTCATGCCCACCGCACCTATTTGACTTAGAAAAAGGCACCTGACCTACCTGCATTATGGCATCTCCGCTCATCTTTCCTAACTCCGTGTTAAGTTCTATCTTGGCTATAAGAAGTCGTTTTCACAAAGCGCTCATTGGCTTGTGGCAGTGTTAATTGGCTTCGTTTTAAATGGTGATGGTGTTATTCTTTTTTTGAAATTCTGCAGTACTTTTGTGCCAGTTTTTTAATGGGGATTATTTTAAAGGTTCTCTTTGCTGCCAATGAGGGTTTCGTAAAATGGCGTCCACGAGGTGGCAGCACCGAGTCGTCAGGTCCAAATAACTGTCAAAGTGCTTATCTCTACTATGAATAGTGAACGATTTTAGTGTTTTTTTATTTTATAATTAAAGCACTGCATTATTGTTTTACTATTGCGGTTGAGTAAATAAAAAAAACTAAATCATATTGTGATAAAAAAAAATTTCAACAAGCTTTTCCTTAGTACCAGTGACTTTTGCACCCTCTCTCTTAGCTCAATTTTTAGTTCGGAAACCTTATTCTGACCGTAGTCCATAATAAAATCAATAACACTTCCAATATAACAGAATTTCAATAAACAATAAGTTCGGCACCTACAATTCCATACTATTTGACAGCTGTTTGGACCAGACGCATACGTGGCGCCACCCGGTGGCAGAAAAAATTTCAAAAACCCTCATTGCAGATGTGGATTTTCTTTTTTGTTTGTTCTTTTTATGAATGTAGGTAAAGAAGTACGGCATTTGTAGTTCACTACATTATAGTCATATAGTTTTATATATAGTCACCAATGAGGTGGATTTTTGTCATGTTTGTTCGTTCGTCGAAGCTTTTTACTTTCCATATGAAGATAAATATATAGTTTGCGTTATAATAATAAAAATATTATCATTTAAATCCTTCTGAATAGAAATGAAAAAAATATGTTTTTACAGAAAATCCCGCAAACTTAAATGTAATTATGCAAAAGAAATCCTCTGGGTCAAATTGAAATTAAAAAAGATAATCCGTCTTTTAATAAATCTTGTAAAAGTTTCACTCATAGAAAACCTTTTAAAAGAATCGCTGTTCGAAGCTACAAGGATTAAACCTGTAATTAAACTTACGTCGAATAAATCAAAGTATTTAACTTAAAGATGTTTTTGTAATGAGTTTAAAAAGTATTATAAATTAGAAAGTACTAAGACTTAAACGTTTGTGTTACGAGACTATAAACTAGTGCTTATCAAATAGTACAAAACTGTTTTAGAAGATTATTTAATTTTAGATACTTAATTGTAGACGAAAAACAGGTTTCTCACGTAATACAGTATTGCAGGAATTCTCTTACATGCAGTAAATAGACCTCTAGACTACACATTTTTAATATTTGTATAATGACCTAAAATGTTGCACAGTCGTCTAGTGATTGCAACATCCGGTATTCTTTCCATCTCTGGAACTGTGTGTTATGG
Source organism: Helicoverpa zea x Helicoverpa armigera (assembly GCA_033682625.1). Classification (NCBI taxonomy): domain Eukaryota; kingdom Metazoa; phylum Arthropoda; class Insecta; order Lepidoptera; family Noctuidae; genus Helicoverpa; species Helicoverpa zea x Helicoverpa armigera. The sequence continues at coordinate 2,499,142 of JAWIIS010000038.1, read as the reverse complement.
AGTTTTCTCATAAGCTAAGTGCCAATAAAACTAAACACGTTAAACAAACCTTAACCGTGATCAACAAATAAGCCAGCCCAGCTTCTAAAAAGGCAACCAAAACCCACCAAATCCATTAAAATTGCCGCTTACATTTTCCGTGCTCACAACGCTCACACCGCTCAGTGGTGACGGTGGTACGCTTTGAACTCACGCCTCGTGCCTCGTGCCTCATGCCTCATGCCTCTGCCTCCATGTCGGTGGGCAAGCCTGTCGCGTTTGTCGCGTCGCGTGTAAATCACGCAGAGTACTGACGCGGACTTATTCTGACGCGCGGATTAAATGCCTTCAGCCTAGCGTCGAGTAGGCAACGTTTTACAGCGATGTTTTATATTTTGTGCTTTTCATCGAATTTACAGTTTGGTGGGGTTTTTATAGGTGCTGCCTTTTTGGAGGTTTTTTTTTACATAAAGTTGAATGTCCATTTAGATTCAATGTTATGGCATGCAGAGGATCATCAGATAGATTAGAAGCATATATCAATTATTTTTTAAACCTACTTCTTTTATTTATCAGACTTCTCTTATGTGTCTAGTTTCTGAACAATGTATCGAAAGATTATCGCTAGTTTATCTATTAGTATGGCCTTACAAATAAAAATGTTAAACTCAAAGGGACTCTGAGACTGGCCATTAGTCTTATAAAACTGATGTAACAGGAAGACAACAATATTGTTAAATAAAACATTTCCGCGCCTAATCTAATCTCTTAAACACAACAACAACCAATTACAGTAGGAACAAGATAAAAACAAACAAACACAATAACAATGACAAATGCAATCTGGCGCGTTTATGGAGCAAGTTACGAACAAAACGGTCACTTGCAAGGAGTACCAATACTGTAGGCTCAACTCAGACGATAAAAACTTGTGACAATCTGATTAGCCTTATAAAAGGACATTCGAGAAAGGATTTTTATCGCAAAACGAACGTTTTGTTAAGAGAAGTTAGTTAATTGCGTTTGCGAAAACGATAAAATCCTCCTAGATTTACTATTACGCACTTTGATTTTCCACGTCCAAGGCTTTTAGCAAGATATTTCGGGACGATCATTCATTTTCGTCTAGAAATGTAATAAAAATGTTAGTATGAAAGAGATTTTAGTACTAGTATTATGCTTAGTCATTTTTCATGAGATGTTTTTTGTCATTGAAACCCTCGCGGTATTGTAATAACTTTGATATGATCTGACGTAAAATTCGTTTCTTTATGCTCGGGTAGAGGACTCTATTTATCTATTATTCATCTATAGATATAAGTGCCTAATAACAGTTATGGACTATCCATTTAATTTAGTAACGTATCATATGTCCATTTACCTACTGGTACAGAATTCATGAAAAATTGGCTTATTTTTACGTTGAATGCAATAAACAACTTTGCCCGCCTCCATTAAAAACTCATCCATAAAAAACTTTCCGCACCTAGATAAAAAAGTTTACTTTGCCATATTACTGCCAAGTTTCATGAAAATCCATTCAGCCGTTTGCGCTTGTAAAAGTCACATCATACACACACTCACTTTCTCCTGCCAATATTAGTATGATACATACAGTTTTTCGCAAACACTCTCCATATACAGACCGCTTTTGACACACAAAACCCCTTTCCCGCGAGTAAACATATAAAAACTAAACTACTGAATACATTAACATAATAAAGTGGCGATTCGGCACGATACAGAAGTTCCTTCACTCGTCCCTTTGTCTTGTAATCCCTTAACATAACAAATTGTTAGAAACAAAAAGTGTTTGAATGTTACAAGTTTAGAGTCGGTGTCGATAACATCAGATCTTTCAAACTTAGCGTGTAGGTTGTAAGATAGAAGAGAAAGTTTTACTGTTTATTTGGGATAGCTTCTTTCATGATGGCATTGTAGAAACCTATACTTGTAAAACAGTATTTAGGATTAAACATAGGACAAAAAAAATATCAAAGTTAGGAAATCTACAAGACCTTGTTGATATGGCTACCACTTCTTGCTTGGGATCTGGTGCGCTGGACATATTTATGGTCTGCCAAAAAGTTCCCAACTTTACCTGTAGGCTGTAGGTCAATCTAAACCCAAATCTCTTCTAAAGTTTTTTACTTAAAAGAGTGACAAAACATCCATCCTTCGAAACATTTAGCAACCTCTTTTTAACACAAAACAAATGAAGGTTCTTACTATTTACAACCTTTTATACTTCTAACCCTACCGCTGGCGCTCATTCAATACAAATCCCAGATACCAGTTTGTAGCTACGCCGATATTTCCCAGATCCCAGTTTGCAGCTACGTGGATACACGTAGCTACGTGGATACACGTAGCTGCAAACTGTACGAATACCTACCACAGTTGGTACGACTAACTTTAACCATAACCATTATCACTGTCCCGCCCTTTGCAACATCGGGTGGTACAAGATATAAACGAGGGGGATTTATTTTATTGTACCATAGTAGGAGATGATATTGTGGTTAACGCCAGTTTTATTTGAAAAATAATTGTAAGTGATGTTCAGTTAAAACTTAAAATTTCTAATTAATCCTAAATTATTAGGTACACTAAAGGTATAAACCGTTTTCATTCATACAATGTCCAGTCACACAGCTACAGATATAAAAAACTATATTTTTAGGTCTCCATTACCTACTATAAAAAAAATTACGTTATTAGTAAATAAAGCACTTGAATACTTTATAATCTTCAATCATTAAAGAAGAAAAGTTCTAACAGCCTTCAAACATTTAAGCACCACTCCCAGTAACTTCGAACATCCCAAAACGATTCACTATGCCTAATTTTTCTCCAAAGCATAAAGAATTTAGTCAAGAACACTCAAAGTCATTCCTCCACGTCCAGAACATATTGTCACATAATAAAAACGAAGTTGGCACATTAAACCCACCCCGCGGCCGAGGGCGACTTCGACCGAGTTTATGACTTGGACCAAACTTTCGAAGTCATTTCTTCAGGCGAAGATTTTTGTACGACGTCCCACGCCATTTATTGCTTAAAATAAGTAATTTGTGAGGACGAATCTGCATAATGTCGCTAGTAGAAGTTGTTTTCTTTTTTCGAAGTTTAATGTTAACTGTCGGTTTGGGAATTAAGTTTTATTGCTTTGTATGATGTAGGGTTGTACTTTGAGTATTTGTGAATTTTATAGGTGGATTATGATTTTATTGGAAGGGGTTGTAACCGTCATAGCAAGTTTTAGATAATGGTTAGCCTCGCGCTATCCAAACATTGTGTACAGTTCTATTTTAACACAGTCAAGTGAGCGATATAGTAATGGCAAAATTTTAAGCATAGTTTGTTCTACATAGTAGCCAAATAAAAAAAAATACAACAATAACAAATACAAATCGGACCGATCATTACAATAAATACGAATAACTTCCTAAAGAAAATCTGAAACTGGACAATTTTAATTCGTCACTTGAACAGTCCGTCTGAGTCATGAGTGCGATAAGTCCTTAAATTAAAAATCGTCGAGTGCGCACTCCGCCCTTAATAAAGTTGACCTTTTATTTGAAAGAAGAGGGTCCAATGATTTTAATTTATGCCGGTTTCGGATTGTCGGGAATGGCCGAAAAGATTACAGTTGACTGACGTTTATTTTTTAAAGGAATTACTTGTAAAAAGTATCGCCTTGGATTTTCGCTTATGAGCACGTCGCTCTGAATCTTCGAAGCTTTGTTATTTTAATTTGGAAGATTTTTTTTTCTATTTCTATATTGTAGGATTTTTTCTGCAGCCTGGTTTATGTCAATGTATTAAAACTTTTTTTTTAGGAGAATTTTCGATTTCGAGACATTATTTTATCAGAATTTAAATTAAACAATTTATTATTGTCAGAGAGACAAAAAAACTCCAAAATAAATATCTATTACCTACTTCTACACCCTTTATTGGCATTTTCTACCATTATTACGTTCATATATAAACAGACACGTTTTCCGTCTGTCTCATTTTTATCCCCATTGCCCCTTATCGATGTAATAAAGTGATAAAATAGATGTATGGCAGGAATCTCCATTTTCATGGGTGTCGAAGGGAATAATGTATTATGGTGTTATCGGGCCATGGCTGAGGGAAATGCATTGTTATGGAAGAATTTAAAAGGCTTGAAAGTGATAGCAAACGTTTTCCAAGGCGTAAATGTCGATGTTCATATGTGGTGTGAATCTTTGGTTAATATAAATTTTATTTAACTGCTCTAAAACTAAAACTTTAGAAAAATATTACCTGAAAAGTTAGGGTTTCGTCTTAACCTTTTATCATGTTATTAAAATGTTTTCATATTTTGGTATTATAGATCCTGTGATTGTCTAGAAATTAGGCTACAAAGTCTAATGAGTAAACCTTGCTTAACTTGTATTCAAGCCCTTTTTATCATATCAATTCTCTTGCATTTCACTACGAAACTTCAATATAATTAACTCAGCGCAACAAAAGAATTCCTTCTCTAACTAAAACGACAGCGAAATGCAATAAAGGCGGAAACAAGGTATAACTATCGAAATAACTGTTCTTAACTTAATAGACGCGTAACAAGACAAACAAATCAGCCCGGGACCGCTTGTAGGTATCTCTCAACTTTGCCCGGGGTAGCGCGGGACTCGTTAATCCCTAACCCGTAGTCCGGTCTAGTGATGGGATGAGCTTAGGGATAGTTGTCGATATAGTTTTGCTATAAATTTCATAATTAATACTCAATACTCAATACTCAATACTCAATAACTTTATTGCATTCCATAATGTGTACAGGCTGGTGGGTAAAATTAAAAGAAACAATTATGGACCCTGTCGGGCACAGCAAAGTTAGTTTTTAGAGGAGAGGACGAAGAGCGCTTTTTAAATGATAAAGGTAACAATTTTAAACTTTGAATGAAAAATTACATAGTACATAAGTAGGTATATTAAGCAGCGTAACGGGGTAGTTAGCTATTGCACTGATCAAACGATAATGTTTTTACACACAGAAGATAAGTTTATGTTCAGATATGAACTAAAACTTTTTGAAGTGATAGGTAGGTACTCTCATAACATCAATTGTGTATAGGTGTAGATAAACTTTTGAAGTATGTAATTTGCTATTCATTTAATAACAATTGCTAACTCAAAAGTGCTCCACACAATTAACCCAATCAACAAACTCACACAATCCACAAATTCAACTAAACACCAATTCATTAACAAACACTTCGGTACTGAACTCACTATTCGATTACGAACAATCGATTGTGATCCGTCTCGAGTCCCGGCGCGTCACTACTCTACCCCGGGACAGCAAACAATACGAGCGGCAATTAATACAGCCATTATACTAACGAGCACCCCACTATCCGGGATCGGACGATTAGACAACGGGAAAAACTTGAGAGGTTGAGGCGCTGGTACTTTATAGTGCCTTGTGTTTGTTGAATGATGTAGTTTTACTTACCTTTGGGTTCCGTATAAAAGTATCTAGCTCAAAAGGTGACTATGAATGCTAGAGTTTTGAGAAGTGATAAAGAAGGTGACTTTTAAAGCAATTTTTATGTTTAAGAAATGTCATGGGTAGTTCAGTATTAAAAGTTTGAATAAATGCGATATATGTGAGGAAAAATGGGTACCTAAACATGTAGCACATAATATATTTATTTTCTCGAATTAGCACGCTAAAATGGAATATTTTCGCTATCCCTAATTTTACGCAAAAGTCATCCCTCATAAAAAGAAACTGTTTAATTCCTTCCCCATTCAACTCGCTAACTCACAAAAGATAAATAGCCAGGTTCATATTTTAAAAGTCGAAGATCAGCAAAGAGTATCCAAGTCTGAGAACAAATGAGGCGAGTTGTAAAGTAAAATACCTACGCTTTGAGCGAACGAGCCCGAGCCAAGCCTTTGGCTCGTAATTAACGCTACTATAATTAAAATACCATCCGTTCGAGTCTGAAAAAAGACGTCTAATCTTTGGCATATCTGTCTGAATGCCTGGCGAAGAATGTGTTAATATTTTTTTAATTTTATGGAGAAAACGTTGGGTTGAGAATGTTTAAATGATGTCTCGATGGCCTTTTTGGCGTGTTAGTCCTTTCTTTCGGAAATATTTGTATGTAAAAAAACACCACGCTCAAATTGCGCTATGTGAAAATGTAAGTACATAATTTTACTCCAAAAAGTTTTAAATCCTTGCTGATTTGTTAACACGCAAAAGTAGTTCATATGTATGTAGATCCTTTATATTGATATGTTACCAATGACATTAAAAAAGTTGCTCATTCAAAAATATACACAACACAATTTTTATAACCAGCCAGTACACCCCATATAAAAGTTAAACATTACCACCTTCAAAACAAAATAGCGATCAGCAATTTACATAAACGGGTCCCCCTCGAAGTTCAAAAGATGCTCATTAGTGTTTCATACATTTTTCTGACGTACAACATTTCAAACACGCTGTTACTCTGACTTCCTCGGATTGATTTTTCTCTCGCCGTCACTTCCAAGGCTTCCCTACATTTATTAGTTGAAAATCAACAGGAGATGCCAATTAATTGTAATAAGCTTTTCGTCTTTGGAACGCGTATAATCACGCTCGCGCATTAAGGGGTGTGCTCGTGAAATAGGGTGCCCTTCCCCCAAGGATCACGAAGGAGCGATTATAAAAAAACCACCCCTTAAGTTCGCGTTGGAGAGACTTATTAGAGAAGTGCTTAATAGTAGGTAAATATTGGAGTATACGGGATGAAAGTTGTAACGGGCACGCATGTTATGATACATTAGCATTAAAGTTTTTGATAAATAATCGTTGTGTAGTATTTTTTCTTTTTTGCCCTAGTAAGCAATAGGGATATCTAACTACAACAGGCTTAGCATTAAATAAGTTATTTTGAACATGTCTCTTAATTAATAAAGTTTACGTGCTTCAAAGTATTAACTGATAATTAAACATGTGGAAAAAAAATATTTTAATATTATTGTATCTTCGATAAATACATCGCTAAGTCGACAGTCGCAAGCAGCCATTTTCTACAATCCGTGTTTTTCCACAAGCAAGGTCTGAAGGGATTTAATGAAATTTAATTTTGCTGAGATTTTTCCTTTTCCTCGCCAATAAACTTTACGACCGGAAATTTACGGGTAAGCAAATGTTTAGAAATCGTACTTTTGAATAATTTTCTTATAATGACGTCATTTTTAATTACTCTTTTCAGTTTTTACTCTTTTTTATACGTCTAACACTAATAATGCTGAATTAAAATCGGAGTAATTATAATTAAGTTATAAAAGATTTTTAATGAGTAGGCATTTCTGTGGGCTTACTTTTACTTAAATACTGTTTATTCCTTAGCAATAACTTTAACTAGTATGGGCCAAGAATATACCGAAAGCTCTTAGCATAAATCACTCAAATTACTAAAAGGAAGAGCTGCAGCACCACAGCACTAAATTAGACTTAACAAGCTGATCTATTTTAAGACCTTAGGCTGATTTTAGTCACGCTGACCATTGATACTGACAGTAGTTTGCTTGAACTAAGTCCGCGCCGATAGTACACCTTATTCAAAAACTGTTTAGAATTTCATATACATATTATTTCTTTCTATTTGGCATGACTGAAAATCCATCCTTAACTCAAATACCTAATCCTTTTTTATTCGTTACGCTTTTTATCAACGGAAATTAAATAGACATGGAGGTTGTGGTATCCTAGCTACCCACTGCATTTTAACCAAGTTCAGAACGTAGTTACCTCGACACGCGGACAAAGTAGTGGGAAAAATTTAGTCTGAAATAAGAGTACATTAGTATGTATAGTTCGAAGAGTACAAGGTTCAAATCCTAATCATCACTTTTGCCCCAAAATCACCATACACTATTCCACAATACACAAATACAAAATATCAAACCATGGCATATACCGTGGCGGTTCTCCCAAGGGACAATGCGATCCACAGTTAATCCCACACACAAACAACACCACAATACTTGTAATTAATACCGCTATTTAACTAACGACCGTCAATGTAGTTGTTAACATACGTTTGTCTGGTGTTTGTTTTATGTGTCACATAGATTTAAGGCATTTTTATTGGGTTACTAGCTGTTTACCGCGGTTTCAGCGTCCTTCAAGCTGTTAGAAAGTCGGGCTCTTCACACTGCTTACCCACAGCGGGAGGGGGTCATTTGATGATATCCAATATTGAAAAAAAAGTTATTACAACGTCTGTTTTATCTGCTTATATAATCTATATCCGTGTTAGGTATACAATTTATCTGCATTTCAAATGTTCACCTTAACTGCTACTGGTAATACGAGCTATCTTAATTAGCTATGTGGCTGTTCATAGACCGAGTCTCAGGGAGCCTTAAAATAAAGGCAAGAAAATACGCCTTCTTGTTACTTCATGCTCACCGTGGGCAGAGAAAAATTACGTACTCACTACACAATATAGCCCATACAACTTACAGTACCATTTACGTAAGCCAACACCCACACATACACACACATACATTTATCTTCAGATTGCCACAGTCAACCAACGTCACACTGGAGAAACGATGACGTAATTGATTGGAAGTCGACCGACCCTCGGGCTGCGCAGTCGAAAATTGATAAAGTTTTCAATGAAAACTCACTCCGTGGAGCACAACTTTATATTGGCGGACTGATACATCATTTTAATTTAATTTCTGACTAAATTATGTACCCGTAAGTTGGTCAGCGCGTTTTCTATTATGGTCTCTCGAAAGTGATCGAAGTTGGGTCGTTATTTTGTTAATATGATTGGGTTTTAAGTTAGAAGTCTAGCACTATGAGTATTAATAGATTTAGGGCTGATTTTTCAATCATCAGTTAACGTCTATCTTAAGAATAAATATGGTGGTTTGACATATTTTCCATACAAAAGCTGTCAAAACGTTAAAAATATTCCTCAGATAGGAGTTATCTGTCGATTGAAAAATCAGCACGTAGTTGATGAACCGATCAATATAGTTTACTTCAAAACTAAATTGAATGAATAAGTCCAACGCTAACTAGTTACATTAAAGTTTTCAAGGACTGTGAATAACACTACTAGTGACGCCATAAAAGTCCCGGGTACAGAAAAATCCCGGGTTATGTGGTAAAGCTGACAAATTCTTATTTTTAAATTTTTCCTAAACATTTTTCTTATTATTTTTATGCTACAACTGTACCTACCCTGTTCCACAAGGGTTTCGATTAATTTACTATCTTCGCAACTTAGTCTTAGTTTCATAATGACTTTACCTTAGTTTTCGTTACCAGAAGTTGTAATTGGAAAAGTAGTTGTTACTTACTGATATAGGTATTGCGGATGTAATTACGTGTTTGATACATTGCTTGAAGATAAATTACGGAATACCATGTAATAGTAATGTCGCGAAGCAATAAAACGATCAATGTAACTCAAAACTACTTGTGTATTCAAAAATCCCAATCCCGCGAACTATATTGGCAAGTTCAACACTATTGCACGTGGACTTTTCCCGGACATTTTCGACCGGCCCAGCTATGGGAATAAAAGTTAAACAAATGGACGGCGTACCGGCAAGTTTTAATAAGATTCTTGCGAGGTTTAGTACAGAAACTGTTCGTTGTGGCCGCTCGTGTGTAGCTCGCCTCGAATTGTGATACGTTTTTCTCTCGTTTTTATTATATTTCTCTTTCATAGCTTTTAATAACGCGTTTTAAAGTTCCGCAATAATGTTCGTTGTAATAAAAACGTGGAAAATATTTAGCTTAAAGAGCGTTTATGAGCTGAAATAGGTTACGAGTTCCAAAAGTGTTTACTGAATCGCTTAAATTTTGAGTGACATGTTTTTCAAACGTGCCAACATTTGAATAAAGTTTTCACACGATTTTGAGAGTCATGCTTTATTTATACACATTTCACTATCGTAGTTATTTGTTACAAGAGATTGCCAAAAATATAGATTGTATTATTATGACAGAACATTTATTACCTTTAATTACTAGCTCACGTCCCTCGCGTATCATTCCCGGGCCATTGGCGACTTTTTGCGAGCCAGGTCGCGTCAGCAAATCCTTCAGGAGACCACTCACTTAATCCCGGGGCGGGTTTACGAGGGTTGGGGGCAAGGGAGATGGAACTAAGAAACTTTTCCTGCCACTTTGTACCCCGATTAGTGTTGCAAGGTGTTCTGATTTTTCCCGTGATAGTCCGGGATTTCGATACCTTTTTTTGTTTGGCTGTGAATATTATTTGCTGACTATTGATACAACATCATCACAATTATCAGCAGAATAAATAAATAAATATTTCAATTTCATTTAATTACAATTTGAATTAGGTACTGTTTTATATGCACTAGGTGTATTTTATTTATTCCGGAAATGGAAAGTTTTGAAAGAAAAACAAGTCTAAAAACCAGTGCTAAATTAAACTTTTAAACGTTTCAACATTTATTATAGACGATTTTAACGTCTTAGCAAAAAAATTCAAAAATGTTAAAAAAACCCGGGATTTTCACCTCGTTTTCGACATCACTATCCCGCGACCTGTGAACAATGTCCGATGAGGTGACGTTTTTATAAGATCCCGGCGGATATCTGCTCTTTATTTTTTCCGACACTTTCTCACTGATTGTGTCGGAAACTTACGACGCAGGAATTATTATGATTCTAGTTTTATGTACTTGTGAACCATTTGGCGGTTCTTTGTTAGTGTTATATTAAGTGATTTTCTTAGTATTTTTTGTTTATGGAATACAGTAGTTTTAAGAAATTTTACTTTGAAATATGCATCTTTAATATTATTATTTGTAGATAGTAGATAGTAGGTTGTAAATAGAGATACAATCTGGATTATTTGTTGAGGCAACTAGGTTTATTAGTAAATCGGATTTCGTAATAAAATTCCAATTACAGTTACAGAAATATACTATTTAACTTTCCATTTTAAGCTTTGTAGTAAATGTAGATAGATAGTACTTTCACCAATTATTAAAACGCCTCTTACAAGGATTTTGTTGTAATGGAAACTGAGCTTTATCCGAATACTATCAAGACCTAAATTCCTTAAGAAGCGATATCCTAGAGGTAAATAAAAAGATTAGCTCTTCACCCAGTTCAACAGTTAATATCATTAAGTAAAGGTCTAGTCTAGAAATTAAGTACTTATTTTAGGCAAAAATAACAGTTTATTCTGATAAAAAAGCTAAGTTTTTCCGACGTTTTATGACCTCTTCGTATTAAATTCTTTTTTTTTGTACAGCGCTTTATAATTAATAGAAGTTCTTAGAAAGTTCAATATACAAACTTTTTTATTCTGTTGTTCTTTACGAGTTTTAGTTTGCTCCTTGAGATTTTTTACGGGTAATTAAAAAGAATGGAAAATTATTTATAGGCCTGAGAGGCCATTAAAATGTTAGCGGTTGTTAAGTTCTTTATTATATTGGCTAAGTTAAGTATTAATAGAGAGAAATGGGGCTTTCGGTGGCTGAAGACTTTTTGTGGGCTAATGTTATGAAGGTCAAAGAGTTCGCGAGTTTTAAATAAGTATTTTTTCGGTGAATCTGTTTGAGTAATTCGGTGAAATAAATAGCGAGTTTTACTGGTTGAAAGTTTCTTTTTAAGATAATAAATTGTAAATTATTTTTTCCCAACCAATATTAAGTAGATTTGAGTTTCTCCTAACGAATATGAAAGTAAAATGTCTCTATATGACTATCATAATCCTCTTAGTCTTGCCTTATATTTCAAAACTGTAGTAACTAGCAATAAACCAGACGACTAAACGCTAACGAGTTAACAAAACTGTTCCCTATTCAAACGTAACAAATCCTATAAAACTAACCGAGTAATACAAGATAGAAATGCAATACAGAACAATGCATTTAATGCAAATCCGTATGCGTCCTAACGAGCTGGTCAGGCTAAACAGAGTTTAACTTTAAACGATATTATAACGACACATTGTGTAACAGTACCATTTTCTAAATCGCTCCGAATGCACCTCTTATACGGTGGGATGTAATATTAGAAAATATACGAGCGTAGTTTGCGGTCGTCGCCGCGCCGTTCGGCACAAGTTTTGAAATAATTTTGCGTTTATTGTAAGCAGGTATGTGTGAAGTTTGTGCAGTTGGGCCTTGAATGGGAAGTTTTGAAAGTTGGGTTGTCGTTGGAAAGCTATGCAGTTTAATGGTTGTTGATGTGAGATTATTTTCTTTCAGTTTGTTTGGGTGGTTTGTTTTGAAAAACTTTGCAAATTGAAACACCTTTTTACTCAAGGAAATCTTTGAATATTCAATGATAACATATTTTGGCAGTGAGTATAAAATTTACAGACAGACAGACAGGTACGACATCCCATAGAGCCAGGTCATACAAGAGAGACAGGTAAACCATAAACCCAGCAGAATCCTAAAAGCAATCGCACACTGTAAAACGTAGACACGCTAATCCGCATTAAAATACGTACCCGTATATCTGTGACCACTATCGAACTAACAGCGCACTATATCGGGTTTATTTCCTCTCTAAATCCCGTCCATACATAGCGGCGTGCCCGCACATAATTCTCGCCCGTACATTTTCATAGGCAGCCGTCCAAGCCACAGAGGAGACGGCAGGTGTTCTAGCAGAAATTGTTTCTACGGTCCAATGTAAATATTAGATAATTAAGTGTAAACCGAGCCGGTCGCCTCGCCTTCCCGTACTGTTTGACTTGGGATTCGGACTTAAAAACCTAGGACGGTTTTAATGTTGGAACCTTTTAGCCTATTTACTTTATGAGATTTTTGTGACTGTCGTCGGTGTTCGTGACTTTTAAGTTATGTTCTATAGAATTTTGGGTTTTTTGAAGTTCATATTTTGGAATGATTTTGTTTACAGTATGTAAGTACGTGATATACGATTATTGAAAATCTGTACAAAATTGCCAGTGCAAATGTCATATATTTCCAAGTGACTTATAATATGTAAAGGCTCGACTTCTTAGTAGTCAAAATATCAAATTCTTGCCCTACAGCAATAAACTGAATCAGATCCAAACTCCAAGAATTTCTCATCCAATAAATCTTTGACATACTCTGGTATGAATCTAAGATTTCATCACACACACACACTTACAAACAATATTTCCAAGAAACAGGTTGTTTCTAAGCAAAATGTACTCATTAAATAACGGAGTTGTTTATAAATAATTTGATATTTACATTTTGCCTTTTAAGATTCATATTTCCTGAAGATATCACAAAGTTATTTGGTTTCAAAGACTTGACTGAACGAGGTACTATTTATCAATCTTAAAAGTTTATTCAATTCGTGAAAGCTTGTGATTTTATCTGTAACTGTACTGATACCGTGTTTGTTTAAGAATTTCATGACCTTCAGGAAATCTTGAATGACTTCTACGTCGAAATTCGTAGAACAATTGTTTTTATTGCTAGTATTTATTTTAACAGATTTGAGAGAAAACATCTACCCAAAGAACTTCGCTTATCACATACCTCATATCTATTTTTGTCATACTAAACCAATGAGCAAAATGTGATTTTTCTCACATGCCTTTTCTGTAAAAGGTACTGAAAATCAGCTTTGATTAAGTCTATCAGTCACCACACATCAAAATTCCCAGAACCACATCCCACTCTGACGACATCATCAATAGAATTTACTTCGCTAACAACGAAGGATCTTTCAACGCGTGTAGGCGTACGCTTTCAGTTCGAAAAACATACAAATTACCATAAACATCGACGTTTCTGAATATCTTACTAATAGGTACCAATTACGGAGAACAAAATGACTAGCGGAGGTACCATAATAGAAAATCGCCTAGGAAAGTATAGCGCGCCAAAATGCGGGTGTGCGGGGGACGAGAAACGTTACTGTTTTCGCCCTTATACGCCTTATTTAGACCCGACCATTTTTTGTAAAAATCGTTGACAGACGTCTCAAAGAATCTGAACCTTGTTTGTTCATTCGTAACTGATCGTTTTTTGGTCGTGCCCGCCGTACTAATTTGACCCAGAAGAAGGTACCTGAGCTACCTGCGTTATAGCATCTCTGCTCATCTTTCCTTACTCCATGGTACCAATTATTTTCTCACGCCATCATATCCTCGGTTCAGGGATCTTGGCAATTTGTATCCTATAATTGGGTGTTGGTTAATCAATGCGTGAAATAATTTGCGCTTTAGCTTCGAAGGGTGGAGGGGGGGAGGTATAAAGATGGCGGAACTAAAGACATTTTTGATATTTATTATGGTACCTAGGTCAAAATAGTGTAGTGATGACACCAATTCGATTATCTACTTTTTGGGTGGGTACTCATTCTATCCCAACTTTCTAAAAAACAACGATAGAATGCCATTTTTTTTAATTTAGGAAAATCATTCTTAAATGCTGTGAAATAGGCTCTTTTCGTTTCTACCTTAGTATGTTGTTTATTTGGTCTAAATGCACTCTTAGGCTAATGTTTAAAGTTTGGTCTATCACAGTGGAATTGAAAGAGCTTTAAAGCATTTTGGATCTTTGTTTTGTGAAAACGCATTTTTAAGGCCTAATTAAGTGGCTTAATTTTTGTTTGAATGAGATTTATCCGCTCTTAAAAAGTCGAATATACCAAATCAACCCAAAATATGCCATCAAAAATTGCCAAACTAAAATATTCTACATAATTTAAAGCAGAGATATCACAATTTACGGTGTAATAAATTAACGTTCACGTACGGCAACGTCGAATCATCGGACGAGATAATAATTTTGTAAAACGTCCGTTTTACCGATACGTTATTAACATTTAATATGTTTATACAGAGTACCGTTATTTAGTTGATATTGATTGATGATAATGGATATTAATTTTTAATCGAATAATACACCGTTATCAAATTTTCAGTCGATATACTACAGAAACTTCCCAGTTCAGTCTTATGCACGATAAAGGTTTAATATGTAATTTAGATAATCATCATCATCATCATCTCAGCCATAGGACGTCCACTGCTGAACATAGGCCTCCCCCTTTGATCTCCACAGATACCAGTTAGATAATAATCTCAATTAAATAGGTGTATCGAGAAATTGATGTAATTTTTCTATGCGGCACCCACATAAAATAGACGGTCACATAATTCAGTAAATCTGAAACTTATCATCTGGCTGCTCACAACAAGCTCCTACATTTTACTCTCAATAAATACTACCTACATAAAAAAAATAAAACAAATTATACCATAAAAAGCTGCAGTACTAAACGCAGAGGTTCGTCGCCGCATTCTCGACAGATTCAATCAAGCCCTCGGCTGTTGTATATTAACATTATATCCGTGTACGACGGTGGCAGGAAAACATTGCCAATAGGAAATTACGTTTCCTACCGCCGCGGTGCCACTCGATAGAAGTGACAGAAGTCCTAGATTCAAAGCTTGCGCAGGTAAAAATGATGGCTTGATTGAATTTGTTGTAAATTGATTGATAAGTTGAAGAGCGCTTCTGAAAATGACTTTTGAGAAGCGGCTTCGCGAATCAGTTCGCTCCTTCCGTTCCGTTAGAATAACTTTCGTCTTTTAAAATCCAACTACCCAAGAATGATTTTCTTTCAATGTTGAAAGATAGAAAATCCTACTTCAAAATTCTTAATAACTTTCCTGTCCCATCCGTGAGTCATACGTGATACACTCCAATTGTTTGAGTATTGTGTCTGCATCGTGGACTTTGAAGTGATCTTTCGGTGAAGTAAAATTCACAGATCAAAGAAGTGCATACCTTATAATGTCACTTAGCCGGCGCCAGTTCTTACTTCATCCTTCAAAGAGAGCCTTCTGCAACTTGCGTACCATCGTATACAGGAACACTTCTGTACCTCCAAAGCGGTGTACCCGCGAGGCCGACGGGATCCCCTAATTCACTGAGTAATTGGCGAGGTGACTCGCGTCTCCGTATCTACAGGTGTCTTGAGGAACCCTAATAATGTTAAAATAGGATTGCTGGTTAAATATTTGTAGGTTAGTTTTGTTTTAATGGTGTATAATTATGAATACCTACATTGAATTGTTGATATTGATATTATAAATAAAGCTTAAGTTACCTAGACGACCTAGACGATGTTTTGATAATAACTTTTCTACATTGTTAGATTACTACAAGTTACTGTGATATTGTCCGATACATACTTCTGTAGATACTACATAGTAAAATACCTAGCAATAGTATTAGCCCCCCTAGTTATTTACGGTTTTTAATACACAGGGTGAGATTGTTACTGTCACTTATTAAAAGAAAAGGCAGTTTTATGCCCCTTTTAATATAGCAGTGTTGAGGAGTTAACTAACTCTTTGATGTCTGGTGAAGTTAATTAAAATTGTAGTAAAAGTACATAGGGACTTATTTAGGGGAGCACGGTGAAAATTAAAAAATGCATTCTTTAACGTTTTTTTTCTTTTTCATTGTTCGCATTCTTTACGAACTCGTCTTTATTTAATTCCAGTGAAATGACACCTTTAGTTCACAGAATTTTTATAAAGTATTTTTTATTGGTTGTCTATTTAGTTTGATATATCGCTTGCCTAGAGCACCTAGGTTTCATTCTTCACACGGGTTTTGTACTAGTTTTTTGGTACCCAAAACCTTCATGACCTTTAATAGTTTCAACATTGCAGAAGCTTGCAGTATTGTTTAAAGGTCTATTAATAAGTAATAAGATCAGATAGGCAGTTGTTCCATGTAAAACACTGGTACTCAGCTGAATCCGGTTAGACTGGAAGCCGACCCCAACATGATTGGGAAAAGGCTCGGAGGATGATGATGATTATGTATACAGATAAGATTGATCTTCCAATTGATATAATTATGTTCCAAGAATTTCATTTCCTTTGAAAATCAAGCAACATCATAATTAAATGTTATTACATACGTCAATCAATAAATTGCTAGAGAAACCTCTTAAATACCAACTGAGATCAATATTCAATCATAAATTAATATAGTTACTAGAAGATCCTACAACTGGGTTTCTTGACAAACTAATAGAAAATCGGATTTGTCGGAAATTCCGATTGGGGATCAAGTTATTTGATTTATTAATCGTTTACCGGACAAGTCCGAGCCAAGGGTGGAGTGCCCTTGTCTTAATCCATTATAGTGTAGGCTCTCGAAATAGACTTATCTTAGTAGGCACGTAACTATTCTATTGTTATAGGTACTGCGGAGTTCTGGTAATAAAAATTACTTGGAGAGAAGTGTTTTTTCTGTAGATTCAGGTCAGTTCAAGCACCTTTATTTAAGACCTTGTAAGTGTCATTCGAGTGGTTAGGTAGATCATAAGGTTCAGCAACGTTTAGCGTGGTTGGTCTGTGAATGGATGACCAACTTGCCTCCCCTTGGTCTGTGAATGGATGACCAACTTGGACCCTGCTGTCACTTGAACATCTTTGGCAGTCGTTTTTAATCCAAAGCATTAGAAAGTATCTCGGTATAGTGACATTCAATCATTCACCTAAAACAGTCCCAAAATCACGCATTTGAACATTTCTCGTCACAAATCCGCCTATATTCCTGTCCTCGTTAATTCTCCTACATATTTTATTCCTGGCTGATATTCAGCGCGTGTCTCGGGCTAGGCGTCGCGACGTCCGCTGGGGGCGTCACCCCCCACCGCCTAACATTTTTGTCGCAGATATTATTGAAATCAAAATAGCTCATGCCGAGACCCCCATAAATTTTACGTACATACCGCAGTGAACGATCTGGTCGGGCCCAATTTTAGCTTTGTAACTGTCAATTTTTATTGTTTCGCTTGTATTTTGCGAACCATGCTTGACTATTATAGCGGAAATATATTTTTGTTTGTACAAAGTCAATTTGTGTATACAACTATTACCTACTACCTACTGCATACCGTCAAACTATTCGGTACAGCCAAACAAACAAAGCCCGGACCCCTTAATGAATTAAAATCGTCTGCTAAAATAATAATTTCCTGTGTTTACTTTGAAAAGCATCCAGGGCACGAAACAGTATGACTCTTGGAGGGTGAAAGAGTTGGAAAGTTGGGGCGGATGTAAATTAATGAAATTCTACCACTACAGAGTTGACGGTCGGTTTACAAAGCCCGGTGTCCGTGCAAGGAGTTTTGGGAACTAAGAGAAGAGGTGTAATGGATCGCGACGGGTTTTATTTTTTGATCTATTTGATTGTCTGTTAAGTATAGTACAGCACAGTTTCCGTGACCAATATTTGGGTATTAGAAAGCTCTATACCTACTATTTGTATGTGGTCAAAAAATATACAACAGAATCTAATAATGAGCGGGTGTCACTACTTTTATATAAGTGTAGCTGCCTTCAAGATACAGATTTTATTTGGTGGCGAAGGTTAATACCTATTTACAGATCGATATTAAAGGCTTTTGTACTGAGCAGCTGAATATCCGTTCGTGGGTGTATTGGTTCAATAGATTTGGGCCAAGGTTGAGACATGTTACAGGATCGCGCCCACTCGGTCGCGTGGTGGAGTTTATATTAAATCTTATAAACGTGGAACTCCTTTGTACAAACACGGATATCAAAGTTCAAGATACGCCACTGTCGCAGCTTTTATCTCAACAAATGTAACTAGCGCCGCCTTTCCAGTAAACTACTATCCTAACTTGATTTTCGATATCTAAACTAGCGCATCCTGATTATCTTAACTCCGTGTTCCGCTCGGCTGCCTTGCTCCACTTGCTTCCAACTTCGTACCACTATAACTTGTACAAAACTGACCCACTGCAGATGCTCGACACAGCTTTAATACACAAATAATTACTGGAGACAAGTTTGAAGACTCGAGTGCCACTGCGCAAACTTTTTAAAAATTTAAATACCAGCCAGTTGCGGAGTTCTCTTTTCGAGTTGCCAGCCAAAAGTGAGGCTTGACAGTTTATTTTTTTAAATCGTGCTTTGAATAAAGAACGTTTTAATTACATTTTTAGTGTCTGGCTGGTAATTTGTTTATTCAGAGTTGCGGTTCATAAATGGAAGATGATAGATTTACGAGTGTGCTTGGCTTGGAATCGGAAAGTGTTGCAAGTTGTAAAATATGAGTTGATCTGACGTGACTACTTTGCTGAACGTAAAGTTTTGAAGTAGTGCCAGTGTAAAAATGGTTGACTTGCGTAGTTTATTGCTTCGCGTTTGCGTTTATTGCCAGTGATTATTAACAAAAATTGCCTCGTATATTTTACTTCAAGTTTTAATGCTGTTTTAGATAAATAGTTCTAAGAACTAAAACTGCTTTGCATCAAGAGCCTTTCTTCATTATTGATCTTGAAAGAGACTCATCAAATCTGAAAATAAGACTTTAATCTCTTAGATAACTGATGTGTTAAATAATATTAGACGTTTAATTTTGCTAACATCTAAAATTATAGGTAGATGTAATGATATTAAACGCAAATACCACTTTTACTTCATACATAAATAGATACTCAAAAACACAACCTCTCACAATGAAATTCTTCTACACCCAAACTAAAAACCTACCTTTAAAAATTCTTTTCATATTTCTTCTAATTTATGTCCCCATAACAGCAAGGGGTGGCCACGGTAACCGCGGGGCTAATATTTCGCCCCTCGCACTGCCTACAGTTCTGCCCAGCCCCTTCGTGACGTCGTCGATTTAGCGTGCTCAATAAAAAAAACCCCAATTTACGTTCACGTAATAGGCACTGCGGATAATTCGCTACGGTCCCGTATTGAATGTTTCATAATAGAATGCTTTTTAGGGTACTGTAACTAAAAAAATGTGTTTAAAGGACCTTTTGATGTTTTTTTTCTTTTTTTAATTTTGTACTTTATTGAAAGTTTTGTTTATTTTTTAATTAATTTAATTAATATTACACACAGTTTTATTTGTTATCTTAAAAAGATTTAAAACACTTGACTGTTAACTTGACTCTGTGTATTTGGTACAAACACAAACAGCCAAGCAGAAGGCTCAATTTGCCTATTATTATTCAATAATATATAAAATTCAATCATAAGTACAATGACATTATCTAAATACAATTTCATTTATTCAATAAATCTCACTTCATTGAGTTAATCAATTAACCGTCTAACCACTAATTAGCAGAAACTAGATCGGAACATCAAAAACTAGCAACACACAAGTTTCTAACACACTGAAACATTCTCTAATGAACCGTAAAACGCAACAATTAATTAATTACTAATGACTATGCAACGGTCGTTTGATGAAATCATAATTAAAGGTCACGGCACATATGATCGAAACGGCAGCGGTACGGTACGGGAAGCTGTTATTAGGAAGCAAGCTTGATGTCATCCCGCCGTTGGCTTTTTATATTGACGTTTTAAAATATTTTATATACTTAAGACTAACTGTTCCACGTGGTTTCACCCACGTCCTGTAGAACCCCTGTGAACTACTGCCCGTACATGGATAAAATATAGATTATGTAACTCGGGATGTGTGTAGAGTTCTAACAGTGAAATATATTTTTAAATTGGTGCAGAAGTTTCGGATCCTTTATGGCAGGGTACAAACAAACCCACACAACAATTTCTTGTCTTTATTTATTTATTATTGAAATAGTGTAGATACATTTTAAGGATTAAATTCAAATGAAAGGCTACGTCGCGTCGTGCCGTACCGTTCATGTGTGTCAAGACCTTAATGGTTATGCAACGGTCGTTTGATGAAATCATAATGAATACAGTTGCCTTAATTTAATCAATCGGCAATGTTTACTATTCCGTATTATCTGTTAGTTTTATTAATATTTACTGTTTTGGGATCGAGGGTAATCGATTTGTTGATTTTAGTAAGCTGTTTGTAGTGCGAGGCATTGTAATGTGTTCGGACTTTAAATGTATTTTGTCATCTTTTAAACGCCTTCAATTTATCATAAAATTATTAGTATTATTTATTATCAACTATCAAAATAAGACACATGTAATGACAAATTAATTCCATTTAGTCAACCGGCTCCATGTAAAACACTGATACATAGGTGCATAATTGGTTAGACTGGAAGCCTCAGCGTAGTAGGGAACAGGCTAAGCAGATGAGGAGTCAACTCATACAAATAAATACACATAGCCTGCTATGGTTCATTTACAAACTCATTAGACTTTTAACAGGTATATATTTTTACAAAAAATTTCGTTTATATTCCCCTCTTATTTTGAACCAAAAAAGGTAGCAAGCCTGTATAAGTTCCAAGTCTCCGTTGATCGCTTCCACAGGATTAATATCTCCCCAGACTTCGATAAGTATGTAGAATAGGTTCTGAGCAAAACTTTACAGCAAATATGTACCGTGATAGAGAAAAATGTCGAGGGATTCTCATCCTACTGTTTTGCCAATCGATATTCTAAACTTGTTTTGTATGCTTTTGGAAGGAGCCAGGTACCAGAGATATCTAGTCTTTTTGGTTTTGATAACCAGGTAGTTTTTTTAAGTAGTTGTAATCTTGCATACCTACTTTTAGGAAGGCAAAAGGCAGCCAACAATGTCGTGTATGGATATTCTACCAATTTGTAAACCACACCTCATTTCACACTGACACATAAAATAAAGATGTAAACAACTAAAACAAATGACTACCAATCTTATTCATACCACGAGAATTCGTCACAAATACAAGACTTCGTCACAAAAACAAGACCTCGTCACAAATTCGAGAATTTGTCACAAACAAACATACACAATACTTAGAGCCACAATTTGGCATCCCCATCAGCCACTATTACGATTGTTTCGCAAAAACTCTGAACCAACAAGCCGTCCTCGACATCTTGCGCGGAATTAAAGGCGTAATGAATACGGAAAAGACAATAGAAATTTTGATACAGAAGGATCACTATTGAACTATATTGAAAATTAATAACAAATTGGTGTAGGACTACATTTTCATTATTTTGGTAACTTCACTGAAATCTAATATAAAATAAAAATGTACCTTTCCAGCAATTATTCTGTGCAATTGATTGAAAAATCTTGTCAGGAAAGCTTTATAGCCAAGTATAATCTTGTTAATTGATACTGAATTTATACAATTAAATAAGTATAAAATTAAGATTAATTCAGATATATCAAACTCAAGCTACTTTTAATCAAGATACAACTCATACCAGCTAGGACTTCTGCAACTAAACAATCGCGCAACATAAACAAATAAATATTTGGCACGGAAACAAAAACATCAAGATTTTGGCTCACCACCCTCTGTGGAAAGTATTAAGAGTGGAATTATGATAATGGAATTAATATTAGGGTCCGGAGCGGAACAAATCTAAAGCCGGCCGCGTTATGCGAATGTTACCGACAAAAATGGCACATTAATGTCTCGGATAAATTCCAAGGGTTTGTATTAGAACGTTTGGATACTTTTTTTATTAATGGTAATATGATTTTGTTTGGTTTTTCGCCTTTTCTCCCGAAGGGTGTTTGTTCTTTAAGCTGATTCGATATTGGATGTCGGAGTTACATTTGTTATTCTTGCGATGAGTTTTTTGGCCTTGGTTATTTTGTTAGCGACAAAGGTGTTTAAAAATTCATGTTTTTCTTTCATCTTTTCAACGACTTTTTGAAGATTTACCTACCTAAAGGTTTTATTTTTAGATTTATTTTTAGATCACAAAGCTATAAATACAGGCATTCGAAAGCTATTCCTAAAAACACAAAAGCCTACAACCAATAAATCGTATCTAAAAACAATCGTCCCAGAAATACCCGTTTACGAACATCGCAGCTTAAACGCTAATAAAAATAAACATAAAAAATCATTTTATTGTTGTATTTATAAGCCGTTATTGTGCTGTGACTGTGCTCGTGAAAGTACCCATAAAGTGTGCTTTGGATGTTTACGTAACTGATTTCAGTATGGGATCGTCTTTGTTGGCGGAAAGCCTTCGCCTTGTGAACTAAATATATCGATGTTTTTCAGGGTTATGGGGTGATAACTATTATGTTGGGTTTTGTATGTGGGAAAGTTGTTCAAGGATATAAAAATGGAAAAATGTATAGATGTTTTCCGATAGCTTTCTTTTTATGTTAGGTTAGGAAGTAGTCTGTTTATTTTTCAATATCTTATCGAACTCTGAAAACTTTGGAATATGAAAATCACGTAGGCATCGAATTTGATGGATAGGTTTGATAGGTAGGTTATATACACTCCAATTATAGTGTAGAATTCAAGAAAAAAACCTTGTTACAAAAACCTCATCTACACGATTTCAAATCCACGAGCTTTACAACAAATCAGACTCGTTAGTCAAAATCCATCTTTATCGCTTTCACCATACCTACATAAGCGTTCAACACTTTATTGAATGCCATTTCCAGTTCTCATAACACATGCCCATCATTTTTCTTTGCCCCACCACGCTTGCAAAAACGATATACCACCCGTTTACAAATTGGCCGCAACTTCCGCACCGTACAATCCCGATCATAATACCAAAGCCCAGTAATTAAGCCTAATTTAGACAGATGGACAACGTTTTACCCAAATTGGATCTCACACACACCAATTTGTGTTTCAGTTAATTTTATTTGGGTGACTCTGGCCCGGGTACCCGGGTTTTTTCCCGCAAACCCGCACGTGTGATCATGCCCTCACGCCCGGCGACTCGTAATGGCTTGATTATGCTTTTATATGGCGTTCGATAAGTTTATACTGATTGCGTTTTCTGTGGAGACTAGAGTAGAATGCTACTAACAACATGAAAACTGTGTTGAAAAATATTTTCACCTAATATTAAAACTATGCTTCTGCCAGTGTGAACTACTCCACGCTCCAAGATCAAGAATAGCTTACCTTTCTTGGTATATGGCTATCAGTATTATATACTGATTGAAGTTTCTTTTTTGTCTGCCACGTGGTTCTTGAGATTAGCGCCTTTATAAAAAGGACGTATAAATAGCACAACAACCTTTATTAAATCTTACTTATACTTCTCCTATACTCTATAATATCATAACCCGTAGTTATTGAAGACAATACAACACTACGTCGCTAATGTTATGATAGCCCAGTAACCAAGTGAACAGTGACCCTAATAGTTAATTAGTTGACACAGTGTAGGTGGTATAGCGTCTCAATTCAGTCGACTCGAGAGCCCGAGGGACTCGTTCAATTGACAAGCCAGTGCAGACCCTAGTGTTTTGTGGGTCAACAATATGCTATTCTGATCTTTGTTGCTAATTTTAGTGAGGAATAAGGCTTGTTTATGTCATTGGTTTTTGTTGACAGTTAAGAAATTTCACTATAGGAAAAGTGTTTATTATGAGATATAGGTACTAAATCACGCTGCTATCGATTCTTTTCTATTTATTTATACCTTTCTTTACGCCCATAAAACAAAACGTCAAATAGATAATTGAGGGCACAATTACAATATTTAGGCACAACAAATCATGAAAAGACAAATTTGCCCATCATATGATTGATACACAAAGTTTAACGTAGATAAGCCAAAACACAAGAAAACACTAAGCTTAACCCAAATGCTTAGCTGATGACATTTTTATTTATCCTAGCAAAAAATAATAAGAAAAGATTTATCTGGAACCGCCTGCGGTCACATATTTCATTACTTTGCGCGGATGTGTTTCTCTTTGCTCCGAGTTTTCGTTCAGGCGCTTGTAAATCTGACACCTTAGAAGCCATTTTTTTTTCAGTAATCCACGAGACGCAGATATTGTCTGATACAAAATCTGTGTTATTATGTGCGATTATATTGTATTAGGCCTATTGTGAACATTTATTTATTGTTTGCTTTTATCTTCAAAAAATTAGGACTAGATTTTCAGAGTAGGCGCTTTTTGAAAAGGAAAAACCTGGAAAATCCACTTGCTTCTTTATACTTTATTCTCACATCTATTGTACTGATTACAAATGTAACTTTAACCAATGAAAACCCACCTGATTTGTAAGAACAAAACATCGCAACAACTACATTACAAATTCTTTTTCAAATCCAACAGCCAAGTGAATCAAAACTAAAGTGAAACGTGTACAAAACAACAAAACCAGTGCAAAACAAAAACAAAAACCAAAAAACATTGCAAAACAAGTAATGAAAAAATGCCGAAAACATGTATAACTCGGACAGGACGCTGACCCATATCGAGTAGAAGTGCAAACATTAACGTTGCGCGTGAGTGTGTGTGAGACTGTCAGGTGGAGATGAGGCGGGGGGCGTCGGTGCCCCCGCGCCTCTTATCAGGAGATAAGGCGCCGTGGCCCCCAAGCAGCACCGCCTCGACAAACGTGGTGGACTCATCACTGTGACCAGGTCGCTTGGATTTAAGCGGCCGCCGCCCGCAATGTTGCATACACTGAACGCACTCGCCGGCAAAATATCCCCGGGCGGCGGCCTAGACTCAAATGCGAATCGACATACGCAGCCGAACAAGAACCACAAGACGTCACCATCGTCGCCCTACACCAAACCGAAGTAAGTCTTAGTTTTTAAGTTCTCTATTTCAAACATTAAAATCCCTCCGATCATGGTGACTTTTCCAGGTTGCGTCAGTTCTCTAGTGTCTTTACAGGGTTAATATTATCGTTGATATAACTCTTACATAAAATAATCAAATTTTCATCACCAAAAGTGTTGCTAAACAGGCTCTAGCTGTCTCGTTCCATTTCAATGATAGTGATAGCGACAGGTTAATTTTGTTAGGAAGCAAAATAAGACAAGTATCTTCTTGCAAGTGTATTACAATATAATAACTTCAGTATTGCAGTATCGCTGTGTTGATATCAGTAGTAATATTCCTTCAGTACACTATAAGACAATACACTTCAGAGATAAGGTTAGTATGTCGGCTTCTGCATCAATATGTTCGTCCGATCCTTCATAGGTTGGTTCTAAGCCTTTCTTATCTTCAGCTATTACTACTTTAAGTGATATAGTTACGTCTTGTACTCTCTACTTAATATTTGCTGTATTGCAATGGCTTCCAGGTAATTTATTATACTTTACCTTATTCACCTATCTGTCTACCGGTACATGCTTTCTTTAATTCCTGTCCACCATCAATTTGATGTAACTGTGTTTTCTGCTAAGATAAAAACCAAAATTTTCATGTGTTTCAAGTGATGTTGCAATTTTATTACCTTGATATTCAAATTCGACTAGAAATATGAATCTTACATACAAATTAAGACCTAAAACGAGTCAAAATCGAATAGTATTATAATGTTAAAACGTGATGGTCAGCAATAAGTAGATATAGAGAAGAAATGTAATGTGAAAGTGACACACAATGTTCCAGCTGTAAATCTCAATATTATAATAGCACGTGGTTTTGATAATGAGGAAAGGTTGCCTGATATAAAAACAATACAACCAATTTAATGTATAATGGACGTAAATGATTTGATATTGTAGAACCACTTAACATAAACATTTAATACAATAAACCAAGGAGGTTGAAAGATTTTATGAAAGATCATAATCAGATGCATTACAATAACATTCTGCTATAACCTTGTTCATTATTTTTCTCACAAATGTGTATATCTAAAATATATTAAGCAATCAACCCCATTTGCCAGCTTGCGGACTGCCTAGCATGTTGCAAAATCAGAAGA
Source organism: Helicoverpa zea x Helicoverpa armigera (assembly GCA_033682625.1). NCBI lineage: Eukaryota > Metazoa > Arthropoda > Insecta > Lepidoptera > Noctuidae > Helicoverpa > Helicoverpa zea x Helicoverpa armigera. Next base: position 2,472,516 of record JAWIIS010000038.1, on the reverse strand, counting down.
TACATCCATATGGCAAACGTTGTTTGGCATACTGTTAACAGCCATGGTCCATTGGCTTAATTTGTTTCATTGCCTTAAAAGTGATCTTGTAGTCACAACACTAGGAAGTTGTGAATGGTCCAAGTTTTTGAAAACTGCTCACAGCTTTAATAACCTTAGAATTAAACTTTTCTCAAATCCTAGACATGGAAAGGGAACAACACAGGACATAACATCGCTAAAATTTAAAAACCCCTATACAATGGGACAGTCAGTATTTAAAAAGTTTCAAGCAATTTTTTTATCAAAATAGTCTTAATAATTACAATTTTTTACAAGTCGTTCTTGTTTCTTTTGCAAATGTTCCAATTACCGTTCTAAATGTGGTACATTACCAATAAGTTTGTATCTCATTTATATTGCTTACCTCGCAGGAAAGTTTTGATTTCGCCAAGTATTACAAACTTTGCTCTTGAGTTAGATTTTGGCAAGCATTCAGACAGTTTTGATGAATCGATGGATCTTTGGATACACACAAAGTTTTATTACTATTTTAGTGGTTTGCGAAACTTAAGTGGCATTTATGCGATAATTATTAATACAGTGATGAAAGCGTTTAATTTGTAGGTACTAAAGGAGGATGTAGTTTATCCCTACGAACCTATACTGTAAGAAGAAGGTCTCCTAATAAATTAACTTTTCCAAATTGGTAGCAACTCAACTATAATGATACAATAAGTAAAATCGCAGGAAGCTAAAAATACCAAGTGGAATATCATCATCATCATTCTTATCCCAATTTTATTTGGAGTCAGCGTATCATGTTTTCTTCTTCCATTCTCATCTAGGTATATGTTGTCATCTTATAACCGTCCCAGCTAATGCAAAATTTTAAAGTAACATTTTTCACAAATGTTTTGTATATTTTGTTCCCCTTTTTCTATAATATTGTATATATCGCCACGTGCGATTCTGTCCTTCTATTTTCGTTACTCATATGAGTCAAGCGGATCATTGTTTACAATTATTAGTAATTCTTTGTAAAATTTTGTCTCATCCTTAACTGTTTCCACAGCATGCAACTTATTATTAGTATGCGATCCATTTAAATTAGGTACTGACTGAGGGTTTCTATTTATTTCACCGAGTTTTGAGTCACTGCAGCCAAAGTGTTTTGACTGTTACATTTTAAAAGATGCTCATGTATCGAAAAATTCCTTTGCACATTGTTTATGTCTTTATTGGCGAGCATCTTTTATTTGAGATGATCTTCTTCCTGCCCCTTACTCCCAAGTTATTTGGCAGCGGTGAGATGACCATTATTAAACAAATGTAACAGATTTTTTTCTTGCTTCTTAATAAGCAAAAGTACAAGTTTGTTTGTCAGTATTCGATGGCCTAAATTAACTACCTACAAACATACTTCACAAAATATAGGCCACATGCTGTTGCAACTGATTACAGTAGAGTAAAATCCTAAGTAAAGTACCTTAGATGCAAACAAATTAATCAGGTGTATCTCATTAGTTGCGTCAAGTAGGCTTATTCATTATACCTGCATCTAAGATATTATCTAAATCACTTCACACATGAACCCACAATATACGTGAACATACACGAATTCAAAGAGAACATTTATCCGAAACGAATGCGCCAAAAAAATCCGTTTCAAAAATACTTTTTGCAAAAGAATAAAACCGACTTAAATAATTCACCTAAAACCTTCTAAGTCTGAAAAATATCAGAATCGGTTCAGCCTAACGTGAGATAATCGCGCAGTGTAGGTCCCGGCTGTCATTGAACATCCTTGGCAGTCGTTACGGGTAGTTAGAAGCCAGTAAGTCTGACACCAGTCTAGCCAAGGGGTATCGGGTTGCCTGGGTAACTGGGTTGAGGAGGTCAGATAGGCAGTCGCTTCTCGTAAAGCACTGGTACTCAGCTGAATCCGGTTAGACTGGAAGCCGACCCCAACATGATTGGGAAAAAGGCTCGGAGGATGATACAAAGAGATCAAACTAAGAAACTCCATGAAGTCGGAAAAAAATATCATGTATCTATTCTGAAGTTAGTGCGTTCGACTCTGATAAATGTGTCCCACCTTTATACACCCATCATGTTTATGAAAATCTGTTTACCAAACCATAAACCTATTGACGTCATCAATGACATCAGAATCCTGAACTTTTCGTCCGAAACTGTAATCTATAAGTTATGCAAACACAGTGACATCACTTTCGTTCAGAAATAGATGGTCTCCTTTCGGCGACCTTTTTCCTTTGGCCAATTGACTGGGCTTAGTCTAAGTGAGTATCTAGTAATATTCGTTTGGGTTACCCGTTTTTCGGCTTAGTGTTATTATGTTATTTCTAGACTTGTGGTCGGGTTTTCTTTTGTGGAGATATCGTGAGTTTTAGGTTTCATTGGGAACCACTTAAGCTTTTGTCTGTGGGTTTTGAGAATTGCTAGACTATTGTTAAAGATTTCTTTGTATGGTCAACTAGAGAACTTCTTTATGGGAATAAAATTATGCTCTAGGTAGGCAAAAAAAAACCCGTTGCATGCATACCTTTTTAGGCTGTTTAGCAAATGTTGTTTAACAATCTATTTTGTAGTGCTTTCGGTTCGATAAGTTTACAAATTATGACAGCAAAGCCTTTGAATTTTAGAGTTTTTGTCATCAGTGAAACCTGTTTTTAGAAAATGGCCTGTTTCACAGTGCCTACTACAGATGTTAAAATAGTAGTTTGCTTATATTGTGGAATAAGTAGGTAGGATTTTCCAATGCTAAATTCTGATGTATTTGAACATGGAATCCAGCTGGTAACTTTTCAAAGTCCAGAGAAAATAGGAAGAGAAGTTCTCAACAATTTGTCATCGAAAGCAATTTTATCGGAAATCTGAACAGTCGCCTATAACATATTACGATATCATTCTTCACTGATATTTTGTGATAGCCAACGTACACACACATATGCAAACAAACAACACATGCATATGTGTTGGGTATGTGTACACGATGTTATCTGAGCATTTGTTTAAATGGCTGCTCAGTAGTTAGTCATATACCTTAGACGTTTGCCCCAGATTGTAGGTATTTTGATCAAATTGTTTATTCTAAGTCTTCTAAGTTGAGAAAGATTTTTGAACTCGGCTATTTATCTTTGTGTAAATAGCAGATCGTGTCTTATATAGGGATGTTATGTTTATTTTTTAGGCTTTGTCAAGCTGCTTTATAATTCCACGATAAAGTCACGTGTTATGGAATTTCAGTTTTTAATCATTGCACAAGCTGCCGGTCCTGGGTTCGATTCGCGGTGCGGTCAACATTTGTGCAATGAGCATATGTGTTAGACGCAGTATGTTTTTATTTGTAGTTTATCAGTGGTGTTAAAACCCATAACACAAGCTAATTAATAGCTTACTGTGTGTGAAGAGTGTCCAGATATTGTTATAAGTAACTAAAATTCCCTAAGCCTAAAAGATACAAATAAAACCGCGACAACCACCAACATATTCACAAAACTTGTATCATCAAGACAAATCCCACAGATTAAGTTAAACGTGCTCACTCGTCACCCATACGCCATGGGGTGTGTATCCCATGGCCCACGTTTGCGGCATAACAATAACTTTGGTCACATATTGTATGCCATGGTGATATGTTGGGGTGACTGTCAGTATGTTTTGTATATCAATCACGTATTGCCTTGGGCTAGGTGTGACGAGTTGTGAAAGGTTGAAAACGAATACTGGATAAGTCAGGCTGATGATTGTGAGGGTTTTCCTAACATATACATTTGATGGGAAGTGCCGCTGTCTGTAAGATGCCATAGGAAATCCAAAGGGCCCTAGTACAGAAGCGCTGCGGCAATATTTTGTGTGTAAACACCCTTAGACATATGCCTATGTTTAATAGTGGAATAAAGGTTAAATCAAATAAATAAAGGTTGATAATGATGGTCATAGAAGGGAAACCGAATCATAAGTTTTCCAGAATAAATATTGCTGGTTGTTTTGTCAATATTGTTATGGGCAAGTGAGATAATTTCATATCTATGCGTGATTTTATACGATCAGAATAATCGTTTAGCAACATTTGATACGAACCCCCCCAAAAAATTACCACCTTTAGTCATTAGAAACCGATATACCATACACATTATCACAGTTTACTAATATTAAACACCAAAACACTTTGATAAAACGTATGTATTTTTGCTGTAACAATAAGTGGTGAGGGAGGCAGATGATAAAACATATTGACACTATATATCTAACCCTCATTCTGCAGGTAATACCCCCGTATTATCGCACCGATCGATAGATTACGGTTAGAGAACGTACGTTAGTCTGACGGGATAATGATATCATGACAGGGTTAAATGCCCCGGGATAGGGTTAAATGCATTTGATGTAAAAAGGCAGCTGGGGGTTAAGTTTGTTTTTCTAATCAAGTATGAGGTTTAATATGGTCGGTCGATTAGAACTACGTAGTGTATTTTGATAAAAATAGGATTTTCTGAAATTAATATACTTACATAATTACCTACACATTTACTTTGTAGGTAAACTGCTTTATTACTCACTTGCTGTTCCCCGCGTTTCGAGAAATCTGTCCTTCACTTACATAAAAAACAGCCTACCGTCTTTCGCAAATACTAGACTATCAGTTTACCAAATGTCTTTTAAATCCAGTAATTTCGGTGAGAAAGCACGATAGACAGACAAACACGCGAGTTACTTTCGCATACCTACATAATATTAGTAAGAATTCATACTAAACAACGTAGGTAGCATAATAACAACTAGTTACTACTATCAAAAGAATTGCAGGTATTTGGAATTCAAATATTTCTTCGAACATAAAAATATCAGTCATCATAGGGTATCCGAACAAAATATGACCGGCTAGTACTTCGCATTGTAACCAAACGTCATAACGTTAGTTCGCTCCGAGTGGCTGGTTGATCGACTGCGATAAGTGATAAGTGATAAGGTGGTGTAATCGAGCGATGTTCGGCCTTATCAGAGATAACGGCGCCGACAAGTGCCTAGCACACACGCGAGAAGTGTATTATGGATACTCTAGAATGGCTCGGTATAGGTATATAACCTTTTTTTTTATTTAAAACTATTTTTATTTTGCGTTCCTTTTCTGATTTGCCTCTAGCTGTCACTAACAGGAGTACGTTTCGTTCTTGTTTTTAAATGTTGTGTGAAGCAAAGATAAGTAAAAAGGTTGATGATGCCTTGTTCATGTTATAACCTCATTTCAAGGCAGTATGTTGACAATAATGTGCGCTCATTAGTTATCATGCTGATGAAGCAATCTATGCTTACAGGTTGCATTCTAATGGCGTTTCGTATAACCTATAAAAAGTATGAATTAAATAATATAGGCGTTCTATTTTACTATTCATATTTATGTAGCAATGATAACAATGTTTGCATTTCCTGATGTTTATATGAATGTTTTATGTGAATATTGAATTTAAATGTATTTAGAGGTTTAAAATTAGGTATAGAAATTACAATGACTATGACTTATAAGCTAGTAATTTTTCAACTCCAGTTACAATTTTTGATCATAGTTAAAATAATTGCAAGTCAACATACTAATGTTTTTCATGTTTTATTACGGCTAGTATTTACTTAGGTATCTAGAAGATTTTTTATCTGGACTTACCAATATTTTTCTTAAAGAGATTCTTGCCTTACCCCAGAAAAAATTACAAAGCAACTCGACATTAACATTTTGATATTCCAAAGAAACAAATACTGAATATTTTGTTTATTTTTCGTCCTAACTCCATCTCAATATTTTGAACTATGTTTGATAAAAGCTTTTTTGAAAACCTTTTAGATTGTCAATTATTTCTACAAATTTTGTTTGATGCGAAATTGATGTTTATTTTGAATTATTATATTTGTATCTTAAATTTGTTATTAGATGTAGATAGACGTAATTGGTTGTATATCTTTATTACCATGTATTTTTCTTGTACCCAAAATTATTAATTAGTTGTAACTGTTCACTGATTTTGTAGATGTAACTTAACTTAGTAGCTTCTGCCAGCGGTTTCACCCGCTGAAACGACTTCGCTATATCTTCTGCACCTGGATAAAAATAAGCTTTCACTTAGCACCAGCTATTTAACTCTGAAAGATTTTTCATATCGGTGCATCAGTTTCTGAGATTAGCGCCTTCAGCCGAACGTACTTAAAACATATTATAAAGCGAGTGTGTATGTGGTATATGTTTTTATAAGTCCCTTCTCAGAATAGAATGACCAGATTCCCATTGACAACTACGATTTTCCCCTACAAACTTTCACCTAACTTGATACGAACAAGACAGTATTCCTTCAAACACATTTACCTAATATCTAAACAGTTGTTTCCCGTTGTTGCAGTGGGATGAACATGAACATCAACAATAACAACAGCACCAGTATAAACAACAACAACAACGATGAGAAGCCTGAAATGCCTGACCCTGACTATATCAAGGTAAATTGAGTTCTATTGTTTTAGCAATAAGGTATATTATAAGGTAATCAAAGCCTGAAATGCCTGAATAAGTATATCAAGGTGAATCCAATTCTATACTTTTATGAATTTAGTTCATTATAAGGTGATTGAAGCCCAAAATTCCTGACTAAATATATCAAGGTAATTTGAGTTATATTCTTTTATAAATAAAGTATATTTATTATAAGGTTATCGAAACCCGAGTATGAGGATTTTGCAAAATATAAAACCTGAAATCACCAAACAACCATGAGCTATGCTTGGTAACCAATACCTTGTCTTCTCCCTCTTACTTTCCCATTCAGAGGTCTAATTAATAATCCGACAAAATTAAAAAATGAAGAAAAATAAAATCAAAACGTAAATAATTAAAAAAGAAAATAGGATACACAGTCAATCAATTAATGAATGTTTCCTTAAAGCTAATAAAAAGAAAGCTTAATTAAAACAAAAGGGCTCTTGTAAACATAATCCGTTTTTTTTTATTTTGTTATTTTGAAAATAAAGTAATCTCCAAAATGAATCTGAGGTTTTCGTGTGTACTTCACGTCAATGACCTCTTTAAGTAACCCACATAACTTGGTCGGGTTATGATAACCGTAATCGTTCATGGGAACGCGAATGATGATTGGAATATTTTGATTTTGTAATTTCTGGGCTTATTTAAATTATATTTTGTAGCAAGTAATAGCCAATGTCGAATTTAAAATATAGGGTTAAAATAAAATCACATATGAAAACTGTATACATAAGGCAGTTTTGTTGACAGTTATAGCAGTAAAATTAGATAAATTATTATCTGTTCCTTTATGTTACCTATTTCATTCCCTGATAGAATCGAACCCTGCAGCAGCAATGCAGCTTCAGAGAATACCAAAACTTGTTAAAAAGCCTTTTATTACTTAACCATTGAACCGCAGAAACCTTCAGAACCCTCCTTAGAAAGTGTTCTATTATTCCTTTTTATTCCACCAATAAATTTTCCAACAACCAACAAGAAAATTAACAATGCCATCACAAAACCGTCAAACACAAGGTGCACTTCCAAGTCATTCACGAACAGAACACAAAACGCACTTCGCAGTCGCGTTTAATTCATTCCGCTCCAAAGAAAATGAAGTTTGAAATTTGCAAATGAAGTGATGGCACTACGTAATTAAAAATGTTCCGCGTGGACGGCCCCGGTAGGTGGTGGGAACGCCCCTTTACCAATTATGTCCCCGTGATTGCTTTTATGCCCAGGGTTTTCCAAGCATGACTTATTAATTGTCCCCATTAATTTGGAATTTATGTTGTTATTGCTGCTGTAATTGCCTGATGAGTGCTGGGCGCTTTTTGTGGCCTTATCAGGCTCTTGATTGGTTGTCTATTGAGGTTGGTTTGAAGACTTCAGTATTGTGAGCACTTGTTGAACGGTGTATGTTAGGACAGTAACTTAAGTACATCGTTTTAGTATATTATTTGCTTTGGGACTTATCTCCTTCTGTGAATAAAGCCCAAAGTATTATCATTGCTTATTAAACTTTCTATTGTTGATCCGAACAGTAAGCACCAACCAAATGCGATAAGACAAAAAATTAAGTGTTCACAATTTGGAAAAACAACATAAAGCAGTATCTTAGTACATAATTTAAAAAATAAATATTTTAATATGGAACTCAGTTATCATTTACCAAACTTTCAATTAAATTTTCGTAGACATATTTACTTACCTTTTATTAATACTTTATGTAAACAATTTCCAGATGTTCGTAGGGCAGGTGCCCCGCAGCATGGACGAGAACGACCTGCGTCAGATGTTCGAGGAGTTCGGCAGGGTGCACCAGATCAACGTGCTGCGGGACAAGATCACTGGAGCCAGCAAAGGTTTGTTTTGAATGTGCTTTTATTTTATTATTATTTATTTCGATATCGTTTATTTTGAAGTATTCTACGGTAGAATCGGTTCTTTTAGGAAGTCAATTACCAGAAGGATATCGGTCTTGGTTGCATTGTTATGAAAAAGTCTGTGTATACAGAAACAAAGCTAGTGTCAATCTACCGGTGCTTATTAAAGCTGGTTCATTCTGTTACAGTTGCATTTGCTTCACGTTGCTTCAATCTGCTTGCTTTTATGAAACTGTTACCAGGTGGAAACAAGTAGGTACTGGTAGATGATCGGTAGCAGCTGACAGCTTTTTTTCCGTATGCGGCTTAAGGGAGAATTTCCAACCCACGCGCCTGTAGCGTGCTACCTAAGACCGTTCTCTTCGATTTCCATGCTATTGTTGTTGTCAGACATTCGTCCATCGTTCGGTTAGCCTTAATCAAAGTTTCCAAATAATTGTTAGTAATCATGCCAGAACTGCCACTATCAAATCAAGTCTAAAGTTCCTACCACTCGCGATGGTTTTAAAATTTACAAAACAAAATGTAAAATTCCAACCTATTGCAATGGTAATAATGCTTGACAATATAATTTGGAATTCCAAACGCGGACACAATAAAATTCAGCGTCCTCTCGTTTACAAAATATTATTTAAATCATTCGTTATTTGATGAGCGAGCAAAGATGTTGATAACAACTGTTTTATAGCCGGGTATTTTGATATTTACAAATTAAACCTTATTTCTACCTTCATAGAATAATGTAAATACTCGAAAGAACCAGTATCAAAAAGCGTTTTGTTTTTCAGGAATGTATGTTTTTTAAACTTATTAAAAGTGTCCCTACATTTTTCAAGTTCTTGATTTGTAAAAAATAATAAAATTGTTCATCTATTTGAAATAAAATATGGTTCCCTCAAAGTTATAAGTTTCTTCAAATTATTCTAGGTACTAAAAATCGTACTTAAGTAGACACAATTTTATCGCAAGACGATAGATTTTGTTAATTATAACAGGCCATTGGAAATTGTGCAGCAAAGGAACGTTTAATCTAACCATCTTTATTCAATATCGATGGAGTTATGTTTAGATTAAAAGCTGTTCCTCGAAGTTCAAATGTTAGACGATATAACTGTGGACTGAAATAATCAATTACTTATACTCTGTTCATACCCTGAAGGCAATTGAAGTTAAAGTTGTTCTTTGAATAAAACTGCAGTATTTTTGTTCGAATTTATTCATTTGTGTATCAATGTCTAGTTCCAATAGCTTAGTATGCTCAGTTACCTATAGATGGCGATATTTGTATGCGGGAAGATTTATTCATTTATATAAAAAATATTATTTTATAAATGTATTATATTTTATACATTTTATATCATGTATTAAATGTTAATGTAAATAATGAATTACAATATGAAACTCTTATCGAAGTTATCAACTATTTTGAATTGTAAACTTTTGTCTGAAATTGTCTGTATTTTAAATCGTAAACTTTTGTACTTTCTTAATTATGAAACTTAACAACTGTCGATCTTCATTATGTAATTTGAGATTGGTCGACACTTTGCTGAATTTTAGCGAAACAAAAGTTTCAGACTCGAGAAATGATATTCTTGAGTGTCAGCTATGTAAATACATTTGATTTAAAGTTATGTATAATCTTTCAACATCCCACAGTTACTACTTTTAAAATTGTCTTACGCAAAACAAGATATTACACTTCTTTTTTGAGACTTCAGATGAGATCTTGGATTGAAATGCAATAAGCTCGTTTGTGGCAAAAAAAAAATAGATTTTTTAACCTCTATAAGTCACCCCAAGTAAAAAAGGCTCATGTAAAAAAATATTCAATCCACAATTGAAAATCCCGAATTTAAATGACAGAAAATCAATCTCTGAAGCTCATCCTAAGCCCATATTAATCCTGAAAAAGTTATATGACCCACACACATATCACATTTATTCAAACAATATAAAATCACATTTTTTACATACGTTAAGTGCCTTTCATCCCTCCAAATGTGAAGCAAATAAAAACAATGAATGATGAAAAATATTCGCTCACCAATATGTGTTTTTTAATCACGGAGTAAGGAAAAGTGAGCGGAGATGCCATAATGCAGATAGGTCCCTTCTTCTAGGTCAAATAGGTACTTACGGTGAACTACAGTACTCTACTCGTAATCATGAGTGAACTAACGAGGCCTTCGGATTATTTATGGAAACGATTTTTGGTATTACAAAAAGTAGTGGCGTCCAAAGAATGCAAAGACCCGCATTTTAGCGCCCTACTTTGTTAAATTTTCCGTTATGGCACCTCCGCTAGTCATTTTGTAATTTTGTACTCCATGATTTTAATCGTGTTGTCCTGTTTTCACGTATCATTGTTTTGCGAGACAACAATAGGGTCAGGTTCCCGTGCACGTTATAATACATGTTGACATTTTTGTTTGTCCTATTATTAAAGTCTTTTGTGTGGAAAACCCCCCTTTTTCAGTAGTACTTACCTCCTTTTGTCAGTACGTTGGACAAGGTTTGCATTGAAGCAACGTCGGTTGTTAAAAAATGTTGCTGTTTTTTTTAATTGTTTTTCTATGTTTCTTCTCTTGTCGACGTTGTCACGTAATTAATGTTTCGTTGTACATTGTTTTCAGTTGTGAATACTTTTTTGGCGTTTTATGTTTTCCTTCGAAGTTAATTTGTACAATATTTTTTAAAGAAAAGCTCGCAAAAATGATAGTAGATAAGCTAATTTTTCATAACCCTGTCAAAGGTTATGAAACTTGGTTCAAGTTAGGTTTATAAAAGTCCAATAAAATGACCTTTCCCGGTATTTTCTTTTATGTGCATAACCGAACGCATTGTGTACATTTCACGAGGTTTTCCAATTTCCACATGTATGCCTTTCAAAAGCACATTTAATTATATGAATCAGTAAAAACCATTGTATGGTATTGTAATACCTCTCGAACCTTCCAATTGCACCACATTTCTGTTTCCCAACATGATTTTGAGTACATACAGAACAATAACGGTTTTTGCTCTTAATATGTAAATAGTGTTCGTGTCACAATTAACTGGTTATAACCAGAACTCGTTACTGAAGGCACGCTAACCTCGTGTTAGACTGTAAATGGCCTGTCGATCACAATGCAGCGGCAGAATTGTGCAGCACATATATGTTCTCGTTAAGTGTAGGTGAAGTAGGTGGCTCGTATTTGAATTTTTTATGCATATTTTTTGTAGGTTTTAAGGGAATTTTGGTAGTATGATGCGATATAATTTGAAAGTTCTACCTACTTTTGTCGGATGATGTAGGTCTGTACAGCGTGTTATTTACCTCTATTTATATCAGCAAACAGATAACGTTAACAAATAGGCAACGTTAGGATAACTAAAGTTCGCCCGAAAAAATTAATAGAAATAAATAATACAATCTCTTGTTACTTTTTATACACAGAACTATGTAATGTGGTATCGTTTGTTTTCCTAAATGAAATAAAATAAAAGTCTAAGCTGAAAATACAAACTTTATTATAGTCTAGTACTCATTGAAAATGCTCGCTTAGCGAATTAACATAGGTCGGCGCCCTTAGCCGAATGATCTCTGTGAAAATCCTACTCCAGTTTCATTATTTTTCAGTAAACTACTTTATCTTAAATGGAAATCGAAAATGTAAAAATGTGTTGTAATATACTCGTTGTAACAATTGTACAATAATCTAGATTTTGTTTGTTAAGCTTGCAATGAGTGATTTCTGTCCGTTTTTAGGAGCTTTAATGAATATAAACTGTGTTTGTTTCACGCCTTACTTCATACAAATTAATTGCAGTACCATATTACAGTAAAATAGGGTATAATATCAACTATCCCAAAGAAATCAGTTTGGCTACATTGAAAATCGGTGACTACATTTTCATAACAAATATTGGAATTGATTTTTAATTACAAAAACAGTCAATTTAGTTTTGTTTTTTTTAACTTAATCGTTACCGAAAGAAAAAAATGAAAATAGTTACGGGTAACTAATTAAAACTAACTTTTACATACCATGAGTTTTGACAGTTTAATTTAATTTAATTTCTGATTATGTTAATTTTCGAAAAATTGTTTTTCTTGTATAGATATTTTGTATGAAGTAATTCGTGTTGTAGGCAACCCCCTGTATGTGATGTGTATGTCATGTTATGTACGTGTGCGCTTCTGTTACAGGGTGCTGTTTTGTGACGTTTTTCACTCGCAAAGCGGCGTTGAAAGCCCAAGACGCTTTGCACAATATCAAAACATTGAGCGGGGTAAGTGCGTTTTATGTTCTTTTTTTTTACCTTAATTTATATGTTCGACTGTTAAGGCTTTGCGCATAATTTTTTTTGCCTATGTTTTTTTTCGCATATTAGATTGTCTATATACTTAGTTAAGACTAAAATGATGATCTGGTCATATCTTAAAAATATTAGGGGTATCGGTTTGCCTGGTAACTGGGTTGAGGAGGTCAGATAGGCAGTCGCTCCTTGTAAATCACTACTACCCAGCTGCATCCAGTTAGACTGGAAGCCGACCCCAACATAGTTGGGTATAGGTTAGGCAGATGATGATTGTCTATAAAATTATAACTAAAAAAATTATACGCTCAGCCTTTATATGGGAAATTATATGGTATACGTGAAACATACGTTTTATGATACAATTGGAAGCTGCTATATTATTGTCATATAATTCAAAATGTAATCGTATTACCACAATGATTTTCCATTCGAAAATTTTCTGTTATCCAATTAAATGTTGCGTGCAAATTTTAATACCTTTAAATGCGAATTTAAACGAAATATGAACTTAAACAATCTACTGTGTAAGTATGAATTTATACAGTGAAAATATTTACAACTCGAATTTTAAGTACCCATTAAAACATATACTACATATTTGTACATATTCGATCTACATTAAAAATTAAATATTGAAATTTTTTACAAACATATACTCAAATATTTTGTCTATGACAATCAATCTAACGTTAAGTTTTCCACCATTTTCATCTTCCACAAACACAGTCCCATTCCTCAGACAGGACAGTCGCCCATCTGTCGCCGGCGCTCAGCCAACAAACAGATCAAGATAACACTCAATAAGAATTAATAACATCATCAATGGAACCTGTTGCTAACAGAAAAGTTCCATAACAATCTTCGTTACACCCGGGAAGGGATGAACAAACACACAATTCGATACTCGCGATTGTTATCGAGCACAATGGAATTACAGACTTTCATCCTGTCTGCTCTTACCCCCCTCTTTTTTGTAGGGTTGCAACTGTGAGTAGTTTAATGCTCGAGTATTTTTACACTTATTCAAGTGTAACGTCCATATTTATAGTGAACATCACTACAATATTGTCTATTATGGTTCATACTAGACGTTTACCGTGATAAAATATGGCCTATATACGCGGAAAGAGTGTATATAGCTTTCGAACAACGTTAGAATTTTTCAAATCGGTTCATTGGAGCCTTTACAAGCAAACAAAAAATGATTCTTCTTTAGTATATTATACTAGAGCTTTTGTATGATAGTTCATATAACTAAATTAACATAATACCCCCTATAAATAAGGAACTAAAGCATCGATAAGTACCGTCCCGCACTCATATCCGCAGTTGAAAAAATATCCCGCTAATCCGAAACGGGATGGAAGAAAAATAGAACAGTGGGATACGTCTGTTTAGACAGCCCTATGGCCGTGTCGTCTTCATCTCAGTGATAATTCGATTCCATTATATTATCGAGAGAGGTTTTTTCTCTCTCGATTGATTCTCGAATCGCTCGCGTTTTGATCGGAACGCCAGGTGAGGGCTGCCAACTTGAGATAGGAGGAACGAAAATATTTGTATAGTATTTTGTTTCTTTGTTATTTCTTCGGGAGGGTGTTGTTTTGTCATTTTGAAACCCCTGTTGCGTTGGGTGTGTACTGTTTTAGTTTTATTATTGTAAGGCTTTAAGGTGTATAGCAATTTTCCGTCTTGGTTGTAAACGGGAAATTTTCTTAGTAAAACAAAACTGGTACACGAATTAACATACAAAAAAGTCAATCAAAATATAAATTGCGGTTTTATATCAATAGTGTACTCAAATCTACGATTTTATTTATCCACCACCACAAAGAACTACAGCCACATAAAAAAATCCTGAAGTTTATCGAGCAACAAACAGAAAACTTTCTTTCTTCAGAATACCCTCACAAAACAAGTCCGCCACCAAGTCAATCGTATTCACAGCGCAGTTTATCCGCAACTTCCAACTAAATAAGAAGTAGGAGTCGCAACAACAAAATTACAACTGCCTCCCAGCTGAGCGGAAGTGACGAAACTTGGCTAAAACTATCCGCAGTACGACCTTAAATAAACAATAGTCGGGAGTACCAACTTTATACCGTCGAATAATTTATTGCCCCTCACTATCTGAGGTACGAAATCGTAAATTATTGTAATCTGACTGTACCTGTGTTTAATCTTGCTGTTATCAATACTTTGGTTCGGGTACCGTGATTATATTGGGAAGTTTTCAGATGAATAGTTTTAGCAGTAAATCTAGTGTTTATGTGGTTTGTTACACGGCAGTAAAAGCGTAGTTAGTGGCCAATAAAATGGTAGTAGCCAACTTTGATGTAACCAATTTGTGGACTACACTTAAAGCTGTTATTGGTGACCTTTGAAAGACGTAAAACTGATGTAGGAACACTCTGAGAAAAATATTTTTCAGTGACAGAAGAATTTGCTGCGATCAAAAACGGTACTCCAAAAATTTTCTTTTGAACTTCAAAAAAATCTTTTATAAGTAGAATCTTACAGAATATTCTTATATCTTAACAGCCTTTAATATACCTACAAAGTACGTACATCATATATGGTTTTCCCCCACCCTTGCCCTAAGTTTCGTATCAGCAATGTCTTGGGCAACATTTTTGGCATAGTCGGTCTGAGACCGCCAGATGTGGCCGGCTACGGTCAGAAAAGGTACGGCATTCGAAGAATTTCTGATATTAATTTCGCATCGGAAAATGGGATAGTTATGTTCATTATAATCGCTATTGTGGTCAAGGAAATGTTAGGGTGGATAAAGACAAAATATTTTGATTCTGTTTAGACGTAGTAGTAGATAAATTTTGAAATAAGAAAAAAATACCTCCTCCCCTAAGTTTCTGAAAAAAAAACCTAAAAAAACAACTTTCACGTTACAAGTTAATGAGACAGCAATTTATATGCTGAGTAATGAACCAGATTTTTTGTACAATCAAGGCAGCTAGATCTATACCTACCTATTTATTGCTTATTCGTATTTTCCTTGATTTTCGTTCATGATAAAGCGATATCACAGCGCCCCGCGCTGACCTACAAATAACCTTTTACTTAACAAATCAATCAACCACAGAACACATGGACATAACACAAATCAGTATCAGAAGGTCCAATTAGACTTAATTTCAAAATGGAGCACGTTATGTGTTGTAGTCTAAAATTCGGACACCTTTTTTCAGCCGTCGACGCAATACACTTCTTAATTTTTGTCACAGCTGCAAAACCAAAAAATCTCGCATTATTTTATATTTTCACTTTTAGTTAAAA
Organism: Helicoverpa zea x Helicoverpa armigera; assembly: GCA_033682625.1. Taxonomy (NCBI): domain Eukaryota; kingdom Metazoa; phylum Arthropoda; class Insecta; order Lepidoptera; family Noctuidae; genus Helicoverpa; species Helicoverpa zea x Helicoverpa armigera. The sequence goes on along the minus strand of JAWIIS010000038.1, from coordinate 2,456,517 downwards.
ATATATTCTAATTTTGCCAGTCTATTACATACGACATTTCAAAAATAGTTCTTCTAAAGGTTTGGTTACAATTGAGTATACTGATAGTTTCTTTTCCCAACCACCGTATACTCACAATACCTACCGGACGTGTTTGACCGGGCCGGACACGGACCGAACTTTGATCGATAGCCCGGATTTATGATCCGGTTTCCCCCGTCTTAAGTAATTGACCGGCTCCATTAGTGTAGGAGCTGCCTTTCAGGGTTCCGCACAAACATAGTTTATGTTTTGATGTTTAGTTTATCGTGTGTTCTGGGTTTTATTAATTTCGGCTTTGTTGTGGTATTTAAAGAGGGGTATAGGGTAGTAGATTGTTGAGGTCGGTTTATATTCGGTTGGATGGGTACTTGAAATAGATCCCTATATACCAACACATACTCCATTTAATGTGGATGTATCTACACAATAAGGGTGGAACTATTCTTGCAGAAAAACGAATAAAAAAAACTGGACACAACATTCGCTCTCTTCAGGATAATTGACCTACAACGATGAAAACATAGAAACTCTTTTTGACTTTTCATCAGCTGAATATATTGAGATCCAACTAAACGCTCTAAGGGGTACATGAATTTCCAACATGTATACATATAAATACATACATGTCTATGTATTTATACATAGCTCCACATCGATAATGCACCGGTCAGCTTCCATTCAGTGTAACGTAGCATGTGGGTCCTGGCGCACATGATTAGCCAACGGCTCAAAGGTTGCTTTGAACGTATTGACGTACAAAGCTGTACCTACAGGCTACAGGGCCATGATATTTTCAGTGTACCTACATGCATGAAAGCTACACTTTGACTTGCAAAGAGAATGTTTGTTGGTGTGTAGGAAACTGTTAGGGTTAAGTGAAATAAAATTTCTTGTGAATTTTGAGTAACGTTTAAGTTTTGAGAGTGAATCAGTACTAAACTTCCAATAGACCATTTGGCAAAGGTTGTGCATATATATCTTTGCACAAACCTTGACTGAACATGGTCACTATTGTAGTTACCCAGGATAGATTAATTTGATTGATGAGAAAAAATTGATTTCAACAAATATTACTAGTTAACTTAGTGTCAACAAAATATATTGCATCTACAATTTCACTATTTTTTGAGACCAATTAGAAGTAATCGTATGTGGTCATTTTGTTGCACCATCGCAAGTCCCTACAGAGTATTTAGAAGAACAAAATACTCCCGATATTGTCCCCCTAAATCTTTGCAGCGCTGCAGCAGTGACACGAAAGCGATTAAGCGCTAGAATTGTTTCTAATGACCGGTCAGGGACCATGCTTCCCGAGACGTCGAAGATAGAGTGGTTTAGTTAAGCGATGTTTTAACATTTTGGACCATTTCCAGGGTGTATCATGCATATAGACGATAAACGAAAGTTATTGTATTAAGCTGTTTTTAATAATGATAAATGTGAATGTACTGAAGCAACAGGGATATTGTTCTATGATTCAAATGTGGGATCCGGGAAGTTGTAGTTGTTGTAGATTGTTTTTGAGGTACATATAAGTGAAGACCTGTCGAATGCCTCGCGGACACCCCTCTTTGTAAGCTGCAACTTCATGCCAAGCATAGATAAGATAACCAATCTAAAATTTCATCCCATCAGACCCCAGCATGTTCAAATCACATCACGTCCAACACTTAAATACCACGTGAACCCAACACACGGCTTACCCGCATCGTCGACGCCACACAAGAACCACTTCGCGGTCCTAAGGTCCTGGTAATTACATAAGTAATCGCATAGGTGTAGTGTAACTCAATAAGGCGATTAGTACTCGCCTCACGTGGCCACAGGACGGTCATAGTGATGCCGATTAAGCAATTTGCCGTTAGTCGATCCCGGAATCGAATGACGCCCTGTTACTCGAAGACTCGAATAGTAACGATTGCTTCCCTGAAATGCTATTAGATTTGGAGATTGTAAGCGGAGATGTTAAGAGGGTTGAGTGTGCCTTTCGTGTGGAAACAAACGGTGTTATTGGGTTGGTTAAAGTGGATGTTACGTGAATAGTAACTGGTGTAGTTTGAGATTTCGATCGCATCGGTCTTGTTAATATAACACAGCTGTATGTAGAAAAACAAGGTCTAATATCCTTACTGATTAAAACCGCGATCGAAATAAACTACCCTGTATATTACATTATAGCAGTAACAGGAAACAAAAGGCCTAATACAGTCGAAGCGAAAGCAACATTGTAACAACGGAAATTTAATCAGGAGAAAAATAAGCGAGGCGGAGGAAATATACAATATCTAATTTTCTCCCAAAGAAATCCGATGTAGAAGCACCATTGTATATACGTTTATAATACCAGAACCAATTATCTGCGATATCCAATTTCTTAAATTAATTTATCGCGAAGAGATCGTTGGGCCGACGATAATTGTCAGAAGTTGAGCAAGTGTCAAAGGGATCGCGTTGGGCGGTGTTAAATTTTACGAGTTTGCTCTTCGCACGGAGGATTCAGATATCTTTGAGTCTTACGATAATATTGTCAACGACAAAGAAAAAGTCGCCGGGATTATATTGGATACCTTGCGTTTTATTGTTAGAGACTGGAATGGTGAAAGCGAAGATATATCTTCTTACAAAGAATTCGTTAGCATTTCTCGCTTTCACAGATATATTTTTTTGTCCTAAGATTTCAGAAAGAGAATTCCTGAAGAACCTTCAAATGGGCTAAAAGCTAGCCGTAAAAAAGGAAAATGTAGGTCACTCAGAAAATATGTCATGATCACTGCTTGATACTGAGTTTTTCGTCCATCCTCTACCTCGTTTGTGAGTCCAGCCAAGACATCGCTCAGCATTCTTTCATCCATTTTTACGAAGAATTCAATCTATAAGGTATTAACATTTTCTGATCCTACCCCACTTGAGTAAGACAATTCAAATATCACCGTGCCAGCAATAATCATGTCGTTGTGTCGACAAAACAATTGTCGACGTATTATTGAGGGTGAGGGCTGAGTCTATAAAAAAAAAGAACTTTGTTTTATTAGGCTTGCGATAAAAATGTTTCACAGTTTCAATAAAACAATCATTCTTTTCCGAAATTAATGAAATCCGAACCCCAGGAAATTACATCCGTGCTCACCCCACAGAGAGAACGGCATTAAGACACCAAACAAATAAAATCTAAACTTCACACCAAGTCCACGCAATTACGTTGGGGAAAAAAACTTCCTAATCACAAATCCGATTGATGGCTCACGAAACTTTTTTAATTTAGTTCCGAGAAACAGGTGCGTACGAATTACTGACTCCATTGTCGAACGATATGAGCAATTTTGTTGGAGTCAGCGAGAGATTAGCACGGGGCCCTTAATCCAAGTATCGGGTCGACGGGGCCCCGTCATATTTCATAATACCCCCCTACCCGGTTAGGGTGAGCACTCATTGGACCGAGAGCAGCGGGTATTGCGGCATGAAATGGACAGCTCATTAGGAGGCGTAATGAGGGCGTAGGTATACGTTTGGATAATTTGGTATTACATGCAGCTGTGCAAATTAATCGCCGAAAATATGAGCAATAGAAAGATTTTAAACCTAACCATATTTCAGCAAAATTTATTTATTTATCAAAATAAGCTTTCTATCACCACTTCACGCTTCAAAGAGCAGGTACAGCAACATAATACCCCATAAATACAGCCCGCATTTTCACTTAGATTACTTAATTCTTGCTTTCACACAATCAGCATACATTCCGGTATCGTCGAAGCATTTTGGCAATATAATAAAGGGCTCGCTTATCTCTTCACATTACAACGGGCTCGGTGCCCGTGTGTGAAACGCGTAACATAATAATATAATATTAATATCATGAAAATCTGTTTCAGCGTTATTGCGTATAAGGTTTGCGAGTTAATTGTTTTCTTGTGTGTTTTGTGCCTATTGGCTGTATTAGGTTCTTTGTTTTTATTAAACTTTGTAGAAGAGGTAGTGACTGCAATATGTTCATTTGTTCAGTCACGGTTGGTCTATGCATGAGTGGTTCTTTCATCGACAACGCATTAAATCTCCAAAAATATAAACAGATTATGTATCATTATCAAAATATCTTTAAAAACACTGCGTTGTAACAGTGGAGAATTTCCTATTATTTATGAAATCCTGAAAAACTTTATTCAAGGCAATCTTTCATGCTAGCCTGCAGTCTTAAAGGACAACAACACAGACAGGTGAAATTCATTACCTTCCCTTCGCGACCTCAAGAAGGAAAGAGGTCCGCTACCTTCCAATTACAGTCACTGTAACCTATACCTTAGACCGACCTTCTCCCAACTGTCTTTCACGATAATATCTGTAGGGCGGGCCCGGGTGACCTCACTAGGGTCTTGTGTGCCCGTCCGAGTCTTGATATGTTTATTAAGGACCCCAAGTTGATTATGTTTATATAATATACAGTATAAATATAGTACCGTTACTTTATCTTAGATACAACTTTATTTCGTTCACATTTTGGGTTTCTCTTTGGAATTTTGTTGGTATCGCTATTGGAATCCGGAAAATCGTATTTTGTTATTAGAAAAGGGTTTGCTGCATGACTGTTAGAGGTTACATAATGTGGTAACCTTCTTTTTCCACTCCACTCCAAGCCAAATATAAAATGATTTGCACGAACAAAAACAGAATAAACCTTCACACACAACTAACACCAAAGCAACGCATGAAAAGCCCTCAAAAAAATAAAACTGTCAACCTCCTTTCGACGGCACTTGACGGCATTGAAACGAGTCCTTAACGCTTTGAACCCCACCTCAAAAGTTCCGTTTTCGACTCACAAAAAACCCCTCTCATTTACATCTTGAACCGAGAATGCTGTATTATAAAGAATGTGGAGCAATTCTCACCCTTCACTCAATACTTATAAAACGTATACCTAGAGCACAGAATAAAGATGAACAGCTCTGAAAGTACCTACTAACGTTCTTAAAAAAAGTCACTCACACACGCATGTGCATCGATGAGATTATATCGGCGCTACCGGTGCTGTCAGTACTGAGTGTCATACATCGAGCACATGCGTGTGTGAGTGACATTGTTACGAACGTTAGTACGTAGTTTCACAACTGTTTACAAGAGAATATATTTAAACTGTGCCTAGAATGTTTGCACCCCTAGCGAGATTCACATATGGATTTATTAAAATAACCGCACCTACGAGTACATATGTATTGGTTACCCGGCCAAGTCGGCTCAAAATGATGCATGGCCGGATAAGACAATGTAGCGGAAAGGTGGACCCAGCTACCCGGGTCGACCTTTCAATTTCCTTGATTGTGACCGGATCGGTGCGGGTCTGGTTTTATTTCTTTATCTGTAATGATTTCTTGATGTACCCATGCGGGTATGAAGTGGTTTCGGAGACTATATTTGTCTCATAAGATTGTCCCTTGTCTCATAAGATGGTTTCATTAACTTTCCTATGTCTTATTTTACTTTTTTTTCTACGTGATCATTTCTACATATTTCTACTTTGTGGCATAAACAGTATTCTGCTGTAGTAGATACGTAGTTTTCAGTATATTTTAAACAAAAAGAGCTGCTGCTTTTTACATACATATGCGAAGTTTTTGCAGCAACGAGCGTCTACAATTTTCTTACTACAGTATTGCATTTTCAAAAGCTTTCTCCCGTAATAAAAGTTGGAAGTAAGAACAATATCTGACTGCCAACATTTTTGGAGTGTGAGATTAAATTTTTGCATTACTTCACTTTATATTTTTAAGAAAGAACATAATACAGCCACACAACCCGTACTATGTACCCTTTAATTGCTAAAGTTACTCAATGATTTTACATTATTTTTCTTCTGGTTGCAATTAACCTTAGAAGAGGCAGCAATTAGGACTTTTGAGGGACGTAACTTTTTTGTTGATAAATGAGAGTAAAGCTTCAGTTTTTCAATATTTCACTACGTAAATACCTAGTAATCTACACTATTTTATCAAAGCACATAACAATAGCTAGCCATGTATTACAACTCAACCATCAAATAAATAAAGACTACCACAGCTTATACAAATTATTGAGCCCAAAAAACACACAAAGCAAACACATTTGGTTATTGATGACGCACTCTAATATCGTGACAATACCCAAAAGAGGTATGATTGATGGCAACACCAAATACACAAACTATGGGGAATGGTGTTAATAAATAACTTACAGGCTATGTTTCATGGTGAATTCGGAACACGGTTGATGGATTTTGAATTGTATTTGACTTGTTTCTGACGCAAAAATACAGTTGTTACAGTTGAAAGGTTATATACATATAATCCTTATATTTGAAGACACTTGAGACAGTTTTTTATGAGAAATAATCAAATGATTTTTTGCGCATGGCGTGTCAGACTTTTACTGACTAAAGCTCACTATGTTCCTTCTTTAGCCCTTGGTTTACTACCAGGGCCGCGGTTACTCTTTCGAACAATCCCGCAGCCCTCCTTGAAACAGTCTAGCTTCCTCAATATTCATAAAAATGTATAATTCAATAATGTTGACCATCAAAAGAAATAAATAAACTGATGCATGGAATTTAATACATATCAAATGAAATCGATGTATTTTGAAACGCTTACGCCGACTTACTGAAATAACTGTATCTGATATTCATTGGCTCTATAAATAATCAAAACCCAATTCGATGTTGTTATTTTCTAATTTAGTATTCGGTCCTTTTTGGGTCATTGTTCATTCCATGTTTATTGGGAGGACTCATAAATAAATGAAATGTAATTTTCTCTGAAATTATGATGATATTTTTCATGAGTTTTCTTATTTATTTTTCTAGACGAAAATGCATTATGTTACCACAATATATTTTAGAAACTTCAGCAATAATTTTGACAATACCAGTCTAAGATTGGTCATCTTCTCTCCCTACAATTCCATGTCCTAGATTGGACATTAAACGCTTCACAGTTTAGCACACAGACGTCATTTACGGACACCCCCCTGTGTGCTCTGACAGTCATCAGAACGCATAGATCCGTTAGATATCCGCCTGGCTGGCTGCAGCATGACAAACCCTTTGCCCCAAGCAGAGTAATTGCGACCCACACCTATACATACAGCCTCTAGGTACCTACAACCCACAAGGCAATGTCAACCAAACACAGTCAAGACTATTTGCACCCAATGAAGGATAAATAGCGACCTCTCTAAGCCCTAATAGCCATAGGCCTGCAATATATTACGTCACGTCGGTAATGTATCTTCGGAACCCATAGAGAATCCAATACATAGGAATTATCAATAATGCTATGTGCTAGGGCCACATATATTACAAATTTACCGGTAGCATTAAGTCAGTTTAGGAGAATAATTCTGTTGAAATCATCATTCAAAATTGAATTCTATGATTGTGGCAGTAAAGTTCAATTTGCAGTAACTGTTGAGTGGATATTTTTGCCACTCGAAAATACCCAACGTGTGGCCGCCACATTCCCTAGCCGGTGTATGATTGATGGCCAGCCTAGTGGGCCGGATAAGACAATGTACCGGAAGGAATGACCGGACCGGTTCGGACGATGCACCGCTCCGGCACCGAATTATACCGCCACATTGGAAACTTCATACGGTTTATGGTATGAAATAATGAAGAGGGATGAAGCTAGTGCTTTATGTTTAGGGTCGAAGGTGAAAATGTGGAATTTCAGAATAGAATGGGATTATTTTGAAGCGATTTGAAAATAATTATGACTGAAATAAGGATTTTTGTGACTGAAGTCAGAAAGAACATCTGAATAAGACTACCGAAGGATCCATTGATCACCTCCTGAATAAAAAAAAATAAATATTAATTATTAACTAATTGAATTTCCAACGAAAGCATTATTTGAACATCGAAATAATTATTATAATGCACACACTAGCATTATTTAACCAACATAATGTTCGGGTCGTAGCTACATAGAATTTTTTAATTAAGCTCCAATCCTAAGTGGGTTTGCCTAATCGAGTTAAAATTAATTCACAATATTGCTGAGTATACAAAAACGGATAATTACATTTTTTCATTAAAGCAGTGGCTGAATTTAAGATAGGAATTAATGCTTGGGTCAGATGTATTGGCAATGTGGGTGGATTCCGTAATTACGTAAAAGGATACCTAGAAGCAGAGGATTACATTTTTAATTTGCTTGGAAACCTTGTAACTGAAAATCCTTTACGTTGGAATTTTTATATTACTTCGGGAGATGTCTAGATTTATTTAAATTAAATTATAACTCCTGAAATTAAATTTAGTTCTCAATATCTTTGAGTCTGAATTATATCCTCTTCTGGAGAAACTAAATTGAGCACCTTAAAATGATTGTAAAAATAAATGTTTATTTCCAAGTAACGAGACGTCAAATGTGTTGTGGGACGTTTCTTATCTTGATTAGATTCCTATTCCTGACCAGATGACTTAAAGTCGGCCAAATCCTAGATCCGATGTCTTAGGCTAGTTTTCAGAAAATCTGACAGGTCAGACATTTCCCTATAATGTTTCGTAGCCGTTCTTTCAGCCTTGTAGTTACCGTGTAGTATTGCACTGGAATGCATGTCGGTTTGCGTTGAACCTGCAGTGACGGAGGCCGTCTTGTGTGGCATGTGGGAGACTTGTATGTGATGCGAATTTGATACATTTTCCTTGTCTTGTTTTTGTGTGTATACGTGTGCGTCTGCGCAAAAATAAATATTTTTTATTTCTTTCTTTTCTTCTTTCTTATACACCTGATGTTATATCGAAAAGAGTTTATTGCAATCTAAAGTACTACAATTTTCTTTTAAACTCTTTGAGAAGATTAAATATGGAAATTATTTTGATTACAAACAAAAACATAAATAAAAATCAGTTCACAGATTCCAAGGCATGCAACTTAAATGAGTACGGCATACGAAACATATTTTATCTTTTCACAAACAGAAAAAAAAACTATCAAAGACAGAACTTTTTACTCTTCTATACGAAAAGGCCAGACGAAACAAAACACACTCGTAGTCTTCACAACCTGCCTGCCTTCCTCCGCTCATGTGACTTGAACCAAAAAATCATAACAAGAAGAAAACCCACATTTGTTTGAAAACCTTGTTAAAAATGGAAACTGATGCATGCAGTTTGAAAAGGTCACGACGACATTGTCTACTTCCCTCGTCCGCCATTTTGTTTTTATTTCAACCGTGATAAAGACGTTTTAAAATAATGAGTTTTAACTTTTAACTCACCTGCTACAAAGCAGTGCTTTCATAATCTTTTTAGACATCCTTCTATTTGGTTGTAGTAAGACTAAGTATTTTTCTAACTAGTCTGGCTTTACTCTGGAAGAAACTTTTGTAAAAATGCACTTCAGCTTTGACGAATAGTTTGATGCTTTACTTTGCATTTAGACCAAAATGTTGAACTTGTGTAATGACAAACATTTAACCGGATTTTCATTGAATTATATTACGACCAGCAGGAGTTGTAGCAAATCTTTCAAACGTCCTTTTCAATCCTACTTTTTATTGATTTAGGTGCAACATGTCTTCTTGCGTTCTTCTAAAGCTATGTATATACTTTTCTGCCATAACGTCTTTTAAAACAATATACAGTAGTTAACAACAATGTCTAACCAAGGGGTATCGGGTTGCCCGGGTAACTGGGTTGAGGAGGTCAGATAGGCAGTCGCTTCTTGTAAAAGCACTGGTACTCAGCTGAATCCGGTTAGACTGGAAGACGACCCCAACATAGTTTGGGAAAAAAGGCTCGGAGGATGAGATGAGTAGTTAACAACAATACATTTGAAACAACAGAATACCCGTTCTATAACAATCCTTGCATACATCTACATCAAAATGCACATCTCCATTCTCACCCGGAGATTATACAACGTTAACTAGCTCATCTTTCTCCAAGGTATCCTCCAGCAAGGCGAAATGAGCATTCAGAATGTTCCAGCCAAAGTTTTCCTGGAATATCCTATAAGTGTGACTTGTACCCTAAATCAAATGCCACTTACGAAACTTCTGTGTAATGAGAACGTGGCGGAATAGAGCTTCAAGAAGTTTTATATGAAGCGGACTCGTAGAAACGAATAAGGAATTTTGAATGAAAATTTTCTGATATTATTATACTTTAATTCGAGACCGGTATCTATACATTAGGTAGGTATTGTAGTTTTTTTATGTCAGGTAAAAGAATCTCGGAGAGTATGCAGACGAAATGCCCTTTTTGACATTTATTTTGTTGCTATAACAAACAAAATTAAATTCTCATTAAAATCAACACAAAATACAAAGGCCAGTCAGACTTCAACTGCATCCCAGTTTGTAAATTACAAGTTAAAATAGAACACAAACTCATACAGAAAATTGAAATATAAAGTAAGAACAATGCCAACCTCAATTTAAATCTGAAACTGTGCCACATCCAGTATATTTACTCACCCACAAAGTTTATGACGCAGTCTCTATTCTAATGAGTTAAGTCTTCACAACTAGTTGATATTACGCTGCGAGGGAACTTCGCGAAAGGAACTTCTCTTGAATACTAGCCATTATTATCCTAACACGGGTTGAGGTAACCTCCTCTAACCAGCTACCCAAGACCCCTGTATATTGCAGTAGCTCTTGAAATTCTACATGGTTTCTTAGAAAACGAAACGGCAGGGGAGGTCTTGAGAGCTGGACGTGATCTTATAATAGAGAAATGTCTGTATAACGTTACCATTGCATTCGCTCCACGTATCGGCGGATTGAAATCGTGGTATATCGGTTTGCAACGAGTTTTCGTACAATAGTATTAGATACCGAGATGGTTATATAGAATTATATGTATCGATAAGCGAATATGGAGGAGTTACGGTTTTACTCGAGACGTCTCAATTCGATATACAAAATGGTGGAAGTAACAAGTAATCATAAATTCTAGAAAGATTAGAATAAAACCTAAGCACATTTCTTTTTCTGTAAGTATTCTATATCTTGGTGAATATTTATGTAAGTTTTGATGTTACATAAGGATGAAGGAGGATGCACGTATGTATTTATCTATTTGTAGTATGGAAAACGAGTTTTCATATCTAATTTGAAATTTGAGCTATCAAACAACGTGTATGTAAACCATGTTCAGTTATATTCACAATTCTCTAGAACTAATATTATCCCCGATGATAACAATTAGAGTACAGTCCTATTGAGGATCATCTGAAAAACTATGATGTCCATTTATACCTGACATTCCACTTATAGATATAATAATATCAAAGGAAAACAAGCATATACTCATACGTAATTTGCACCTCACTCCTGTTAAAGTCGTACGCTATCAACTTTTCGCTTTGTGAAATTCTTTTGACGTTTTCATCAATTGACGACTCCCACGTTCCGGGGTCTTTTGACACTCAACGACTTATATTCCACGTAAAAATTATCCGTCCATAACACGAAGTACGGAAAGATGAGCGGAGATGGCATATACTATACAGGCAGGTCAGGCGCTTTCTTCTACGGCAAATTTGTACTCCAGGCATAACAAAAACGATGTGCTACGAATGAACTAACGAGGCGTTCGGGTTCTTTGGGACATCTGTCAACAAATTTTGGTATGACAAAATGGCCGGTTTCAAAGAAGGCGTGTAAGGGCGAAGACAGTAACGTTCCTCGTCCCTCGCACACCAGCATTGTGGAGCGCTAATTTCTTAGGCGATATTCCGTTATGGCACCTCCGCTAGTCATTTTGTTCTCCATGATTCTTAATAACAAGTTGCGAATAATTTCTGTCTGTATATACTTACTTGTATGTAAGGTGAGCTCTCGACTATATTCAAGTTAAGTCAAGCATATAGGCTGAATACATCCCTCTAGAATGTTTTTCTTTTCAAGTGTGCCATGTAGGCTGAATTATAGATATGCTGGCTTGGTAATAATCTTGTAGGCGTCCCTAATTCGGGTCTAAATGGGATATAATAGCCTTGTTTAAGCTAAAGATAGCATGTTATGTCTGAATAGGCTTGTGTTTCTCGACCCAAAAACTAGAATTTAAACACATCTTACGTCTGTTTGCTATGAATTTTCTATAAGGCGCTGCACACTAAATTGTGTTTTATCCAGTAATCATCATCTTTTGAAATAAAACTTGCCAAGGGACTTGGAAATGTTCCATTATTTATAAAATGAGCCAAAGAATTACGTTTGTCATATGGGACTCCTTGAAGAAAATCAGAAGAAAATAAGTAACTTTCTTCTGATTTTCAGTGCCTTTCTGATTTGCTGTTATAGCGGCAACAAAAATACGTGTGTGTGTTATCGTCCCACTGGTGGGCACAGGTCTCCTCTCACACGGAGAACAAAAATACATCATTTGTAAAAATGTCAACTCTTTTGCTATCACATATTATGAGATACATATAGCCTGGTAATAACAGCAAAGTCTTAGTAATAGAGTTCCGTTTTGCCCTTTGAGCTCGAAACCCCGAAAAACAGTTTAAAGTCGATTGTTAAGCTTAATAAAGGTACAACTTCAACATACGTCAAAACCAATGCTAGACCTATAAGACATTGGGCAAAATTTGCATAGCAAGCGCACCAATCGTGCACCAAACGTCTTGTTCTAGGCTCAGCATCGCCTGTTACAATACAACCGGGCTCATATTGCACTTCTAGTTCGCCGAAGCTTTACAAACATTGCAGACGCTACCGACCGTGTTCGCCTTTTGTGCTGACCGTACGTCAGACGGTACGGTGGGGAATTTTTAGAATACGGTTGGTGTAGGCTCGTTGTAGGCGAGAGTAGTTCTTTTTTTGTTTTGTTGGGGGATATTGTAAGGATGTGTTTGTTTGTCTTATTTTGAAAAAGTTTTCAATAAGGTATAAATTGCGACAGTTATGAAAAAGGTTGGTAGGTGACATTTGCATTTGCGATTAAGTTAGGAAAATTTTACGAAAACAAACAATAAATATTCCATTACATAATTTCAGTACCTTATATAAGCAACAAAAATTATTATACATGGAACACTCATCGAAATAATGCCCATAATTACTAACAGTACAAAACTCGATTAAGTTTCAAGCACAACAAATGTAACATGAAAAGCACAAATTCTTTTCAGCGTCTTTATATGCAAACAACTATCGCTCAACTCTCCCCACTTTACATAACAACGATACAGTAGCCAGGTATGCAAACAGCCTTACCCCGTAGGAAGCCAAACAGCACCGTCGTCTGGCCAGCAATATCTTGAACAGTCTCGATCATGGATATTAGAGAGCGAACTTACTGTAACGTAGTTAGAAACTCTTTCATTTGTAAGGTTTTATTCGTTAGATATTTTTGATACTGACCGGGTAATCATTTCAAATGTATTCGATTTGTTCCATAGAATAAGTTTTTTATATATTGAAGTATGTCACTTCAGCCCCAAGTCAGAAAATAAACCAAAGTTAAAGTTCCTTATAATGTTTTAATTATACAATCCTGAAGATCCCCGGTTCCTAGCGCGCCACGCGCTACATATATGGTGGAGGCGCCGGGTACAAAGCCCAGTATAATTTTCAGGTCATTACCGCGAAAAAGTCGCGTGGTGACACGACGTCGAAGACGGGAAGGAAGAAGAGCCTGGTAGAATAATCCTGAGCATAAGTTCTGGTAGAATATCGGAACAAGGATCATAAAAAGAGCTAAGTGAAATTTTATGATCCTTGTTCCGATATTCTACCAGAACTTATGCTCAAAGCTCTGAAGGTATCCGCGCGGTTCCTCTTCAATGGAGATGTTTTCAATAAAATCTGCTTCATGTACAGGTTTGTTTGACCAAAGGCAGATAAATTTTCCATCACATATAAGCAACAGCATTTATTATAATACTAGCTGGTGCCCGCGACTTCGTCTGCGCAGGTTTAGTATTTCGAACAATATGTTTACAAATTGTAGCCTATGTGTTATTCTGATGTATAAGTTATATTATTGTAAAGTTTCATTAAAATCCATTCAGTAGTTTTTGCGTGAAAGAGTAACAAACATCCATACATACAAACTTTCGCGTTTATAATATTAGTAGGATTCATACGGTTCTAAATAATGCTCACAATTATTATACTTACACAGTTTCAAGCGCAACAAATGGTATTAAAAATACAATAAAGTCATTTCAATGTCTTTACTGTAAACAACTATCGTCCAACTCTTCAGTAGCCAGGTATGCAAACAGCCTTACCCCGTATAAAGCCAAACAGTGCTGTCGTCGTCTGGCCAGCAATATCTTGAACAGTCTCGATCATGGATATTAGAGAGCGAACTTACAAAGCTCTGAAGGTATCCGCGCGATTCCTTCTCAATGGAGATGTTTTCAATAAAATCTGCTTCGTGTGCAGCTAGCTGAGTTTCGTTTGGTTAATTGTTTTGAAGGGAGTTTAATTTGTTTTGGTATGTTTTTGTAATAGTACTTGTTAAGAATAGTGAAATGTGTAATACGTATGGACCTTTCTGTGTAGGAAAAGTGTCTGTGAGGAAAAAAGCCAATGTTTATAAGTAAATAACAATTCATTTCTCGATAATTTATTTGATGAACAGTAATTGGAAATTATTACAGTTATTAGGTTCTTATTTCTGAATAAGAAGCCCTTAAGAGCGTGTACGCTCGGCGCGCGATGTCAACTTTAGGTAATTCAACGCAAAAAACCGCGCAGACTAGCGTCGCGGCTGTGTGCGTGCCTATCATACTTCACGTATAGTCACACAAACCATTTTGATCCTTTCGAGTGAAATTGGTAGAACAAAAAATATATTATTTAGTAAATAGTTAATAGCGGGAAAATAGTGTAAGTCTATGTATGTCTAAAATATAAAAGCATGAAAATAAGTCGTTAATACTTAGGTACACTCTTTTGCAAAAAAATCGGGCACCTATGAAAACCTTGGTTTTGAGGACTTTCTGTATATTACATACAATTTTCAACAGTACTAAATAGTCGACTGATGATTAATGACAATGTTAAGAGTTTCTGTATTTTAACCGATTTCAAAAAAAGAAAGGAGGAGGTTTCAATTAGATTGTTTTGTGATTGTTCTCAATTTGATTGTTCTCGATTTCTCAAAGACGCCTGGACCGATTTGAAAAATTGATTGTTTATATGAATGGTCCAGTCCATCCAGACCGAAAAATTGTGGTCAAATAACAACAATTGCCGGAAAGCCAAATATTGGTGAAGAGCTTGGGTTTACCATTGCAAATAAAGTTTTAAGTTATCTATCCTATATGCTTCAAAAGTTATTCGAGATCAAAAGTCAAAATTTGGGTACATCCAAAATGAAAAAAAAAAAAAATTACAGCTCGATTGGTAACAGACATCTGCAATAAGTGATTTCTAGCCTAAGGAGTCCGCCATATTGGATTTAGACTCGCGACACATTTTTTTTCGAGTTATTCATAGCAAGCCCTTTCATTTGATACCCATATCGTAGGAATGCATTAAAAACATTTTTTTCTCCATCTTGGGTAAACAATTGGGTCAACTTGGGTCAACTCAATCGATAAAAAAAATATGCTTCAAAATTGAGCTTTAAATAAAATAGTAATGTATCAAGATTTGTTGGTCGCGCTTGAAATGTACTCTATTCTCGGTATCCACGGCAGAGGTTATTCACCCTACGCGATGTGACGGAGCGACACGTCCTCTCTCTGTGAAGCCTTGCGGCGGTCTGGTTTGAGTTGACTCGCGTGCAGCGTTTTATAGTAGTTTTTAAATAATTTATAAAAAAATAAAAACGAGAGATTAAATTATAATATAAAGTTTATGTTTTAAAGAAAGAGTTATATTACTATAGTAAATAATTGTTATATTAAATTAAGTAAGATAGATAGGTAAAAAAAGCATTTGAAATTCACAATTTTTCACATTGTTAAAATATTTTTTTCTGAAAGATAGAGACCTAAATCAAAAAATGTTTTCAACTAACTATAGGCATGGGGATTTCGTCTATGAGTAAAAAAATAAATATGATTAGATTTGCCACTGTTTTCACATGAATTTAAGCTTCGAAATAGACGCTGAACGGGAATTTTATAAAACATCTGTTACGTTATAGGGGTTTTAAGTATTTAAACTACACAAATTGAAATTTATGTTCAATTAACTATATAGACAGTGAAATTACCTTGCGTTATTAAAAAATAACATAGTTATAGGATAAGTAGTTACTGAGAAACAGTGGTTTGAAAAGTACCATTTTAGGCCAAATGGCGCGCGGTTGACGTACACGCTCTTAAGCAACATTACTTAAGTTTCAGGAAAAGATTATTTAAATATTTTTTTCCTCGTATTTTATTTCCTTACATTACATTTACTGAGCGTTGTATTACTCAGGAACGTAGGTGCTTACATAATTTTCCAAAATTGCCCTCAAGTTCCCAAGCCAAAAATAATTATAGACACTGCCCCAAATGTGAATTCATCTGTACATACACACCTTCAACATTAAAAAAAGATGCACGATCCGGGTTTACCCGGGTCACCTCGTCCGGTTTATAATCACTTATCCGCAAGTTAAGCGTGTGATATTTCACGTGGAAATAATCACTGAGAAAAACTCGGCCGATCCCTTGTTTATTTTTGACGGGTACCGAAGTTTTTTGATGGAGACACTGCCCCCGAAAGTTCGGAGGGTCGGAAAAAACCGGGCCGAACTAATGGACCGTACGACTGGGATGAACTTTAAAAAGTTTGTTGTGTCGCGTCTGTAAAACTTGCTGTTCGTTAGACGATTTTTGGTCGTATGTTTGTTGTTATTGTTAGTCGTAATCAAGTATAAATTGGGCATATAGAGAATCGCTTGGCTAGGGAATTTTGTATTTTAATGAAGGCGTGTCGTAAAAATAATGATTGTGTGTTTTGTTTGTATAATTAGATTAAGTAATAAACGCAATGTCATTAAACCGTAAAACAGAGGTTTTTCGTAAAGATAAGATTAATAAAGGCCTGTGTGAGTTTACCTGCTAAAAAAAGCCTATTTTAAATTCCAGTCAGATGAGGACTACGTGACAATGACATTCGTTATTTTCTTTTTGTCTCGTAATGAATGTCGAAATTTAATTTGCAGCGAATTTTCAACGAAATCGAGTCGGTTTTATTCGATTTTTATAATTTAAGTAAACAATACCTTTAATAAAAGGTACATACCTTACATTCACTCCACGTTTCGTAATTGACATCGTTTTTAGCTTTACAAAAGTTCGCTACCCCGACGACTTTACGACTTTGTCGTGGAAAACGTAAAGTGCAACGAAAAGCACCGTGAATGACCCGCTTTATTATATAGCTTGAGCGCCGCTTTCTGCCAGAATATCGAATAAAAATAACAATTTGAACTATATTTTCAGCGAAATTTGATGCTCCTTTATCGTTTTAAAACGATTTTCGACCTGATTTTTCCCAAGTTTTGAAGTGAAACGGCGGCAGAATGAAATATTACTGTACGAAATATAAAATTGCTGAGTTGGTACAGCTTTTCCTGTTCCCGAAAGATTTTACTCGATTATTTTAGTACTTACTATTTTATTGGTTTTCATGTAACTACCACACTATTTTGGCCTGCGGTTTTAAACACCTATACAAACCATCTCGTTGTTATATACAATTTTTTCAACTGAGTACCTACTCTTGTCAAAAACGGTAAAAAATATCTTGTCCAAGCCAGCAATCGAACTAAAGAACTCATACAGCAACACAAACGACCACTAGTCTATTACCATAATTTATTACTACAATTGCAAAGTGCAGTTGATTTAGCACCCGAGTGCTCGTTGAAAGTTCACGTATCAATTAAACTGTCAATTCGTACACAAATCTTCTGCTTGTCATCGAGTGTTGCTGCCATTGTGTCTAGGATCTGAGACATGGTGGTAACGATATTTGATTTATTATAATGTGTAAAATGGGCTGTAGAATATAATTTCTTGTACCTTTATATGTAGTATCGAGCTTTAACCTCAAAAATGCTTAATGTACCTACCTACACGGCTACAAGCCACTCTGATACAACATGAATTAGTCTTTATCCCAAAAATCTTGCTAAACCTCTTCTAAATCTTGTTAACTCTTCAATTTAGTCCCGATTATTAAGCATTTTAAACTTTTATCATAAGTATTTTAGACCACACCATGATAAAAGCCCCATATCATACAGAGATGGGCGATATCTTGATTTTTTACTAGATCAATTTGGTTTGTCTGCGATTAGAGAAATATTTTAAAAACAGTATCTCAAAAACTGTCCTAGTTCTCAGAAGTCATTTTTGCTGTGTAAAACTGCAATGGTCTGTGATAACGTATCGTCAATCACTGTTAAGTACTTAATCAGAGCTCTTAACACACTTAACCCTGTCTTACTTAATACAAAATTATAACGCAACCTCACCCAGCGCCCGGAACTTTAAGTATCCAATATCTTCGTAATTAATAACTTATCGTCATAGTTCAAAGCATCTAAAATTTCAAAGACAATAACTTAGGTTCGCACTTCGCCTTAATACTGTAAACTATAAGCCTTAAGCTGGATATCAAGTTAAGCCAAGTTAGAGCCTTATAAAGTGGTGTAATAACTTGGAAACTGCAGGTAAGGATGGACAGTCTCTGGGGACCTAAATATGATATGTTGGTGCATAGTTTCCTTTGTGCCTTAGGAAGAAAGTTCTTCAAAAGTTTGTAATATTAGAGAGTGTGAAAACTTGGAGTTGGTTTCAATTGCTAGTAAATTAAGTTGAAACTTTTAAGAAATTACTCTGCAGTATTTTGCTGTAATCAGAGATTTTTACTTTTTAATCCTCACTTACTTATATTCAGCTTGTCATGTATCACAGCTAACTATTTGTATCAGAATTTTCAGTAGACATATCAGAATTTTCCAACTTATTATCTAGTAACAAAAATATAACCTAACAATCACTTACCATCAATTTCCTTCAAAGTTTGCTCTTTACTTCAACAGTAAACTACGAACAAACACAAATCAATTATTTATTTCATCAATACAATTTGTGGGTACCTCACCTGAAGCCTGGCCTGTAGCAAACGCGCCGATGCCAAATGAAAACTTTCCGCCAGGGGAAATTACTAACCAAACTCATAATACCAAGTTTGTGTGTTGTGTTGTAACGGGGCGGTGCAGAAGGTTTATGTGGGGAAAATGTTGGTAAATAGGTGACTGAAGTATAGTAGTAAGTGAAGTATGGAGTACATTTTTTAAAAGAAACTTTTGCTTGCTGATATCGAAAAAACTTTAGTAAGTATTTGGTTTGGAAAGAAAGATGTATTTTTGGCTGCAAGTTTTCATAAATTTTTATGAACATTTATAGGTAGGTAGACAATTAAGTTATATTTTTTATCATGACAGACGAAATAAATTTATTTTGAGAGAACATTAGGTATCGGAACGCATAACAGGGACTATTAAGGGGTACATTTTCAAATTTTAATATTGAAAGATGATTTAAAATACAAGTGTTTTATAAAGTGACACTTCTGTATATAATTTCTTTGTCTTTCCCTACGTATCAGGGACACGAAACAATTTACTAGACTAGAAAACAAGGCCAGGCCGGCCCTTGCAAGGGAGAGAATGGGAAATTCGGGTGAAGTACAGACATTTGTGCCCCTAACTTTGATTGGTTGTTTTCTGTAAGCATGCAAAACTGTGACACGAGTACTTAGGTGTGTAAACAAGTTTCTTAGAGTCATGGATAGCGACGTTTTATGTATCTGAATCCTACTTTTAACTACTGGTGGTTTTCATAGAAAAAATAGACCATTGATTAACATTAATTACATAAAATTCTAACTCTAATTATTCTTTGCTATTAGGTACCCTGTATTTTGTAAAATTAACATCAATGTGTAAACAAAAAATAAACACTTTTAAAAAGCTAAAAAATTGTTTGCTACACCTTTGTTAGCATAATTAGTTCAACTATGAAAATTTTGATACCTTGAGCTTATACCTACTTGATAATACTTATTAGATATTAAATCGGCTGATTTCATTCGACACACTATTCTAGGTGCTAGTTTCTCTAAAAAGCCTATAAAAAGTTCAATCACAATGATTGCAATCTGACGTCTCCCCGCCACATCGCAGACTAGTTTATTTTCCTGACTGCACTCGTTTCCGCCCTGAACATCAGACATGCAGCTAAATATAGATGTTCTGTAGTACTGTTGCACTATGCTGTTTGTAGGTAAGTGCATTCCTATCTCCGGTTGTGAATTATGGTTTACCTAGTTCGAAGTATTGAATAGTCATTTTGATGTGCATTGAAAATTAAACTGGACTTTTTCAGTCAAGAAAAGTATTCTGGCCTCTGACCTGTGTCAATTTGTTTTTATGTTTATCTGTAGAGTATCTTAATTCTTTTAATGTGTTTGGATAAAGTGGTTTAAGAACTACACAATACTTACAAACTTAGGTACAGTCATTATTCTGTAGTATTTACTACTGTATTAAGATATCCAATCTTCACTATTCGAGTATCCATTGAAAAACATGGGTCTGTGAAAGCCAAGCGCGCTACTTACATACTACAATTTCCAGTTATCCACCTCCAAAAATAAATAGGTGTTCTAACTAAACCTCATTACAAATTATATTCTCATCAAAATCTGCTCCCCTTACCGTCCAATTAAGACGCCAACTACTACTATTATCTACACATCACTAAAAATTATGAAGCATCCCTTTACACTTGATAGTCGGTAAAGCCACTAACGGACCGTTTTAATATGTTCACGACCGACGTACGGTAGTAAAATACTTAAGGTTCGCATGGATCACGAGCTTTACCTTAACCTTATGTGGTTAAGCTGGGGTTATAGTGGTGAAGCGAGGCGATGCGGTGGCGAACTAACGAGTCGTTAAGTTTGATATGTACAAGTATGACTTTTTTGAGCTCATTTTAACTGGATTATACAAGAATACATACAGCTCTAAAGGTATACAGTTCATCCAACAAAACATCATTAAAGGCTTCTTTAAATGCAAGTACGGGAAATTCCATGGCATACAAACAAACACAGGACCTACACTGACTTAAAAAAATATGTTATAGGTCTGACAGTTTCTATTAGATACCTGCCCAGTTCCATCCACTGTTAAATAAAATTTAAATCTATAACAACTTTATAGCAGCCAATCGGCAATTCCATCGCTACCGCTTCCCTCAACGCTAATAATCGCTTAGCTCTTCCTACGGCACAATCCTTAGAGCTTTGTAACCCGAGCAAATACAGAAAACTTGAACGATAATCGTAAACTCGAAGGGAATTCAACGGAACGCTTATTGGAACAGAAATTTACAATGCCAGTTACTTTCGATCACTGTTGCAAAAGTTTTCGGTTTTACCAGGACGTAGGACGTAGTGGTTTTCCCAGATAAGGTATGGGTATGGGATTACCTGGTTCGTGTAATTAGTTGCGAAAAATGTTAGTGAGAAAGTGTTGGGTAATTTCACGGATTAAGTTATAATGTGCTTCTTATGTCAGCCTGTTTCGTGTCCCACTGCAGAGCATTATGATCATATCAGCAAATTGCCGTCCACTGCTGAACGTAGGCCTACCTCAATAAACGCCATCTTGAAGCGCATGAGCCCCATATAATTTAGAGAAGGAATAAGCGTTAGGCAGCATATGTTGTCTGGTGGGGTCTTTTTATGGATAGAAAACTATTATATTTTTTCATATAATATTACTTTCATGTGTCTCGACTGGGGATTAAATGTAACGTTTATTTGACCTTGAGACAGAATCTGCGAAGGTATTAAGTTTTTGACACAATTTTCTACTACGACTATCAAACAACATAATTCATAATTATATCAAAACAAAAGCCCTAGTAACAAGATTAAACAAGTGTTCAGCATTGTTAGCCTAGCTAGCGGCGAGCCCGACTATTAAAACTTCATCTACATTAAAAACGACTTTTTTATAAAAATTCAGCTTCAACATAGGTTCGCCTAAAAGCGCTGTCCAAATTGACCCAAATTGTTTTTAAATATCTCTTTTTGAGCCACGAACGATATTATGCTACATTCCGTAATTAAAACAAATTATTTTTTGCGTGCGTGGTTGAATTTTTATTTTAATTTGAATGACTAAGTTAAGCGGTCAAAAGAAACGGTTAATGGGTTATTTATGTGACCTTTACAGCCTTTGCTTTCATTCATGTACAAAGTACGTAACAGTTTCATTACTTTTTGGTCCAACTTACTGAAACTTGGGAATTTGGGATGTATAATTTTTCCCCTTATCAATCGTTTGTCGTTGCATTCTACTTCGTAATGTGGGCATCCCATCTTTCGAAGCATGCATCCATACACTGTCCGCTACTTTCTTTATATCGTCGGTCCACCGTCCCGTCCGTGGACATAACATCCTATACAAAGTTTGCCCAAACGCGGTCTCCTCCACATTTTTTTTCCGATTAAACAGATATTTTTGCACATAAGGACACCATCCTACAGACCATCCCATTGCAGCTCAAAACAATCCCTTGCAATCAATACTTCGAATATTCACAAAAACTCTCCCTATCCCCCCAATATTTGGGGACATTGTCTGGTGTTCACAATGGTGAGGGTCCCGTAACGAGACGGCAACTTGAAAAAGTCTGCAACAACGCAATCGTGACTCTGGGAGACAAAGCAGCACTCATTGTAATTGCCATACCGTCGTTATTAGAGACTGAACCGGCAATGAGAGCCTGCCATGTTTTAGGGGCCCGTGTGGATTTAGAAATGGATTTGCGTTTGGGGTAACATTGAAGGCAAAACAGGTGTAGGAAATTTTTCATACTTTAGTAAGCTAAATAATGCGTTGTTGGTGATTGATGAGTATGTAAATACATAAATGTTCAGTATATTGTGATGGGATAAATCTATTAATTTTGGGTTTATCTAATAACTGATACTCTTCCGTTTTATACCTTAAATTATCCTGTGTAAACTTTCCAAAATAATTGAAATCTCACAGAATCATAAGCTCCCATTTTCAATTCGGACCCACCTTACACTTTTTATAGCCGAAAATCCCCCGAACCGTGTAATAAGCCTAAAAGGGGAGGGGTCTTTTGATTCGACCAGTGCCTTTTAAATGTGGGTACTCGTTCACCTTTGTGGGGACTTGCGATTTTGGGGTCCACTTTGACCCATCGCAGTGACGTCCACAAAGGTATTAAGTGGTGTCTTTGTTTTGGGGCCTTTTTTCTTTCCTTCCATTTCCCCCCCTCCATCTGTCAGTCTTTGATGTAAGAAAATGACCGCTTCCGGATTATCGGGCAGTGTTTGAGAAAGATTTTCTGCGTGAATAGAAACGTTATTACTTTTGTTGGGTTGATTTACTTGTGAACCTTTTTTTGTTGTTCCCTTTTATGATAGGTCAGGGAGATTACTTTTGATATTGAATAAATAAAATATTTATTAATAGTTGTTCTGTTATTGAAATGTTTTATTTTCGCCTATCCGAACTATCGAGCTGTCAATATCTCTATTTGGAATTTGTTTGAAATACAAACAGTTAAATATTAACAGTCAGCTATATTCAAAGAAACTAATTTAAAACATGAAAAAATCTTACACAACTCTATATCCCACCCAGAAAGCAAACAAAGAAGAACAGATTTACATAAAACACTTACGACACGACACTCCTCATTTGTGGAAAACCAAACATAAACAAAATATTTTCCAATCGTAAAATATTCCATTCACAAAACGTCTAAATTCACACGGAATTCGAGCCTCATGAAGTGTTTCATTTAATTTATACAAGTCATAAATCGGCAGTTAACTCTCAAATCCCTGTGAAAATGAAGCAGAACTCATAATATTCATATAAAACTATCATAATAAAAATGTGTTGAATACAGTTTTATTGGCCACAAATATTTTCAATTTGGTGCTCCGTGCCAAACGTAATTTGAATAGTCGTGCATTTCAGCTGTAGATTTTTTTCTTGTTAATTTGTTAACATCAAATTATTCTTCTGTGTCTCTACAACGTACAAGTTTAATTCATGCGGAAAATGATTAAATAAAAACCAAAACATATTTACTTATTATTTACCTTTACCAATTCAAGTGCCTTTGGGCGATTCATGTATTTTTTGTACAATGTTTTCCGCAGTAAAATAAGTATTTTATAGTCGTATTATGTCTGGTCTACACGTTATATTATTTCAAAAATGTGCCCGTATCTTAATTTAAATATTTCCCGTGAAAATGACAAACTGCAACACAACATTCTACATTTCTCGAGCGCGGAAGCAATAGATTTAAATACATTCATTGATAAAACGCGTGGGACGTTTGAAAACATTCACGTTCGCAGCTACCGCGTGATTAATATACAAATCATGCATATTACGTATAAAAACATACACATTCTCTTTCAACGTATTCATTTTAATTGATAAATTGGACACGATTTATGTTACAAAAACACATTAGTAGACGGGATGGGACGGCGTTGTCTCTGGTCGCGACGTTCGTCAACTCACCTCAAACCGCATGTCTCCTTGCTGTCGTGAAATCTTCAAGCTTATTTACCTTAGTGGGTTAGGAGATGTATGTTATTGTGTACATATTTACGTAAATAATTTTAATTTTAACCGATGCAGATTTGGACCAAATAGTCGTGTACCTATACTCTACCTACGTAGCATTTGATTGCCATGATTGACATTCTTTCTACTTTAACATTACTAGGATGGTAAAAAAATTTCGTGCAGCAAAGAGCCTATACCTACGTAAAACTTTGACTGGTTCAAATTGGACAAGAGATCTTAGATTACCTATCATGGATTACCACAGAGACCAGTATAATAGATCAGCATCTTTTTAAAAGACAGAAGTATATGTAAAGTACCGCGGAAAGTACCGCAATTTCTTAATGACTCAAAAAATCCACGTGCGAAACAGAGTTAGCTGTGTAAAAACTATAAATTAATTTAGCCCATGTAACGAGGCGGGCATCTTGGCGGGCTGTCACAGCTCATTTATTTTTAAACAGCGTCCGATGCGAGGCGGATCACTGGCGAGTTACAGGCGCGGCGCGCTCCCTTCTGACGCCTGACGGGGTATAGGGATGCCGCGAAAAGAAAGTGCACACGATTTATGGGTTTGCGAAAATAATATGGTTAAATGGGGAAACCGTAAGAAGATGTAAAATATCAATATTAGCAGAACTAGAGAGAATGTTTGTGAATTTGCGTAGGAATTTTAATACTCAAGTGATTTGGAATTTTGGCAGTTTAGTTTTATTTTATTTTATTTCTTGCTGTGTTGGAGGGCCTGCCCACTTAAACTTCTTACACTATCATATTGTAGGTACAAACATAGATGCTGAAAAGATAATTTACCTACTATAAAAAATCGTATGGCAAATAATACGGCACAAATTGAATGCTCAACACATGTGCTGATATAATTTTATCTTTTACCTACTGCAATATACCTAACATAGATTTTCAAGCACCTTCATACACGACGAATTTTCATCTTCAATAAATCGGCCATACAAGAACATAGGAATTTTCTTTAGTATGTCAATCGTCTTGTCACACCTCATTTATTTTTAATCACTGTCCGCTGTGCGAATTACTATCGACATTCAGTACAGTGACGGCTGAAGAGCCTTAGGGCTGCCAATCGATTTGCAACTTTAAATTAATGTAGTTTAAGATGGAATTGGTAAATAATGTTGGTGAGATATACGCTCTTTATTTGCTAGGTAAATAGATGAGTATCACTTTCATAGTCTTGTTATGTCAAACGTCGGAAAAATTGACAGACTATTTGTCGCCTTTTAAAATATTTAGGGAAATTAAAATATTGCTCTTTAAAAAAGTAAAGGCTTATTTTTCTGAAAAGTAAAAAGTTTTTTGTTTTATTTTTCGTGTTCAAATCGCTAAACGGCACTGATTTTAAAAGAAATGAATTCCAGAACTTTTATTTTCTTTTTAAACTACGTAGTTTCATTAGGGGTGATACCCTTTCTTAGGTTGACAAACGTTGACATCTAGAATGGTGCTTTACTCACTGAAGTTATTTTAATAGCAGCGTACATCTTCATAACACTACAACGTGTCTAGTTTAAATCAAATGATTCAACTAATTAAATAGGAGAGGACGTACGAGATCAGCTGTGACTCTTGCGCATTGTAAAGAGTGACACTCAGTGCAATGTCTTGGAGAAAATAGGAACGTCACATTTCTTTGAAAATAAGTCATTACCTTAATAATACTCTAGGGTTTAAATTCAAAAAAAAATTTTGAGTGGTCCAGTTCAAAGATTAAAACATTAGGACTGTAGGTTTGTCTTTCAAAAAGAAGATTTTTGTTCGAAAAATTGCCTGAATAATTTTTATAAAATGGTCATCCATGTTGATTGTGAATGAAACTAGCTACACATAATATAGCCCAGGGCTTGGGAAAGGACGAAGGTAACTTATAGTTTAGTACTAATAACTTACAGTTTAGTACTAATAATAAGTACAGGAATTAGTTGGAACCGCGGGGAACAGCAAGTAGGTAAATATGTGGTACTGAAGCTTGATCTCGCTGACTCAATTTGCACGATGCAAATTACAGGACTACATGTCTGGCCCCGATCTGCAGAAATTGATTAATTGATTAAAATGCGTGTAGGCGATAAGAGTTTCCTTATTAACAGCGGTTAGTCTTATCTCTCTGGTTGTTATGAGCGTTCTCGGATTTCTTTTGTTTTTAGCTGTGACCAGTGGTACAAACCATTGTATCTGATCCACTAAGGATGGGTTGCGCCATGTAACTATTAATAAACAAACCATAACCAGCCGTCAAATTTCAACGGTAATTTAAATAACGGCGGTAATTTGACCAGTGTTGTAATTTCACGGCTGGTTATCGTTTAGTTGTCATTAAATAGTGCAACCCACCCTTCGAGTTTTAGATCAAAAGTTTATAAAATCATCTTTGGTCGATCAAACAAAGACCTCTATTTGAAACAAAAATCTTGATCGAAGAAAAAATCTTGATCCAAATTTGAGTCAGCCCTATAAGCAGATGGCTCTCGCGTCTATCGGGAATTTATATTGAATGGAAGCAAATGGCAATAAACCTGCGATGGGTCTACGAGAACTGTGACCTATACCTTAAATCTAGGACGATTCCAGTGTCAATAGTTATTTTGTAATTGCTTTTCGTGAACTTCGGTCCATTGTACGCATATTGGAAAAGTTTGATAGGACTATTTTAGTCGAGTAATGTTGCTTTCATAGATTTGTTGAGGTGAAATTTTAGTATTGTTCTGATCTTCATCACCCCGTTCTCTATCTAAATTTATATTGTATTTTTATGTAAGTAATTCTTTCTCCCCACTACCCAGAGGTAGACTGGCAGAGAACGCCCAGGGCTGTAAGTTCACCATTGTGCATTATATATACAAGAAGCATTAAAAAGTGCTCCTTTCTATTTGCCAACCATCATTTGGTGCAACTGACCCCTATTTTCAAATTTTAGCCTATCCCAAGTTAAAAAAAACACGTGTGTTTAGCCTAACTTGCCCTCAATCGCCATTAAACCTTTCAAAAGCTGTATAGAGCGCGTGTTGAGCTAAAAATTGATGCTTTCGAGTTATTTTAATATTCATGTTGCTGTCACACTAGTAGTTTTTGTTCCTTTTCGTTGGCAATGCGGCCTGCCTTCTGGGCACGTCCGACCGAGCGATGCTATGCTTTTTGTATACATAAGCCTTTTTTGTGCGAATACAAACGACAAAAAGTAGGCGAGGGCTTTTATTTCTACGTATGTATGTATCTACGTATTTTATTCGGATATTTCATTTTGTACTCAATTCTGAGATTCATCAAAAATATTTTAAAATTTCAAGGAATATTGGGAATTGGATCCGCTTAAGTATTTTTTTTTAATATCGAATCCTTTGAAAGTTCCGAGAATGACGAATACGAGTAAATACATTTTATTTCGATTTATTATGAAAATGTGCAGTACTTAGTACATATCAGTAATATTCTTTTCCTAGAATTATGTCGGGAGTATTTAATTTATAAGGTACACACACATACACAGGTACCTACCTATAATTACACTTCACAGGTATTATCCAATGTAAGATAGTTCAATATTCTAGGTAAATAATACATGTAATGTCTTGATTGATGTTCGCTAAAAGGTAATTAGATAAGGGTCGATGTCAGAGCGCCCTCGGCCATCTAAGTTGATACAACATAATTATATACCCATCAATTGTACTAAATGGGATCTTAGGACAAAATTAATGACTTTATTTAGGTCATAAGCTCTTAAGTCATTAAAAAACGTATAAATTAGAAAAATATTTGTGATGACAAATAAGACATTTCGTTTTGTTTAAAACTTTCCTCTATATTATATACTAGCCGTTTTCCCGTGTTTCCACCTTCATTCCATGGGAACTTCTGTCCATACCCTTATTAAATACAGCCTATGGATGGCACTCGGGAGGACTGTAGCTTTCCAACAATGAAATAATTTTTCAAATCGGTCGGGTAGTTTCGAAGTCTTTAGGGTACAAACAAACAAAAAATATTTCCTCTTCATTATATTAGTATAAATTGATTTCTTCTTAGTTTTAAAATTAACCCTTTTTTGGTGCACCATTTAATCATTCAAGGCAAGTCGCAAGCTAAATTAGTTTTTTTAAATAGACAAAAGTGAAACTTTCACAGATTAGCAACCAATAACACTGGCTACATTTAAATCTGTCTAGTTTCACGGTTCGTTACACGCTACTTCGATCTGATTGGCTCGTGCCGATGAGTCGTTTGTCGCGTCGATTGGCGCGCGCGCATCGGAACGTGTTACGTTGCCATTACGTGGTTAGTGAGAATATTTGAATCAGGAATTGTTTTTGCCATTGATAGAGGTGGCCTGTATTCATTAATTTAATCTTTGTAATATGAATGAACATTTTGAATACGTTTATAAGATACGTTAATCTCAGGAAGTAGGTACTAAGTCCGATTTGAAAAATTCTTTCAGTTAGATAGCCCATTTATCGAGGAAGGCTACAGGCTATCCGGGTTCGTGAATAGGTACCCACGAGATGCGGGCAGAAGCTAGTGTAATATATGATGGTAGAACAGTGAAGTAGACGAAATCTAACCCATTTTCGATCAGGTGTAAATCATTATTTTTTTCAGACAAGCTTTTAAAAAATCGACTTGTAATTTTGTCGGCTCTATTCCATCAATCTTTAGTCTTTGATTCAAGCAACAAGCTTTAACATTTTGACTGAGTAATTGATTGACTCCCCATTCATTGCTAATTCAAAAGAGTAATTGAAATTAATGATTTCAGATACTTTTATATACGTTTGAAAAAAAATGTGTTCATCTTGAACGAATGGAAAGTTTGAGTGGTGTAGGTGCCAATTCTCGGTTCATTACTCAATAACAAGAGTGTGATGCATGTCGCTGTATAAATAGAGTGATCGCTGATTGATGGCACTTGGTCGGTTTTCTTTCGGCGCCTCTGGGCGGGGCTGTTGTGTTGTGTATGTATGTGTGTGTGTTTACTATGTGTGCTATTGTTTTCAGTAATAAATAAGCAAAAAAAACTTTGAAAAAATTTAACTGATCAATAATGTACTTAAAATCTCCTCCTAAGACGAACAAATTAAATCAGGTCGTACTGAATTTGTCTCAAATACATACACTTCTTAGCACTATATTTGCTTTCGGGGTTTATAGGCTGTGCCTATTTTCCAAATAAAACATTGTAATAAAAGACTTCCTTCCAATTTCTTGATAACCACATAAATAAAGATTGATCGTTGCCCCATCAAATCACTTGCATTGATCGATACTAAATCACGAGTCAAAATAAACGATTCGTTTTATTCTTGTACCGCATCCGTCGAGCGCCAGTCTATAGGTTACTATCCGTAGAGTTCAACGTGCAAACGTTAGATAAAGGTTGCTGAACTAGATATATTTCCTCTGGTAATTATGAGGTCTGTGGGATTATTCGAAGGTGTTAGTAGATCCAGAAAGGCCAGTTGTATGCTTCCAAAGAGTGGTTCCAACGGGTCTCATGTAGGAGAAACGGCGAGAAACTCCTTAGACACTCTTTTCATAAATCCATTGTTTATCCATTTTCGTGCTATCCCGGAAAGTCATATTGTCAAATTGAAGTCTAAGACCTTCCCTCCTGCTGCGTTCAACTAAGCTGCCTGATACCTCACTCATGCGTAGTATAGTATGCATACTTTTTTGACTATTTGAAAAGTCTATGAGTAGCCAACTTCGGACTAGCGACGCACAAATCCTATACGAACAAATTCTCAAGGAATCAAATAGCTCAAAACTACAAAGTTATTTGATACAAACTATAATTTCTAGTTACCAAACACAACACAGTCCACTTGCATCGTCAACCACACATACATGTAGCTCTCTTCGTGCTGGGGATCGATGACTTTGAAATAAAATCCCGTTTTAAACACTTATTACAACTTTTATTTCAACAACTTTGGCTCGTTCGTTACACTCAGTACCGCGTGGTTGCCTCTAACACCGTTCATTCAGTCCCTCTCCCTCACTCCTTCGCTCACTCGCTCACGCCTCCCTCATATTCTGTCACGTTCCATTCCACTCGACATTCATTCCCACATTCGGCCGTCCTGCACTCATGTCTGTCCTCAGACATACACCAAATCTTATGTACTAACTAGACTAAAACATCATAATAACCACTACATAATTGAGTTAAATAAAATAAACTGGAACCATACTCTACAACAACCTAATACACATAACTACTTCCTACAAGACAATCTTGTTTCTGAATTTAAAACATACAACTCTACATTGGCAAAAACATTTAAATGTTACTTCGAACTTAATACAATTTATAGGTTTAGAAAACAAAATGTTTAGTTTTACATAGAAAAATAACATAGTAAATACTCTGGTACAGATAGCCCTACGCCATGGCACTGTGATAATGAACGAAAGTTAACCCCTCCTGAAATAAGAACTGCAATAATAACCTGCGGAGTAAGGTGACTGCTACTCCTCCAGCATCTCGGCGTCACCGTGTTGAGGCCATCTCTTCATTTGGTCAGCTGAACTGGATGAACGCTGGGGACCCTCTACAGAACTATCAAGTTTCTCTACGTCATAGCGATCCTTACGCTTGCATTTCACCACTCTATAAGGGCCTAGGTATTTAGGTTTCAGCTTCAACCCTGGACCGAACTGTGTTCTTTTAATCGCCACTAAATCACCTTCCTTATACTTTGAACTTTCCTTCCTCTTTCTATCATATTGTTTTTTATTTTCCTCTTGTATCTTTAGAATCTGTTCTTTGGCTTGCTGCCTTATCTTCTCTCTATTTTCATCATATTGTAGTGTATTTTCTTCCTGTAATAGTTGTAGAATTTCCAAATCTTCCTTACCCTTCATTTTTACTCCCATCAGTAGTTCAAATGGTGTTGTGTTTATGCTTCTCTGGAAAGTAGAGTTGAGTGCCCTCTGCACTTTGCTTACATGCTTGTACCATACTGCAGGATTCTCCAAACATAGTTTTGTTAAAACTGGAATAAGTATTCGATGTACTCTCTCCACTTGGCCATTACCACGTGGCACACCAGTAGTAATCTTTACATGAGATATCTTTTCTTCTTCACAATAACTCTTAAACTCATTACTTGTAAATGCCGTTCCCCGGTCTGTTATGAACCGCCGGGGGTTCCCAAATATTTGCTGATGAATCTGAATTTTCCTTAATGTCTCTGATGATGAAGTAGTTTTCGTGGGAAACAGCCATACGAACTTCGTAAACCCATCTATCACCGTGAGTATGTAGTTGTATTGCTTTCTTGTCTCTGTAAGTGGACCAATATGGTCTAAATGCAGGGTATCAAATGGAACACCTTCTTTCTCTATCGGATTCAAGAATCCTTCCTGTTTTCCTTCCTTCCTTGTTGCTAGTAGGCAAGGAATGCAACTCAATAAAAAATCCTGCATCTTCTTGTCCACATCTCTAATGTAATATTCCTTATTCAGTAACTCTTTCATCTTAGACTTTCCAAAGTGACCTTTGCTGTGTACTCTGTTAATAATTTCTTTCTCCAAACTTCTTGGCACTACAAACAGCTTCTGCTCAGTCTTATACAACACACCATTTTCTAACCAATAATCGTCGTATGGACTTCCTCCTCTCAAAATTTCCTTTATGGCTTTTATGCCATCATCTTGATCTTGTGCTTGGCGTAAACTCTCCTGCAGAGTAGTAACCACTGCCACTGTTGGTATGCGGCTCAAAGCATCTGCATGCTGCATCCTGGAGCCCGCTCTGTGCTCCACTTCGAAATCATATTCACTGAGCATGAGGACCCACCTGGCTACCTTGGCTGACAAGTCTTTCTTCTTAAGTGTTAATTCAAAAGCCTTACAGTCTGTGACTATTTTAAATGGAATACCATAAAGGTAGTGCCTGAACTTCCTGATACCTTCTATGATGGCTAGTGCTTCCAATTCGTAGCTTGAGTACCGGCTCTGAATGTCAGTTGTCTTCTTACTCATGTAATGTACTGGGTGTAAGCCTGACCCTGGATGGTGTTGCATGAGTATTGCAGCCAATGCTACACCTGAGGCATCGGTGTGCAATTCAGTCTTCAACTTCGGATTGAAAATCTTCAGAACAGGTCCGCTAGCTAATTTATTCTTCGGTGTCTCAAAAGCTTTTCTTTCCTTATCCTCAAATATGAACTCTGTATTCTTCTTTAATAAATCAGTCAATGGCTTCGCCACAGAAGCATAATTTTCAATGTACTTCCTGAAATAGCTTGTCAATCCAACAAAACTGTGCAAGTGCTTGAGGGTTCTTGGCTCAGGGT